>BBPU01000110.1:600000-1174589 GCA_000950635.1 Mrakia blollopis | reverse complement strand
CCTGGTCGAAGTTCGAATCCTCGAGCGACCCATCGACACTTGAACCGAATGGTCTTGGGATCGAGTAAGTCCCTCTTGAGGGCAAACACCCAACGTCCGCTGACGAGCTTCTTCCCTTCTGGGACCTTCCTGAGGGTGATGGCAGCCCAAGCTTTGAGTCTCTCGAACGATCTCAGCTCCTCGTCCTTCGAGATGATCCATTCCTCTCGATAGGGACCGTTCATGGCTTCTTCCCAGGTTCGAGGGAGCTTCGGGAAGGGTCGATCTCCGATGTTGATGGTTCGGAAGGCGCAGTGCTCATAGTAGAAGGTGGTTGGAGTTCGTTTTGGGCGGGAGGGACGTTGTGGGGAAGTGGGATTGGGAGGTTTCGATTCGGTGAAGGGGAGAGAGTGATCGTACTGGCGAGGGTGGATAGCTGATGATGCTTCTGGTACCCAAGTCCATCGTTTGGAGGCTGGGACTCGTCCTCTTGGAGGAGATGGAGATCGTGGAGGAGGTTGGTTTCCGTTGCGACGCGTTTCGTTTCGAGTTCTTCCTCGAATCCAATCTCCGCCGGAGACTGCTGGTGGATGGGGTGGACCGACTGGGATGGGTGGTGGTAGGACTGGTGGATCATCTGGGATTGGTGGTGGTGGTGGAGGAGGTGGTAGTTCCTCTGGTGGTGGAAGAGCTTCGGAGGGAAGGTCCTCGAGTTCTGATGGACTCGACGGATTTTCCCCTCCTGAAGCAGGCTCCTCTCCTTCCTCGACCTCCTCCCCGCACTCCGATAAGGGCTCATCCCCCTTACCGGAATCCTCATTGCCAAACACTACTCCTCCTTCAACCTCCATCCCTTCCTTCTCCCAAGATCTCTTCTCCTTCTCCACCGTCTTCGACTTCCACGGCAGAGGTGACTTCTCGTCGACGAAGACTACACTCCTTCCGAAGAGGATCTTCCCATCCGAGACCTGTTGAAGACGATAGGCCTTCTTCCCGAACATCTCCTCTCCTGGACCGAGGTAAATGCACTCGATTCCTCGAGGATCGAACTTGTAGTATCCCTCGTTGTGGATGAAGGCGCGACTGCCGAAGAGGTGGAGTTGGGTGATGGGTTGTGGTGTGCCTGTCCAGGCGTGGAGACGTTGTTTGGGGTGGGATGGGGAGAGTGGTGCTGCTGGAAGTCGTTCGAGGACGCGGAGAGCGAAGTTGAGGGCTTCTCCCCAGTATCGTTGAGAGAGTCCTGAATCGACGAGGACGGAGGTGATGAGGGATGTGAGGTACGCGATGGCTCGTTCGGCTTTGCCGTTCTGGGAGGAGTGCTTCGGGATGCTGGTTTCGTGACGGATTCCTCGTTCGAGGAAGTAGCTCTGGATCGTCGACGACGTGAATTCTCCTCCGTTGTCCGACCTGAAGGTTCCGAGTTTCTGGCCGCTCTCGCTCTCGGCTCGTGCGATCCAGTGGTTGAGGGTGGTTTCGGTGTCGGACTTCCTTTTTAAAGGGAAAGCCCAGTACATGTCGGTGAATTCGTCGACGAGGATGAGGAAGTATCGTTGACCGCTGAAGGTGGGAGATCGCATGGGGCCGGCGAGATCGCAGTGGACGAGTTGGAGTGGACGAGTGGTGATGCGAGTGGAGGTAGGGTAGGGATGACGTTTGAGTTTGGACTTGATGCAGTTGATGCAGGGTCGATTGAGAGCTTGCTCGATGAGGGGAGTGGAGAAATAGGTGGGGAGAACGTTGAGATCTCGAAGTTTCAAGATCATTTTGAGCGAAGCGTGAGCCATGCCTCTATGGGTAAAAATGATCTCTTCGATAATCTCGTCATCGCTCCTCGCAGCCCTACAACTCTCCTCCCCACGCCCTCAGTTCGATCCCCAGATCTCCTTCCCGGTCTTCGACTTGATCTCGAAGATCGTTCCAACCATCTTCGTCTCGAGGAAGAGTTTCCCATCCTTGGTGTATACGGCAAGGGAGGGTTCTCCAGCGGCGGTTCGTCGAGTTCCGAGGTTGTAGCCAGCGGAGAGGAGTGCTCCGACGGAGAGGAGGGTAACGTCGAGAGCTGGAACGAAGAGGGTGTTCTTAAGGTGGTGGACGATTTCCTTTCCGTCGACGACGGTCCTGAAAGGAAGGGTTCCGATTCCCTTGATCTCGATCCGATCTCCGTTCGCGATAGTGATGGAGCTGGGTTGAGGGAGAGGTCGAAGGTCGAGGAAGGCGTTCTCGTCGCCGCAGGTGTGGGAGGAGGCTGCTGAGTCGAGAAGGATGGGATCTTCCGATCTCCTGGTGGTGGTGGAGCGACACGCGATGTTGGTGGAGTAGGAGCATCGGTACATGGGTGGGTTGGATTGGTTGTTCGAGGAGTGGTCATGTTCGCAACAGCTCTGGTGAGTGGTTGCTCGAGCGTCGTTCCTAGCCGGTCGATGGTGACCTGGTCGGAGGTGAGGGTTTTGGACCCAGCAGAGGAGTGGTTGATGCTTCCATCGGAGGTTGAGGGCCTTGCAGTGAGTGCAGGTGGGTCCTGAGTACGGCGACGACGAGGTTGTTGGCGGCGACGTTGCTGCTGCTCCTCGAGTGGGTCCTCCGTCTCGAGCCTTGACGAAAGCGAGCCATCCAGGGTCGGTGCAGTCGACGAGGTAGTGTCCGAGCTGTTGACAGGCGTTGCATTTGGAGGTCGCGCTCGCTCGAAGGAGGGATCCAGGGGAGACTCCGAGATCGACGACGGCGTTTTGACTTTGGACTTCGAGGGTGAGAGCTGACTTGAACGTGCTCATCTTCCATTCCGAGGGTTTGGTGTTGGTTCCGAGGAAGACTGTCCTGAACGTAGCGTAGAGAGGTCCGAGCTGGTGGAGGAGATGGTTGACGACGAAGGTTTCCTTGACGAAGTCTCCGAGTTCTCCTGAGCCTGGGAGTGACTTGGCTCGAGTGAGGAGGGATTCGAATTCTCGTAGGCTTTTAGCGAATCGGTTCCGAACTTGAAGTTCATGATGTCTAGCATCGCCTTGTTGATGAGGGCGGGACCGACTCCGACGAACTCCTCCTCGAGGTCCTCGATGAGCTCCTTCGCTCCCATTTCCATCCTCGATCCCGATTTGGTTTCCTCTGCCATGAGGAGCCTGATGGAGAATCCTACGGCATTCGACTCCTTGCTCCAGACGGCGTGGGCGATGAGGGAAGCAGCGTATCCAGCGGCGGTGGCATCGGCGAGGAGAGGGTCGACGTTTGTGAGGGCTGAGATCGTCTCGTCCGCCGCCAGAGCACTCCTGAGCGAGCTCTTCCAGGTAATGAAGTTCGATCCGTCGGGCTGGAGCTGGTTCCTGCCTCCTGAGGTGAGTAGCTTGATGTATTGGGTGCTGGGCGCCATGATGGGAGAGACGATGGAGATGTTTGGGTATTCGAGCGGGAGTTGGACGAAGTGGAAGGGAAGAAGAGCGAGGAGGTGGTCGAGCTCGAGGGAGGGAAGGAGGGAAGGAAGGACGGAGGACGTCGTGGAGGTTCTGGTGCTGGTATCCTTCGATGGGGAAGGTTGGTTGGTTCCTGGTTATTGCTCTCAAGCAATCAGACTCTTAATCTATGAAGATGTAAGGTCTAGCGTCTGGTTCGATCTGGAGAGAGAAAGAAGGACTCGTGAGACGCTAGCTTGGTGGTCAAGATGTAGACTATGTATCGAGCTAACCTGGAGAGAGAAAGCTGCAGAAGTATAGAGAGAGAATATAAGTACACGACTGATGAAGAGAAGGAGAGTAGAAGATGAACGAACAAGGACTCGTGAGACGCTAGCTTGGTGGTCAAGATGTAGACGAGAGTAAGAAGGGAGGAGAGGGAAGTGAAAAAGGTTAAGGGAATAATGCAGTGTGCGGAGAGAGAGAGCTAGCGAGAGTAGAAACGAGAGGAGCGAGCTCAACAACCTATTCTACTGTAGAAAAGAAAGAAAGAGATACGCAAATCTTCATACCCCATCTTCACAGGAACGGCTCGAGGGGCATCGAATCTGGGAGGAGGGGCGAAAGGATTTTCTCGTTGTTGAGGCTGGAAGCCGAAGGGTCGAGGGGGAGCGTTGAGATGCTGGAGGGCGTTCGCGAAGACGAGTGCAGGTTGAACGGCGACGGGATCAGGTTGAGGTCGACCGAACAGATGGGGGAAGTTTCGAGCTGCCTGTTGGTTGGCGAGGAACTGTTGGTAGGCGACGTCGTTCATATCGGGAGGGGGAGGAGCTCCAGCCTCCCGCTGTCGAGCAGGAAGTCCAGCGATGGGTCGATCTCGATGGTGTCGATGAGCGCGTCGACGTTCTTGACCTTGAGGAGCCTCAGCAGGAGCGGCTTGAGCTTGAGCGGCTTTGGCGGCGATCCGATCACTAGATGGAAAGAAGCGAGAAAAGAAAGGAAGAGACTCAGCGACGATGTCCTTCGACGAGGGAAAGGAGAAAAGAGAGGAGGAAGAGAGACGCGTCCAACTCACGTTTTCCTCGTCGTCCAAGTCTCCAGTTCCTGCTCCGAAAGAGCTTTGGGAGCCCACTTCTCGATGAGCGACTCGATGGCGAGGTTTTTCTGGGCGGGAAAGGCGTCCTTGGATCGACAAGCAGGGCATTCGTTGGAATTCTTCCTCCATTCGACGAGGTCGTGTTCGCAGATCGTGTGAGAGCATCGAGTGATGAGCGGGGAGACGCTGCAGGTGAAGAGAAGAAGGGCAGTGATTTAGTATATCTCTTGGGTTGGGTTTGCTAGAAGCAAAGAAAGGTGTGTATGTCGCCGAGGGAAGGGGGAAGAGATCAAAAAGGAAAGGGCTGGGGAGGAGACAGTCCGGGGCCTTCACGACCCTTGTCTTATCTCCCTCTTCTCTCTCTCTCCTCGGCTGCTTTTCGCTGCCTGAAATTAATCTCACCACTTTTCCCCTGCAAAGAGGCTTGGCATATATACATCTTTCTCTCAACTCAAGTAGGTTTCAACGGGGAGAAGGCGAACCTCCAACCTCCCCGTCTCTACACTCTTTCCTCGCTCGCTCTCTCTCCTCATTCGTTCAATTGATACATCCATCCATTTCTCCGAAACGATTTTGTCAGCGATAAGAAGGGAGTGGTACTCACAGGATGTCCAAGCAAAAGGAACACTCGAAGTCCTCTACCAGCGAAGCGAGCATGGCTTCGGCTGCTCCTTGGAGGATCTGCTCGACGTTTCCTTCCTCCTCCTTCACGAGGACGTCGACCTGGAGTCATTGGAAGCCATCCGCGACGTCGTCGTTTCCCTCGATCTTGACGGATCGAGCTCGTCCCGAAGAGAGAGTGAGCGATCCGGCTCGCTTGTTCTGATGGTCGACCATAGGAGGAGAGTGGAGGAGAGGGAGGGATGGAAGCTGGAAGGGAGGTGAGGGGTCCGTATCGAAAAGGAGACGAAACACGACGGGGTTGGAGGTTTTCGAGGGGGAGTCTTGATAGGCTTTCGAAGGAAGAGATGAACGACACAGCCTTTGGTATAGAGGGAAGGGTTTCGATGAGGGAGGAGTGATAAGGAGGGGGAAGGGAGGAGTCGAAAGTTGAGTGGTGGTCGAGAGAGAGAGAGAGAGAGAGAGAAAACGAGATTAAGTAGTAAAACGAGAGGTGTCAAAGGGAGCTCCAAAAGGGAGCGAACAAAGACTGAAACGAGTAGGAGAGGAAGGAGCTTAAGAAAGGAGTTCGAGAGCGAAGGTGAAGGGAGAGAAATGAAAGGGACGCGTCAAAGGGACGACGAACGACGAGGGGAAGGGAGCGAGAGCGAAACAGAAAGAGAAACAAGAAAGTCAAACGAAGGCTAGGCCTTTAGGTAGGAGCGGGAACTGGGGAAGAGAGAGGCCGAGGGAAAAGAGAGGCGAAGGTATCAGAGACGTCCTGGACTTTACAGGAGGAAACGAGTGGGGTTCAGTTATCGATCTCGTCCGTCCAGATAAGATGAGATTAGAAGATGAGATGGGAATCCACTTACGAGGTGAACTCTGGACGAGTTTGGCGGGGTCTCGACTTGGGCTGAGAGTCTTGACGAGACGACCGGATTCCTATCTTGCGGGAGCGATGAGGAGGAAGGAGTGGTGGCGGAAGGACGAGCTGCTTGATGGATTGACTTGCTTCTCGAACACAGCAGGCGACCACGAGGGCGAGGAAGAAGGGAGCAAAGGGAAGGGTACGGAAGGGTAAGAAAGCCGACTTTAAACTACTAAGGGAGGGGGGATGGGGAAGGAAGGGGGAGGGGAAGCCTACGGGGGACGGCAAGGCGAAATGGAGTCGGCGTTGAAAATAGTATCGTTGTATCATTGTCGGGGCTTCGTAGATCTTTCTAGTGTTTTCTCTAGGTTTCCATAGCTTGCTTAGTCAGGCGCGTTGCGTTAGTAACGTCATAGTTTAGCCCTGTTTCTAGAACATTCTCTGAATTCCTTACAGTATATAAGCTAGGTAGCTAGGTAGGAGTTCTCTTATAACAACCACTTTCACCTCGAGTCGTTCCGCCTCTGAGCTTGTAGCACCAAGTCCCATCTCGAATCTCAACAGTCGGGAGGGAACGAGCGATTCAGCGAAAGAAGCGCTTTTATATCTTTTTTACGGGGGGAAGCGCAGTCGACGCCGCTTCTGAAACCCCTTACTGAGCCCGAAAGGTTCTAGTAGCTTCGAAGGGGCTAGCAGGCCTTTTTTGGCGTTCGACGGGATCAAGGGCGAGGGCTGAGACACGCGATGGACGAGTGCATCTGCGTCGACGCGGGTTTCACTTTGCTCTTCTCGCTTGCTTGACCTTCTATATATTGCGAGACGAAGTTCAGAACAACAAGAAGATCATGGGTAGAAGAGAAAAGGGGAAATCGATGAGAGGCTCGAACCGTAAAACCAAAGAAGAAAGGGAAGCAGACGCGAAGAGAGAGGAGACGAGACGAAAAGGAAAAAGGAAAGGTAAGAAAAGCGAAGCGAGCGAGCAGAGAGGAAAGCTGGAGCAAGAGAGGACGAAGCAAATCAAGAGAAAAAAAGCAGGGGGGGAGGGGCGAAAGGAACGGGTTTCAAGATCGAGAGACGGAGGAGGGGAACGAGAGCGGCGCCAGCTTCGTTCGTTCACGAGTGGGAACGACAGCTACCCAAGGCTGGCCCGCAGATGGAAGCAACGAGGAAGTAGACGAGGAGCTGGAGGAGGAAGAGGGAGGAAGATTGTCAGTTGGTGGAGGGAATAAGGAGAGTCGCGCGAACATCAACTCGTCGACTTTGGGCGAGAAGGGAGAAGGAGGACGACTCACGATACCGACAACACCACACAACGCCATGATCTGGAGTCGGAAGCAAGGTCCAAAAAAGGTCAGACAATGCTCAGGGTAGCGACAGCTCGACTCCGAGTAAGGAAAGGAGGAAGGGGAGGGAGCGAGGAAGAGAGCTCGCTAGCTTCCTTCCTTCCTCTCGTCAGACTCACCTTGACGTTTCGCCACCACATCTGCCTCCTCACACCCCTAGCTCCTCGTCTGAAGGCCCACGCCTGACTCGACATCTGGTCCGTCTTGTCAACGAGCAGTTCGATTCGTTCTCCTCGAGAAAGGATCTGAGAGGAATCGCACGAAAGGAAAACGAGAAGTCAGTTTGATGCAACAACTTCTGCGTCAAGAGGGTTGATTCAGTTGATGTTACGCACCGCATCGATGTTGTTGACCTGAGTGAGACAGATTATGTAAGGGACAGGAGGAAGACGATGAGCTCGCGTCGACCTCTCATCCTTTGAGCCCGTGCGAAGATATCAAATCGTACCATGATGTCCTTCACATTCCCGAGATCAGTCTGAGCTTGCCTCAGTGCATCAGGAGGAGGAGCGTCCGAATAGGTTGTCATGAGCTGTGGGAGACGAGGCAAAGAAGGACGAAGTGAGCTCGACGTTCCGCGCGCGCTCTGCTTCGGTCGACAGATCCTCGAAGAAAGATGAGAAGCGCTGACCTTCTTGAGTTCAGGTTCAAACTCTCCCAGTCCGTAGGGATCCGAAGAAATGATCAAATCGGTACTGTAGGCGGAGGTGAACTGGTTGGGACGAAGGCGAGAAGAAGGAAGGACAGGTCAGGTTCGAGCTCGAGCTCGTCTGGAAGAAGGAGGCGGAGTTGGACGACGACGGACCTTTCGCTGCAGGTCTGCGAGGAAGGCGAAGGGCATTCGCCTACGAAAACGAAGGTTAAAAGGTTGATTTGGTCAGTCGTCGTGACTTCAGAAAAGGAGGGAGGAGGCGACCAAAGAGAGAGGGAGGAGGAGAGGAGGAGGAGAGGAGGAGGAGAGGGGTCGACGGCCAGACTGACCTGCCGACCGCATCGTTCGCCAGGACAGAGTAGATGACACCTCCCTCGGAGACGTAGTGGAAGAGATAGCTTTCCCAGACATCTGTCGGAGTCGACGTAAAGGAGAGACAGGGAAAGGGAAGAGAAGGGAAGGGATCAGCTTGAGCTCGAACTCGTCATTGAGCTCGCTTCCTCCTCCTCTTCCTGCTCTTCTCCTCCTACTATACTCACAGGTGAGCTTGGAGTTATTGGGAGGGATCTTGCTGAGGATAGCCGCAACAGCATCCGAAAGGTTTTCTTTGCCGTTCTGGTGTTCGACGAGGATGGTGCTGCCTCGTGAGATCGAAGCGTGGATGAGACTCATGCTGAGGGAGGGAGGAAGGAGAAGAGAGCGAAGGTCAGCTTCCTTCAGCTCGGTCGGGAAGAATTACCTGAACTGGAGACGGGGTAGAGGACTCACTGGGTGTAGGAGATGGGAGAGAGAAGAAGATTGATGGTGGCCGTGTGAGGTCAACTTGAATCTGGGTCCGAACTTCGAGCTTTCAAGACGAGCCGAATCGAGAGAGAGCTCGCTCGCTGGCACGACCTCCAGACGACCTCAACTGCATCCTTCTTCTCCAACAAACTTTCTCCTTCCACACTCCTTCGTTTGCACCATGGTACGTCGCCATCATCTTCCACCTCTTCAAGTCAAACGAGCTTGAGATTGACCTTCCCTGTTCGTGCTTTCAGTCGTCTGCTTCCTCCTCCGCCATCGCTCGACCTGTCTCTCCCGATTCCGACGCCGTCCCAGCAGCCACTGGAGTCAGGTACGCTTTGGTTACATTCCTGCGGATCTTTGAAGCGAGAGAGTTGAGACTGATATTACTCTACTTGCTCTCTCCTTTCCAAACGAACCCTCAGACGTCGAGCTGCTGCTGGAGGAGCTGTCGAGAAGGCTGGATCTTCTGCCGTTGGAGGAAGCAGTCAAACCATGCTGAAGCTGTACACTCCTGATGGTGAGGGAGGACTCAAGGTGTGAGTATCTATTCTTTGAGCGTTCAGGCTCTCGAAGGAAGGAGGGGACGCGGCGTGTGGAGGGAGCGAGGGAGGGAGGGAGGGAAGGGAAGGAGAGCGAGCTCGCTTCGCTGGCCGAAGCTGACCTTTCTTTCTTTTCCCTCCCTCCGCCTTCGTTTGTCTGCTTGCTCTTCGTACCTCCACAGTGATCCTTTCGTCGTCGTTATCCTCTCCCTCGCCTTCATCGCCAGCATCTTCTTCCTCCACATCTCCAGCAAGCTCATCCGAATCGCTACCAAGGCTTAAACCATCTCCTTCTCAACACCCCTGCTTCCCCAAACCTCCCTCACTTCCAATCTTCTTCATCATCAACATCACCATCAACGCCAAAAGCTACCAACCAGACCACCGCAGGGAACGCCTATTTCTCGGAGAAGTTAGCAGGAGGGAGGGAGAAACGAGCGCGACCTCGTGCTTGGGAACGGAGTTTGATACTTCTTTGATAGCCTTTTTAACCACAGATCCAGATACCCGTTTCATTCTCTGCTCTGGATCTTTCTCTCTTTCTGGGGACAGTCGATCTCATAGCAAGGTGTCGTTTCCATCGTCCCTCAGCTCCAGCCCTCCCTCCCTCCCCTCCCCTGGTCCTTCACCTCTCACGGCTACCACCGACACCCAAGCTCCTCTTTTTCGACCCAACCAGCTTTGAGATACACGGTAAAGTTGTACTGGTCGAGAGGGGTGGTCGTGAAGGTGCTGATGGAGCAGGAGAGTAAGACGAGCTCGGTCGCGACGACGACGTGACTGAGAGTTGAGCGTGTGCCCAGATTGGAGGAGGGAGAGATCTGGAAGGAGGAGGAGGAGGAGGAGGAGGAGGAGGAGGAGGAGAGGAAGACTGGTTGATGTGTGGATGGTGTGAGGAGTAGTTTGGGTGAGGGCGGGAGTGCGTTGGTGGGGTTGTGTAGGTCATAGCTCTCATCGTCGACTGAGAACGGGACCCAAACAAACGAAACGATCTCAGCACTTGTCCTCGCTTTCTCTACAGGCAAGAATAACTCACCTCTCCTTCTCCCCTGCTACTTCTACTCATCCTCCTTCTCTTGTTTTCCCCCTCATCACCCTGCCCTATCCAGCCAAGCCCAGCCTCGTCGCCATCGTCTTTCGTCGCCGTCTCCTCCAGCAACCTCCTCACCGGGAAGAGATAGACCTTGTGGCTGGTCAGTGAGGAAGCCGAAGGCCGGTGGAAGATCTCGCCTGTCGGAGGAAGAGTCGAGATTGCAGGATCCAAGGGGAGGGAGGAGAGGAGGTCGGAGAAAGAGGGAAGTTGAACGACCGCGTCGACCTCAGCCTTTTCGATGCTCATCGGTTTGATGCTGGCGCTGGTGTAGGAGGCGATGGTCTCGTCGTCGAGGATGGTGGTCCGGAAGGCGAAGATAAAACACATGAGAAGGGAGAGTAGAGAGCTGGTGGACGTTGGTTTGAACTTGAACAAAAAGGAGAGAAGTGTACTGTTTTGGAGGTCTGCGGCTTCGCAGTTTAGAGAATATGAAGTAAAACTGAAGGAGAGATATTGAAACCGGTTGTTGGGCTTCGGAGCTTCGACTTCTGCAGGGGTAGGAGAAAACGACGCGTCCGACGATCGGTTGCTCTCTCTCCAGCGCGTGGGTTGTGGAAGATCCGATCCAGGGAAGATTTAGTACAGCCTAGAGAAGATGACCTATGTTGAGGATGAGCTTGGAAAAAACACGTCGAGAAGCTCCAGAACGACTCAGAGAGGGCGTCGCGACTCGCGAGGCTGAGCTCGACGTCGACGTGATCTCTCGAAGAAATCACCTTGTCTCTGAAGAAATTCATCTAGATTAATGAGATGTATCCTAACCCCAACGGCTCCCCAAACCGACGAGGTGGTCGTCAAGGACGTTCCCAGAGGATCTCTCCTCACTTTCCCTCCACCTTCTCCTTCCCCCCAACGCTCACTCCAACGGACTTCCCACTCCTTCGCCCCCTCCCACCTTCCTCCATCACGGTCTACTTTTCGGTCCCATCCAAGAAGATGGTGCTTCCCGACGACACTCCCTCTCATACTCCTCTCGCCATCTCGGAGGAGGACGCCATCCTTGCCTCCCTCAGACCCCACCTCAATCTCCCTGCCTCGTCTGTTCCGATAACTGTTCGTCCCGGCGAGTCCCTGCTCGACAAGATCCCCAGCTCAATCAAGCTTCAGAAGGAGCAAGACGAAGAGGATATCAAGTACGAGATGGGAGATTTCTTCAAGGCTATCGTCCTTGTGAGTACGAGCAAAAGGAGGGAAGGGAGGAGGGAGGTGAGCTGGCTTCGCTGAGTGAGCTGACTGACTGTTCTTCGACTTCTCGTCTCTTCTCAATTTTCATCTCGACCCTCAGATCATTCCCTTCAGCTTCCTCTATCTCGCCATGGATATGTGAGTCAGGTCAACCAGCTTCTTCTTCGTTGTTCTTCCGCCTCAAAAAAGCAGAGAGAAGTGGAACTCGAGCTCACATCTTCTTTCCTTCCTTCCCTTTCTCCACTCTTCCCCTCTCGTCTCCCGTGCATCTCTCGCCTCCAGCATGATCCATCAGCAATACTCTCAACACCCTTCTATCGAGGATGAGTTCTGGAGACTCGTCAACGCTGTTCCTCGTACGTTCTGCTCCCATTTCTTCCAGCGTCGACCTCCCGCGGATCTCGTTCGAGTTCAGGGCAAGGAGCTGAACCCTCGTCCGGGCTTCGCTTCCCCCCTTCCTTCTCGCTTACCTTTCGTATCTCAGTTCTTTCGCTTATCATCTACTACAGTGAGTCTTCCCGGGCGCGAATGCCGTGCCTCATAAATCCCTGATCGATTTCGAACTCGACTGATCACCCTTTCTCTCGCGCGACTTCCTCCTCGACCCTCCTTCAGCCCTCAAAACCGTCCACAAGCCCTTCACACAATACTCGCTCGCGGCTCTCTCTCTCTCCACTGGTTGCCGACTCATATACGTCATCAACAAGTCTAGTTGGCTCACGATCATTGCTCAGGCGAGTCTTCATTTCCTCAACTCCCTCACGTCTTCGTCTCCTCCTCTCTCGTCCTGTCTTGGCTTCGAGCGGCGAGCTGACTCCTATGTTCTACAATTCTTCTTCCGCTTCTTATACCTCCCTCTCTTCCTTGGACGCGCTGCTGTTCTCATGCAGGCTCCTCCCCTTGCGACACTCTGGATCTTCTCGATCTGCCAGCTCGATCTCATCCTCGCCGTCACGAGTCTGGTAGCAGTCTACGGATACAAGTGGTGGGAGGGCTTGAAGATAGTCATTTGATCGACTTAGTACAACTCCCGTTTTCGGATGAAGAAACCAGGGAGAAACACAACCGTTCGATCTCGCAAGCAACGCGTCGGATAAAATCAACCCTTCAAAGCGAGAACCTTCGCTCCATTTCCAGCAGCATCCGCGACGTGCTCACACCCGAATCCAAAGACTACTCCGAAATCCTCCTTGAGAGACTTGAGAACGAGAGCTTGGTAGCCTGGTTGAGCGACGAGCGATCCTCCGAGACTGAGCATGGAGGTTTTGGGATCGAGTCCTTTGGGATGGGGAAGGAGGAGCCGGGAGATATCTGCAGGTAAGAGATATGAGATTGGCGCTCAGTATCGGAAATGTCTGCAAGGAAGAACGCGAGGAGAGGAAGAAGGACGAAAAATGGAACGTACCAAGAGCGAGCTCGTTCGCACACGATTCGACGACCGAGAGAGCGAGTTCCGAGATTGGGAAGGGAGCATCTGGAGCTGGGCAAGCGTGGGCGAGGATGACCCGAGCAGCTGTATGAAAGAAGGTAAGAGGGGCGTAGAGTCAGCTTTGCAGGAAGGACTCGTTCCTTTCGACGCGACAGAAGGGACTCACACTCGGCGATCTTCAGCTTCCGGTAGTTCTCCCCCTCTCCTCCAACCAGACCTTCTGGGAGCCAATACTACAGACAGAGTAAGAAGTGATCAGCGATCGGCCCAGAGGGTGCGGGAGACGAAGAAACGCGACCGCTCGAACCCACCACTTTCGCCAGCAGCTCAGCCACGTCTTCCACTCCCCAATACTTCAGGAAAGCAATTAAAAAGGGAGCTTCCAGGTCGAGGGTTCCGTCATCGTAGGCGTAAAGGACGGATCGAAGCGCGACTCGACCGAAGGAGAAAGCTGGAGACGCGTCGAAGGAAAGATAAATGAAACTTGGTCAGCGTAAGAAGATCGGACGAGGCTCAAGGGACCCAGAGCAGAACCAGACAGGGGAAGGGGATTGGAAAGATAGTGAAGAGGGGGTCCTAGTATGACGAGGCTTTGGGAGAGGGAGAGTGGAGAGGAAGGAAAAAAATAAATCCACTTACCACTTCCCTCATCGCCCAGTAGGAAACCTAAGCCTCCTCTCCGAGATATAGCCTCCATCTCTCCCGTTGCAGAATCCTGATGAACCGAAACACACACGCTCCCGGTTCTGTTCGACGGAGAAGACGTTTAGCTCGAGAAGCACGCGTCGAAAATCGAAGGTCTCGAATCCCTTCTTTTTTGGAGAGAAGGAGCGACTCACCCAGCCACGACAAGTACACCAGTCTTGGCTCCCACACGAAGCAGTGGTGATGAGAGAAGCAGTGCGTCGTTTTGGATGTGAGGAGTTGTTTTGCTGAGGAAGAGGGAAACGATCCCAAGGGGAAAGCCAAGTCAGTGAGATCTGCAATAGAGGACAGAGCGAGAAAAAAAAAAGAGACGGCACGCACTAGAAAGCAGTCAAAGGACGCGAAAGAACGACGATATCTGGTGGATTGTCGGCTCCGGAGAGCTGTTTTTCGTTCGAGTCGTGGAGGAGGAGAAAGACGGAAGATCGATCAGCTTCCGCTCTTTGTTTCTCTCCAGCTCCTACTCTCGCTCTCGCAGATATAGAGCAGGGGACAGAGCACTCACGCCGACCCAGATGTTCTGAAACAAGATGGTACAGATCTCGGACTGAGGAGTTGTTGGCGAGGGCGAGGATGTCGAAGCGGGATGAGTGAAGGTCGAAGGAAGGAGTTCTGTCGGAAGAGCAGCGATGGCTCGGTTTGTGGCGAGTTTGAGTCTACGAAGGAAGGTATGCGAATCAGTATGAGCTTCCTGTTCCGATCGACGGTTGCTACCTCAAAAGAGGGTCAACAAAAAAGAGCATCGGAGGCAAGCGAAACAACGAAGAGAGAGAGTCGAGCGAAGCTCAACATCTCTCCCTTCACTCACTCTTGAACGCAAACCGTCAGACCAGCCTGTTCCAAAACGAAACATATACCACCGTCAGCTCTAGCTCTCAATCCAAACTCAGCTGATGTTCTGGGACGCCCTTACCTCAGCAAGATTACTCCCAGCAGCCAACCCCTCCGCAACGATCTCTGCTCCTCCTCCTCCTGGTGTCTTTCGAGAGATCACAGCACGAGTCTTGGTTCCTCCTCCGTCCAGGCAAAGGTAGAGGTTTTGAGGGGGGAGAGAGGTCATTCTTTTGATGCCAGGAGTGGGAAAGAGAGGCTGGCGAAAAGAGGAAAGGGAGTTGTGGTTGGGTGATCAAAAGAAGGGAGGAAGGAGAGGGAGGAGATTGGAGGGGAGTTGAGCTCGGCACTTTGGCCGGGTCGACCTTTTTCATCCTTCCTTCCTGCTACTGTAGTATTTGATGAAATCTCCGTTTGGGTTGCCAGACCAGAGGGTCGTGTGGTATAGTAGCGCTCGTGACTTTCCCGAAAAGATCTTTTCCTCCGGCGAAACCGAGCGAGAAACCAGCTCTCTGCCCTCCGTCCCTCCCTCCCTCTCCCTCCCTCTCTCAAAGAAAGCAAAAAGAAAAAAAAATGCGAATAAAGTTACTAAGACGAGCCATCCTCCTCCTCAGCCACTCCCTCTCTCGTCTCTCTTTTCCCATCTAAAGTATGAAACCACCCAATCCCAATTCCCTTCCCGCTGAAACCGAAACACGAAAACACGACGGACGACGACGACTAGTAGATCCCCAACCCGAACCTATCCGACACAGTTCTCAAGATAAACTGCAATGGTCGACCGAGAAGCAAAGCTCCTCGCTGCATGGCTTCCATTTGACCTCGGCGGACGAACTGAGAGAGAGGTGTGTCAGCGGGGAGGGAGAGAGGAGAGAGAGAGAGGGAGGGAAGGGAGAAAAACGCACGACTTCCATAGCTCCTCTACCCCAGTAGAGAACCCAGATCATAACCCAGTACCGACCGACGGAGCCACCTGTGCGACGACCAGTGAGTTTCTTCCATACACCTGCGAAAAGCGAACGAGCGAAAGGGAAGGAAGCAAAGCTAAGTCAGTCGACGCGTCGAGAAGAGTTGAGAAAGGAAGGAAGAGAGACGAGAGAGAAGGACGCACCTTCAAGCACCACTCCTACACCTTGCATAGTGAAGAAAAGAGGCAAAGGCCAGGTGACTCCGTGAGTTTCTTCGGAGAAGCCTTGTCCGGAGATGGCGACGTGGTGGAGGAACGAGGAGAGGAAGAAGGTTGTCATTCTGGGTTTGTTCGGAGCGGACGTCGAGGGCAGAGGTAGGAAGTAGGAGGAAGGAAATGAGTTAGTGAGGGTGAGCGTAGATGAACGAGAGCGATGGAGAAGAAAGAAGGAAGTGAGTGAGTGAGTGAGAGTGAGTGGGAGAGACGAACAAGGAAACCGGTCTGGGGAAACCTAACGAATGCGAAAGTTGGTAGCCGCAGAACCCAAGAGGAGCTCGGAAGAGTTGATGCCACCTGAAAACGAAGAACACCAAAGAAGACGAAGGGGAAGAAGTCATCAGCGAAAGCTTCTGGAGCGAAAAGAGAACGGAGAGGGGAGGGAGGGAGTAAAACGCGAAGCCTCACCTCTTCCCCCAAAGCTCTGTTAAACTCGCCGCTCCTGTTGGGTCCTGGAACATGGGAGGCCAGTAAAGATCGGCTGTATCGGAGGGGGAGACGATGACGCAGAAGAGAGCGATTTCGTGGTAGATGAGGGTCATGACTGGGAGGAAAGCGAAGGACGAGAGTGAGGTGAGCTTCGCGTCGAACGACGCGTCTTTTCTTCGTTCTCCACCCTTTTTTCCTCCCACCTTTCAACCCCCCAAAGAGATACCAGAGACGATTCCACTCACCAGCCTGCAAACTCAACCCCACACAGAAAGTCAACCCAAAACTCGCCACCACCGTAGGCACAAACCTATAAACTCCTTCCTTCCCAGGCGCGTACAAACTCCCGAACCGACTTCCTCCGATGGTCGCAAAGTCTCGATGGAAGGTGAACGGGAGGAGGATGAGTTCCAGGGCAAAGTAGGTTTGGATGACTGCTTTGAGGTGGGCTAGGATTGCTTTCCGACGGGGTCGAGAGGTTGGGTGAGGGTGGAAGAAGGATGGGGCTAGGCCTGGGGAGAAACCTATGTTTCGAGGACCTGGAGGGAGGGAGGGAGGGAGGGGAAGAGAGAGAGAGAGAGAGAGAGAGATGGGAGAGCGAGGTTAGGAGGGAGGGGAGAAGGGGGAGAGAAGAAGAGAAAGAGTAGAAGGAAGAGAGGGAAAACGAACTGAGGAGGAACCATCCTGCGATCTTGATTCTTCCGACGACGGTGTTGAGATCGAAGCCATGATCTACGACTTTGTGATGCAGCAGCTCAGCAGCATGTCCGTTCCCGTTCCCGTTGGCGTGTCCGTTGGTATGGGAGACGTGACCGTAGCCGTTGGAGCTCGTCGTAGAGGCGATGGAGGACGTGGAGGAGGAGTTAACGTTCTGAGGGATGGCGAGCGAAGGGTTCTGCTTGATGAGTTCGACGTCCTCCTTGTCTCCCACTCCTTCCCAACCGACCCACTTGGGAGCTTCTCCGAGTCCGAGCTTGAGAGCGTTCCCGATGAAGATGATGGCGTCTGTGAGTGAGGGAGACGAGCGGGGGTAGGAAGAGAGAGAGAGGGGCGGGAGCGAGTGGTTAGCTCGTTCTCTTTTGCGTCGTCCTCCTTCTCACCTGACGAGAAGAGGTCCTTTCCCTTCGTAGGGAAAATTCGGTATAGAAGAAGGAAGGTGTGTTGTACTTACAGAGACCTGCGAGGTTGTTTAGATCAGAGTACTGATTCTCTCCATAAAAGTGGTGAGAGAAGCCGATGGGGATGATGCTGGCGACCGTGAACGGCAAGAGAGCGAGTCGGAGTAAACGGGACGCTCCAGGTGTGAACATCAGGTACGCTTGGAGAAGGAGAGTCGGCACCGGGAGCAGCACTGGGAGGGAGCAGAGGAGAGGAGGGGAGGTCAGAGAAGGCTTCGTTTCGTTTGGAAGGTTGAGCTCGGACGGAATCATCATCTCCTTGGTCCGTAGAGAAGGCTACAGCCATCGGAAAACGACCCGGAGAAGGGGGAGGGGTAGAAGGGAAGTATACGAACGTAGTGGTAAAGACGAGATTGTCCATTGAGGTCTGTCTTCTACCGGGAAGATCATCAGAGGAGAGAGGTAGGAGGACAGCCAATTGTGGATCTGGACCTCCCACGGTGAAGAGAAAACGAACATCCTGAAGGAAAGGGACTGTAGAGAAAGGTAAAGGTCAGCTCTAGGGTCTAAGGCAGACTGTAGTAGCGTCTTCTACTGACAGAAAGTAGCAGGAGGTTGAAGTGGTTTGGGTGAGAAGGATCGAACGAGAGAGAGAGTTGATCGAGCTGACCGGTTTCGACTTCCTGAGCCTTCTTCCCTTCTTTGATAAAACTTCCAAGACCTTTAGAATCCTGTTGATCTCTTATCTGAATACAAACCACGTTCACCTCTGAGTCCGTGAGATTTTTTTTTCCGCGATAAAGGAGGAGGAAAGGCCCCCTTGAGGAAGGAGGAGCATCAGGTGAGCTCGAAGCGAAGGCTGATCACTTTCTCGAACGAGTCTGGATTTCAACCTCTTCGCCTCAACCCATCACCATCTCACCCAACGAGAAAAGAAAAGCCATGGATTCCTCCTCTACAGACTCCTCCCCTCTCTCGACCTCCCCTTCTTCCTCCCAACTCGCATCCAGGCTGGAAGCTTTGGCCGTCTCTTCTCGACCGACCTCGTCCTCTCCTTTGAAGACGGAGCTCGTCAAGCAGGACATCCAGAAGAGAGTAGAGATTATAGAGAGACTCGGAGACAGCAGCACGGGAGACTGGGAGCGAGGGAGAGTAGGACCTATAGATCGTGAGTTGCATACATCTCTCTTTTCGCTTCGTCTGGTAGGAAGGGAAGCAAATTTCAACCAAGTGAGCTCTCACCTCGTTGCGTGCTCGTATCGTCCTGGCCCTCCTCCTTCCCTCCCCCCCTTCCCCCGACCATCTTTCCCCGGAAACAAAGTCCAATCATCGCGATACGAACTCGAAGGCTATCTCCAACGTATCGTGATCTTTTCACGAGCTCAGGATATCAACAAAGTAACTTTTCAAGCTCAACGAAATCTGACCTCTCCGCCACTCTCCTCCCTCCTTCCCTCCTTATCCTTTCTCATCTCAGCCAACGCACCTTCCACCTCCTCCGCCGACCCTCCCGCTCCTACCTCACCCACAGACACAGCCACCACTCCTACACCCTCTCACCCTCTCCCCATCCCCGCCAACCTCGTCAAGGACGACTTTGCTCGGTCCGTCTCCCCTGGAGCTAGCCGACACGAGGGCTACGGTTTCCGACCTCCCTCTGGAGCTTCAACCCCCAAGAACGAAGAAGAACAGTCCTCCATCTCTTCTTCCTCCCATCACATCCCCAACATCTCGCAACTCGCTCCTTCGCCTTCGCCTACAACTCTGCAGGGAACTTCGATACCGGACGTGAACGGACTCGGATGGCCAGGTTCGTTTCGTTTGTTTCTCTCTCTTTTCGCTCTTCTCCTTCAGCCCTCTTTCGCTTCTCCTTTTCCTCCACCTCCCTTCCCACCCACCCACTAACTTCATCCCCTCTTCCGCTCTCTCCCTCACGCTTCATCAAACAGCCAAATCAACCCACCTCCGACTGCACTCCACCCCGGACGAATCAGCAGCCAACGTCGCTCGTCTCTCCGCTGCCGTCCGAACCCTCCTCGAATGCATCGGAGAAGACCCAGACAGGGAAGGACTCCTGAGAACACCTGATCGGTACGCGAAGGCGCTGCTGTGGTTGACCAAGGGGTACGAGGAGAAGCTTGGTGGTGAGTTTGAGCTCGAGAAAGAGAGAGAGGTTCGGTTCAGCCCGAGAGGGAAGGGAGGGAGGTTGGCAATCTGGGAGAGGTGGAGATGGGCTGTTGGAGAGTGAGGTATAGGGAGGGAGCTTGAGCTGACCTTTTGCGCTTTTTTCTTGGAACTTTGCTGCAGATGTGATCAACGATGCTGTCTTTGCTGAGGACCACGAGGAGATGGTCATCGTGAGGGATATCGATATCTCGTCACTTTGCGAGCATCATCTGTTGCCTTTCGAGGGAAAGAGTGAGTTCCTTTCTATACCTTTCCTCTTCAGCTCCCACCTCCTTCTTTATCGTCAAACTCTCATCGACGAGAAGGAGAAGGGAGGAGAAAGGAAGCGCGCGACGTTCGAGCTCGAAAACTGAAATGTGACCTTCTCTCCTCCCTCCCTTCCCTCCTCGTTTCCTTTTTCGCGCTCGGTTAGTCCACATCGCCTACATCCCCAACAAGCTCGTTCTCGGAATCTCCAAACTCGCTCGAATCGCAGAGACCTTCTCGCGTCGACTTCAGGTTCAGGAACGTCTTACCAAACAGGTCGCGTTGGCTATTCAAGAAGCTATCAAGCCTCGAGGAGTGGCTGTTGTGATGGAAGCTTCGTGAGTCTCTTCCCCTCCCCATCCCAAACCACGAGAGAGACGAAAACGCTGACACCTTTCTCTCTCTCTCTCGACTCATTCGTTTTTTCTCGCGACTCGAAGACACATGTGCATGGCGATGCGAGGTGTTCAGAAACCTGGAGCGACGACCATCACGTCGTGCATGCTTGGCTGCTTCAGGGATCAGGCAAAGACGAGGGAGGAGTTCCTTTCTTTGATCAAGAAGTAGGAGTAGAGTAGTTCGTTAGCACGTTGCTGGAGGTTCGTCGATTGAGTTCTCTATTTCGGGGGGTCTCGTTTTCTTTTTCTGGTTCTCTTTCTCTCTCTCTGCTCTCTTTTTCTGCATGGTTCCGGTTTCATCCCCATTTTGTATCACCGTCTAGTTACTACTACATAACGTTTATTGAAAACAGCTCAACCTGATTCTCTTCTCTTCTCCTTACGGAAAAAAGAGACGGAGAGAGCCGCGGAGAGGTCGGAGCGAAGTCGGGCCCTTTCCTCTCCTTCCTTCTCTCAAAGCTCGTTCTTCCTCCCTCCCAACTCTCACTTTCCCTCCCAACCCAAAGGACTCTGAAGGAGGGCCATGTCTCCTCCCAGCTCTCACCTCGACGCTGGTTCGTCAACCCTAGGAAATCGACCTTCTCTCCCCTCACGAGCATCTTCAGCTCCTCCTCCCTCCTCCTCGACTTCCGTCCCTTCAGCAGCATCGCCTTCCCCTCCCACTCCTACTCCTGGCACAACCTCCAACCGTCCCCCACCTCTCACGCTCGACACCTCCTCCCCAACTCTTCATCACCCTCGCCCGTCCATAGGTCGTTCAAACGAAATCGAACTAGGACAGCACTCGAGAAGTTCCTCGCCCATCATCCAAAGATACGGCTCTCCTTCCTCCTCCTCCTCCTCCTTCTACTCTTCTTCTGCTTTCCCCGCAACAACCACACCTCATCACAACCACAACCTTCGTCAATCCCATACTCCTCAACTTCCTTCGCCTCCACAACAACAGCAGCAGCCCACCAGACCAACGTTGATGTCATTCCATTCTCATCTTCATCCTCTCCCTCCTCCAACTTTCATAGGTCGTCAACTCGCTCAGTTCAGAGACCCTCAAACCAACAGACTTGTCGTTCCAGATGGACTTACACCGTGGATGCCTCTCTTGGCTTGGGGGGCGAGCTCGTTGGCTTTTGTGTTGGCGTTTACGTTTTGGAGGAAGGAGTTGTTTCAAGGTGAGAAAGAGAGAGCTCTCTCTTCTTCAACTTCGTTTCGTTTCGTTTCGTTCGTTCTCGCTGATCCTCCTCCTCGTTCTATGGTGTTGGAACGTCGATTTTCTTTGGTAGGTCTGGATCTCCTAGCAGTCACGCTCGCAGCTGAAGGACTTCAAGGAAGGATCATCATGGGTGAGTGAGCTCGTCAAAAACGTCGCGACGACCGAATGTTGATCTTTTATTTTTCGTGCGACGAACGACGCTAGGTTTCCTCATCTTCTTGACCACCATCCCACCCCTTCCTCTCTATTCTTCGCTCATCATCCTCTCGGGCTACGCTTTCGGAGCGACGATTGGGTTCTTGGTTTCTTACGTCGCTGCTCTCTCTGTTCGTCCTCTCCTCCTTTCGTTCTTCGTGGGTCCGAATGCTCAGTCAGAGCAGAGCTGACTTCCTGATTTTCTTTTTGTCGGTTTGGGCTGATACTAATACAGGGAGCTGTGGTTGTATTTTTGCTATCGAGGTACTACCTCCGAGCTCAAATGATCAAGCTTCTCTCGCGGTCGCCGAGCATGGCGCGGGTGGTGCATGCGATAGAGAGGAAGCCTTCGTTGCTCTTCTTGATAAGGTTGGCTCCTTATCCTTATAGTGAGTTTTGCCTTCCTTTGTTCTTAGGGTCGTTGGGAGAAGCGGCGTCGACGAAAGGCGACCCTTCTTTCTTTTCCTCGGACCCGAACAGGTTCGCTGACTTCCAGTTCTCTCTCTCTCTCTCCCCTTTCCTCTCACCAGACGTCATGAACACCCTCCTTGCCTCCTCTCGAACCCTCACTCTTACCACCTACACCTCCATCACAGCTCTTTCCCTCCTCAAAGTCATGTTCGTCCCTCCTCCTTTCCTTTCCTTTCCTCCCTTTTCTTCCGACGCGTCCGATCCAGAACGCTGACGATCCTTTTGCCCCGTTTCGTTTGTTTTCTTCTTCTTTCACAGCATTCACACGACCATAGGAGCTTCCATCAAAAACTGGTCCTCCTACCACGACGACGCAGAAGATAAGCCCATCGTGCTGGGTCCGAACGGAGTGCCGTTGCCTTTGACGTCAGAGGAACAGATGGAGGAGGACGAGGCGGCTAGAGGGGAGATGTTGAGGAAGACTTGGTCGGTTGTTGGGATAGGGTCAGTTTTTTTTTCTCACTCAGAATCCCCCCTTCTCTTTGCCTCTGCTTTAAGCTGACTGTCTCGTCGCGTTGGTTTGACCGGACAGGCTCTGCATCCTCCTCTTCATCTACCTCACCATCGTCGCTCGTCGAGCAGTTGACCAAACGGAACCCAGCAACGGATCAAATCCTTCCTCTCCTGGGGCGGCTGGAGCGTATGCGAGGTTGCCGACGCACGATACGAGGGAAGGATACTCCTTGGATTTGGGAGGAAGAGGAGCGGAGATGAGGGAGTTGGTGGTGGGCGACGATATTGGAGGGAGAGATCCGAGAGGGAAGTCGGGTGGGAGTGGAGTTGGGAGAGTTCTGAGCGATGACAGGGAAATACCGTCGACGAGGATGAGCATATCTGGGTTGGAGGATGTGGTGGGGTTTGGGACGAGAGGAGGTGGGTAGGGAAGAGAAGATTGTTGGACTGTTTCGCGTTTCGTTTTGCTTTGCTTGTGATTTTTGTTCAGTTCGATATCAGTTTATGCTTTGGGTTTCGGTTCGGTTTATTGTTTCAGTATATGCAACGCAGCTCTCTCACGTTCTCACAATGTCTGGAAGAGGAAAAACAAGAGGAAAACAGTCGCGTCCGTCTTTCTGGGCTCGAAACGAAAGGGAGGAGCTCGCTCGCTCCCTCCCTTCCCTCCTTCCTTCCTCCCACCCATCACGACCTTTCCCCACCACTTTCCCTCTTTTCTTCTACCTCTTTTCCACCTTCACCTCGCTCCAACCCTTCAGAACTCTCGCAGAACAACGACCAGACGACCGGGAATGGTGGAACCTTCCTCCCACCAAGGACCTCCTTCCTCGGATGGCTTCGACGACTCCTTCAGCTTCGACGAAGCAGCTCTTCAACAGATCGATCAAATTACCTCAGCAGCTACCGTCTCAGCTCCGATACCACCTCCAAGCAAGCTCCAACCCTTCAAAGCTGTACCAGGAAATTGTCCAGCAGCTCCTCCACCACCCAAAGCTCGACCTCCTCCTCCTCCCCCTGCTCCTCGCTCAGATCACTACTCCGACGACGGGTTCTTCTCGGACGCCGAAGGGGAAGGAGGTTTCTCTGAAGAGAAACTCCGAGAATTGGACGACATCTTTGCAGCAGCTCAACAACGTCCTCCCAAACCTCCTCCCTTGAATCCCAACAACACCTCCTTCGCTCGTCCCCTCCCCAACGCCCTCGCAGGTCCCTCTCGTCAACCCCAACCCCAACCTCAACGAACCATGCACGTCGGACCCTCCCGCTACGGTGTCGCTCCAGCTCCAGCCCGTCAAGCCAACCTCCTCGGAGGTTTCGCTCCCTCTGGTCCTCTTCCTCCCGCCGGTCGACTTCCTCAGGAGGGAGAGGAGTTGGAAGATGTGCAGGAGCTTCCTAGTTCCGGGATGGTTAGGACGGAGGGGAAGAAGTGGGATAGAACTGCTTATGCTGCTAGTGGGAAGAGGAGTAGAGTTAAGAAGAAGGATGAGGAGGAGGGGGAGGAGGAAGGGATGGGAGAGGAGGAGGAGGAGGAGGAGGGAGGAGGTGGAGGTGGTGGGTTTGAGCAGTTTCCGGCTCCGTTTGTGGATCGTGAGTCCAAGTGATTTGGACTTCTAGAGAAGGAACGGAGATGCTGATTGCTGTTCTGGTGGTGCTCGTTCTGTGTGCAGCTCTTCGGTGAGTTCTTCTACGAGCGGTGTTTTTGAAGGAGTTGAGCTCGAGCTCACCGATTCTCCTTCCCTTCTTCCCTTTCTCTCTCCATCTCTCCAGACCTGTAGGTTATCTTTCATCTTTCCGCTCTTCTCTCAGGATTGTCTTGATCTGACACGCATCTCTTTCCTCTCTAGCTGCCACCCCTCAAACACGAATACGACCCCGAAGCGATCAAAACCTGGATCTACCCTATCAACCTCCCTCTCCGAGACTACCAGCTCAACATCGTCTCCAAATGCCTCTATCAGAACACCCTCGTCGCCCTGCCGACTGGTCTCGGGAAGACCTTCATCGCCGGTGTTATGATGCTCAACTGTAAGCCTTTCTTGAATCACCTTTCGACGCGAGAGGGAGAGGAGATTGAAGCTGATCGAGACCGTTTCACGACCAGATTCGAGATGGTTCCCGACTGGAAAGATCATCTTCGTCGCTCCTACGAGACCTCTGGTGAATCAACAGGCTCAAGCTTTCCCTGAGACGTGTGGGTTCTTGAACAGCAAGGTGACGACGTTGATGGGAGGGATTACGCCGGAGAAGAGGAGAGCCGAGGTGAGTTTGAAGTCGCGTCCTTTCTCCGTCGTTCATCTATCTCTCGGTCGTCGAACTGCAGAGGGCTGACTTCGAGTTTTTGGATGTCACAGTATCCCAAGAAGACCGTGTTCTTCATGACCGCTCAGACTCTGGCGAACGACATCTCGAAAGGGATCTTGGATGCGAGGGAGATCATCTTGCTCGTTGTCGGTTCGTCCCTCTTCCTCCTCACTTCCTGTCTGTCCTATCCAACCTTCTAATCATTCATATTTCATCACTTTAGACGAAGCCCACAAAGCGACCGGAAATCAAGCCTACTGCCAAGTCGTCTCCCTCATCCAAGCGAGGAATCACAACTTCCGAATCCTCGCTCTCACGGCGACTCCATCAGGGAAGGTCGAAGGAGTTCAGGCGTTGATCGACAGTCTCCATATCTCTCACATCGAGATCAGGGAGGAAGGCTCGATCGATATCGTGAAGTATGTGCACAAGAAGGTGAGTTGGCTTCGTTCGCTTTTCTTTTCGGAGAGGCGAAGAGACGCGTCCAGCTGACCTTGTCGTTCGTTCGTTGCAGCACACGGAGCTCGTTCTCGTCAAGATGACTCCCAACATCATCAAGCTCAAGGAGATGATGGTCGATCTCATGATGGTGAGCTTTTTTTATCTCCTGGCCTCCTTCGTTTCGTCCTTCATCTTTTCGCGTCTGACTGATCGTCTTTCCCTTGCTCGACAGCCTCTCGTCAAACCTCTCATCCAAGCCGGGGTCCTCCGAGACAACGAGAACGATCCTTCCCTCATTCACTGCTTCAGACTTCACAGTCTTCGGAACGAACTCGTCAGGAAGAAGAACTTCAAGTGGAACAGCAACCTCATGCAGCTGGAATCGTTCGCGAGAGCTTTGGGTTATCTTGTGAGTTCTTCGACTTTCCTCTGCCTCGTTTCTTTTTCTTTCTTTCTCTTCTTCTCCTTCGATTGCCAGTCCGAATGCTAACGACCTTCCTCCTCCTCCTCTCGTTGTTTCCTCAAGCTCGAACACTCCGTCAACCAATTCTCCACCTCCCTCGCCAACGCTCTCACCAAGAAGGACTCCGCCACCTCCAAGAACAAGCAGATCAACGAGATCCTTCGAACCGTCGAGGATATGAAGACCGTGGGAGGATTCGTCGCTCATGCGAAGATGGATCGGACGAAGGGGTTGCTGCTGGATCATTTCGCGGCGAGGGAGGACGGGGATGGGAAGGGAGATCTGGATCCGAGTAGTACGAGGGTGATGGTGTTCTGCTCGTATAGAGAGTGTTTGAATGACTTGGTGGTGAGTGGTATTCTCCTTTCTTTTCGATGTTTCTATTCCCAGCAGCCCTCGCTCGAACTGATCTCGTCTCGTCTCGTTTACTCTCTCGTCGTGTTTCGGGTCTTCCAGTCCTGCCTCAACCAAGAATCTCCCCTTCTCAAAGCCAAGGCCTTCGTCGGACAGTCGAAGGATACGGCCGGGAGAGCTGGGTTGACTCAGAAGGAACAGATCCAGGTGAGTCTGAGTTCGCTCATCGACGCTCCACGCGTCTCGCTTTTTTCTTCCCTCTCGGCTCTCTTCACGAGTGGCATCGCTGACCTCCAGCTCCCCTTCGACACATTCCCAGCTCATTAAAGACTTCAAGGACGGAAAGTTCAACATCCTCGTCGCTACTCAGATCGGAGAGGAAGGTCTCGACATCGGAGCCGTCGACAAGATCATCTGCTACGACGCTCAAAAGAGTTCAGTTCGGATGGTGAGCAGATCGTTTCTCGCTTCTCTTCTTCCATCTTGAACTAGGGGAGACAATCCTGACGCGCTCTTCTCTTTAGCTTCAACGAGTCGGTCGAACGGGAAGGAAACGAGACGGAGCGATCACGGTTCTGATGGGAGAAGGACGAGAGGAGAAGAACTGGGACAGCGCAAAGGAATCCTACGAGAGTGGTAAGTTTGAGGTTACACTCTTCTCGAGTCTCCCAACTCGTACAAGAGCTGATCTCTCACCCTCCTCCTCTTCCTTCCTCCAGTCCAAGACGCCATCACCCGAGGAGCTCATCTCGAACTCTACGACGACGTTCCTCGCCTCCTCCCCGCTCACGCCAAACCCGTACTCGTCAAGAAGGTCGTCCCCATTGATACCGCTCCCATCGAAGAAGAAAAGCCGGAGAAGAAGGCCAGGAAACCTCGAACCAGCGGAGCAGCAGCCAAAGTCGAACGAGGGACTCCCATCCCCAAAGGAGCAGCGACAGGATTCGTTACCGCTCGAGCACTCAAGAAGAAGCCGATCCCTACGGAACTCGAGGACGATTCGGACGATGCTGCTATCGAGGCTGGACCGAGCTTCATGGCGAGAGTCAATTCTGCTCCGTCGGCGGGAGGATCGAAGGCGAACGGGAAAGGGAAGGGGAAAGGGAAGGCGAGGCAGAAGGACTACGACCAGGATGAGGAGGAAGAAGAGGAGAGGTCTACTCGGGCTCCCAAGAGGGCGAAGACAACGTCGGCGATTCCGGACAAGAAGAGACGCGTCGCGGACGTCGAGGACGAGGACGAGGAGGACGACGACGAGACCAAGTTCCAGGGATTCCATCGGCCTCAGGTACCATTGAGAATGAGGAAAGATCCATCATCATCACCGGAAGGCCCTCCTCTTCGTCCAACCAAGAAGTCCGCGGTCGTCCCTCCTTCAAAGAAGCCCAAGGCCAACTCCATCTTCGAACTTCCCTCGTCGCCAGAAGTTTCCCCTCCTCCATCACCACCTCCACCACCTCCTCCTCCTCCCAAACGAGCTCCTCCCCCTCCCCCTCCAATATCAAAAGCTCGCGCCGTTCCACCACCTTCGAAAGCACAACAACCTCCTCCAGCCCCTCCTCCCAAACGCTTCGTCGCGCCAGCAGCTCCTCCTCCACCTCGTTCTCGTCCTCCCCTTCCCCAACCAGAAGCAGGACCTTCCATCCATCGACTCCCTCCCGACATCGCGGCCAAAGCAGGTCTCTCCGATATCGACATGTCGTGGGTCCTGGCCGACGACGACGAGGACTGGACAAACTACTCCCCTCCTCAGTCGAGAGCTCAACCGAAATCTCAACCTTCCGCTCCTGAACTTCCTCCAACCAACGACGTCTTCATGGCTCCTCCTTCCTTACCTCATCATCGACTCTCCTCACCCAACGTCTCGACGGGAGGTAGCCCTTTCCCCGCGACTCAACACCCAGTTCGTCGAGGAGGAATTCGACCGCGTCTCAAGGCCGTCGTCTCGTCCTCCCCAGTAGCAGGTCCCTCCTCCTCTAACGTTCCTCTCGCTCGATCTCGCTACGGAGGAGAGGCTTCCTCTTCCACCACCTCCACCCTCACTCGTCCCTTCAAGGCTCCCATCCCTCGTCCCTTCCAAAACCAGAACCAGAACCATCAACCTCAACCTCACCCTCAACCCAAACAAAAGCCGAAACTCCGGAAAGGTCCCGCCCCAGCCGACGTTCGTCGTTTCATGGAAGTCGACGCCGAAGACGATCGTTCCTCCGAACGAGGCTACTCGGACGACGGGTCAGCAGTCGACGACCAAGAAACAGAAGAGGATCGTCGTTTCGCAGGCAACTTCCAGCCTACTCAGGCTCCCAAGGGATACAACCAAGCTGCTGCGTACGCGGCTGGGAGTCAAGCTGTTGGAGGACCGGTGTTTGCGAGGAACGCGAGGGACGAGGCGAGAGGGAACATGTTCAGGATGAGAGCACCGAGGGAATCAGAGAGTCCGATGTCGAGAGGGAGTGCAGCTTGGGATGAGGAGGATGAGGAGGATGGGTATGGGACGGGAGGGGACTTTGTGGTAGGGGATGATGTGCCGATCGAGTATGAGTGAGTTCAAGCGGAGACGCGTCCAGGATTGGATTTTCAGACTTCGCTCGCTGACCTTTCTTTATTTCCTGGTTATTTCACTCTTCTACAGTCCCAGCTCGGAAACTTAGCTACCTTCGAGCTGGACCTCGAAGAGTTCGTGATAAGGACGAGGGAGGGAAGAGAGGAAAAGGCTTTAGCGTTTTGCTACGACGCGATAAACTTTCTTTCTTTCGTGCGATGCTCAAAAAGCTCCAGTATAGATTATAAGCCTTCAACGGAAATCTCAGCTGCGAGCGAGCTGCTCGAGAGCCACCCGTCACAGGTGCTTCTCGTCGACGGACGAAGGCGAGGAACGACGCGTTGCGTTGGAAACCAAACAAGCTTGGTTTCTGTTTTTCTACGAGCTCTTCATCGTTGGCCCGTGGAAGGATATTACTTTCCGCTTCTCTGAGCCTATGATCCAGAGCGGGTCTCCTGTAGAACTCTACCTTGTCAGCTCAGAACTCAAACCGGTTGCCTCAGAGGTCGTCGCTCAGACGAGTGACCGAGGGACCTTCTCTCCCTTCCGAATGCGTCGCCTGTCCTCCGAGCCCAGCTTCGACCATCGAGCCACCACAATCCTGTGTTTCCTAGAAGATCTTCTCAGCCAAGAATGAAGATTTGCGCGCGAGAGAGGGAAGCGGGAGGGTGAGAACCGAGACGCGTCTCGGCAGAAGCGACTCGCCCGACCGGCTGCTTCCATTCGGCCGTCGCTCTTCGGAAAACCTTTCGGGGCGACGCGTCGAGAGCTCTAGGCGCCCTCCACGTCTCTTCTCGTTGAAAACCTCTGCGCGAGCGAGCTTTCGAAAGGTCAAACCTGGTGATAGCAGTCCTCCTGGTTCTCCAGGACGCGACGATGCATGACGTTGTTTCGAACGGCGACGCGACGAAAACGACCCCAGCTCTCTCCTTCTTTTCGCCCGGGATGAAGATTGAATGAGTCAGACCGATTGGGCTGATAAAATTTGCTGCTCTTCGCTGCCAGGAGAGTTGAAAAGAAAAGCTGTAGGCCAGGCAGTCCCCTCTTGTGCTAGAGATGCGAAAGGAGGCGAGGGGAAGCAGGCAGGAAAAGAAGACTCGAAGGTCGCCGAGGTTTTCGCTCGGGCGGCCGGCTCCCTTCGTTCTTTCCTTCTTTCACTGCGCTCCCTGATAGAACGCGAGCAAAAAATTCATGAGCTCTCCGAGCGAAGACTTTGAGGAATGAGAATTTTCCGGTCTGGCAGCCCGCTCGGTCATGGAGGGAGCTGGGATAATGATTAATTCTTGGAGCTAAGAGTGAGAAGGAGCGTATGTCAGCTTCGATTTGGGACGGCCAAACGAGAAAATCGGCCTTGAACGCTTCCTGACCTCCAACCTCTTCCTCCTCTCCTCCCTCCCCTCCTCTCGAGATGTCTCGTCGCTCCTCTGTCGTCGTCTCGGAAGATCTTCACACTCGCAGTCTATCGAGATCCTCCTCGGTCGCCTCCTCGCATCTCTCTAGGTGGAGCAAACCAACCACGACTCCAGGTGTTTCTCGCCGAGGCTCTCTGGAATCGCACAAAGACGGGTCAACAGCTAGGGACCCTCTCTCCGGTCACGTAGGACACCTCTCTCCAGAGCAGGACATCAAGCTTCGCGAGTTCAAGCAGGAGCTCTCGGAACGAAACGATTACTCGGAAGAAGGATCCAGGGAGGAGGGAGGAGGAAAGGGGAGAGGAAGAGTCGACGATTCGACGCTACTGTACGTCCCCGTCCCCTGCTCCACACGCCTTCTGTGTCTGCCAGCTGTTCTCCGTAGCTGACCACATCTGCTTGCGTTCCTATAGTCGTTTCCTTCGAGCCAGGAAGTTCAACGTCGAGGGAGCCGTGAAACAGTACACCGACTTCCTTACTTGGCGAGATGATAAGGGCATCGACGAGGCCTACGAGAACTTCGACGTCGAGGAGTTCGAGACTCTGAGACGCGCCTATCCATGCTGGGTCGGCCGTAGAGATCTGGTAAGGACCAGCTACATCTTCTTCTCTGTCGAAACCTGCGAGCCGTCGTCTCAGGCGGCCAGTTTCTGGATGACGTCCGCTTCCCTTCCCTTTGCTGACTCCCTCCCCTCGGCTCCCCTTCCTTTGTCTGCAGCGCGGTCTCCCCATCTACGTCTACAAGATCTCAGCCCTCACCCCAGCTACCCTCTCTCGCCTCATCCCCAACGACGCTGCTTCCTCCTCCTCTATCGCCGTCATCACCTTCGCCCTCATTCGCTTCCTCCTCCCCTTTTCCACCGCGATTCAGCACAAGGACCAGCCGATGTCCGTCATCAGTGGAAGCAACTCCATCGTCGACGTAGGAGGAGTAGGACTGAGCAGGTTCTGGGGACTCAGGAGTCATCTTCAAGTAGCTAGTCAGGTCGCCTCCGCCAACTTCCCCGAAACAGTGAGTCTCAAAACCTCAGAACCCGCACTTGGGAGTCGTCTCGCTTATCTTTCCCTTGTCTTTCAGATTGACCGAGTCTTCGTCGTAGGAGCTCCCTCCTTCTTCCCTACCGTCTTCAACTGGGCCAAGAAATGGTTCGATCCTGGAACTGTGAGCATCGTACCACTTTCTTGGGCTGAGGAGCTCACGCGAGGGCAGGAGAAGGAGGGTGAGGAGCTCGGAAGCTCCTGCCGCTGGATTCATCAAGCTAATGACTTAATCATCTCGCATTGTCTTCCTTCAGGTCGACAAAATCCACATCCTCTCCCACGACACCCTCCCCACTCTCCTTACCATGATGCCCAAGGAATCGATACCTATCGAGTACGGAGGAGAGCTCGACTGGACGTACGGTCAGGACCCGAACCTCGACGAGGACGCGAAGAAGGCTCTCGGAGGAGAATGGGTTCGAGGTCCTATCTGTTGGGATTCGAAGCAGGGGAGGGTGAAGCCCGTTGGAAGGGTCGGTGGACTGAGAAGGGATGAGGGCTATGATGATGGGGCCTCTTCTTCCTCCTCTTCCCCGACGCGACAGCTGTCGGAAACTTCCATCCGAGGACGAACTGGTCAACCTACACCCTCTGTCACTGGAACTCCTGAATCTCCTATCACCACCGAGGAACCTGCCTCCTACGCTCTTCGATCCTCAGCTTCCTCGTCCTCCATCAACTCTCATTCTTCCTCGGTCCCCTCCTCTCGACGCTCTTCCACCTCCTCCTCCTCAACCCACCGCTCCTCCTCTCGACCTTCCACAATCTCTCCTCCCACCTCCCGAGTCATCCCCGGAACCCACATCCCAACCCATCACTCCTCCCTCATCCCCAAAGGAGCCTACTCCTATCCCGCCATCGCCAATGCCATCTTAACTCACAGCCCAACCAGCTCGATGAGCGGTCGAAGTGGGAAGAGCAGCGTCGAGACTCACAACGAGGCTGTCGAGCTCGGATGGGTGAAGGGTAGTGGAGTCGAGGAAGACGAGTTCTTGAGCTTGAACATCAAGAGCATGGTACTTGGGAATGGAGGACCGGTCACCGCCTGAGGAAGTGAGGAGGAGGAGAGGGAAACGTCGCCGACTCTCCAGCTCTCAGCTTCGACATCGATTAGGAACGTCTAGGCTACGTCTCTTTGTTTTAGTTTCGCTTCATTTCTTTGTTTTCAGTATCTGTCCTACGACACGCCGAGCGGAGACGGGAGGGAACGACGCGTTCGCCTCCCCTCTCCTCGCTTAACTTTGTATCCTTCTAGTTTCCCCCTTTCCCTTCTCCTTTTTCCTCCACACCATATACACCCACTCTCTCTTCTTCTTTCTCTCTCAGATCCCTTCCCTTCTTTTCATCTCCTCAGCCTCGGCGCAGGCGTAGGCATCTGGTTTCCTGCTCTTTTCCTTTCTCGATTTGTGCACTCGTCCGACCAGTCTTCCTTTCTTTCTCTTATTACACTCTTCTCGGTTGCTTCTTTCCTTTTGCTTGCTTGCTTGCTTCTTCTAAACGCTGATCCACGGGATATAATCAGACTTTCCTCGAGGTCGTTCGGTCGCGGCAAGGAGTGAGACTTGCGCGAAAAGGTCATCTCGATATGAACGAGAGCAAGACTCCTATCCCCTCCCACTGCTCGAGTCCCCTTCCGCAACACCAGTATCTTCCTGCAGCGCCAGATGCTGTTCCAAACCTCCTCCCACATCGTCGAGCTCCCGACCTCTTCAACCTCCACCCCGACGCGTCTCCTCCCTCTGCGACCGACCTTCTCCCCCGAAACGATCAACGATCTTCCCTCCCTTCTCCCTCATCTTCTTGATATACTCAACGAGGCTCGAATCTATCCCGTTTTGATGTTCCTTTCTGAAGAAGGAGCGTTGAAGTCCTGTTCGTTCAGGGGAGGAGAGATTGAATCGTCGTTGATGCTCTTCTCAATCAAGCTTATGAAGGAGGACATCCATTGAAACGATTCACGAGGATGAGGTGTCGTATCCGTATCCGAGGGGAGATTCCGATCGAACATTCCTGGGTGGTGTGCGGGATCATGAGGGCGTGAAGGTAGGAGAGAACGGTCGGCTCGACAATCGCGAACTCGAACAGGATGTTGACATGATTGCGCTCGAAGATAACGAGCTTGGGATAGGCCGTGAAGGAGAAAGAGGGGTTCAGGGGGTGAGATAAATTCTGGAAAAGCTTCCAAGGGCTGTCCTATCGGTGCTGCTCTCGTTCGAACGCGCTCGCCCCCGATCGAATCAGGTCGACCTGAAGAAGCGAAGACGAAGGATCCGTCCTAGACGAGGGCTCTGGTCGTTGCAGGAGGGAAGGAGTGGACGGCGACGTACTTCCATAGAAGAGGAAGGGAAAATGGAAGGAAGAAGGAAAGGAGCTGAGGAGTAGGAGCACTCGCAAAGCCGGGAGAGACAAGATTTCACCGACCGACCATGCCTTCGAGCTTGAGTGGTTGAGCAGAGGTAAGAGATGATGCACCTGATACCCTCGAGGTCGAATCGATCCGTCATAGGGAAAAGAGGAGTGGGTTGAGCGAGAGGGAGGATGATCTGGCGATGGACGACGTCGGGAAGGGCGGGTCAGGGCTGATTGGAATGGGAGCGACGAAAGACAGCAGATCAGCTCAGATTCTGTTTCAGTACAGATCCAGGTCTTCCTCTGACAAGAGCATGGTTCTTGATGGTATACAGAGCTTTTGAGGTGGTCGTCGTCAGAGGTAAAAAGCAGGAGCCAGTCGAGATCGGCCGAAAGTCGAGTCATTTGGATCCTCTCTCCCTTCCCTCTCCCTCTTGCTCTCAACTCTCCAACCGCCATGACTTCTCTTTTCCGATCTTCTCTCGCTCGCCCTCAAGTCACGAGGAACCTCGTTCGACTGATCGCCAACATCCCTGAAGGCGGCAAGCCCAACTCTGCCATTGGAGCTGGACATCCCGACACCTCTGGAGAGATCAGCTCCGAGAAGCAGGCAAAGGCAGCTCAGGGAAAGCCTAGGAGCATTGACGACTCGACTTCCGCTTTGGACTGTGAGTACTAGCATCTCCTCTTGTTGTCTCTGTGGTGAAAATCTACTCGAGGGAGGTCTGCTCGGGGAGGCTTGGAAGGAAGAGAGGGAAGGAAGGAAATCTCGAGCTGACCTTGACTCCGTTCCCCTTCTGCCCTTCCTCTCCTTCCTTTCGTCGGTCGCATCTGTAGACAAGCTCCAGCGACAACACTCTCGACCTCCTCCTCTCCCCGTCTTCCACCAACCCCCCAAAAGTGCCGAGGATCATGTGCTGAGCATCCTCTACAACACCCCTCCTCCCTCCAACGAGCCCTTCAAGAGGTTCGTTTCGATCCTTTCTCTCCTTCCTTCTTCTCTGACTCGACCTCGAGACTCATCACCCTTCTTCTCGATCGATCTCAGGCACATCCTCAACTGTCTCGTCCAAAACGAACCTGGAGTTCTCTCTCGAGTATCTGGAATCCTCGCTGCTCGAGGCTTCAACATCGGTTCGTTCCATCCGAAGTCTCCCTTCAAACAAGCTCGTCTTGCTCACTTTCTCTCTTCTTTCTTTCAGACTCTCTCGTCGTGTGCTCTACTGAGATCCGAGATCTCTCTCGAATGTGCATCGTGCTCAAGGGGCAGGACGGAGTTGTAGAGCAGGCTCGAAGGCAGCTCGAAGATCTCGTGAGCTCGATCTTTCCTTTCCTCCCTTCCTTCCTTCGACTCTCTCTCTCTCGGTGTTCTACGAGCTCGTCGTTGCTGACTCGACCTCTCTTCCTTGTACCTTGCTTTGTCTCGTAGGTTCCCGTCTGGGCCGTTCTCGATTACACCCAGACCTCGACTGTTCAGCGAGAGATGCTTCTCGTCAAGCTCTCGACTCTTGGGTTCGTCGCACTTTCCTTCCTCGACCTCACCTTCCGCCTCATCGCCTAGCTAATCTATCCCTATTCCTCTACTCATGCTCTCTCAGTCCCGAATACTTCGAAGACCAGATGTCTGCCGGACCCTCCCTCAACCCTACCTCCGCTGCCATCCCTCCTCCCTCTCCTTCGAACTCCCTTGCACGACACTTCGAACACCCTTCGTCCTTCCCCGCTCCTCCCACTTCGACCGTCGGATCCCAAGGACTCAACCACTCGGAAGCCCTCATTCGAAACTCGGCTCATTTGGGAGCCATCCAGGCTCTCGCGACTCAGTTCGGTGGAAAGACCGTCGACATCAGCTCTGGAAGTGTGATTGTCGAGATGACGGGTAAGACAGAGAGGGTGGACGCTTTCTTGGGGTTGGTGAGACCTTACGGTATTCTGGAGGCTGTGCGAAGTGGTGAGTTTCTTTCCTCCTTCTCTTCTCTGGAGCTTTCGAAACGAGGTTGGAGGGAGAAAGGGAGACGAAAGCTCGTTCGAGGAGAGAAGACGCGTCGCTGACCGCCTCTTTCTTCTTTTCGTTGATTTCCGACTCTTAAGGTGTGATGGTCATGCCCCGAACTCCTATCCCCGCGGATCCCAACGACGAGGAGATCCTCTCCCCCGAAGGTTACGCCGTCGACGCGTCTCTCCTTCCTCCCGGTTAAACTCTCAATTCGCATCTCTCTCGTTTATACCACTACTTTTTGTATGCTTCTGTTTTCTCGTAGTGATTGTGAAGAGGAAGAAGGATCTACATGGTCGCTGCTCCTTTCTTTTGCATCAAGGCCGTCGTCGCTCTCGTCGAACGAAAGGGAGTTGAGCGCCCCTTTCCCACAGCTCTTCCAGTCTTCAGGACCAAGAACACTCCGTCGGAGAGAAGTTCGAGATGGATCGACTCTCGTGCCCAGGCGGATCCTGGTTCTACGGGGCCGAGAACGGGAGGGAGGGCGAGACGCGCCGAGCTCGCTCGTCAATCTACTCCCCGCGACCCTTCTCTCTCGTCGGAAGTTAGCTCTTGTTGTTCCAAGGGTCTATCACTATGAGCTCGCATCTTTCTTCCTCGTTGATAGAAGCAAGCCCCAAAGCAAAGTGCTTCTCTTCAACCTGAGCGAGATGTTCGAGCCCAGATTTTTCCGTTCCTCTCCTCCTCGTTCCTCCGGATAAGAACAATCAAAAGTTTTTCCTTTGATCTTGGCCCAAACAAGGGAAGGGATGGAAGGGAGGAGGTCGGAAAGGGAGGGTGAAACACTCAGCCGGGACGAGGAGTCCCTTGAGCCAAACTCAACCTCCTTCCTTCCTCTCCTTCAACCGCATTCCCTCCAGAAACTCTTTTCGACTATCCTTGCTCTTTCCCCTCTCTCGTTCTACCCATCCCTCTTTCAACCCCCGACCCTCCTTTCTCGCCCCAAGCGCTCCCCTCCCTTCGGTCACCTCCCTCCCTCGTTTCTCGAATGGCAACTCCCACGACAGCTGAACGGATGTCGTTCCTCGACTTCTTCCCAGTGCTCTCAAGAAGAGGATCCGTCGGTTCCTCCTCCTCCTCCTCTTCCTCATACCTCTCTCCACACGATCTCGAACGCGGACCTGGACCGGAGTACGAGGACGAGAAGAAGGACTCCAAGGAGGATGGAGCGACTCTCGGGATGGGGATGAGCTTGCTCGCTCCTTACACCCCTCCTCCAAGCCCGCCAACTCAATCCGTAGACCTCAAGAGGGAGAAAGAGGATCCAAAGACGAAGAATGAGGCATCTGCCTCATCGAGTCCTACACCCGCTCCAGCTACCGACTTGAGAAGCAGTGAGTAGCATCGAGAGGAGGAGAAGGAGGAATCAGCGAGCTGACCTCGCCTCTGCCTCCCTTCTTTCCTCAGTCCTTCCCATCTGGTGCCTCAGTGTGAGCTCATCCTCCTCTTTCTATACTGTGTCAACTCGAGCTTACTCTCTTCATCCATCTCTACCAGTTGACGATGGGCTGGCTCCTCGTCATGTCCAACAAAGTACGTCGCTGACCCTCGAATCGCTCGAGCTCAGTCCTCCAGGAGTTGACCCTCCGATCTTTTCCCCTCCTCTCCTCTTCCCTTAGTACATTCTTTCGGTCCTCGCTTTCCCCTACGTGAGCCCAATCCCCTTCTACTTCAGATCGACTCGCTCGTATGCTAATCGTCGCTCTTCCTCTTGCTCTATCAGCCTATCTTCCTGACGACCTGTCACATGGGTTTCGCTGTTCGTCGCTCTCGTTCCCTCTTCCCTGGAGGACCCCAAACTCATCTTTATCCCTCTTCACATCTACATTTAGGTCGTTGGAACTCGCCTTCTGAAAGTCTTTGCTCCAGGAGCTTCAGGAATGAAAATCGCTTCGGGAGAGGACGCTCTTTCCGTTCGTCTCCCTTTCCCTCCAACCTTCTTCTCGCGGACGCGAACTGAATTCCCTCACTCTTTCTTTCTTCTCTCGCAGTGGAAGACCTACGCCAAAACCGTCTTTCCCATCGGAGTGCTCTTTTCAGCTAGCTTGATCCTCAGCAACTCGGCTGTCCTGCTGTTGAGCGTGTCCCTCGTTCAGATGCTCAAGGTGAGAGAGCCCTTCGACGCGTCTGGACTCACTCCTTCCTTCCAGCTCGCTGACTTTCATCTTCTCAGGCTTTCATCCCAGCTTCTATTCTTCTCATTTCGGCGCTCTTCAAAATGAGGAGTGAGTTTCGACACTTCAGTCTCTTTCGTCTTCAAACCTTCTTCGACCACGAAACCTGACGCCTCCGACGCTTCCTCTCTTCCTTCTTCAACAATTCCAGAGCTCGACCCGATGAGCATCACTGTCATTCTTGTGAGCTGCGCACTCTATCCCATCTCGTCGAACTCTATTCTGACTTCTCTCTTTCGCGTTCCCTAGATCATCTCGGCTGGATGTGCTCTCGCCGCGTACGGAGAGGTTCGATTCTCGCTCCCTGGATTCCTTTGCCAGCTGGGTGCTGTTCTCGTTAGTCTTTTCATCCTTCCCTCTCCCCTATCGATCGAGTCATGCTGGAATCTAACGCGTCTCTCCCTACTTTCTTCTTCGATCCAGTCCGAATCGCTTCGACTCGTTCTCATCCAGGTCCTCCTCCAGGGCCAGAAGATGGACCCTCTCACTTCCCTTTACCACTACGCTCCCGTTCGTCGTCCTTCTTTGATCTCCACCAGCTCCCGCCTCTCCTCAACTTTGAACTGACCTCTCTCTCTTTCGTCGTTCCCAGGTCTGCTTCTCCCTCAACCTCCTCCTCATCCCTCTCTTCGAAGGATCGGCTCCCTTCGTCGCTCTCCTCTCCTCCACCTCAACTTCCCTCATCCACCCCTACTACCTCCTCGGAAACGCCTTCATCGCCTTCTCACTCAACATCCTCGCCCTCGTCCTCATCCAGAAGATCGGCGGACTCGCTCTCAGTCTGGCTGGAATCGTGAAGGATATCGCGCTGATCATGGGGAGTGGGTTGGTGTTTGGGAACGCCGTGACAGGGATGCAGGTTACTGGTGAGTTTCGAGCTTTTCGTCTCTCGACATTCAACTCTTACGAATTATGACCTCGATCTCTTCTATCCTGCTAGGCTACGGAGTCTCACTCATCGGACTGTGGATCTTCAGGTTCAAAACTCCCTCGTCGTGATCGACTCGTCGCGTCTCATCTCATCTTCCTTCCTTCCCTCCTAGATCTCCTTCTTCCATTCCATCTCCTCGCTGTCTGATATCTCCTCTTTATATACCTATAATCCCTGTATCCCTGCATCTACCCGCTTGCTTCTTCGTGCTTCGCTCTCTCCAGCTTTCTCCTTTGCTTTTTGCTCTCGTTCGTTTTTCGTTTTCGCTTTGCTTCGTTCCCCTTCTTCTTCGTTTTTCCTCGCTTTTTCGTGGCACACACTTTCGCTTTTCCGGTTGATCATGTTTGTACTCTTGGGTTCTTGATCTCATACCACGTACGTTTCGCTTGAATTTGAGGAGGAAAGGAGAAGGGAAAGAAAGACGCGTCGCTCCAAGTAGATTGCTTTCTTCCGTTCTCCATCGAAACGCTGTCTCCACCTTCGGATAAAAAAAAAGATCGTTACTGTTCTTCAAGATCGAATCGCACGCACTAGCAACTAAAGCTTTGCCCTGTTTGCTCGAAGAAGCTCCTTCTCCTTCAAATCCACCCTCGCTCGCCATCCTCGAATCTGATCCTTCCTCTTCGACTCGGTCTTTCCGATCTGAGCGAGATGGACTTCGTCAGGTCCGTCGGCAAGTCGAAGAGCTGAGCAAAAAAAAAGTAAAGGACCGAAAACGAAAGGTTGAAGTCAGCTCGAGTTGAAGGAAGAGAAAGGGAAGGAAGGGGGAGTAGAGGAAGGATAAGAGAGTGGTCGACGGGACTTACTTCGAAGAGAAGCCCAGAAGTATGCGAGAGGTTGATCTTGACTGATTCCTTCGGCTCCGAAGGACTGGATCGCTCGGTCCAGGATGAGACCAGCGGTCTTGGGGACGGTGAACTATAAAAGGAGGAGAGAAGAGGTGAGCGGAAGTCGACGCGACGAGGAAGGACGAGAGAACGACGAACCTTGGCAATTCCGATCTCCTTCATGGCTCCTTTAGCAGCAACGAGATCGATCTAGAAACAAGAAAGAGATGAAGTCAGTTCGAGAGCAAGGAGAGTGATTTGACGAGAAGGAACGACGGCTCACCTGGTTCGCAGCGGAAATGACGAGCAGACGCGCTCCTTCGAGCTCAGCCCTCGATTTGGCGATATCGGAGAGGACGGTTCCTGCAAGGAGAGATAAAAGGATCGCGAGGTCAGACGACGCTAGAGATTAAGAAAGAGGAAGGAAAAGGAAACAAGGAAAGGGAAGACGACGAACCATGTTCAACGAGCATCTTTCCGAACGTTTTCCTTCCAGGATCGGTGACTCGCTCGACCATGAGATCGAGAGCTCGAGAGGCCATTCCGATGGATCCTGTGAGAATCGGAAAAGATCGAGAATCAGTTTGTTGGAGTTCTCGAGGCAGAAGAGTTGAAGCGACGCGTCGAGGTTTTCGTGATCTTCCTCTCCTTTCCACAACCTTCCCACCCTTTGAGACTTTTTTTCCTACTCCCAACGGAAGACCAACAAGATCTGAAGGACTTACGCATGCAGTGATGAATCCTTCCAGGTCCCAATCGACCCTGAATGATCTCGAAACCTCGTCCGAAACCTCCGACGATGTTGGAGAGAGGAACCCGAACGTTGGTGTAGGTGACCTCGCAGTGACCTGTTCCAAGATAAAGAGAACGAAAGCGACGAAAGAGAGTGAGTTGTCGGTTCCTCGAGGATGCTCGGAATCACATCCTCCAAGTCGAAAGAAGAGTTTTTGATTTTCTTCCACTCACCCTCAGGCGCGTCGTCCCATCCAAAGACCATCATCTTCCTTCCAATCTTGACTCCAGGTGCGTCCGAAGGGATGATGACGATAGACTGCTGTCGATGAGGGTTGGTGTTGTTGGGATCCGACTTTCCCATCAAGAGATGAAGCTTGCATCGAGGATCTCCAGAACCAGAGATCCACCACTTGGATCCGTTGACAACGACGTGGTCTCCGTCTCGGACGATGGAGGTTCGGATGTTGGTTGCGTCGGAAGAGGCAACTGCAGACAGAGATAAGATGAAGTGAAGAAAGAAGAGACGCGACGAGAAAGGGAAGAGAATCAGTTGGGCACTTTTGTTCTTGTTTTCGGGCGGAAACGAGAGGCATGGATGAGGAGGAGGGAAGGAATGTACTCACCTCCCTTCTCAGTCATAGCAAAAGCAGATCGGATCTTTCCCTCGAGGAGAGGAGTGAGCCATCGAGCCTTCTGCTCAGGAGACGCGTATCGAGCGAGGAGTTCTGTTCCAAGGATACGAACGCGATCTCAAAGTTCAGTCAGTCTCAATCTCTTTCCCACCAGGTATAATCAGATGAGACGTACCCATGTTTCCGGTATCAGGAGCGGAGCAGTTCTGTGCACGAGGGAGGAAGCAGAAGCAGAAAGGTAAGTTCGATCTGAACGACAGATGGAGAAGAGGGGAGAAAGAAGAGAGAGAGGAAACGAACCGTGGCCTGAGGAGTGATCAAAGGAGATCTTCCCATGATCTCACACATCACAGCGTCTGCTCACATCCAACCAGACATCCAAAACAAACCAGATCAAGAAAGAACCGATCAGCAACCTCGTTCAACGACGACGTCCACCTCTCCCTCCCTCCTCCCTCCTCCCTCCACTCCTACTTCGTCCATCCAAGTCTAAACACTCACACTCCAAATTACTCAACCCACCCCCACCCAAACTCTTCTCACTCAAAAACAAGTTCCAAAGCCCTTTCTCCCTAGCCTTGATCTTCAGTTCCTCCATGATAGGAATAATCACGGTCCATCGTCCGAGAGCGGTCGTTTCAGGGAGTTGGGAGTGGTAGAGGTGTTCGGCGGGGAGGCAGTGATCCTACGAAGGGTAAGCATGCAAAGCACGAGGTTCGAGTGAGGAGGGTTTTTGTTGTTGGGGAACGGGGAGAGGAAGAGGGAAGGGAAGAACGATGAGGGGAGGAGGAAGGACGATTGAGGTGAGCTTCGACCTTTCTTCCTTCTTTGGTTTGGTTGAGAGGAACTCACGAAGGTGAATTCGATCAAGTTAGCCAAAGTCTTCAACGCATGAGGAGAAAACTTGTCCTTCACCTACATCCTCAAACCAAAGCAAACCGAAAGCGAAGTCAGCGATGGCAAAAGGGAAGAAGGGAAGAAGGGGAGGAAGGTGCGAGCTCGCGGATCGATCCGATCTCCCTCCCTCTTCCTTTGTTTGGGATGAAGAATGAATGGACTGACCAGGTTCCACGACGCAGGGGAGAGAAGTTCTTCGGGAGTGGGGTACGTGAAGCTCATTTCTTGGGGGTGGGTGGGCGGGGATTGAGGGGGGAGATGGTGGGTGTTGGTGGGAGAAAGAACGAGAGAAGGTCAGAGGGAGGGAGGGAAGGACGGGTATAGGTGGACCGGTAGGTGGATTTTGGGAAGGGAGAGACGGATTTCCTTCTTCTGATTCTTCTGTTCGAGGGGAAGGATGGATAAGAGCTTACCCGGGTTTTCGTTCGGGGGATCGGGAGGAAAGAAGACGCGAAGCTAAGAGCGAGGAAAGAGCGAGATCGTTCTGTGGGCAAAGGAGAACGTGCAGGAAAGGCGATGAGATGGGTAGTAGATACGTAAGCAAGATGGGGGATATTTGGGCAAGGGAGAAAAAAAAAGGGGGAACAGATAGACATAAAGAGCCCAAAGAAGGAAGAACGAGATCGAAAGAAGGATGAAAGAAAAGAGGAGGACTAGACGAAAGCGACGCGTCGAGGAAAAAGTTGATCGATCATGGTCGAGGAAGTTTTGTATAGTACTGGTAGCTCTATAGCCTACGAAACCAAGAATGATCTAAGCGTTCACTCTGAGTCCAGCATTCTTGAACTTTTTACCCAACCCACCCTCCGCGAAAAGCAGTTCGATCTCGTCTCCTCCTCCGAGCGGGACGAATCCGAGGAGGATGTTTGGGAAGGTTGAGCGGGAGGTGAGGTGGGTGAGGAGAGATTTTAGGGGAGCTGCGTCCGCTGTGAGATGAGAACAGAAAGCAGGAAAAGGAGAGAGGAGATCAGCGAGATGGGTGGGAGGCGAAGGAAGGCGGGTGGAGTTGATCTGGGAGAAAAGAAAGAAGGGAGGAAGTCGAAACGCACGTCGCAGATCCACCTCGATGATCAACGGAGCCGGCGAAGGATTCAGGAACGAGATGATGGATTTGGCTTTTCGAGAGTAGGGGCAGAAGGACTGCAACAACGAAGAACCGAGAGTCAGCAAATCGAGACGCGTCTTTTCCCTCCTCCCTTCTCCCCTTTTCTCTCAAACACGCTCAATACTCACCTTCGAAAATATAACCAACGGATATCTCTTCTCAACATACGCCTCCCACCCCGCCTCCGCCTTCTTGAAGCTCGACGTGCTAGGCAAGCTCGGATCCGATGCCGCGAGGAGGGCGTCGACGGTAATTTCGGCAGAGGTGTCGACGTTGGAAGCTACGATTCCTCCTTCGGCGAGGAAGTAGATGAGCGAGGTGAGTTGGGTTTGGAGGGAAGCGGGGGTGAGGTGAGGAGGGTCTTCGAGGGGAAGAGAGCCTGAGACAGGAAAGAGCAAAAAGAGGGAAGAAGAAGACAGTCAAATTCGGCGTTTCGTCTTCTTCCGGACGCAGAAGGAGAAGAGGATTGATTCGGATAGGTATGGAGATGGAATAGGCAGCGAGTAGGGAAGGGGTGAGAGGGGTGGAAGATATAGGAGGGCGAGAGAATCGCGATTTGAATGCTCGCATCCGCCAAGACCCGGAGGGAAGCGAAAGAGGACGAGGAGGAGGAGAGAGAGGCCTCCCTTCCCTTTAAAAGAGGTGAAAAACTCACCAGTCTGACTAGCCAACAACCCCAACTCTTTGTCCAACTCTGTCTCCACATCCACAGGCAACACGACTCCCTTTCCTCCCATAATCTCATCCGCGTCTGCTCCTTCACCGCTTCCATGAGGGTCGTACTCTCCCTCAGGCACCCTTCTCCCTCTGCCCCAAGCAAACAGTCCACTGTCGCTCGACGAGCTCGTCCGAAGAGGAAGACAGATGAAGATGAAGAAGAACGTCAAGCCCAGGAGGGTGACGAGTTTCCGTTTGGGGAGGGAGAGGGGCCACGGGAGGGAGGAGGAGGATGAGCTTCGTCGGGAGGAGTTTGTCGAGGCTGTATTGGGTGAAGGGAGGTAGGATGAGAAGGGCGAGGTAGGAGTTCGAGGGGAGATGATGGAGTGATGGGAACCTGATAGGGTCGAGGTGTCTAGTTGGATTCGAGGCATGTCTTGGACGGAGGAGGAGGAGGGGGACGGAAGGTTGAAGGTCAAGGACGAGTCGTCGAAGGAGGGAGTCCTCCGTCGAGGGAAGGAGGGACGAATGGTGAAGCGGGGGGGATAACGACCTCAGTAACGAGAGACGCGGGCTGAATGGGAGGAAGCGGGGGGATGAGGGTGTTGGCTGTAGAAAAAAAGGAGCGTTTGGATCCGAAAGCGAGGGAGGAAGGAGGAGGTCGTCGGAGGAATGGAGAAAGTCAGGTCAGCTTCAAGGCTCCTTCCTTTCTAACACCGCCTTCAGCTTGACGAAAGCTAGATACATACGTACGCGGCGAAAGGTAGTCTCTCCTGCAGTTGTTGTTGATGGTGGGCGTTTGGCGTTTTAGGCTTCCTTTTTCGGGGCGAGGGAAGTGAAAAGAAGGCGAAGAAGGAAGGAGATCGAGCTGCAGGAGATCGAGCTGCGAGGAGATCGAGAAGCAGATTAAGTAGACGAGCCGAACGTCGGCTTTTTTGGAACGAGACTTCGAGGGTGACCAGCCACACAGAGGAGGGATGGTGGAGAGGATAGGCAAGAAGCGGAGTGAAAGGACCGTGATGCTGGCGGTTGGGAGCAGAGAAGGAAGGGGGATTCAAGATTTGGCAGGTTTGTTTTAAAGTCTGGTTCTTGCCAGAGTCTAAAACCCGGAAGCGAACAGTGCGCGATAGGATAGGGATCAAGTTCTGGAAGGAATCGAGATGAGAGTGTGAAGGAAGCTGAAGAGAAAGAGAAGACGCGAAGACGCGCGACGATTTGGACGCGCCTTTGAACTTATCTCTCGTTCTTCTGCTCTGGCTGTTCTGATTCAGCTCTGCTATACTAAGGATCAAGGCCTCAAGATCAGAGGAAACGAATAGGTCCAGGCTTTGGGTCAAGCTTCAATGAGAACTCAAGAACTCTGGTCGCGATCTCAGTTTGAAAGGTAAACAAGTAACTTCAACCCCAGGTAGCCGATACGCCTCCAGGAGTTCAGATGAGCTCTTGGCTCGTAAAATCCCTCTTCGCGTCCAAATATCGAACTCTTTTCTAACGGCCACCCCCCCCCCCCTCCCCTCTCCTCCGTCCTCCAGATGCTCTCTCTCTGCACTTCACTTCTCCTTCTTCTCGCCGTTCCCACCCTCACCAACGCCGCGACCTTCGTACCTTTCGATTCTAAGCACATCAGTGTGAGCTATGGGCAGGGGGATGAGCCTACATATCTCCAGTGGGCCGGGTCGCTCCAGACCTGTATCAACCTTGCGAATGCTCGAACGGACGGAAGAGGCCCGACTGCATACCTGTTCTCAATGAATCGGGCGCTCTGCTACACATTCACAACGTAGGTTCTTCCACTTTTTTCTTTATGCGAAGAGCTCTACCTGACTAAATTTTCCCCACTCGCGTCCTTCGTTTCACGTTTCGCTTGATTAGCTATCCAACCCTCTGCTCCGGATACACGGCCTACGACTCCGAGGCCGGTACTTCGGAGACCTATGTTTCAGGAATTGAGGACCGCTGTTCTTCCACGCCCGGATACGTAATGGCTGGAGACAGCTCCTGTGTGAATATATCTTTATCGACGCGTGCGAACTCCTTTGACTTACGATCCTCCTCTTATTCACTTCTTTCCCAGATCTACACCGGAGGCGCCGCTCTCACGGACGCTGCATACAACCAGGCCTGCCCTACTATTGGCGGAGCTCCTACTGCCCTCGCCTCCCCGCCTACAAGAGAAAGAGGAGGACCGTTGAGCTTTCTTCTTTCGTGGGAGGAAAGGTTTGCCCCATCGGCGAGCAGGCTTGCCCTCTCTCTATCAGCAACGCCTACGAATGCATCAACGTTAAGGACAACCTCGCGTGAGTTTAACATGCATGAAGACCTGAGTATCGAGCAGGAAAGCTGACTTTGACGCGTTCTCTTTTTTTTTTTCAACCTTCTCCCTCTTGTCGGTCTTCTCTTCTCCAGCTCCTGTGGAGGATGTCTCGTCGGAAAGGGTGTCGACTGTTCAGATCTACCTGGAACGAATGAGGTCTCTTGCCGAAGTGGGCAGTGCATCGTTGGTGAGCTCTGTCTCTTTTTCCTTTCCGTCGTCGTGGTCCTCCCTCTTTTTTTTCTTTTCTTTTTTCTTCCTCCTCCTCAAAGATCTGATCCCACCCTTTCCCCCCCATATCGCTCTCTCTTTTTAGACTCCTGCTTCCGCGGATGGACACTCTCAACCCACGGAATCTGTGTCAAGGCTTGATCAGAGCTCCAGAAAAGACGCGTCGTTTTTGCTCTTCCTCCCGAGTCCCTGCTCCCCTTTCGTTCGCCTCCTCTTTTGGGCTCTTGCATTCGATTTCTCTCTACATCTTCCTGTCCTCTTCGATTTGTATATCATTAGAGCACCAAATACCCCTCTCGGAATACCATTCTCTTCTCCTTTGACTGCCGAAGGAAGCGAAAGGTAAGAAAAGTCGACGACGACGCGACGACCGATTCAGTTTTCGTCAACTCTTCCCGTTTTCGCCCCCGAAGGACGAAGCGATGCATCGGTAAGTACATACAGAAGGAGCAGAATCTAGTGTGCGAGCTGTGATCTAGATACGAGGCGATAAGAGACAAAGCGAGAGGAGACGTTCGTCGCGCCTTGAAAAGATCGTGCGAGAAAGTTGAGGAGAATTCTAAGCGTTGATGGCGTCGTACTCGGTGAGGATGGTGCGGACGAAATCGTCCACTGTGTGTCCGTCTGTGCAACAAGAGTGAAAGAGGAAGAGAAAGGGTGAGTGGGGAAGAGGAGGAAAGAGGAAAGGGAGACGAGATGGAGGGAGAGAGAGAGAGAGAGCTCACCATCGCAGTTCTTCCAGGTCGAGTCGTGGATGCAGCGGAGCTAGAAAGCGAATCACGAACAGGATGAACGGATCAGCTGCCGAACAAGGAAGATCCCAGAGAGGAGAAAGACCCAGAGGAGAGAACATATCGACTCACCTTCCTCTCTTCCCCAATCAAAATAGTCGCGCTCTTCTCCACCCCCCACTTTTTAACCTCCTTCACACTCTTCACCAATAAATCCTTCCCTAGCTTCCCTTCCACGCACTTCTCAACGTCCGAGCCAGCCCAGGTGAAGCCAGCGATTTTGGCGCACTGGACGGCGAGGGAGAGTTCCCCGATCCGGGAGGAGAAGTGCTGGTCGATCAGGATTACAGAAGGGAGGGAAGATATAGTCAGCTGACTGATGTACAAGTATGTTCGGGTGGGGTAAGCATGCGGGAGAGGGGCAAGAAGAGAAAGAGAGGAAGAGAGAAACGGGTCGTTCAGCTCACATTTTGACATTGAAACCAACAGTGGACCCCAACGAGCACCCAGCGATCCCGCAAACCCAACAACAGCAGCAGGCGATGGAGGCGTCGTGTCCTTGATCCAACCTCTTCTCCTCTTCCCTCGTCGAACGTCGCGTCCTCCGGCTCAACCTCTCCAGATCTCGACGACGAACCAAGCGAGCGACTCGATTCCAGCGCTCCCCGACAAGGATAACCACGGCAACACCGTAGGCGACGCCGAGGCTGAGTTCTTGGAGGAGGACGACTTGAAGGAGACACTCAAAGGGGTAAGGTCGTGATTGAAACGGACGTTCAGGGCGAGGAAGTGCGAGAGAAGTTGGAGATGGAGGTGGAGCTGCTCGGTGGCGAGATTAGCATTCGGGAGACGATAGCAGAGGATTGGGAGGATGAGGAGGGGAAGGTAGTTTTGATCTGTTGGAGGAAGGGAGAGGGGAGAGAGGTTGAGTTGGTGAGTTCGCGCGTGCTTCCTCCTCCGTCCCTGCTCTATACACGCGAGAAAGCTAATGCTCGTACCTTTGGGTCTTTTCTGTTCGGTTTCGACGACTCAGGCCATCAAAGCAGGAGTCTCTCCTTCGAACTCAACTCTGGATATCCTCCCTCTGGCATCGCAACTCTCCCAACCTTCCGCCTGCCATCACTCATCATCCCAGGAAGGCTTCCGTTCCTGGATTCGAGGGATTCGTAAGTACTTCTATATCCCTGACCCTTCCGCTTCCTTGTCTTCGTTCCCTCCTCCTTCGAAGTCGAATCAAACTTTTCAAAACTGACGCGTCTCTTTTCTCTTTCTTCTCCCGTTTCCCTTCCCCATCTTCGCTTTGGATTACACAGAAGATCTGCCTGACAGACTACCGAAACCACCACCACACCATCCTCGTCGCTCTCGTTCATCTCACAGGAGCGACGTTCTCGAAGGTCTTGACGGATCGATGCACGCATCTTCTCTGTCCTCCGACCGACGCGTCCGAGCCTGCTACTGGGTGAGTTATGAGCTCAGCACCTTCCATCCTACTCCTCCTCCATTCTCTCTCTCCACTCCCATCCCTCTCTTGTTCTCGTCGTTGGGAATCGCCTCCAAGTCTCACCTGGAAACTGGAAACCTACCTCCGCCTCTTCCTCCTTTTTTCTTCGTTCACTCCCAGACCCGACTCCCCCAAACTCCTCCAAGCCAAGAACCAAGCTCTCTCCTATCCCTGCTCGATCAGAATCGTGCGAGATGGGAAGGCGTGGTTGGAGAGGTGTTTGGTGAACGGAGGGGACGTCGTCGATCAGGTTGAGGTTGCGAGGGAGGTGGAGAGGGTTGAGAAAGATGTTGCTGAAGCTGCTGCTGGTGGTGGTACGGTGGGAGGAGAGAGGTGTAGTTGAGGGGGGGGGGGGGGCCTTGAGTGGGCTGTTAGGTAGTGCTCTTTTGTTCGCGGATTTTGTTTGGCTTTTTTCTCTCTCCTTTGACTTTCCGTTCTTCCCCTTTCTTTTCGCCCCCTATCACGCTTCTAACATTTCTTCTTTTTCTTCCTTCTCTCTGATCTTCTCTTACGTCTCTTTCATCCTTCTCTCACCTTTTCTCCGTCTTTCTCCAGCGGACGACGCGTCGATTCTTCTTCACCGAACTCGGTTTCTCTCTCCTACTTACCTTGCACCGCTATCACACGGCTCTACCATATCTTTTAAGTTCTCGAGAGTCTCGCAAAGTGAAATCTCGCGAAGTGACGGCGAAGAAGAAGGAATTGAAAGAGCCAGGAAGACGCGGTGATCTTCAACTCGCGCAACGGGTCTCTCCTAACGGTTCTTTCCCCTATTCCTTCAATACGCTATGTCCGAAAAGAGGCACCCACCGAATCTTCAGTACCTTTTGAAAGTCAGATTTTCACAGGTAGCATTCCAGGGTAGCCTACATGCCACCTCGTGTATCTCGCTGAATTCCTTGAGATTCTCTATCTCCGTGCCAGAGCTTCCTTCAGTTCCTGGACGAACCCGCCGGCGCGGTCTCTTTTCGAGCTTTCCTGTTCCTCGCTGTCTCCGCTCTAACCACATCCTCCTCCTTCCTCTCTAGAGACCTCGACTCTCTGCCCCTACCCTAGAAGACATCCAAATCTATAATCGAGCTTGTGAGTAGGATTCTCTCTCACTCTCCAGCCCTCGTGTGAAGACCAAAGCCTTGGAGAAGAAGAGAACGCTCACGTCCTCTTTGTCCTTCCTTCTCTTCCTTCCCTTCTCTCTCCCTCCCTCTAGAGCTCCTACACTTGTTCTCCACCTTGAACGACCACCCCCCGGTTTATGTTCAGTAACCAGCTTTCATCAGCACACAACGTGAGTTCCAAATCCTCAGCTCGAGAAAAGAGAGAAGAGAAAGCTGACGGACCTCTTTCCGACCCGCTTCTTGTTTTCCTTCCTTCTCCCTCTCCTCCCCTCCTCCTTCCACGCGACTCTCCTCCTCTTCTCGTCTTGATGCTCGGTTTTTTTCTCCATCTCCAGACTCACAGGTACGTCTTCATCTCCTTCTCTCTCCCTCTCTCCCCAAGCTTCCCTCCCTTCGTCGAACCTCCTCTGAACCCCTTCCTCCCCTTCTTATCTTTCCTCTTCTCTTCCTCCAGGGGAAGCAACCACACTACCTCCCCAGCTCGACCGTATTAGAACCTTCCATCCCACACCCCGTAAACCACTCAACTTTTCAAACCACCAACAGCCACCCCCAACCACCCAACCCAACCTCTTTCCTCACCTCCCCAACCCCTCTTCGAAACCCTCCATCGAATGTCGGTCTCCCCCAGCCCTTCCATCACCAAAGACGATCTCATGAAGATCGACGACGAACTCAACAAACACACTACAAACAACAACACAACTACCACCTTGGGCATGAACCAGCAGGTGGGGAGTTCCCAGGAAAGCTTGTCGGCCAGAGAGGCCGTCAAGCTCAAGCACCTCGAGGACGAAGAGAGGTTTAGGAAGGGAGGGAGAGTCGGGGATCATCAGCATGAGGTGAACGAGGGAGACGTAATTGCTGAGGGCGAGGAGACGTGAGTGCAAACTTCTTCCTTCCTTCTTTTTTTCCTGGAAGGCGAAGAGGAGGGACGTGGAAGCGGCAGAGGCTGCGGTAGGAGAGACAGGTCTGGGACGCGACCTGAGAGCTGACTTTCCCGTCTTCGTTCTGCTTGGTAGTGTTACCTGGTTCGTCTGGGGAGTCATCCTCGCTGCTGCTATCGCTGGACTCTTGTTCGGTGAGTGATTCTTCTCCGTTCGCGGCGAGAGAAGAAGAGCTCGCCCGTCCCTCTCTTTTCGATCTGTTCTGAACTGTTCCCTTTCTTTTTTTTTGCTTCTGATGTTCCTTGATTACCAGGATACGACACTGGAGGTTGGTATCTTCCCTCTTTTTCCTTCGCAACCTCTCGTTGAGACGCTCGAGCTCAGTCAGCAAGGGAAACGCGTCCTGACCCTCCCTCTTCCCTTCTCTGCCTCACCACGTCTCTCTAGTCATCTCCGGAACCCTGGTCGTCATTGGAAGCGATCTCGGACCTGAGGTCCTCTCGAACGGACAGAAGGTTCGTTTTTCAATCCCTGCTCTGCACATCCTTCCTCTCTTTCGAGAGTCGAACGAAGCTGATCTCTTTCTCACTTCTTTTCCGACTTCGCCCTCACAGGAACTCATCACATCTGCTACCACTCTGGGAGCTCTTCTCGGAGGACTCTGTGCTGGTATCGGATCGGATGTCATCGGAAGGAAATGGTTCGTTCTCGATTCTCCTTCGAATCAGAGGAGCACGTCGACGCGTCTCTCTTTCTTGGTCTGAGCGCTGACGGTTGCATCCTTTCTTTCGCTTTGTTTCAGGGTTCTCTCCGTTGCCAACGTCATCTTCATTGCCGGAGCAATCGGACAAGGTACGTTCAACACGAACCCAACAAATCGAGACACGTCGCGTTCCTCGAGCTGACCTCCTTCCTTTCTCTTTCGCTGTGATCCGTTTCCGCAGCCGTTTCTCACTCTGTCTGGGGTATGATCGGAGGTCGATTCGTTATCGGATGGGGAGTCGGAGTGAGTGCTACCTTCCTCTTCGCTAGCTAACAAGAACTGGAGATCGCGAGGCAACTCGCTGACCTTTTCCTCTCTCTCTCCTCTCGTTCAGATCGCCGCCTGCATCGTCCCCTTGTACATTGGAGAGCTCTCGCCTACTAGGATGAGAGGTCGATGCGTCACTATGTTCGTCCTTTCTCCTCCCAAATCCTCGTCGTTCTCCTCTCCTCTCCTCGCTGACCTCACCTCCTCCCTCCTCTCTTTCCCAACTCTACAGCAACGTCGTCGCCATTACTCTCGGTCAAGTCGTAGCCTACGGTATTGGAGCCGCCTTCGCCAACGTCTCTGGAGGATGGCGGTACATGGTTGGACTCGGAGCCGTCCCAGCCTTCATCGATCTCCTTCTCCTCGTCTGGCTCCCCGAATCCCCTCGAATCCTCCTCAAGCAGAACAGACACGCCGAGGCTCTCGTCGTTCTCAAGAAGATCTACGCCAAGGCGAGTGAGGAGGAAGTTAGGAGGAAGTTGGACGTGCTCGAGAGGAGTGTGGCGGAGAGTCGAGGAGTGATGGAGAGGACGAGCTTCGGAGAGAGGTTGGGAAGCATGGTCACGAAGGGAGGGAACAGGAGGGCTCTGATCGTCGGTGCGGGATTGCAGGCTTTCCAGCAGCTTTGTGGATTGTGAGTAGCAGCCTTTTTCTTCCTCGTCGTTTGACGCGAGTCGAGACGCGTCGCTGACTCGACTTCTCTCCCTTCGCAGCAACACCCTCATGTACTACTCGGCCACCCTCTTCAAAGCCGTTGGATTCGATAATCCTACTGCGACTGGGCTCATCATTGCCTCTGTGAACTTCATCTTCACATGCATTGCTCTTCGAATGGTTGATCCTGTTGGACGAAGGAAGGTGATGATCTTCTCCGCCCCTGGAATGTGCATTTCTCTCATCCTCGCCTCAATCTCGTTCCACTGTGAGTTTGCTCTACCACAATCTCTTTCCTCCTCCCCTTCTCGTTCACTGACTCGTCCCCTCGTCACGTCGTCGTCGTTCGCAGTCCTCACCCTCTCCACCGGCGGTCTCCTCGTCGAAGGATCCAACTACTCCAAGAAGTTCTCAGGCTTGGTCTTGTGCTGGATGGTCACCTACACGGCTTCCTACGCGACTGGACTCGGAAACATCCCTTGGTTGCAGGGAGAGTTGTTCAGGTTGGAGGTTCGAGGAATTGGAACTAGTTTGTGCACCGCGACGAGTGAGTCTTTCTTTCTCTTCGCCCCTTCCCCCTTCCTCTCTCTAGCTCACCCACTAAATACCCTCTCCTCATATTTCCTCCAGACTGGGCCATGAACCTCGTCATCGGATCTACTTTCCTCTCCCTCAGTTCGTTCCCCTTCTCTCCTTTCCTCTCCTCTCTTCTCCTTCCCGTTCTGACTCTCGCCTTTCCTTTCGCTTCTCTCAGTGGACGCCATCACCCCCGCCGGAGCCTTTGGATTCTACGCTGGACTCTGCTTCCTCGGTTGCTTGTTCTGCTATTTCTTCTACCCTGAGACGTGCGTTCCCGTTCCCCTCCTCTTCCCTCTCTCCAAATTCGACGCGTCGCTGACCTTTTCCTTCCCCTCTTTTCACGCTTCAGATCCGGTCTCTCCCTCGAGGAAGTCTTCTTCATCTTCGAGGACGACTTTGGAATCAAGGTTCGTTCCCTTTCTCAACCTCTCGTTCCTCTTCACTCAAAGTCTGCAACTTTCAAAACTGACCTACGTTTCGGTTTTCCCTTACGTTTTTCGTTCAGCGATCCGAGGAGCTTCGAGAGGAGAAGAGGTTGATCCGAGAAGGTGTTGCCTTCAGGGCTTAAAATCCAAAACTCTTCAACAACCCACAGAAGGAGACGGAGGAACAAGCAGGCGTAATTATGTAGACGTGAGAAGAAGGAAAAGGAGAAGGAGAAGGGCGGGCGTTTCGTTTTCGGTTTCGTTTAGATTAATAGACTCAGTATTGTTTATAGCCTATGCATAGGTGTGATTCGGTTAGATTAGGCTTCGGTAGAACTACTTTAGAATGTTTATAGGATTCGGTTTGTGCTAGACGCTTGATGTGGAGTGAAGAGGGAGATGCCAGCAAGGAGTGGCAGAGAGAGCGTGTCGAGGCGTGTCGGATCTTCGTATGGCTCAGCACGCTTGGAAAGATAAGAGCGATGATTAGGCAGAAAGAGATGCTGAAAAGCTTTGAGATGTCGTCGCGAAGGGAAGGGCGAGTAGGCTGAGTAGAGGGATGGGAACTTTCGAATGAGATCTGGTCGTTCACTTCCAACGGCCATCTTCAACGTTTTGAGGTTTTTTTTCGTTCCCTTTCATCAAGCTATCAGACTTCTAGCATGCAGTGCGTACCCAATGGCAGAAGTACGCTGCTTCTGGATGAGGCGAAGGTGGGAAACAGACGAGCAAATTCGTAGCCATCGAGCTCACCTCGTTCCTCCTTCCTTGACCTTTCCTCGAAGGTACCTTCCTTTCCCTGAAGTCCCTGAAGACGTCTTCATAAGCATGGGATCGGTGATATAATATCCTCTTCTTGCTCTCCTGGGGTTTGGTGCTGATTGCCGCCTTCCTTCGATCTCTGCAGCTCGTCCCGTTCTCTCGACCCTTCCACTGGGACCTCCTCGTCCGTATCTTCGAGCACTCGGATACTCCCTCCCTCGCCGTCCTTGGGAGAGTCTCCTTGGACTTTCTCGTCGCTACTTCCCACCTCCTGTACCCGGACATCACCGTCAGATCGAGCAAGGCGCTCATGCAGCTGTTCTGTGAGAGAGAGGAAGGAGAGAAGGTGAGCTCCCTTCGTTCCTTGCTTCCCCTACCCTTTTTGATCGTGCCCACTTTCTACTTCTCTCTGATTCTGTAGATCTCCGCTTTTTCTCGAATCAATCCCTATCTATCCCTCTCCCAAATCCAAATCCTCCACTACGAGCACCATTTCGAGCCTTATTCGGGCCCTTCCGACGAGCGCCCAGACCCTCCCTCCTTCTCCTCTTCTCGAATCGACGGTCTCCCCCTTCCACTCGACGTCCTTCGTCTCAGCTTCAACGAAATAAGCCTCTATGGAATCAAACACCTGCGCGAGTCGCTCCTCCCTATGGTCGATCCTTTTCGAGTGGAATACGACGTGCTCGAGCCAGCGGCGTCGAGGGGGAATGGCCTTCCCGACTTCCACGACATTTACTCCATCCACCATTAGGGGAAGTCCAATCCACTGTGCACTTGGACGAGGACCGAGGAAGTGAGCTTGCGAGGAGGGACCATTCCTCTTCAACACCGGGTTACTACCGACGGATATCACCTCGCCTTCCTCCCTCTTCCCTCGATGCATCAACGCAGAGTCGTTTGGGTTCATCTCGGGGACGCCGTTGTCGGCTCAGATTGGCTCCACGACCTCCTCTACTTTTCGGATGACTTCGCGAGTGAGGCGATGAAGGAGGGATCCACAGTCTTGGTTGTTGAGTCGGAGTGCGAGAGAGAGGGAGTTGAAGCTTCGATCGAGAAGATTGAACCTGCGAGTCGAAGAAGAGACTTTGTTGTCAGAGTCGAGGCATGAGGTGAGTTTAGTGACACTGAGCTTTCGCAGATAAATGACTCCGTCGCTGACTCTCGCTCTTTCACTCAGGGTCGCAATCGAACGCCGGAACCGTACTCGTCGACAAACGGAGACGCGTCGAAGTCTCTCTCTCTCTCCCCCTCCGACCGTGCCTCACTTTGTATACCTTTCAAGTTTACGATTTCTGACGGGATGGATTCTAGGATTCTTTTCTTGTAACGGTCGCCTTCCAGCAAGGAAGAGGGGGGAGGCGAAGAGAGCAGAGAGCACATCATCGATTCTAGAAAGATAGATAAGCGAGAGCGACCGAAGTAGTAGAGCAGAAAGAAGGAAGATGATAATAAGAAGAAGAAAACATAGCGAACCCTCAAGATATAAGAGTCGTCGTTCCATCGTCCATGCTCTATCTAGTAAACCTCCAAAACGTACCTCTCCTCCTCCTTCAACTCCTCAATCATCTCCTCAGCCCTCTTCCTCTCGATCCCCTTGCTCGCAGTAAAGCTTCCCACCAACGCCTCGTAGACGTCGGGAACAGGCCAAGTAGGTCCACAGAGGTAGAAGTAGGCTTGATCCTCCTTCTTCTCGGCGGTGAGGTGCGAAGCGAGCATGGGTCCGTCCTCGAGCATCTTGTGCTGGATGTAGACCTTCTTGTTGGTGTCTCGAGAGAAAGCGAGTCCGGCGTGTGTGAGGATCTCGCCTCGGAGGTAGGCCTCGATTTCTTCTCTGTTGAGCGGAAGGGGACGGAAACGAGAGGACAGGAGAGGTTGGGAGTCAGTTTTGAGGGATTCGAAGACGCGACGAGTGGGAAGGAATGATTGTTGGGGAGAAGAGAAGAACAAGCAGATCGAACGAACCCGTAGAGGTACTCCTGAGACGAGTATCGAGCTCCAAAGTAGTAAACGAGAGGACCGATCTTGATTCCCTGCGACTTTTGCCACGCTCGGTGCTGGATGAAAGCTCGGAAGGGAGCAGCTCCTGTTCCGAGACCGGCCATGATGATGGGCTGAGTATCGAGAGGAGGAAGCTGAGGATCACAACGAAGACGAAGAAAAAAGTCAGCTTCAGTTTGAGCGAGAAGAGGAAAAGAGAGAGACGAGAACGAACCTTCATAACGGAAGGCTTGATCGAGACGGTGACCTTCTCTCCGACCTTGAGTCCAGCGAGGTATCGAGTAGCCTGTCCGTATCGGGGTCGTCCTGAAAGAGAAAGAGGAAGAAGATGAAGAAGAGATGTGAGTTGAGGTTCGCGAGCAGCCGAGCGAGGAGAAAGAGAAACAAACCAGCAGGAGTGTCCCATTCGACGGTAACGACGAGGAGATGAACACTGTCTCCGACAAACTTCTGAGCCGACGAGATGGAGTAGTGTCGAGGGTGAATCTAAAAGTTGACACGGAAAACAAATAAAGAAACCTGTCAGCAAATCGAACGAAGAGAACGGAAAAGGAAAGACGCGTTCCGAACTCACCTCTCCAACGAGCTGCACCAACTCCTCGATCTTGACCTGATCCTTCACTCCAGGGAACCTCATCAACACATCCGCAAACGTAACCGTCTCCACCTCGCTCCACTTCCTAAACATCGACGCTCCCTCGGGAGCACTAATGAACCTCAACGTCCTCTGTTCCTCCCTGCTCTCCGTCCTTCCCTCGAGAGCAGCGTAGAACGACTTGGGAGGTCGTCCAAAGATGTCCACCTGCTGCACGAACATCTGCAACGCCGTCCTGGTCTCGACCTCTCCGGAGGGGAGTCGAACAGAGATGATGGAAGCGGGATCGACTCCGTACCATTCGAGGAACTCGAGAACGTCGGGAGTGTAGTTGTGACCGTGAACTCCGAGGGCTTCTCCGACTTCGTAGGTGAGACCGGTTCCGGCTGTGGAGAGCTCGAGGTGGAAGACGTTTCGATCGTAGGATCCAGGGGTGAGTCGTCGGTTCTCGGTGACGGTGGCGAGGTAGGTTTTGTCGTGGATGGAAGGGGAGAGGGCTTGGATGGAAGCGGTAGGGGAGGAAAGAGGAGCGAAGGATTCCTTGAAGAGGAGATGGAGGGCAGGGTTGTGCCAGGTCGACTTGATGGGGCCTTCGAGGACGGAGGAGTTGGAGGGGACGGCGGAGGGGAAGGAGGTAAGACCGTCGAGAGTCAAAGCAGCTCGCTTCTCCTCTCCATCCTCTTCGGTGACCTCGATGGACCAAGCGGAGGCAACGACCTCCCCGAGAGAGCCCTCGCCCTGAGCAACGAGCTTCTCTCCTCCCTCTCCGAGAACGACCTCGAGGAGCGACTTGACTCCAGCGGCGAACTTTCCTCCCTCTCCGACTCCGGCGTAGATAGCGAAGAATCCGACGAGAGCCAGAGCGGTTTCCTCCTTCTCCTCAGCTCCTTCCTTGGGAGGAAGAACGAAGATCCTAGCTCCCTGCTGGACGAGGAACTTCCGATCCCTGACGCTGAGGTTCTCCTCGACCGAAGCCTTGTCCCATCCCGGGATGGAGAGGAGAATCGATCCTCCTTGAACGAGAGACTTGAACGCGTCGTTGGCTTGGTTAATAGCGGAAGCCGCGGTGATAACGATGACGGCGGACGAGTTCTTGACGGGCTTAGCAGTGAAGGGCTGGTCGGTTTGGGTAGGGGAGATGAGGATGGTCGACTGAGCGACGGAGGGAAGAGTCGAGGTGAGGGTCGAGACTCGAGTGTGAAGAGCGGGGGAGGAGAGGAAGGTCTTGGTGAGGAGGTGGGGCAGGAGGGAGGTAGGGTTGGTGAAGAGGACGGTCTGTTTGGTCTTGGTCTTTCCAGCGGTGGAGGGAGCGGAGTATCCGAGCGCGAAGACGAGCGACGTCGCGTCGAGCTCGTTGGGAGTGACGGTGACGGCATCGATGGAAGGGATCTTTCCTGACGAAGTTCCAGCGGCTCCGAAGACGCTTCCGACGACGAGGTCCTTGAGGTAGGAGGTAGGAAGCGCCGAGGGCTCAACCTCCTCGAGAACGACGAGGGAGACGACCGACTTTCCTCCCGAGGGAAGAGCCTTGAGGAGCGACGCGGAGGGCCAGGGTCCAAGGACGTTGACAGTGAGGATTCCAACCGAAGGAGGGAGCTTGGCCGATCGGAGAACCGAGGAGGTGTAGGAGGAAGGAACGACGATGACCTTGGTAGCGTCGACGGATCCCGAGTAGGTGAAGGTCTCGAGGGTTCCCTTGACTCCGACGGCTGACTGAGTTCGTACGACCTCCCTTCCAGCGAAGACTCCCTCAACGATGTGAAGGACGTTGACGGCCTCGAAGGCCTGATCCTCGTAGATGGCGGTAGAATTCCTGATGGCGTCCTCCGCTGATCCGGAGAAGACGACGGTGAAGTTCTCGGGGAGGAGAGGGAGGAGGGGAGTGAGCTGAGCGAGCGAAGGCGAGGGTCCGTCGAGGAGCTTGTCCTGAGCTGGGAGGGAGACTGCCAGATGAACGACGAGTCGGTTGGACTTGGTGGTGACCTCGGGGAGCTCCGAGAGCGAAGGAAGGAGGAGAGCGAGGGTAGGAGTTGAGATCAAGGCGGTTGAACCTCCTCCTCCGAGTTGAGCAGAGGATCGAAGGTATCCGACGAGCGAGGATCCAGCTCCCAATCGAGACTGAAGCTCCCAGACCTTGGCTCCTTCGTAGGAAGTAGGAGCGGTGGAGGGGAGAGGGAACCCTGCGAGTTTGGCGGTATCGAAGACGGCGAGGATGGAGGAGTGCTTGGAGGCGAGGTGGGTGATTTGAGCCAGGGGAGTCGTCGAGGACGAGGTTGAGCTCGATTTTTTGGTAGGAGACGCGGGAGGAGGAGTTCCAGAGGGAGTAGGGTGGAGAGTAGAGGTAGGGGAGGGGAGGATGGACGCCATGACTGCATTCGAGAGGAGGAGAGAGGGCGAAGAGAGAGGCAGGGAAGGAAAAGAAAGAAAGTCGGGAGGGGAGGAAGGGATCGGGTGAGCTTCCGGTGTTCTCTCGTTCGACAGCTCCTGCTCCCTCCCTCCCTCCCTCCGTTCAGCTCGCGAGTCGAAGAAAGCGAGAATACTCACCTGAGAAAGTCAAGAGAGAGGTATCCGACGGAAAGAGGGTGAGGGTTGGGAGCAGAAGAGGAAGGCGAAGGACGAGAGAGAGCAAAGAGTCAGCCACCGAATTCGCAAGGATGATGCCTTATTCGGAATGAGCTTGGTTTTAGAGGAAAAAATGTCCAGGTGAGCGGAGAGAAGTGTTCGGGTGAAGCTCACGCTGAAAACTGAAGAAATGAGAGTCATAGGCAGAAAAAAAATGAAGAGAAATCGTCCCAGTAATCGACTGAAAAAGAAAGGCTACGACTCGCTCGACGCGTCCTCCTCCTTCCTCAGACCGCCAGCTCCCCTCGATCCAAGAAACCGGCTCGATTCCCACTCGTAAGCACTTCCAGTCCGGTACTGCTACCCCTCGTACTACTCACGCCCCTACAGCCACTCCCCAAACTCCACCACAATCCGGCGCGTCGACCCACTCCTCCCCGAAATGATCAACGACCTTCCATCCCTTCTTTTTCACCACCTCGATCTCCTTGACCAGGCTCGGGTTCACCTTCGATTGATACTGCTCTCCGAAGAGAGAGTGACGAAGGACGATCTTTTGGAGCGACGGAAATTGCGACGACGTGTAGGAGAGGTTGAGCGACTGGATAAGGAGGAGGTCCGAAGCAGAGACGTCCTCGGACGACGGCCGCGTGCAGAACTCGACGACGTGTCCGGGAGGAGGGAGGATAGGTCGTGGAGATCCTGGTCGGATGGCGGGGTGTCCGAAGAAGAGGGTGTGAAGATGTGGGAAGACGAGGAGCGCGTATACTGCCCTAGGCAACGTGACTCCTTCGAAGAGTCCGACGTGGTTGACGCTCAAGGTCTCGAGTACTATTCGAGATATGTTCCGGTGGGGTGAAACGATAACGAGGTGCTTGACGTTGACGAGTTGACGGACGACGGCCCAAGGGTCGACTGTGGGAGAGCCGAGGAGGTGGAAGCTGGAGACCAGAGGGAGACGAGGGTTTTGCTGGTCCGGTCGAATGAAGCGAGAACTTTGAGAGATGTCCAAGACGACGTGCTTCCAGAGCTGAGGAAGAGAGACCTCCTGGAAGGAAGAGAAGGGTGGAGGCGAGAGGAGGTCGAGTCAGGCTTCAACGCTCCCTGCTCATATTTCTCCAAGCCTCAGAGAGTGAACTTACTGTGAAGATGCGAGAGATACGAGCTGCTGTGTAGAGGGGATGGTTTCCTTCTCGGATGGCTTCCAGGTCGAGCTCGTGGAAGGGGAGAGAAGGAGGAGGAGGAGGAGCAAGGTAGGAATGATCTCTGGGACAACGAGCTCAGGGAGACGAAGATATCTTAGAAAGAAAAAGAAAAAAAGCAGACATCAGCTCAGATTCCTCCTCTCTACCTTCTCATGATGTTAACTTACTGAGGCATTCTTTTCTAGCAGAATCGATGGTGGAAGTCGTGCGGAAGAAAGGGAGGCAGCTCGGCGCGAGCCCTTTCTGCTCCTTTTGAACTTGGACACCTTCAACACCCATCCTCTCCTCCTTCCCTCCAAATCAGCTTCTTCTCTCGGCCCACCCACCTCTTCATGACCCCTAGACGCTCGTAATCCCATCCATCCATACTCAAAAAGGAGTGAGTCCCTTCCTTCATCGAGCGCTTTCGTCCAAGTTTTGAACGAACGAAGCTCACCCGATTCGTCCTCCTCCCTTCCTTCCCTTCTCTTTCCCTGCAGCTCCCTCGTCGTCCACCAACCTTTCCACCTTCCCCTCGTCGCATTCCCACCCCCTCCCAGCATGGCTCCTCTTCTCTTCTCGTTCAACCAAAACAAACGGACGACGCTCTCGACGCTCTTCCTCCTCACCTTCCTCGGAGCGGTCGCTACCGTAGCTCTTCCTTGTCCTTCCCAAGATCGCCGCAAGGGAGGCTCCCGCTTAGAATCGGAACGGGAAACACAGATAGGGAAACCGATCAAGATCGTGGTGCTGTCGGAGCAGGAGAGGAAGGCGGAGATGGTCAAACTGTCGAAGCGGTACGGCTTTTTGGAGGAATCGAGAGGTCGGTGAAGGAGAAGGGGAGAGGGTCGGGCTGCTTCGGTCTGGGCTGAGGGTTTTACTGGCAGAGAGATAGAGAGAGGGCAGTAGAGTGTTGGTTGTAACGATCTTGCATGGTTCATTTTTTCTTCACTTTCCTTCTGCTCTGGTTGGCGAGATCGAGCTTTTTGAAGCTGAAGGAAATCGAAGGAGAGCGAGCTCGACCTCTTTCCTCCTCCCTCCTTCTGATGAACCTCCTCGGACTTTCAAGCTCTACCTCCTTCCCTTCGATCTAGGCCCTGGATCGCATCATATTTGCATCAGTCTCTTCTTAGCTCCCAAAAAGGAATTCAGGTACGCTTCTGCTTTTCCCCTGGCATGAATTTCAAGCTTTGGTTTCGATCCCGCCGCGTTCTGATTCCTCCCCTCTCTTCTGTTTCCCTTTCGCCTCTGAACCACCACCCTCCACCCTCCCTTTTCTCTCCATGTCTTCCTCGGATCCTCCCGCTCCTCCTCTGGTCCGCGACAAACCTCGACCGAAACCCTCGACCTCTCGTCTTCGTCTTGCCCTCTCCCTCGCTGTCTTCGATCCTCCTACGCCCCCTCCTCGTCCTCCTGCTTCTCCCCTTCGACAGCAGTCCCTCCCGATGCTCTCGCTCTCTACATCGCCTTCCAAACGACCTCCTCTTGGCTCGATCCATCCTCGCTCGGCCAACGAGGTTCGACGACACCCTTCGGAGGAGGTGGCTGGTTCTACCGGCAAGGCACGAGAATGGGAAAGGAGGAGGAGCATCTCGACGACTGCTCTTGCTAGCTGGAGAGGAGTGACGGGTGCTATTGGAGGTAGCCTAGGGAAGAAGAAGAGCTCATCTTCGTTGAGGGCTCAGGTTGTGTTGACGAGAGGGAGAGAGGAGGGTGGCGGGTCTTTGTTGCTGTCGAAGGTCGTTCAGGAACAGAGGTCAACCTTCCTCCCTCTCGTCGAAACCACTCTCCCAACTTCGAAGGAATCCTCCTTCTCGGACTCGCTGGAACTGGACTTCGACCAAATCCACCTCTCTATCTCCCACTCTGCACTTTCCTCCTCTCCTCCCGCTCCTCCTCCTCCGGCGCTCGTTCCCGCTCAGGCACCGCCTTCCCCTTCCTCCAGCATCGTCACCCACTCCACCTCTCTTTACCACTCCTGCAACTCTTCCCTCCTCGCATCCACCCCTTCCTCTTCAGGACACACCGTCGTCGCGTCCAACGACCTCCTCCCATGCTGCATCGCCAACCGAGCAGTCCTCCCTTACCACCTCCAGTTCAACGAACTTGACCGCCTCCACCGGTCCGGATCGAGCTCTACCGACGACGAGAACACTCCTCAACGTGCTGGACAGGCTCAGGACGAAGGAGCAGGAGAAGGAGGAGAAGGGAGGAGGGAGGGAGGAGTCGACGACGCGTCGAAGAAGTGGTCTCCTCCCTACGTCCGAGAATGGTCACCTTCCTCTGGAGATTCTCCTGCGTTCGCTATCGGAGACAACCCTTTCGAAGGAAAAGCTCGCCAGAAACTTGTCGCTCGAGGGATCGTCAAATGGTCGCTCGAGTGCAAAGCTGTCACGGAAACCGAAGGAGGAAAGGACGTCGGCGACGAGGACAGGAACACCTCGCCAACTCTTCCGGTCGAAATCTCCAACGACGAGAGAGCTGCCCCTACATCTCCCTCCTCACCCTCCCTTCGATACTCGCTCCAGCCCGACTGTTCGCCTTCCTCCTCGTCCCTCCAAAACCCAACGCGAACTCCCTCCCCTCTCCAGTTCACCTCGGCAAACTCGGTCGACCATGGATCATCTCTCAACGCGAGCACTACCTCCTCCACCTCCTCGATCTACTCCCAAACCTCCTTCGTCCCAGGCGCGATTCTCTGTCCTCGCTCTCCCAAATCGGACGACGAACGAACGGAACGAGACGACGCCTCCTCCTCCCCGTCTCCTCTCCCAACTCCCTCTCTTCCAACTTCGCCCCTCCCCAACGGTCTCCGATACGCCGGAACCTCTCCTACCATGCAATCCAAATCATCTCTCCCCCTCTCTCCTCCTCCCAGTGCCGACATGCTTGCTCAGATGGCAGCAGGAAGTCCCTACGGTCCCTTCGCTTGGGATCGAGGAGGCCCTGAGTCGCCCGACGAAGGAATGAGTTGGTTCTGGAGGCGAGGAGAGACGGCTTCATCTATTTTGGGAGCTCCGGGTGGTCAAGAGGAGGAGGAGGAGAGAAGCGAGGCGGATACGAGCGGAGGAGGATACCTGGGAGAAGGAGAGGTTTCGTTCGCGACCTCGGAGGAGAGTTTCGATCCCCTCGCTTCTCCTTCAGCGAGGTTCTCCTCGCTCAACAGGCTGGAAGAGACTCCTCCTCAGTCGCCCGTCTCTCACCGAAGAAGATCGGAGGAGGAGCAGGTCGCTTCGGACGAGGACGAGCACGAGGAGGAACCTGGATCTCACGTTCGACCTCCGACGCGAAGGAATTTCGTCAGATCCCCTGGAGCTCCCTCACCCTCGCCCACCAGGAGATCCGCCATCCCCACCTCCTCCTTCGATCTCTCCCTGTCTCCCCCCACTCCCACTCCAACCAGCTCCCTCATCGTTGCCGACGCCCTCCATCAAACTACCGCTCCCTCCTCAGCCTTCACCTACCCTCGTCCCCTCTCTCGACCCCTCCCTCCAACCCCTCAATCTCAGCTTCAAACTACTCCGATCAGCAATGCCCCTCGAATCCGACCCCGAGGAGGAGCACGACCTAGATCTATGCACGAGCAGATCCATCGTGCGATTTCGACCGCTCCCGTCACGTCTTCCTCTTCGGGACTCTTCATCCCTCACGCTCTCACTCCCATCAAGGGTTCTCCCTCCTCTCTTCAAGTCCAAGAAACTCCTCCCACTAGCAACGGTCTCATCGCTCGAAGATCAACCCATCTCCTCTCCGGAGTCGAAGGAGGACTCAACAGAAGTCCTCTTGCTGGGAAACGACGCGGCGACGGTCCCTCCTCCCTCGTCGGAGAGCGGGAGAGGGAGGGTTGGGAAGACGTCACCTACGAGATCGAGGCCATGATCGGGTACGGGAAGATCAGGGAGATGATCAAAAAGACGGAGAGTCGAGCACAGGAGGAGGTTGAAGGAGGAGGAGGAGCAGAGAAGAAGAGGGTTCCTACGTTGAGGAAGACGAAGAAGAGGAGGTCTTTGCTTGGAGAGGAAGGCAGTCCGACTTCGGGTGAGATGGCAGGAGGAGGGGAAGAGAAGGTTAATGCTGGTGTTGGTGTTGGTGTGGTAGGAGAGGTTTGGCCTTTGGTGAAGGAAGGAGGAGAGGGCGTTGGGGTTGACGTTGATGGTGCTGAAGGGGTGTCGAGTAGGGGATCGTTGGAGGTTAGGTCGACGAAGGTGTCTGATTTTGGAGGAAGAGGATCAGTCGGAGGTGCCTATCTGAGGAGGCTGGAGCGCTCGGAGGGTGAGTCTTCTTCTCTGCCGCTTCCTTCGTCTTCATCTCACTTCGCTTCGAAGACTGACCTGCTTTTTTCTCAATCAAACTTTGCTCTCGCAGTCACTCTCCTCGCCGAGGAATCGACCTCGAGCTCTGCTTCCGACAACAACTCCCTCAAGAAACGACCTTCAGCTTCTTCCCTCAAGGCTCGTGAGTTTACGTTCCCGTTTTCTCCGCGTCGTCGACTCCAAACCGACGCGTCTCTCTTTCCTCTTTTATAAAAAGTCTTCGAACGACGACCCTCCCTCGGAAACATTCCCCCTCCCTCCAACGCATCCAACTCCTTCTTCGAAAGCTCCGTCTCTCGGTCGGGATCCTTCTCGAGCCTCTTTTCTCTCACCAAACGACGAACTTCCCCTTCTCCCTCCCCTTCGCCCTCGCCCTCCATCGAGGCCTTCGATTTCGAGGAGGTAAATGAGAGCTTGTTCGAGGAGGCCAAGAAGAACAGGGAGCTGTTCTAAGGGGGAGTCGCATCGTTTCTTGCTTTGCTTTGGTTTTCTTTTCTTTCTCTGTCTCTTGCACACATACACGCCCTTCCTTTCTTAGCGACATCCATTATTCTACATGCTTTATTCTATCACCCTTGCTTATTTTTCGGTTTCCTGCAGCACTACAGTACACTCCTTTGCTTCTCTCTTTTCGTCCATGCTCCCGCTCTCTCACTCCCTTACTCTGCACACCCTTTCCTTTTGCTTTAGCGACATCATCTCGGCCCTTTCCTTCCTTCCTTTCTTTCGCTTCCGCTAGTCTCTCGCATACACTCTTTCCCTTCCTTTGGCTCGCTCGCACACACACTTTCTCTTGTTTTTTGTACGACGTAGTGTGAAATCATTGATGGATCGTTCTTGTAGGTTACGATCTTGCGTCTATACGGAGGAGGTAGAGGGAGGGAGGAGGTCTAAGCGCTGCTGGGGTCGATGAGGTACTTGAGGAAGAGGACCTGTGAAATGAGGAAGATGATCAGCGAAACGCGAAGGCGGGAAGACTCGAGAGAAGGATTCAACTCACCCAAGCTGTAACGACGATTCCGAAGAGAAGGCTGAGAGCAGTCTTGGTGACGTAGAGGTTGACGGGTCGGGCTGTCAAGGGATCGGCTGGGAAGAAAGACAATGAGGAAAGGTCAGCGAGGAGAAAGAAAGAGAGTGAGCGGGGAGCGAGGAGAGACGCGACGAACCATCTCGATCCTCGATCACCTCTTCCCTCTTCATACGAGCCTTCTCGCTGAGGGTCATCCCCTTTCCGAGGAGCCGGAAGTCGATGAAGATGTATGAACATCCGAGGATGAAGGCGACGGTTTTGAGGGCGATGGAGAGGATGAGGACTGGGATGAATAGAGACGAAGATTGGAGAAAGCGAGGAAAAAAAGGACGAGAGTAGTCAGCGAAAGTCATATCTTCTCGAGCCCTGGAAGGGATAGAAAGAGAAGAGGAGTGAGAGACATACCCTTCTCGTAACCCATCGCATTGGTCCCATCTTGTAGAACTCCAAAGATAATTTCCATGATAGTCGAGCCGGAGTTGTTGAACGCTCGCCAGATACCGAAAGCCGTTCCAAGCTTGCTTTGATCGGCGACCAGGAGAGGAATGGTGATCTGGAACTGTTACGCCGAACGAAAGCAAAAGATCAAGTGAGCTTCGAAGAGTTTCTGAAGCGCAACGTGGATGAGACTCACAGGAAAGGCGTTGATCTATCGATTGGAGGAAAGAAAGATCAGCATCAGTTGAAATTCCAGGCTGAGTTGGAGCTAGCTCAGGAGAGACGCACCGTTTCTCCAAGCGAAGCAATCACCACCGCAACAAGAGGATGAATCGAACTCCATCCTATCACGGCGCAGCTGGTGATCCAGAACAGAGGAGCGGCAGCAGTGAGATGGAAACGATGCCCAAACCTGTCGACGAGAAGCCCAATGATGGGGGTGAGAACGATTGGAAGGACTGAGAGGGGAAGAGAGGAGGTCAGCGAGCGACGCCGACGCGACGCGGAAAGGAGTCGGCGTACTGTTTCTCGCAGAGGAAGTAAAACCAGCGACCTCTCTCGTGTATCCCTTCATCTCGATGAGATCAGCGGAGCTCTGTCCGAACCCTCCAGCGGCTCCAGATTGAAGAAGTTGAGTCTGAACACGGAAAACGAAGAAACTGAGTTCGTGAGTTTCCGTTTCCAGGTATAAGAAGATCCACTACGTACCATAGGGAGCATCCAGAAGGCCTGAGTAAGAGCAAAATGGATCAGTGAAGAAGATAGCGAGTGAGCTCGGAATGAAGCTCACCCAAGGGAGCAACCAGATCGAGGCGAAGGAGAGCTTTTGTTTTTTCGGGTTGATTCCTGACATCGCATGGGCTCGAACGGAGGTAAGACGAAGATGTTTAGGGATGACCCGTCGCTCGAAGAAGACGTAGATGACGTTGACGACGAGAGAGAAAGCGCAGAAGGCTGGAAGGAAGCGAACGGAGAACCATCAGTCTTGTGAACCTCGTTGATGGGGAGCCAAAGAGGAGATACGCACCGACTGGAATCCAGAAACACCACCCATACCATCCCGTCTTGTTAGCTATAGGAATAGCGGTCATTCCAGCGACCAAAGAGACGGTTTTGGCGACGGCTGATTCGAGTCTGGAACGAAAGCGAGAGTTCAGCTCTGCAACGTGCGACGCGAAGGGAACTGAACTCACCCGAAGGCCATGGCAAGACCAGAGTATCCAAACCAATGGTAGAACAGCTTATGCTGAGCTGAGTCTAGGACTGCCGTACCAAATCCCATCTTCAAGCGCAAGAAGCGAGATCAGAAGCCGCAGAAAGAATCGCGACGCGTCGTCGTTCTTCCTCCCTCCTTGTCCTTCTCCCTCCCTTTCCTTGACGCAACCAACGTCTCAGAAACTCACAAGAACATGCCCAGCGACCAACATCCGCCACTGCACGAGGTTGATCCCGAGGGCGGCGATGATGGAGCCGAAGAGGATTCCAGACGTGCAGAAAAGGGAGACGATGTTGACTCCGTAGTGGTCCAGCGCGATTCCTCCAAGGATAGGCCAGATACTGTTGATGATGGATCCAGCGCTTCCGATGACTGCGAGGAAAGGATCGATGATGAGAAAGGAGGGTTGAGAGGACGATGAAACAGAGCAGGAGGGGAGGAATTGAAGAGGTTGCAGCTCACCTCCGAATTGAGTGTCTGCGAAAGTTTTGTTTGAGGGAGAAGATATCAAGTTCTTGAGATCAAGAAAGCACGAGAAATGAGCGAGTGCCTACGTACTGTTGATACCGAGCTCTTCTCTCAGGGTGGACTGGAAGTTTGAAGAGGGAAAGAGAGGGTTAGCTCCGGAGAAATAATTTGGAACCGTAGTTCTTTCTCGCTGTAAGAGGGAATACTCACCTTCAATGGTCCCATCGCCTCATCAGTCCAAGTTTGACCGATTGGGAAGGCGGCGGTGCAAAGGAGAGCAATCCTGAACAGGCAAGAGGAAAAGCGATTTTCAGCCCAACGACGAGGAGAAAAAGCAAGTAGAGATAGAGCTCACCACTTGTACTTCCAGGAGATCTTTAGATAGGGACTCATCTCCTCCTCCGACTGAGCAGACTCTCCTTCGAGGTCTTTCTCATCCTGAGAAGAAAGGTAAGGAACGGCCGCGTCCATCCCTCCGTCGCTGCTAGATCTCTTCTTCTCGTCGAGCTTGTCATCCTCGACGGGAGAAGGCAGAGAAGGGACCGTAGCTGGAGAGATCTCCGATTGTTTCGCCTGGTTGACCATAGAGGAGGAAGCTGCAGGTAGGAGAAAGGAGGGAAGAGTGGGAGTGAGAGGGAGAGGAGAAAAAGAGTAATCTGATGTAGCCAAGAAGAGAAAAGTCGGCTCATAGCCGTCGGAGACCCTATCAGCCTATCAGACGACGATACAGAAGCTCTTGGCTCCCTCCCCGTTGAGAAGGAACAGAAGATCAATGGATTAGACCGGGCAATCAAGCTTCGAGCGGGGAAGCGCGCGGCGTCCGACGCTCCCTTCTGCCTCGAGAGTAAGTCGTAGAGACGATGTTTCGAATCAAAGGAGCCTGTCAAAGGAAAGGAGAGACTCAGTTTCTTCTGACCACGAAATCTTCCGGCTCTCCAAGGTCCTACAGGGCTCAAAGACGCAGTAGTCGGAGCCGACCTGATCCCCTCCTCAAACCTCCCTGCCTGTCGTCCTCCACTTCTCCTCCCCACCTCTCGGTTCTAGCTCGGCGGTCTCGCCCAGGGAACTACGTACCTAAAAGAGATATCCAAGTGCAGCTGAGAGGGATGAAGGCTCTCCTCAAGCTTCGTCGAGTTGCCTTCGTTGAAAGAAGAGACAGTGAAGAATTGTAAGCGTGAGTCTTGCGACGTCCTCTTCGGGTCCAGTGAAACGTGGAAGCGGACCGGCTTGATGCTGCGACGAATCGACTGAAGGGAGGAGAAGATAGGATGGCGAGGTCAGCTCGGGTGCGAAGAAGGGTAGATCAGGTATTGAAAGGAGGTGGCGGGAAGAAAAGAAGAAGAAGTCCGAAAAGTATGAAACGAGCTCGTCGCTGTCGCTCTTGAGGCTGCTAAACGATTAAACTCTCAGTAGCAACGAGTTTGAGAGGTGGTGTCAAACATACTATTGATACAGCCTTTCTAGGCTTCAAAACTAAAGAGTTTAGATACAAACTCGACGTCGAGCAAAGACGGCTGGTCGTCTTAAGCCTGCTTCGTTTTGACTTCGGGCATTTGAACTGGAGAAGAGAAAACGAGGAAGATAGCTGTCAGTGCTCGTCGGCGTGAAGCCGAGATGCCGAGGAGAAGCGGGGAAGAGGGCGAGGTAGGAAGAAGATCGCGAACTGACTTTCCCGTCGCGTCGCTGGTGAGAACGACCGATCTATTCGCTACCAAGGCACCACTATCCACTTTCAGGACACTATTAAGGGAAAGAGAAGAGTGGAAGGAGTGTGACGGACAATAGAGGGCGTCAGTTGCAAGCTTCGTTCGCTTCGACGCGTCTGTTCGAATCGACTGCACACTCACTTTTGAGCCGAGCTCCTCGATTAGGTGATGAATCGGAAAGTCGGGTGATCGTCTCCCAAGGCCATGATCTCCTTCTCTGACATCTCCGAAAGCCCAAGCTGCTTAAGGATCTCGGGCGAGTAGGCCTCTCCGAGTATGGGAGGAGGAGGAGGTCGTCCGTAAACTCGGTCTCGACGCGCGTTTTCCCTCTTGAGGAGGAAGTGAAGGGTTCCAGAGCAAAAGAAGCAGGACTGTGAAACGATAAGAGAGAAGCGAAAAAGCTGAATCAGCAAGAGCGAAGGTTGAGGTGGAACGAGGAGGAGAAAGAGAGAGAGCTCGACACGTCGAGTCGAGCCGAGAAAGCGAAAGATACGCACGATGCAGAAGCCGAGGGTGATTCCATGACCGAGAAGGAAACGAGGCGAGTCTCGAGATCGGTAGATCTGAGAGGCGACGATACCACCAGCGTTTCCCATCGAGAAGGTGAGACCGAACGAGGTGGCTGTTCAAGAATTCGAAAGCAAGTCAGCGAGAGCTTCGTTCTCTCTTTTTTCTCTTCACAGAGAAAAATCACCCACCCTTCTTGTAGTGGTTTCCAAAGTTTCCTCCTACCCAAGCGATGTTGCAAGCGATCCCGGGAGCGATGGACGCGACGGTCAAGAAGATCGCGAAGTAGAGAACTCCAGGGCTGAAGAAGGAAGTGAGGAATCAGCAGATGTTCGAGGGTTCAATCAGAGCGAGGAAAGAGTGAAGAGTGAGCTTACCTGGTGATGGGAACGGTGAGAAGAATGATGTAGCCGACGGAGGCGAGAGCAGACCAGAACATGAGGAAGAGTCCTCGCTGTTGGATCTTGTCAGCCCAAAGAGCGGTTCCAATGGTCGTAACGGTGGCGAGGACGTAGGCTACGAGAGATTACAGAGATCCGTCAGCTGATGCCGCTCTGGACAGAGGGGAGAAGAGATCAAGGCTCACGGGGAACGGTGAGGAGGAGGGATTGCGAACGCGACCATTTTCCAAGAGCTGCGATGATGGTTGGAGAGAAGAGAGCTTGAGAGTAGATGCTGTTTGGAGCCGGAGGGAGAGGCTAATCAGCTACGGCTAATGTTGATAGAAGACGGAAGGGACGAACGGCTCAGTGACTGAGGAAAGAGGGAGAAGCCAAGGTTAGCGACGCGTCTGAACGAAACGAGACGAAGAAAGATGAGCTTCGAACTTACTTCCGATGTGGCAAGCCATGAAGAAGTAGGTCTTGTAGTCCGTGAGAGAGTTTCGAACTTGTTTCCAGTCGAACCTCAGCGTGTTGACGATTCCAGTCTCCTTGAAGAGTCGACGAAGAACGAGCACCCGTTCCTCCTCCTGTTGATGCGGAGACAAGTCGTGAGTAATACGGGAAATGGTCGATAGGATGGAGGAGAGTAAGAGCGACGTACAGTGAGGAATCGAGGCTTCTCCGTCGGGAAATCGTGCACAAACCTGAGGAGAGAAGAAAAAGTCAGCTTTAAGGCCGTCGATCTGGACGCGAGGAAGGAGAGGAAGACGTACCAAGGCGCTATGCAGCCGACGACAAGAGTGAGAAGACCCTCGATGATGAACTGTAAAAAATGAAGGAGAGAGAGAATGAGCTTGAGAAGACCGCGAGGAGGACAGGCGAAGATAAAACACGTACAATCCACGACCATCCTTCCTTCCATCCGATTCCGTCCATCTTCGAAAGCCCGTACCCGAGGATTCCTCCAAAGGCCTGGAAACCAAACGTTGATTAGTTGAAGTTGCAGGGGTGTGAAAGAGGGGAGAAGACGGCGCAGGACGAGGCTCGAGGAAGAGCGGGAAGAAGGGAAACGCGAAAGAGGAGAGAGAAGACGACTCACGCCTGCTAGAGAGGCCGAGCTGAAAAAAATTGCAATCCGGAACCCTAATTCCTTTCGAGGATACCACGACGAGAGGTAGAACGAAAGTCCGGGGAAGAGACCGCACTCGAAGAATCCGAGCAAGGCTCGAAGAGCGAGGAGTTGAGTGTAGTTTGTGACTATGCCCATGAAGGTCTGAACGATTCCCCAGGAGATGACCACGAAGGGGATCCATCGAGAGGGTCGCATCTTTTTGAGGACGAGATCTGGTAGGGAGAAGAAGGCAGGGTCAGGGATGGAGGGAGAGAAGGAAGCGAGAGAGGGACGGTTCGAGCTCACTTGACGGAACTTCAAACGCGACGTAGGTCACGAAGAAGATCATTGAGGCAGTATTGAACTAGATGGGTTGACGAGGTAGTAGGGTGGAGCGCGAAGAAGTCAGCGTGGGTGCCGAAAGGGGGGGAGAGAAGGTCGTAAAGGAAAACAAAGCTCGAGTCCAGTGTTGAGCTCGAGCTCGCGAAGGAAGGCAAAGGATCGACAAACCTGTAGAGACGTGAGGTGGAGTTGAGTGGTGATCCCTGATAGTTTAGCGACTCCGAAGTTGATACGGTCGAGGAAGGAGAGCAGGTAGAGGAGCCTGATAGGGTAGCGAGCCGACGGAAGCAAGAGAAGAAGGAAGGGAGGAAACCAAAAAGTCAGCTCAACGTTGAGCTCGAAAGGTTTGGGATGAGATCGAGGAAGAGAAGAAACTCACGACAGGAAGGGGATGAGATTGCGATCCAGCTTCGAGAGAAGCCTTCTGTCGATGGCCCTGGCCTCTGACTCATCGATGGTAGCGTCCTCGTAGGCAGTTGTTACCTTCTCGGAGGGAGGAGAATCTGTGAGAGGTGGGCTCAAGCGAGGGACGTCGACGGCTGATAGAGCCTTCGCTTCGAAGGACATCTGGTTGAGGGGGTTGATGGTGTTGGATAGAGAGAGGAGAGGAGAGGTATGAAAAGTCGTTGGCGAAGATGGAAGTATCAGAAGAGCTGGGAAGCGACAGAGCTGAGAAGGATCAGAATTCGACGAACGCGAGAGCCAATCGTTCTCCTTCCTCCCCGCCTTCCTATGATAAGTCGAGCACGCCTCGAGATAGCCGAAGATATTTCGTACGGGGAAACGAAGAGCTGGAAGGTTGCTGGATGAAGATTGTTGGTGGAGAAAGGCAGAGGAGCCTCGAAGGAGACGAAGAGAAAGGAGAAGGGAGGAGGGAGGAGTCGACGTTGAGCTCGCTTCTTTTTGGGGATGCAGCGGCGATTTCGGGGAAGATCTGGGACAAGAACAGGTCTTCCAGTACAGCGCCGAGTGAGTATCAGTATGAATAGCACGTCGGCCGACTCAGAAGGGATTTCAAGGTCAAAAGGGAAGCTCAGCGACGGTCGATGGAAGAAGGGTGGAGAGGAGGAGGAAGCTCGTGTGGGGTCGCTGGGAGGGCCTGATCTAGCAGCTACTTAGGTCCATCATCGAAGGGGATCTTTGGGAGATTGTAGGTCATCCTTGAAATGAAGAGTAGACATTCAGGAAAGTCGACGGGGGCCTGGGGAAGGGAGGACGAGGCAAAAGAAGGAAAGGTCGAGGCGATGAGCTTCGTCTGCTTCCTCCCCAGCTCTCTCTGCCTTCGAGAGACTCGCAGAAGGTATACGAACCTGCTTTTCACAAGTTATGGTGAGGTTTGAGGAAATGAAGAGGTCGACGCAGAGATAAGAATCGGCCGAAGGTCATGGTTGGGATGTGAAGGAAGAGGAAGGGTTTCAAAGGCAAGCTGGCGAGGGAGGGTCTCCCAGGGGAGAAAAGGAACTCTTCTTTTCTCTCACCTTCTTCCCTCCAACCACAAGTTACACTCAGCATGCTTCTGACCACGGAACCCTCTGCTACCTTCCGACCTCGCTCAACTTGCTAGGAGCCTCATCAACGGACCTCTCAGTCAGACCTCAGCTCGAGCCGTTGCGGTCTCTACCATCTTGCCCTACATGGCTCAGAAGATTCGTGAGTTTCTCCCAGGCCTGAATTGAGACGATCGACGCGACCGAGCTGACCTGGTCTTCTCCCTCCTGCTTTACTTCGTAGATCACGAGGTCTACATCGTATAGTGAGTACCCATAGCTTCAATGAAGCCGATCTCGTACCTCGAAGTTACTCAGACTAATCCTTCTCTTCCGTAACAGCTCCAATAGTTCGTCTCCTTTGATCAGCGCGTCGTGTTTTCATTTCGTCGCGAACCTCTTCGCTGACCGTCCGCTCTTCCATTTCCAGTCTACGACGAGGAAGCCACCACCGACATCGCTCGAATCTTGGTCAAGCAGCACAGACTCAACCCCGAGGATCTCAGAATGGGAGCGAGAAGCAACCTCTACCGATCTTGCAAAATCACCAAGGTCCGCCTCACTTCTCTTCGCCTCCCGCTTCAAAGAAAGTCGGCTGGATATCTCACCCTCTTCTTTAATATAAGGCTGAAAACGAGTTCAAAGCCATGATCTGGGCTCTCAAGGACCTCGACTTCAAGAATCCGAGTGCGGAGAACAACAAAGTGAGCATCGTCGACGCGTTTTCTTGACCTCGATCAGCGCTCCTGACGTTCTCCTCATCTTCAACTTCGCAGAGAAAGGCGTAGGACGAGCCCTCCAATATTGCTGGACCTTCAACGAGCTACAGGCCTGTTACGCCTCCGAATCCCAGATTGACTCCCGAAAAGAAGTGCGTCGCGTCCAATTTCGTTCTCTCTCCTTTTCACTCTATCCTCTTCAGGTCTTCGTCCCTTTCGACGAGCATCTTTATCCGGCTAATCCAGTCGATCTTCTCTTCTTCCTTCGAACAAACAGGCTCAGACCTGAGGATGCTGGAGAAGAATTGCTTCAGCCCGGTCCTTACTAACTTCTTCCTCCTCCACCTCCTCCTCCTCCTCCTCAGTCTTAGGAGTCCTTCTTCTCTTCAAGTACATATTCTACCTATGCATCCCCTCTTCGATCTAGCAGCAGTCTTTCCTTCTTAACGATAACGATCTCCCCATTTTGCCTCGTCGCCGAGAGATCAAGTCGCGCTTCCTCGCTTCCTCTGCCTCCTCAACAGTCGAACAGAAAGATCCATGCAAAGATAAAGCGCAAACACACACAAGCAAAACAAAAAGGAAAGCTACTACTACGTCCCGTACTTCCCTCCCCTGAAGAATCCACCCGGCAACCCCGCGACCAGATCCAACCAAGGTCTCTCGACCACCACCAACTCGCCCTTCCCAACGTAATCCAACCCCAACATCGGCCTGAACGTCTGAGTCAACTTGAACCTCTCCTGTTCCTGCTGCTTCAACTGCTGAATCGACTTCTGATCCTCTCCCCCTCCGTTCGTCGTTGCAGGAACGGGAAGAGCAGCAACAACAGCAACCTCCTCCCCAGCTCTGGACCTCTTCTTCTTCTGCCTTCCTCCTCCAGCAGCTTTCCCTCCTCCAACGGTGGTAGAAGGGTTGAGCTTGACTCGAAGGATCCAAGTAGCTCCCCACATGAGGACATTTCCCTTTCCTGAAGGAGAGGAAGCGTCGACGGCGAGTCCTACGACGGGGTCGGGAAGGTTTCGAACTGTTTCTGGGACGGCGAAGGTGAGGTTGGGTGGGAATCGACGAGCTTCGACGGAGTAGATGTGGAGTTGGTTTCCTGAGGGGATGGAGATGAGGAGGAGGGAAGTTGTTGGGTTGGTGGGGTTGGGGAGGAAGGCGAGGGAGGAGGGAGGGGAGGTTGGGAAGGTTGGGAGGTGGGAGTGGAGCTGAAGGAAAGGAAGGGCAGGAAGAAGGGAGACTGTCAGTTGAGGACGGATGGATGAGAAGGAGATGAAGGAGATCAAGACTCACCTGGAGTGTATCAAGGTTGTAAACTCTCGTTCGACCCAGCAGATCCGCGACGGCCAACCACTGTCCATCGTGTCCAACAGCCATGCAAACCACCGTCGCCCTCTCCACGACCTTCGCTCCTCCTCCTCCGATAACCTCATCGACCTCCATATCTCCCTCGCCAGCAGCAGCTGAAGCCTCAGCGTGCTTCCCAGTTCCAACGACGACTCGACCTCCCGCGCTGGTCTGCTCGAAAACTCGCAGGACCTTGATCTCCGGCGCGTCTCGTTCGTCTTCGTCGAGATCCTCATCGTCGTCGTCGTAGAAGGAAGAAAGGTCGAGGACGATGACGTCTCCTCGGAGGAAGGTGGCGAGGATGAGTTTGGAGGAGTCGGGAGAGAAGGTGACGGCGGAGGAACCGGTTCCGGAGAGGGCGAGAGGGAGGGAAGGGCAGGAGGAGACGAGGGTGGAGGTGAAGGAGCGGATTCGGTGGGGAGTGATGGAGCCCTGAAAGATCAAGGAAAGCACAACGACATGAGTACGGAGAATTGCGAACTGAGAAGGGATCGAAAGAAGGGAAGATAAAGAGAGAAAACGACTCACGTTCGACAAAGTCTCCAATCCAAAGAGCTTCGTCTCTCCCAAATCACTGACCGCCAACCACTTCCCATCCGCACTAACAGCACTGCAGATCATCCCCGTCGTCGACTTCTTCAACTCCATCTCCACCACCTTCTCCCACCCTCCAACAGCTCCCTTCCCAACGCTCGCCTCCTTCCCAGCAACCCTCCAAACTCCCACTCCTCCCTCCCGTCGACAAACAACCAACCTCGACTCCTCACTCTTACTGACCCCAATCGTCCCCGCATCCACGCCATTCAACCCACCCATCTTCCTGTAGTACGCCTCTCCCAGAATCGTCGACGATGTCGCGTTCGAAAGCGGAGCGAGAGGGTTGGGAAGACCATCGTTCCGGGATCCAGGTGTTGAGCAAGGAGTCATGACGATGGAGGTGTCTACTCCTCCTGAGACGAGGATAGGAGCTGTTGGCCAGGCGGTGGAGGTGATGGCCGAAGGGACGGGGGAGGAAGGAGGGAAGATGGCGAGGGAGAGGATGTCGTGGGTGTGAAGACGTCGAGAGGTGGATTGGATCCATTTTGGGATGGTGGATGAGGATTTGGTGGAGGGAGGAAGGGAGGAAGGAAGGTGAACGAGGGAGAACTGGACGGTCTTTTGGTCGATTCCGGAGGTGAAGATTGATTGGTGGTCCTGGAGAAACGAGACGTGAAGGAAAAGGCAAAGTTAGCGAAGGAAACGACGCGATGTCCTGTCCCGCGAAACGAGAAAGAGTACTCACAGGCGAAACAGCCAAACACAACACATCCGCTCCATGAGCATGGAACGAACTAATCTGCGTCCCCGTATTCGAGTCCCACATCTTGACGTTCCCCATCGAATCTCCAGAAACCACACTCCCATCCTTCAACACTCCGACGCACCAAACGATCGTCCTCGTTCCGTTCCCGCCCTTGGGACCTTTCTTGGACAACTTTTCCTTCTCAACCACCATTCGCTCAACCACTCGACCGGACTTGAAGTCCCACTTCCTCAAGCAGGAATCGGAGCATCCAGTGACGAGCCAGGAGTCGGACCACTCCTCTTCGTCTTCGTCCTCCTCAGAATCCGAGTCGGTAGTGGTGGGGGCGGTGGGTTTGGAGGTGATGGTAGGGGAGGCACGAAGGGTAGGAGGACCCCAAGCGATGGAAAGGAGACGCGTTTTGGTTCGTTCGAAGCGACGGAGGTGAGTGAGGTCGGAGTCGTCGAGGAGGGAAACGAGTCGGAGGGAACCGTCTTCGCAGCCTAGGGCGAGGAGGGTGGAGGAAGGGTTGGGAGCGAGGGACCAGAGGGATCCGGATTGGGTAGGGAGGAGACGCTACAGCACCAAAAAGGAAAACCAAAGAGAAGAAAAGAAGGACGTGAGGAGAGAGAGGGTCAGCTCGACGAAAAAGGAGGAAAGGTCGCGACTGCTGAGCTCGCCTCGTCGCGAGAAGCGAAAGATGGGCGGAAGAAAACTTACAAGAATGCAACCTGACTTGAGATCCCACTCTACAAGATCCGAGGATCTTCCCGAGGAGAAGAGTCGAACGTCGGCGAGGGAAGCGATTCGTTTTGAGGAAGGGGAGGAGGAGGTCGAACGAAGGAAGGACTGCTTCAACGTGAACACCAGAGACTCGATCTTGGTTCCGTTGGGGGAGATCAGACGCTAAGGATCATCCGATACGAAGCCACAGTAGAACCGAGAGAGCGAAAGAGGTCAGCTCTGAAGCTCAAGGAAGGAGACGGTGAGCTCAAAAGTTGAGCTCGAGTTCTTCTTCGAACTAACCCTGTAAAGGACCCAGCCCTGCCCACCCTCACTCCTCTCTACCCATCTGAAGATCTCTACATCTCCGTTCCCCTTCCCAACCGCCATAATCCCCATCTCAGCCTCCTTGATGGCTCCAGCCGAGGACGAGGTGGACGAGGTCGCGCGACGTCGAGTTGGAAGCGGGATGGGAGGGAAAGCGATCGCTGTGACCGAGGAGGGAGTGTAGTCCACAAATTTGCAGTGGTGGAGAGGAATGGATCCTCCTGAGGAAGAGGAGGGGCTCATGGCCGAAGGAAGAAAAGAAGAAGAGGGGAGGGGGAGGGAGAAGGAGGCAAGGAAGAGAGAGGTCAACCTTTCCCAAATCTTCGAAAGTCGAGCTCGACTGCGCTAGAGATTTGGGAGAGTCGAGCTCAACATCGAAACTCCTTCTTTCTTCACCTCCAACAAGCATCTCACCCATAGGACATCTTTTCTTTCTTTCGAGGATTCGAGCGAAAAGAGAAGCTCGTAGAGAGAGCAGGTCGAGACTCGACTCCCTGTCTCAGCCCACCTCCTCCTCCTCTTCTCCTCCCTCCCTCCCTCCCCTTCCCATATACGCCCACTTGCTGCAGTCGCTCTCATCTAACCTCCCACTCCCTCGTGCTTCCCACCCCCCCAAAAATCTGACCTTCTCCAGATCCTTTACCACCCTGCCGAACTCGTTTTTCCTGGGCAAGATTCGCTCTCTTTCGGATGTCACCTTCTCCCCCCTCCCCTCTTCTCCCTTCCCTCCAACACCCATCCCGATGTCGAAAGATGACACCAGCTCCATCCCTTACCGAGGATCCCTCTACGACTTCAATCGAGGGGTCAAATATATCGATACACAGGTCTGTTCATCTCCCTCTCCTCAGAACAGATGCAGCGCTGAACCCTTCTCTCTCCCTACTCCTTCTTCTTGCTTCTCGCCGATTGAAACCGCGCGGATATAGAGAAGTGCCTTAGAAGCTCTAGACGATCGTAAGGCCGCCTTCTCATCTCTTCTTTCTCTTCTCTCTCTCTGTCTTGAAGTTCAAAGGACCGAAGCTCAAGCTCACCTCCGTTTCCTCCCTCTTTTCATGTCGAATGATGTTGCAGCCCGAGCCATCAACCAGTCAGGCTACGCTCATTCCATCATTGATGGCTACGCGAGATCGAAGTTGAAGAAGGGGAAGCGGTTGGAGGATGTACGTCCCAGGCGGATGTCAACTCGACTCCTCTTTCTCGCTGTAGCTGATTGGCTGTTCTGATCTTCACTACAACGCAGGTAGACAACAAACTACACGAGCTGGGGAGGGTCCTAATTTCGAATAAAGTAAGTCCAGGTTCTCTCTGGTCAGTTCTCGAGCCTCGCGACGTTGTCGATCTGACCAGCGCTTTCATCCGCTCTTGCTCGTTCTGCAAAGCTCAGACCTTTCGTGGAAGAGTAAGCAATACTGTACTTGTATCGCTCTCATCTCTTCGTCTTCGAGCAGCTGACCGAGCTGCTGAGTCTGTGAGGCGAAACAGGATCCAAACGACGCGCGACAATTTGAACAAGGTCCCAAAGTACGAGGAGAACGCGTCGGGTGATGGTGATGGTGGTTCTGTGGCTCCTCCCTATGATATTCAAGGTGGAGGTGGAGGTGGGAATGCCGCGGTGGGGAGGGAGAAGGGAGTATAGGAAACGAGAGGGGTGGAGATGGACGGACCGGGGAGAGGAAGAGTCGCGTTCGCAATTTTCTCACTGCACTCTGTACATTGGTGAATCATGCAGACTCTATGACTCGAACCATCAAATAGAAAGGCTTCAAGCTTGAGAAGATGCTTCCAGGAGTGCTCAAGGGCAGCTCGCGTTCGGGACCAAATTCAAGAGCTCAACTCGAGCTCAACCTCCTTCCCTCCTTCTTGCCTCAAGTGTCCAACCACCCCTGCCAGAAAGCTCTCAGCTCCTGTTCTTTTCCCTTCTCTTCTCTTGAGACGGCCAGGGCTCCCACTACATCTCCAAAAGGACCTCTCTACTTCGACGGACGAAGAAAGATCGAGCTCTCGACTTCCTCCTTCCTTTCGCCACCTCTCCCTCCTTCTCTCCTTTCCAATCCCATCCCATCGTCCCTCCTGCCTCCTCACATCAGGCCCCTCCCAGCACCATCTCCATTAGGACACACGCTAAACAACCTCTTACCATGTCCTCTTCCTCCCCCTCTGCTTCCTCCTCCTTCAACGGCTCGATCCACACCTACCTCGACTCTCAATCTCAACTCACTCTCGCTCGACTCTACTCAACTCCAGCAGGCTGCTTGGCTATCTTCAGGTGAGCAGAACCTCCTTTGAAGATTGCATGCTCAACCGTGAACCGAAAGAAAAACTCAATCAAAGCTGACTTTGTGGCATCGTTCTGCAGACTGCTTCCTCCTCTCGCCCGCCATATCGTTCTCTCTCTGCTTTGGCTGGAAACGCCGATGAGGAAGGACGATCTGCTCGTTTGGATGAAAGGGGAAGAAGGGAGGAGGTACGTACATCAAACCTTCCATTCACCTAGAAACCACTCACTCGCCGAAGGAGAGGAAGCGTCTGGCAAGGAGAGTCGAGCTCGCGAGCTCACCTTCTTCCTTCCTTCCCTTCCCTCCCTCGCTGAACAGACTCGCCTCTCCATCACTCGCCCTCCTCGCCCACCGAGCCATCATCAAAGAGACTTCTTCTTCGTCTTCGTCGTCCAATAGTTCGAAGCTTTCGATTACCAGCGCGTTCAAGGAGGGATTGAGGAGGGCTTTGACGGGAGGGTGAGTGCAGCGAAGATCGAACTCGTCTTGGGAAGCAGAGCTGAGTCAAGAAGGAACGCGTGCTGATCTGCTGGAAACTTGTAGAGGTACCCATTCGAGTTTCGGGATACCGTCCGAGAAGGAGGACAAGAACGCTAAGACGGTCGAAGAGTTGGATGAGATCGCTGTCGGGAAGTGGGAGGTGAGTCTTTCCTCTTTTCCTCCCTCTTTCGAGTTCTGCTTCTTCCAGAGCTCCTAGAAACCAGATCTGATATTCACGCTTCCATCTATCGGCGTCTCGCAGACCATCCTCCACTTCATGGTCTCGAAAGGAGGATCCATCAACATCTCACCCGTCGCTCCCAAAGCTGCCGTTCTCTACCTTCTCGCCCACTCAGGGCTCATGACGGATCCATCTGCGTGAGTTTCGGTCCAGACCGTCCTCTCATTCACATCAGAAGCGCTTCTCCTACTTCGTTGTCGCGTCGCTCGGAACGAAGGAAGCGAAAGGGTTCAAGCTGATGCGTCTTCGTGCTTCCGCTCGTGCAGACCCGGAACCAACAACCTTAGAGCAGAACGTCTCCAGATCACCTCAAGAGGGTTCCAGTTCTTGCTGGAAGACGTTGGAACGCAGCAGTGGGATCTGATGCTGAATTATCTCAGGTTGGCGCCGGTGAGTCTCCTCTCTTCCCGCTTTCATCCCTCGCCTTCCTCTTCCGCCTGACTCTCGCTGACCTTCGACTCATCGATTTGATTGCTTCCTTCGTAGGAACGAGAAATGGATCCTATCGAAGCTCTGAGTTTCCTGTTCATGCTCGGAAGCCTGGAACTGGGTCGAGTGAGTTTTCCGTTCTCCTTCTGCTTTCTGTTAGTCGACTTACCTGACGCGTTCTTCGTTCTTTCCTCCACAGGGTTACTCAACCGAAAACCTCACAGCAACCCAACTCACAATGCTCGAAGACCTTAACGAGACCGGCTTCATCTATCGACGGACGGTCTGTTCTTCCTCTTCTTTCTTTCCCTTCCCATTCTCCTTCTCCCTTCCCATACTCATTTCCGTTTTCTCTCGTCCGTTCCCTTAGAAAACCTCCAAACGCTTCTACCCAACCCGCCTAGCCACCACTCTCTCCTCCCCATCCTCCTCCTCCGGTGATCCAGCAACCGACCAACTCCAACTTCAGTTCCAGCAGCAGCAAGGTCCTCCGCCCACGAACATCTCGACGACGCCCTCGGAGACGGGTTTCATTGTAATAGAGACGAACTTTAGGGTCTATGCGTACACGGGTGAGTGCCCAACTTGTTTCGAAGTCGAGGAAAAGAGGGAGGGAGGAGAAGACACGAACAAAAAAAAACTGACGCGTCTTTTTTTGCTTTCCCTCGCGTCCATAGACAACGTCCTTCAAATCTCCGTCCTAAACCTCTTCGTCCAGTTCAAGGCTCGGTTCCCGAACATGGTAGTTGGGGAGATTACGAGGAGGAAAATGAGGAACGCTTTGGAGAAGGGGATTACGGCTGATCAGGTTCGTTTCGGACCTCCTCCCTCCTTTCTCCTCGTTCTTTCCCTTTCCACACATCCAATAGACGTGTTCGCTGACCTTTCGACAATTCGATTATGGGTATTTTTAGATCATCAGCTACCTCACAGTCCACGCTCATCCTCAGATGCACAAGAATGTGCGTCCAACGACGAAGATCAGAGCCGAAGAGGACAGACGAAACTGACGCGTCTTTTTCTTCGCAGAATCCACTGCTACCGGTGACGGTTCAAGATCAACTGAGATTGTATCAAACTGAGCTGCATAGGGTAAAGAAGGATGAGGGTTCGTCTCGTTTCTCTTCCTCCATTCTCCGTTTCGCCTCGTCGCCTGGCGTCCTCGCTGACACTTCTCTTCTCTCTTCTCTTCTCCCCTCTCGTCTCACTCTCATCCTCTCGTTTCCCGCTCACCTCAGGCCACCTCTACTCAGACTTCTCCTCCCACCAAGAATACACCATGGCTCTCGCATACGCGAATCAACTCAACGTCGTCGTTTACGATCTCGGGAAGGAAAGGAGGATGTTCTTCGTGACGACGGAGGGCCATGGTGCGATCAAGAGTTATGTTAGTGGGTTGGAGGCGGAGATCAACGCCGCTGATGGGAGTGGGGGGTGGGTGGGGGAGTTGAACGAGGACGTAGGGAGAGGAGAGCGTGAGGGGGAGGGGAGACGTGCATGATGATCGTTTCGTTGAAGAGCAAAGCAAAAAAGAGAAGAGGGGAGGAGAGAGAGAGAATGGGTAAGGGAGAGAGAAAGTGCAGAAGGAGAAGCTCGTTTCGGGAAGTGTTCGTGACTATACGTAAGGAAAGCGGGACAGAAGAGGGACAGAAAAACGAGAGGAAGAGCAAAAGGGAAAGCACGACGCGACTCGACTCGAACACTACTACGCCCCTCACTCCGACTCAGTCAAACTCTCATCCTCGACCTCAACTTCTTTCCCCTTCGCACTATCAGCTGGAGCAAGGGGTACTACAACTTTCTCCTCCTCCAACTCCGTCTCACTCCCACTCTCCTCCTTCTTCATCTCCGTCTTCTCCTTCTGCTTCCCCTTCCACGTCCCTCCAACAGGACCAGCCAAGGTCTTCTTCGATTCCTTCTCCGAAGTCGTTGAGGATCCATCGTCGTCGAAGATGGGAGGAGTCGACGCGCGCTTGAAGCGTTTGCGACAAGGAGGTTGATTGTTCGTTCGAGGTTTGGGTTTAGACGACGAAGCGGTAGAGTTGGACGAGGGATTGGGAAGTGATGGAGAGGCGATAGATCTGGGTTTTGGAATGATGACAGCTCGTTTGGACTTGACTGGGATCCCACCGACTCTTCGTCGAGCGGTTGAGTTCGAGTTGGTGGAGGACTTTTGAATTCTCGACGAGGTGGAAGAGGAGGAAGAGGAATCGGATCCGGAGTCGAAGGTCTGAGAGGCGAGACGTCGTTGTTTCTTGAGGGCTTCGGAGGTGGAGGTAGATTTGGGTCTGCGATATCGGCGAAAGGTGAGGGAGATGAGCTTGGGAAAGAAGGAAACAACGACGCGACGCAACGAAATGTGCTCACTTGGGCTTGGTGATCGATTTGGCGGAGGAAGGGGTGGTAGAAGCGGCTGTAGATGATTCCGTAGAAAGAGGAGGCACATAAGGCGCTGCCACACCTCCATCGAGTCTCGTTCCAGCGCCAGGGAAGAGAAGAGCCGACGTCGACGAAGAAGAAGGCTGCGATTTGCTGGCGATGGGTTGAGTTTGACTCGAGGTTGAAGCCATCGATTCCGACGAGTCTCGAGCTTTCCAATACGAGTCTCGCGCGTTCTGATGGAGAAAAGGCCTTAAAGGGGTCAGCGCTTCGTCGCCAGAGCTTGAGGGACGAAGAGACTTCAACTTTCCTTCAACTCCCCCTCGTCTGTCAACTCCCTCGCAGTCCAGACCGAAGCTCGTAGACCAGACGCATGCTTCGAGTAGAGATCGATGTGGGTATAGAGATCACTCTTGACTGTCGAAGCGAGGATGCCTGGAGAGAAGAATGAAGATCAGGACTCGCGAGCGGAGAACAGAAGGAAAGAGAGACGCGACGCCTACCGTGATTTTGGGCGAGAACTCGAAGAACGACCGCGATTGATTCCTTTTGGTAGACGTCTGAGACATAGAGGCAGATAAGATGGCCTACCAAGAGAAGTCGCCGAGATTAGTCGAATCTCGCGAGACAGAGAGCGAGAAAGCCTAAAGGGAAAGGGCTGAAACTCACTGTCATCCTTCCCATTCGTCTTTGAAGGCGAGACCTTCATCAGGTGGACGACAGTTTCACCGAGAGATCCACAGATGAGACTAGTGGCGAGCTCAGAGAACACTCTGCGAGGGTTCGGAGAATCCAAAGAGTCAGCTTTACGTCGACGGACGGCGAAGCTAGAGCTGGAGCCAAACTCACCTGTCGATCTTGTTGGCGGCGTCAAAGACGAGCAGCTTGCCACGAGTGAACCCAGTATTGATGGAGAGCTGTCTGAGTTCTTCGGTAGCGTTGGATTGGACCTAGAGAGAGAAAGAAGGTCAAACGAGCCAGGGGACGACGTTGAAGCTTGAAGAGCAGGGTCAAAGGACGAACCTCGGCGATGAGCTGAGCTTTGCTTCGAGAAGCAGGTTGACCAGGTTTGGCATGAACGGATCGATTAGGTATTGACGGATCTCTCTGATAAGAAAACGAGGGCGAGGCAGGAAAATCAGCTCGAGAACGGGGTGGAGAGCCGACGAAGGAGGGGACCGAAGCTCACTCCAATCTCCTGAACTCGTCTCGTTGTCGCAGCCACTGCAGAGTATGAATACAGATTTTCATCAGCTCATGTTGATCCCTGAACTGGTACCAAAGACCTAATGAAGATAAAAGAACTCACAAATCTCCTTCCCAGCCTGAACCACCGTTTCCTGCTCGACCGCAACCTCGTTCCTCCCTTTCTCCCTCTCCACCCAGATCCACTACCACACCGACCAGAAGACGAGCCAAAGTTTCAGACTCTTCTCCCGAGGAGCTGATGAGCTATCCGAGAGCACCTACCTCGCAGTCGTTTTCGCTGACTCTGAATGGCTTCCACTGACAGAGCGAGAAAGCAAGAAGAGAAGGGAGGTAGTGAGCTCCACTCGTTTCCCAGGTGGCTTCTTGGAAACTTCTACAGTTTGGGGCTCTACCTTTGCTAGGAAAGCAGGAAGGGAGGAAGGAAAGTCTTTGGAGAGGGAGAAGATTGGGTCCCCGCTCATGATGGGTTCAAATTGATGGTCGTGGGTGGGAGGAAAAGGGAGAAAGAGCGGGCTGGCGAGCTTCTCTTTCTGCCCGAGCTGCGTTTCGTCTCATGAAGCAGCTGCAGCTCCGAACTTGAACTCGGTTACAGATCACTGCATGAGGCTTCGTTCTCGTGCAAGCAGCTGGTAGAAGAATCATCACAGGTCGTTAACGTTATGTACTACTCCCTCCTCCTCCTCCCCTCGGCGCCGTCCCATCCCTTTCTCACTCCTCCTCCGTCTCACTCCCACTCAACTCAGCCTTCTTCTTCACCGCCACCGGCTTCTCAACCTCCTTCTCCTTCGAGGCAGGCTTCTTTTTCTCGACCTTCGTCTCCTCCTCCGACGCACTCGACTCGTCCATCGGCTTGACCTGCTTCTGCTTCGACGATCCTGCTACGTTCTTCTTCGCAGTAGGAGCAGGAGCCTTCTTGGTGGTGATCTTCTTGGGCTTGGTGTTGTCGTCGGAAGAAGAGTCATCGTCGTCGTCGTCGAACTCTTTGCTGGCGATCTTGGCTTTGGCTCTGGGAGGAGGAGAAGGAGAGAGGTGAAGACGCGACGCGATGTCAGCGACGCACAGAGGATGAGCTCCGCTGGGGATTGGAAAAGCCAGAGCTGGTAGGAGAAGCTGCTGCTGCGGTTGAACTCACTTTTTAGCCTTAGCTTCCTGAGCCTTCTTTTCATCCTCGCTCAGCGCAGGAGCTTTCCTCTTCGACGAAGTCGTCACCTCCGTCGATCCGTCGTTGTCGGCAGCGGCCTGCTTAGCCTTCTTCCAGTAGGCTTCGGTTATTTTCTGGAGTCAAGGGAGAGAGAGAAAGATGATCAGCGAGGGAAGAGGTAAGAGGGAAAAGAGGAAAAAGAGAGAAGATCAACGACGCGACTCACCTTCATTTCCTCCTTGTCAAGTCCGAGCTCCTTGGGTTGCCAGATCGTGGATCGCATCTTAGATTCGTGCTTAGAAATAGTAAATCAAAGGAAGAAACCAGATCAGTGGTAGGTTGAGGATGTAAAAGAGGAAGATCGAAAAAAAGAACTTTCTCACCTTCGAGTCGAGACCGAGGATGGTGTAGAGGTCTGACTTGACTGAGCTGAGCTCGATTCCGTGGTTCTCGGCGACGGTTCGAAGGATCTCTTCGGATGCCTTCTTGTCGTAGACTAAGGGGGAATAAGCAAGGTCAAAAGGAGAAGACGAGAGAGGAGAGGAGAGGAGAAGGAGAAGGAGACGAACCATTCGGGCTGATCGGAAATGAAGAGACGCGTGTCAGCGGAGGATCTAGGTAAAAGGTGTGAGAAGGGTCCTACTCACTAGTAGAGGCAGATAACGTGCTCTGAGAAAAGGAACGGGCGAGAATCAGCGGCAGCTTCTCCGACGACGCGAAGGAATCCGTCTCACGGTAGTGCTCCTCGTCGAATCTGGGACAGGTTGCAACCTTCATCAATCGGCACTCCGTCTTGCTGAGAGGTCCCTCAATCAGAGATTTGGCGAGAGCGGCGAAGGCTCTGATGAAAGCCGAAGGAGAAACCCGTCAAGGTCAGTCATCCGCGAGGAAGCGTTGAAGATCGTTCGAAAACGTACCCGTCGACTTTCGAGCCATCTCTGAAAAGAAGCCACTTTCCACAGGTATCACCAGAAGAAAGAGCGAGAGCCTTGAGTTCAGCGGCTGCTTCAGCTTGAGCCTGGGAGCGAGAGGTGAAGGAGAGGTCAGTGAATCGAGTGGGAGAGACCGTCGGTGAGAGATGCAAGGTAGCTCACCTCCTCCCTGAGATCCTTCTTACTTCTGGTACCCTTGGACTTGTTGGCTCTGGTGGGAATAGACTTGTCGGCCTGGAAGCAGAAGAAAAGGTGAGCGGGGAGCGAGAAGAAGGGAGGGAGGGGAGCGAAAGAGCGAGCTCACCTCGATCTCCTGGACCCTCTCAGTCACAGCAGCCACTTGATTGCAAAAGCCGAAGGTAAACATCAGCCTCGATATCATTGTAAAGCTTTGAACGAGAGCTGAAGTTGCAAAGATGGTCACCTATAGCGATCCCAGCTTCCAAAGTCTCGGTCTTCTTCAACTCCTCCGCCTTTGCCTCGAACTTTTCCTTCTCCACCCAGATCCACTGCAAGAAGGGTACTAGAAGTCAGCTCAGCATCTCGAGGGTGAGAAGATAAATCTACAAGCAGGCTTGGTCCCGTCGTCTCGAATCATGGAGGGCTTTTTCTGCTCGAGGAAAAGGGAACGGAGGGAGGGAAGGAGGAAAGGTCAGCTCCACCATCTCCTTCCTCGTCTTTCCTCGCCGTTCAACACTCCGTTTGACACGACTGACCTGCGAGAGGAACTCTGCAAGTGTTTCTGAACTGTCCTTGGTCCATCGGAGGTCTGGAATGGTGTCCATGGTTTTGGATTGAGTGGAGGAGATGGCGGTGGGAGCAGAGGGAAGGTGGAGCTGAAAGACGCGTCGTCGCCATCCTCTCAGAGGGTTTTTGATTTTTTCTTTCTTTATCGCTGCTCCGCAAGAGTGAGAGGAAGACTAGCTGCTCTGTCGTGAAAGATGAGCAGAAAAAAAATCACTGGACGACTTCCCCCGCTCGACCTTCGCAACCTGCTTGAAGCTGTCAGCTCTCCTCAACTTCGACAACCTCTCTCTCCTTCTCCTCCTCCCTTCCTTCCCTCTCCTCTTTCTTCCCTCCTTCGGTCCTAGCCAGTGATGGCTCCCGATGCGTACTCCCTCCCCAAGTTCAAAAAGTCGACGGTGGCCAACTCTTCTGCTCTCCTCCGGTTCTTGATTCTGGCCACCATCTCTGGAGCCGCGATAGCTTCAAGGCTGTTTGCCGTCATCAGGCACGAGAGTATCATTCACGAGTTGTGAGTACCATCATTCATTGTAGCTGCTGTTTGCCGCTGCTGAACGTCCTGGAGTCTGGGTAGAAGGGAGGCGGCGAGGAGGCCGAAGGAGGAGAGGGAGATGGTGACGGAGGTCGAGATTCGCTGGCGAACAGCTCGAGCTCAAAGAACGACCACGTTGCTGACCTTTCCTCCTTTTCTGACCATCCCATAGCGATCCTTGGTTCAACTAGTACGTCCTAGTGAACTTTTGCGATCGAAAAAGCTCACGAACACAGCAAGATCAAAGCTCAACGTTCTCCTTCCTTCTCCTCACCTCCTTCCTTCCTCCTCCCTCTCTCCTCCTCCTCCTCCCATCGCTCCTCTGCTTCTAGCCGTGCAACCAAGGTTCTCGCCAACGATGGGTTCTACGTTAGTGCTTTTTCTCTTCTTCCCCCTAACTCCGAGCTCATCATTCTCTACCTCTTTTCTCCGCTGCTCCAGGAATTCTGGAATTGGTTCGACCCAACAGCATGGTATCCTCTTGGACGAGTCGTAGGAGGAACCGTCTACCCTGGACTCATGGTCACCTCAGGCATCATCTACAACTTCCTCAAGCTCATCAACATCCCAGTAGATATCCGAAACGTCTGCGTCATGCTCGCTCCTGCCTTCTCAGGGCTGACGGCTTGGGCGACCTACCTGTGAGTTTCAGCCCACGGCTCGATCTCTTCCACCTTCCGTTCTTTTCTTTCCCACGTCGAGTCAGCTTTTAGAGCATGCCTCTGAAACCGAGAGCTCACTTCCTGCTCTTACTTTGACTCAACAGCTTCACCAACGAGCTCACTCCCGAAGGAAGCTACTCCGCTGGACTCCTCGCAGCTGCCTTCATCGGAATCGCTCCAGGTTCGTCTGCCCGAGCTCTCTATATCTTCTCGCTTCGAGCTACTGACTCCTCGTCCATGTTCGTACTATCCAAACAGGATACATCTCCCGTTCCGTCGCCGGATCCTACGACAACGAAGCCATCGCCATCTTCCTCCTCATGTTCACCTTCTACCTCTGGATTCGAGCTCTCAAGCAGGGATCAGCTTTCTGGGGAACTATCGCTGCTCTCTTCTACGGATACATGGTCGCTGCTTGGGGAGGATACGTCTTCATCACCAACAGTGAGTCCAGTGAACGAGCAGCGAGCTGAAGAAAGGGAATCGAAGCTCACATTTTGATCTCGAACCTTTCTCGCAGTGCTTCCTCTTCACGCCTTCGTCCTCGTCCTCATGGGTCGATTCACCAACAGGCTCTACATCTCCTACTCGTCCTGGTACCTCATTGGAACTTTGGCTAGTATGCAGGTTCCCTTCGTTGGGTTCCTTCCTCTCAAGACGAGTGAACACATGGCTGCCCTTGGTGAGTCTGCCTTTCTCGTCCCTCCCAATTCCTCTGCTAGACCTGACGCCCGTGATTTTTATTTGACTCCTCCCAGGTGTCTTCGGTCTCCTCCAACTCGTCGCCTTCGTCCAGATCGTCCGATCCCACCTCCCAGCAAAGCAGTTCCAAACCCTCCTCACCGTCTTCGTCGTCGCCGTCTTCGCCATCGCGTTTGCTGCTCTCGTCGCCATGACCATGTCTGGAACCATCGCTCCTTGGACTGGTCGATTCTACTCCCTCTGGGACACTGGATACGCCAAGATTCACAGTGAGTCGCAAATCTCCTCCTTCCTTTCGCCTGACTCTCGCGTCTCGTCTCTCCGCGCTCAAACTGATCTCAATTCTTCTTTCCTTCAGTTCCCATCATCGCCTCGGTCTCGGAACATCAACCCACGGCTTGGCCATCGTTCTTCTTCGATCTGGAGATGCTCATTTGGATATTCCCTGCTGGAATCTTCCTCTGCTTCCAGCAGTTGACCGACGGACACGTCTTCATCATCATCTACGCTGCTCTTGCTAGTTACTTCGCAGGAGTGAGTCGCTTCCGCTTTCTTGATATGCAGATTTTCTGCGAAGACGCTGACTTGTTTTCCTCTCCCTTCAGGTCATGGTCCGATTGGTGAGTTGAAGGAAATTGAGACGCGTCTGATCTCTCGATCTCAAACTGACCGTAATCTTCTTTCTTCTGCCTCTTTTAGATGCTCACGCTCACTCCCGTCGTCTGGTGAGTCCAGTATCCTTGCGCAACGATCTCGGCACCACTCGGACGCTGATCTGACGCGTATCTCTTCTCTTCCCTCAGCGTCGCCTCCGCTCTCGCCGTCACCCAACTCCTCCACACCTACATCGACCCCTATACCCCGGAAATCGAGATCGAGGACGCAGACCCCGTCCGAGCCCTCTTCTCAACTCCCTCTACCGGAACATCCACCACCGACAACACTCCTCCCACTCCTCCATCCAAAAAGGCGGCCAAGAAAGCCGCGGCTGCCTCCTCCTCCTCCTCGAAATCCTCCTCCTCGCGAAACGGAATCTTCGGAATCGGACCTCGTCTCCTCGTCGTCGGAAACCTCTTCGTCCTCCTCGTCCTCTTCGTCCTCCACTGCACCTGGGTCACCTCCAACGCGTACTCGTCCCCTTCGGTCGTGCTCTCGACGAGAAACCAGGATGGAAGCCAGAACATCATCGATGATTTCAGGGAGGCGTACTACTGGTTGAGAATGAACACGAAGGAAGACGCGGTCGTGATGAGTTGGTGGGATTACGGATACCAGATCGCTGGGATGGCGGATCGACCGACTCTGGTCGATAACAACACTTGGAACAACAGTGAGTCCTTCGTTTTTTGCTTGCACTCTAGAAGACCAGGTAGCTGATATTTCCCTTCGTTCCTCGTTCTCTTAAGCTCACATCGCCACCGTCGGAAAGGCCATGTCGTCGTCCGAGGAGGTTTCCTACCCCATTCTCAAGAAGCACGACGTCGACTACGTCCTCGTCATCTTCGGAGGTCTTCTCGGCTACAGCGGGTACGTCGAGCTTTTCTCTATATCTTCTCGACACCCGCTGAACGCTGACTTCCACTCGTTTTTCTTCCTCGCTTCGTTCAGAGACGACATCAACAAATTCCTTTGGATGGTCCGAATCGCCCAGGGAGTCTGGCCCGAGGAAATCCAGGAGAGGGATTACTTCACCTCTCGAGGAGAGTACAAGGTCGACAAGGATGCGTGAGTTAACTTTCACTCTGTTCGCCGAGCATTCGAGGAAAGAAATCGAAGCTGACGAGACGCGTTCCGTTCTCCTCTTCTCCCTTCCGCTAGATCGCCGGCGATGAAGAACTCGCTGATGTACAAGATGTCCTACTTCCGATTCCCCGAGCTCTTTGGTGGACAGAGGACTCTCGATCGAGTCAGAAACCAGGATATCCCCGAGAGTCCTACTCTCGACGTCTTGGACGAGGCGTTCACGAGCGAGAACTGGATCGTTCGTCTCCTTTTCTTCCTTCTCCCTCTCGTCAGAGCTGACCTTTATATCTCTCTCTTCGCACTCTCGTCCCTAGGTCCGAATCTACGCCGTCAAACCTCTAGATCCTCTAGGTCGAAACCACAAGGCCGCCAACAAGTTCGAGTCGGGAACGAGACTCAAGAAGGCTTCGACGGCGGCTCCCAAGCTCAAGAGAAGGGCCACCAACTAAAGGGAAAGGTCGAGACAGCTCTCGGTATCTCGATGGATCAGTTCTCTTTGGAATTTTTCTTCTCACGTTAGCGGAAGCAGCTCGTAGGTCATCAACAATCGATTCCGAGAGAAAGCGATCGTGTTTTCCGGGGAAGACCGACCGACTGCTTTTTCTCTTCCTTTTAGAGAGGTGAGCCTCCTCTCCCTCTCCCTTTCCTTTTCCTAGAAGCCCTCCTCCTGCACTGAGCCTGACGAAAACCACTTCTCTGGTCGGCATAGAAACGAAGAAAGCTCGCGAGGAGTCGACTGAAGAAAACGCGCCGTTCTTCCTCCATCTCTCTCTTCCCTTCCCCTTTCCCTCCCTTTTCCTTCCAGGACTGAGGCTTTTATTCTCCTCTATCTCTCTAGCCCCCCCTCTTTTTCCTCATTTCAAAATTAAGGGAAAGAGCTCCCCCTCCTTCCTCCCTTTTAAAACTCCGCTCTCTTCAGCGAAATCAGCTCTTTTTTGCTCCCTGCATAGCCCAAATTTAGTTTCTTTCCTTTCCTCCCTTTCCTCCCAACATCATCTTCCCTTCCTTCACTCCTTCCCTTTACCTCCTTCCAGATATGACTGCCGAGCTCCAATCCAGACAGCGAACCGAAACGAAGGGACTTCGAGGTGAGTTTCGCGACGCGTCGCTGTGGCTCGTCCTCTTCTTCTTTCGGTGGAGGAAAAGAAGCTGACCTCGCCTTGATTTCTCACTCTCAGCACTCATGCTCATGAGCTTCTCGGCTCTGGGGATCATCTACTCTGATATCGTGAGTCCTCTTCAGGCAGGAAGGGAGGGAAAGCCTGGGTCGTTGTTCGCGAGCGATTGGACTGAACTGGTCCTCTCTCCGTCAGGGCACCTCGCCGCTCTACGTTCTCAGCACTCTCTTCCCGACTTCAGGTCCCGTTCCTCCCGTAAGTCATGATCTTTTCTCTCTCTACGAGGGCGTTCGACTCACCACCCTTCTTCCATACAGGACGAGGACGTCGCGGGAGTGATCTCCGCGATCATCTGGAGTTTGACTCTAGGTGAGTCTTCTTCCCACAGGTACTCTACTGTCGATAGAAGAGCTAATCTATCGTCTTGCAGTTCCTCTCATCAAATACGTGAGTCGAGCCTTACTATCCAGAAGGTACTCTACACTGTCGATGGAAGAGCTGATGAATCGTGTTGCAGTCCTTCATCGCACTGAACTTCGGAACAGGAGAGGGAGAAGGAGGTGAGCAAACCATCCACCCGATTTTTTCCCGACGTCGTTCGAGCCTGACTCTCCTTCTTTTCCTACTTCGTCCAGGTACCTTCGCACTCTGGACTGCTCTGTTCCCTCGGAAGATCCCTTCGGAGGAAGATCGTCAGCTCACTCGGTACCCAACTGAGGAACCTGTCGAAGAGAAGGTCGGATCGAGCAACAGAAAAGGATCGAACCTCCTTCGCAAATCGAAGTGGCCGTTGATGGTCTGGGCTTTGTTCGGAACCTCTCTTGTTCTCGGAGATGGGTGAGTCGTACCTCTAGATCTTTCCCTTCAGTTTCATAGTCTCTGACTCTCAAATCCTTTTCCTTGCAGAGTCCTGACGCCTGCCGTCTCAGTCGTCTCGTAAGGCTTCCTCTCCTCCTTCGCCTTCTCCCTGTCGAATCTCACTGCTCACTTTCCTCTCATCCAGTGCTGTCGGAGGAATCGCCGTGGCTAAGCCCTCAGTCCTGGACTCGGTGGTCCCCATCTCCATCGCGTTCCTTCTCGTCCTCTTCCTCTTTCAATCCCTCGGAACGAAGAAGATCAGCTACGCTTTCGCGCCAATCACCTTCGTCTGGTTCCTCCTCCTCGCCGTCTCAGGAGCGATCAACATCTCCAAGCACCCTGCAATTTTCCGAGCTTTCGATCCTTCTCGAGCGGTGATGTGTGAGTAAAAGCTCGACTCCTTTCCCTTTCTTCGACGTCGCCGACGCCGTTCTTTGATCTTTGTGCAGACTTCGTCAGGACCAAGAACTTCGACGCACTCTCATCTGTCCTTCTCTCTATCACGGGATGCGAAGCTATCTTCGCCAATCGTGAGTTGAGAGCTAGAATTAGGGGAGAGAGGAGGAAGCTTCCAGCCTTGACCGATTCCACTTCGTCTTCCGTTTTTCAGTCGGTCAATTCACTTCTTCCTCGATCCGAACTGGTTTCATCTTCGTGTACTCTTGTCTCGTCCTTGCTTATCTTGGTCAGGGAGCTAGGTTCGTCGAATCTTCCCTTTCGCTCATCGTTCGTCGACTGACTAGACAATTTCTCGTTCTTTCAGGATCATCACCGATGGCGAGGCGGTCCTGGGCTCCATCTTCTACGCAACGATCCCGGGAGGTATTGGAGGTCCTCTCTACTGGGTCACCTTCCTCTTCGCCATTCTTGCTTGTCTGATCGCGTCTCAGGTGAGCAAACTCGCCGTGTCTTCTCCGGCCCTCCAAAGCTGACCGACGTTCTTCCTTTTCTTCAGACCATGATTACGGCATGCTTCTCGCTCATCCAACAAGTCATCAACTTCGACGCCTGCCCTCGTTTCCGAATGAAGTACACGAGCTCGACCAATCAAGGAGAGATCTACTTCGGTAAGTCCTTTCGACGAACTCCCCTCGGTATCCAAACCGCTTCTGAACCTTTTTGATTTCGTTCTGCGTGTTCTTCAGCCGCGATCAATTACACTCTCATGGTGGTCAGTAGCCTCTGAGTCTCGAAATACCGCGACGAACGCGAGGCTAACTTCTTTTTCTCCCTCATTCTATTCCCTGCTCCTTAGGCGGTGATCGCGACAATCGGAGGCTTCAAAACGTCCTTTTCTTTGACCAACGCTTATGGAGTGAGCAGTCGCCTTTACATTTCGCCAGCGGGTGAGACACCCTCGCTGACCGTCGCGTTCTTCTTTGTTTCCAGTTCGCCGTCTCCTCCGTCATGATCATCACAACGTCGTTCCTCACACTTTCCATTCCATTCACCAAGAATCTCCCCTGGCCTCTCGCCATCGTGTTCTTCCTCTTCTTCGGGTTCATCGACGGTCAGTCGACTTATCCTCTCTCCTCGTTTCGCGTCGCCTCAATCGCCCTCTAAACCTCCCTCCTTCTCCCCACCTCTTCTTTGTAGCTCTCTTCTGGGGTAGCTCGTTCAGGAAGGTCCCTCACGGTGCTTGGTTTCCTCTTGCCATCGGTGTTGCTCTGTAAGTTCTCGGTCACTTCTCTTTTCAACACGAGACGCGTCGCTCACTTCGTCTCTCTTCTTCAGCACCATGATGTTCTCGTTCTACACTTGGGCTCGACACTCGGAGTACCTCTTCGACGCCAAAAACCACTCGAAGCTCTCCCACATCATCACTCGATCGTCGACCTTCGCCTCCAAACAAGAGGACTCGAAGTACGAGCTTGCGGATCCCGAGCAGGACAGGTCGACTTCGGCTGGACTTCGAATCCTCGTCGACGGACACAACAGGGAAAGTGTTGTGGGAAGAGATGAAGACGATACTCCTGCTATCCCCGATGAGACGCTCTGGCTCTCGATCCCAGACGGTCACTTGGAACTCCCTCGAATCTCGACGATGGCGATCTTCCACAAGACTTCAGATGGAAGAGGAGTCCCTCACGCCTTCTACTCGTTCTTGAAACGATGGCCTGCGCTTCCTCGAGTCGTTGTGAGTCTTCCCCCCAAGTCTATATCTCCGCGATCGCTCTGTCTCTCTGGAACTGACTCTCTCCTTCGTTCGATCTCCAGATCTTCCTCTCGACTCGAATCGTCGGTCTCCCTCACGTTCAGCTCGAGGATCGATACGAGATTGTCAAGGTCAGATCCCTGGAAGGGTAAGTTCTCGACTCCAACCATTTCTCACCCCCAAACCGCGACCTAAACTGACGCGAGTATCCCACTCTTCTCCCCTCAGCTTCTACGGCATCACCGTCCGTCTCGGTTACAGGGATCCTCAACCTTCCTACGTCGAGGAGATCGTTCCTCGTCTCCGAGCTATCGAAGCAGCGTACGACCTGAAGCGAGGGGCAACCAACATCAAGGAGATCGAGGACGCGGCGAGAAACTCGACCTTCATGTTCGTTGCTCTTCTCTCTTTCTCCGCTCTCTTTCCAATAATTCTAGCTGACGTCTGGTGTTATTTCCTCCGTTCTCTTCCGTTCGCTGTGCGCAAACCAGTCTCGCAAACTACGTCTTCCAATCCAAACCCACTCGATTCGCCCTCCTCTCGATCCTTCGAACCTTCCTCATCACGGAACTTTACGCTCGAGTCAGGACCATCTTCCCTGATCAGCCTTCCTCTGCTGATGGTGGCGATGAGTGAGTCTTCTTTTCCTTCATCTCGTCGTCCATCGCTGGAGATCCAGTCCCCTGACTTCGATCTCCTTGCTTTCACAGCACGATCTATATCGGAGTTAACGCGCAGATTTGAGGGTTCTTTGGGTTGTAGCTTCGCATAGACGTTTTACTAGTAGTCACGCTTCCCTTGCTCATTTCTCCTTCCCCCTCCTCTACGTGATAACGAGTTCGTTCAATGTCATTTCATGATCGTAACCTCCCGACGCGTCGTCCTCTTCCCCCTCTTCTTCCTTCTCCAGCAAAAAAGAAAACGTGCGGTTCTCTCTCCTACGCTTCGTCGACATCCCTGTCTAATCGTATAGAGGAGAGCTCTCCGGCGAAGAGAAGATCCAAAGGAGAGGCTGCTCCTTCGACGAGTGCCGAGCGAGTCCTAATCTCCACCTCCCTCCTTCCCACCCGACAAGCTCCGGAAGAACTCGTTATACGCCTGCTCGATGTCGAAGAGCATCTGAGAAGTACAGCCAGCCTATCAGCATCCTCTCGACTAACAGTAGACCCCAAGGAAAATTGAACGAACCTGTCTCGACTGTTCGTCTGTGATCTCGTCCGACGCGGTCAGGGCGTTCAAGGTGATCAACCTGGCGAAAGAAGAGAGCAAAATCAGCCTCTCGAGCAGTGTTAGAGAGTGAGAGATGTGGGTACGTACCAATGCAAGATCCTTCCTCTTCCCTCCCACTCTGCACTGGCCTTGAACCTCGAGTACCCGCTCATGAGGTCGGAGAGGTAGGGATGAAGTTGATCTTTAGCTCGCATGCGGAGTTTGAGAGCGTCCAGGAGGGTGATGAAGGACTATGAGAAGAAATGAGAACGACTAGAGTCAGCTAGGCCTTCCTGGGACCTCGAGAAGAAAGCATGGCGGAAGAGGAAAGGGAGAGAGGGAGGGAGGGAGGAGAAAGCTCACCTGCGTGACCTCAGCGACCCACTTGCCCGTTTCAACACCAGCATTCTCGCCCGACGCATGTTCGACCGTAGCTGGTACTCCGATCTTAAGTCGATGAACTGCTGCTGGGTTCTCCATCTTCTCTCCATGAACAAAACGAGCAAAGCGTGAGCTCGCCGGACAGGGAGGGAGATCGCGAAGGAGGAGAGAGAAACGAACGTTGAACCTCGTCATGAACTCCTCTAGGGATGGGAACTGGGATGGAGGGACGAGTTTGAGGATTCCTTTGTACTGAGAGAGTAAGCGGGTGCATGCTGGCGTGTAGCTAGAGGAAGAAAGACAGGGAAGGAAGGATAGGTCAGCTCGATGAAGGTGAGCTTCGGCGTGGAGATGACCGGTGAAGAGGCTCGTCTCGACATGGTGCGAGCGGCCAGAAGGGTAGCTTTGTACGCTTTAGGTCTCAACCCGAGCTTGAAAAAGACGCCGGCGTAGGCTGCGAAGGTCTCTGCATCTCGAGAAGGCAGGGAGAGAGATGAAGCTCACTCTTTGGAGGTGATGGAGTCTCGAACGTAGGCCCTTTCCAGGTAATCCAGAGAAACTACGATCGAGAAGAGGGTTGCCAGAGAGTCATAGAGTTCTCTTTCAGCTGGAGTGGTGTAGAGACGGAGCTCCTCGTCCTGGAAGGGAGCAAAGAGAGAGGGGAGGGGAGGGGAGGGGAGGAGAGAGGTCAGCTCGAAGGAAGGGAGCATCGTAGCAAGCCCAAAATAGGAGGGACGAACGAGATTTATCGACATCCTAGAGCTTTCAGTATGGATAATAGAGGGGGGTTGAAGGGGGTGGAGGATGCTGAAGTCGAGAAAATGGGTGCTGGCGTATGGGGGCAAAGGAGGAAGGGAACGCAGCTGAGCTCGAAACGAGAACCCCTCATTCTTTTGGCTCCCAACTCCTTCTTTCGTCAAACTAGATTTTCGTCGAGGATGCCACCAAAAGCCTCAGATCGGACTTGGACTCGCCTAGAGATTGCGGAATCGGTAAGTTTCCTTCCCTTCTTCTCTTCGGCGGTCTGAAGAGAGACGTCGGTCCTTTCTCCTTCCTCTCGTCCTCTTCTGATTCAAGCTCATCGACTCCTTTCCTCTTCGCTTTCTCGCCCTTCACAGATCCTCAAAGGCAACCTGTTGACGGTCTACAACGACAAGGTGCTTCGATTGAACAGTTGGAGTTCTCATCATCCTGGAGGAGAGCTCGTTGTCTCGCACTACGTCGGAAGGGACGCAACCGACGAGCTCGACGCCTACCATTCGGACGACACCCTCAAGAGGAGAGTACCGAAGTTCTGCGTGGGAACTCTCGCTCAGGAAGAGAAAGACGTCAGTTTCAGCTCTCCTACGATCCTCCTATCATCGTCGCAGGATCACTTTTTCGCAACTAGAAGAAGCAGGAAGGAAGTCCTCGTTGAGCTCGATTCAGTTCTGATCATCCCACTCCTTGATTTCCTGGTCTGCTTTCTCCCTTCAGCCCTTCGCCTCCCTCGTCCCTCCTATCATGCTCGGATTCCAGCTTTCCAAGAGTGCCTCAGGAGATGCGACTTGGATCCCTCTCGACGGTCCAGTCCTCGCTCTGGCTCATTCGCGTTCCCTTCGACAACAAGCAGCCTCTTCCTCCTCCTCGCCTGTCCAGTCGACTCTCTCCTTCACCCACCCCCAACCCCTCACTCTGCAACTCGAAGACCTCTTCCCAGCACCTGCGCCACCCTCCCTCTCGTCCTCAGAGACCCAAAAAGCCCACACGATGGCCTACCGGACGCTTCATCAACGAGTCAAAGACGCGGGACTGTACACGGCGCCGTCTTGGGGAGGTTACTTCGGAGATATCATCAGATACGTCCTTCTAGGAGCTTCAGCTCTTGCTCTGTGGTGGCTGGGTACGGGAGCAGAAGTGGGGAGCTGGAAGAGGGTCGCTTTGATCGGTGGGAGCGCCGTTTCGCTCGGTTTGTTCTGGGAGTGAGTTTGCAAAGTCGCGTCGCGTCTTTTTGCCTTTTACTTTATCTTCTTGCCAATGCAAGAGACGTCAGACTGACTTGAGTTTATTGGACGATGCAGCCAACTTACGTTCCTCGCTCACGACCTTGGGCACACGTCGTTGAAGGGAGGAGATTGGGTTTGGAATCGCCTCGCCGGCATGTTGGTCGCGGTGAGTGTCGATCCTATGTTTCGTCGCTTTTATCATGCGTAGAAGCTGACATATCTTTTTTTCTTCCTCTCAGAACTTCATCGGTGGACTTTCGCTGGGCTGGTGGACCGACGTACGTTCCCTTTCTCAGCTCGCCCTCCTCGCTCTCCTCACCGAGCTGACTTTTCCTCAACCCCTCCTTTCGTTCGACCTTCGCAGAACCACAACACCCACCATCTCGTCACCAACCACCCCGAGCACGATCCTGATATCCAACACATCCCTTTCTTCGCCATCACCACCGTGAGCCACTCGTTTCCCCTTTCCTCTCCTCTCGTCGCGTCGAACTCTCCATCTCCTTCTTTCTCGATCTCCCACGTCTCCCTTTTCACTTCCGCATCCTCTCCTGACACTCACTCCCTCCTCCGTCTCCCCCTCATCCTACTCATCCCTCTCTTCTCCTCCCACAGCAATTCTTCTCCTCCCTCTTCTCAACCTACTACAACCACGTCAAAACCTTCGACTCCTTGTCCCGCTTCATGATCGCCCATCAACATCGAACCTACTACCCGATCCTCGCTCTTGCTCGCTTCAACCTCTACGCCAACTCCTACGGTTTCCTTGTCAAGAAGTCCCTCGCTGGAAAGAGGAACGCATGGTGGTGGTTTGAAGTGGCTGGGATCGCGGTGTTCTGGAGTTGGTTTGGGTATGGAGTTCTGGGAGGGCTGAAGGGCTGGAAGGAGGTGGTTGGGTATCTGTTGATCAGCCATATCTGTGCTAGTCCGGTGCACGTGCAGGTGAGTTTGGAAGAAGGAAGACGAGACGAGACGAGGAAGACGCGACGAGTCTTCTCTTCTCAGTTGTTCGCTCATTTCGCTGATCTCTCTCCCTCTCCCGCTTCCTCCTCCCATCCCTCCCCATCCAGATCGTACTCTCCCACTTTTCTCGTTCAACTGAGGATCTTGGAGTCGGCGAGAGTTTCCCTCATCGACAGCTTCGAACGACGATGGATGTTCGTCCATCCTTTTCTCTTTCTCCTCCCCTCTCCAACCTCCATCGCTGACTTCTTACCCTTTTCTGTTTGCCTTTTTAGGTCATCTGCGACCCCTCCATCGAGTTCATCCACGGCGGTCTCGACAAGCAAGTGACCCATCATCTCTTCCCTCGTCTTCCTCGTCACAACCTTCGAGCCGCTTCGCTCATGGTGAAGGAGTTCTGCAAGGAGCAGGATCTTGAGTTCGCCGAGTGGGGCTTCGTAGAAGGGAGTGCCCAGGTTATGAGTGTGGTGAGTACCGTCGTCCTTTCTTCCTCTCTCTCTCGCGGACGATGGAAGCGAAACGCGTGAACGATGAAGATTGTGAGCGCTGATCTTTCGCCTTCCTTCCTTCGTTTCTGTCCGTTCTTGTAGCTGAAATCTGTCAGCCAACAGATTGAACTGATGGGTCTGGTGGCCGAAGCTGAGGCGAAAGGAGATCTCAGTCAGGAGAAGAAGAGAGCGGAGGAGACGGAAACGTCGACGAGTTCCTCCAACTAGACGCCCTCTCTCTTCCTTTTTGTCTATAGAGAGGTATCTTTTTGCTTTGTATCTAGACTTAGAGGCTTATGAGATCACTGGTTGAGCTCAGGGTGCGACGAGGTGGGTGGGAAAGAGACAACAAACAGAGAACATGAACTTGCGAAAAAGTCGACGGGTGGAACAGTTCTGAGATCGACTGAAGCAGAGTAAAAAAGGAATTGGACTGGACCATAGATTATTTACCAAAGGGCGGTCGTCGGACTGGGTCGCTGCGTAGATTAGTTTGAGAAAAGCAAGAGGGAACCTTGGTTTCCTTCTCCCTCGAACGCGTCGTCTCCTTCCTCACATTTCCGGGGGAAGCGAACTTCAAGCAGACGAAAATAAAAAAGCATAGATACGAGAAGCTCAAAGCTTTGGAGCAGTCGATTTCCCGGGCACAAACTGGAGGCGAAAAGGGAAGGAACCGGTCAGCTCGAGTAGGGTTCACGGGCCAGTCGCGAGCAAGAACTCGTTGCTTACCTGAACCGAGATAGGTTGCTGGAACAACACCGAGATAAGAAATATCAGTATCTCGCCTGGTCTTTTGAAGAAGATGAAGAGGACTCGAGACTCACTCCATAAACAGTCATCCCATCCAGCCTCCTCGCCATGTCGACTCCAACTTTCGTCTTCAAGATGATCCTTCCTTCGAGACTGGTCCCATCCGGCGAAGGGTACAGCTTGATATCACTCTTGAGGTGATCCATTACTTCTGCTCCTGTGAGGAAGCGCATGAAGGTTGGAATGTTGAAGGATGAGGGTAGATTGTGAACTGAGACGAAAACGGAAGTAAAAAGAAAAAAATAACGATGAGTTCCATAACGTCAACGCGAAGGAAGGACGGGAGGAGACGGGAGATTTCACAGTCTACTCGGTATCCATTTCTTTTACTAGGCTTGGAGCTGGAGCTTGTTGTCGAACGAAGAGACTTGAGGTGGAGAGGGAGGAAAGGACGGTGGTCAGGTCGCGTCGAGCGGATCGAATCTCAAAACGAGCTTACAGGTTTGGGAGTTGGCTGAAATACGACAGGGATGGAAGCTCGTTGGGAAGGAGGAGAGAGGTGGTGTCCAGTGATGAGATCCTCGAGAGGGAGAGATTCTGGCTGGAGGAGTTCATCATCGAGGCATCGAAGGAAGCTCGATTCGATCTCGGTTGGAGACATCTTGTTGGAGGCGGCGTAGTTCTGAAGAACGAACGACGACAGAAGATAAGGTGAGTGAGAAAAAGAATAGAAGAATAGAAGAAGAAGTGATCTACTCACCATGGTATCTACGAAAGGATGTTGAACGGTCAAGTTCCTGACTCCCCCTCCCCACTTTTCCTGCCCGAACACTTCCTCTCTCTTCCTCAAGCCCCCATGCTTTACAGACACCACTCCAGTCCTCCAGTCAAACACCTCTGGCGACTTCCCTCCGTAGAGCAAGTAAAACTCTCTAACGAGGTCGTTCAAAGGAGGACTTTGGAGCGCTCTCTTCCTCCATTCCTCCAACAGAAGGACGCGTTCGTCTCTCTTCCTGTCTTTCCAGCCCATCGACTCTAGGAGTCCTCTGGTGAGGCCGATAGGAACAAAGGTGCTGTTGACGTCTTCGAGTCCGACGTGTCTCCAGAGCACGGGAAGAGGGGTTGTCGAAGGAGGAGGTTGGAGTTGAGCGATGAGGTCGGGGGATTGAAGGTTGGGAAGGAGAGGAGGGTGAAGAGATTGGAGGAAAGCGATGCACAGGAAGGCGATGGTGTTGTTTCGGGTAGTAGTGTTCAAGATGAATCTGGGATAGGGGTAGAAGAATGGGGTCGTCAACGAGGAAGGGAAGGGGCGTGAGGACGAAGAAAGAAAGAATAAACGTACTCCTTTCCGGGTCCAGTTGCGGTGATGGCTCTGATGAGAGGGACGAGTATGTTTTTGGAGAGGGAGGTATAGGAGAAGATCAATGCGTTGAGAAGCAGTGCCTCCTTGGTCGGTAGCCTGCGAGATGGGAAGAAGCAAGAGGATGAGAAACAATCGTCGCGTCGAAAAGAATGGCGACGGAGATCTCACGAAAGGAATGCGATTGTCGCCAAAGGGAATTCTTTCGATGGGATAGTCTCACATCGCACTGTGGTTGAAATCCAAGGATATCGGTCAGTTACAGAAAGGAGGGGAACGATAGCGAAGCGGACTTACCAGACGTCGACAAACTGTTGACCTTCAGTCCTGCTGACCGGAGGGGTTCCACCAGGTTTGCCAGACGAGACTCCGGCACCGAAGAGCCATCCGAGGACTGAGGAAGAGAGACAGGATGGAAGGGCTCGTCAGGCAAAGAAGAAGAAGAAGAAGGCGAGGAGAAGAGCGACGCACGACGATTCCAAGAATCAAAATGGACTTCTCGACGTGAGTGGAGGTGGATACAGGTCCAAGGAGAGCTATGTCGAGGCCATGTTGACGGACCACCGAGGCGATATCGCTGACCATCTTCGCTCGATACATAATTTCCCGGTCCAGAGTGCCGAGACGACTCGCTTGTCGACGAAGAACGGCCTGAAGAAGAAGAGGAAGTGTTGGGGATCAGCCTGTTTGCTGGTTCTCGCTGGAAATCTTCTTGTACAGAATAGCTCTTATGCTTACCGATACAGCATACTCCTTGCCGTGCATGAGCTTTATCCGAGTCGCTCTTGCAGCGTCGAGGTCGTGAAGGAGGTTGAAGAGTTGAGGACGAGAGGGATGAACGAAGACGGAGGGGTCCTGCTTGACGGAGGAGCTGCTGGAGGGAGACGAATGGCTACTCCGAGCTGCTGGTGATGTGCGGGATAAACCGAGGGGTGGAGGAAGGGAGGAGGAGGTTGAGCTCGAGCTCAACGAGGAGGAGGAAGGGTCCTCGATGAGCTTAGAGGTTGATCGCTTCGAGAGCGGAGGAGCTTGCTGAATTCTGCTACAGGCGACCGAGGTGAGTATTGGGCAGAAGGCGATCCCGGATCTGAGGCGGCCCAGCATAATCGGAGTCGGGGTTAGGAGGAAGGAGAGCAGGGAGAGGAAGCTGAAAAGAAGGGTGAGCTCGTCCTCTTCCTTCTTCCCTCAACGACCAGCAACAAAACACAAGATCTTCCCAAAGGGCCTCATCCTCATTCTCTGTCTACCTCTTTTCTTCCTCCTCGTCGTCAACATGTCGAAATCGTCGTCGCTCGAACTCGGGAAGAAGGATTCCTCGCCCTCTGCCCTCATTGACCTCGCTCCCACCTCAACTGCTTCTTTTCCTTCCGCCACCGTCCACGCAACCACCCGAGGATCCACTCCCTCAGCCGCATCATCCATGGATCTATCATTCCCTCCTCTTCCCATCGAACTCAAGAGGGAGATCTTTCGCTTCTGTAATCAATCGACGCTCGCGGTAACCTCTCAAGTCTCCATCGCTTTCCTCGAGCTTTCCTCCCCTCTATTCTACCGAGATGTCGTCGTCATGGGCTACGATGGACTGATTAGGCTCTTTTGCGAATCCGTGAGTTCACTCCTGCTTCCTTTCTTTCGGCTTCAAAGGCACTCTACGGTACAAGGAGGGGTCGAGCTCACTCATGTCCGCCTCCCTCTTCCTTCCTCTCCCCCTTCATCTTCGTAGGACATCTCGAAAAGGCAACCTACGCTGAAGAGGTACCTCGATCTTCATCAAATCCGATCGCTCACGTTCGTTGCCGGCGACCCAAAAGAGGAGTTTGCCTGGGACTTCGACGTCGTCGACCTCCTTGAGGATCGTTTAACCACAGTTTCCTCGGTCAAATCTTCGTCCGTCGCATCGATCCTCTCCTCTATCGAAGAGATCACCCTCCAACTCTACCAAACCGAACCCTTGTCCGTCGAACATCCTTCGAATTCCCCGTCCTCCTCGACTTGCTCAACCCGTCGCACCTCCACATCCACGGTACCTCCCCCTCCATGCTTCCGAAAGAATCCTTTGCCAACATTGAACTCTCCCACTATCCTTGGACGCGTCTGGAGTCCGTCACCTTCCGGAGCAGCGGATCCCTTCTTCACCTTCGGAGCTGCTTCGTGCAGGACGTCAAGGGACCCATCGTCGTCGTTTACGATCTTCTTCACCGGTGGCCTTACGAGGAGGTCGATTTCTCCGTGGACTCCGTTTGGAACGCTTTCGCAGACGTTTTTGGTTGTTACCTCGGACGGATCGAGATCGTCGAGTCGATGGGCCTCCTCTCCTCTCCGTATCTCCTCAAGGTCGTCTTTCGAGTTCGGTGCAAGGAGCAAGCCCGGGAGTTGACGGGACGGATGAGAGCTATGCGGGAGGAGAATGGGCAGTTGTTGAGAAGAAGGAGAAGTGGGCGAAGTTGATCGAGTCGACACGGGAACGAGAAGGTTCTTGAGTTTGGGAGACTGAGAAGCCGTGAGTTCCTTCTTCTCATCTTCCTCCATATCCCCCCTTCTTCTTGAAATCAAGTCTCTTTACTAATAGCTTCCGCTCTCACTCTTCGCTGCCATCCTTCCAGATTCACAACGAGCTCGTTTCGTCCATACGGTCGCGACTTTCGTTTTCGTTGGCTCGAAGTTCCGGATCCGGAGCAGCGAAGATGGAGACGATCTCAGAGTAGCAGATAACCCAATTACCTAGATTTTGTGATTTATTCTCATGCCCGTGGATCGGGAAAGCAGGATAGAAGGAAGTACCCAAAGCGTCGACGCGTTTCACGTCTCGCTAGGTCACTCCGCCATCCTCCTCTACTACGATCGACTGGTACATTTCCGCAGGTGTTACCGACGATATCTCTTTCCTTCGTCTCTGAGATAGGTTCTCGCTTCCTCTCTGGAAGAAAGGAGCGCGTCGAACGAACGAAACGATCATCAGCTAGGACGAGTCGTATCGTATTTTCTTCTCTCCTGCTTCAGAGCTTTTCAGCCGTCTTTTCTTCTGGTATCTGATCGCAACAGAACCAACCAAACCTTCAGAAGAAACAAACTGAACTACATGTGTCCCATTACTGGAGCTCCAAGAAGGGAAGCTCGAAAGGTGGGCGAGACAAGGGAGAGGGAGGAGAAGCGGGAGACTTCGACGCGCCGATCGGGTTTCGGTCTTTCTCCTCGCGCCTCTCGCCTCACTGGGAGAAAGAGGAAAAAAAGGAGCTCGGTGTCAGATTTGATGGGGGAAGCAGTGAACTCTCCATCTCCCCAGCGAAGAAAAAAAAACGAAGCTAGAAAGAAGGGAAGGTAAACGACAACGAGCCGGGCCTTCACCTCGACCGCTTCCTCCTCCCACTCTCTTTCTTCTCTCCTTCCTTTCCCTTCACCTCCCATCTTCTCCCTTTTTCACCTTCGAGCGGCTTCTCCCCCTTCGAGAACGGAAACGTTCCTTTCCCACCCGCTTCTCTTCTTTTTCTCAGCATGTCGACCGCTGGATTGCCTTCTTCTTCTTCGTCGTCCTTCCCAGCTCCTCCTCAGACTCCTCCTCCAATCATTCCATCCCAACTTCATCAACATCAACCCATGGTTATCCACTCATCCTCCTCCTCCACCACCTCCTCCTCTCCTCCCATCGCAACCTCGTCGACTTCTTCATCATCATACGCTATCGGGGAAGGAGGAGGAGCAGGAGAGGAGGAGGGAGGAGGAGAGACGAGAGGAGGAGGAGGCAAGGTCGTCACCATGGCTGTTTCGCCTCCTACACCCGCTCCTAGTCCTCGGCCGAGCGAGCTCGGAGGGATGTCTCTGGGGTTCGGGTCCTTTGGCGGGGAGGGAAGAAACGGTGAGTCCCATACGAGAGCGAGAGAGCGAGAGAGAAGGGAGGAGAGGCCGGAGGAGAGCGTCGGCGATGACAGAGCTGCTCAAAGGCACCATGCCGCCTTCAAATCTTCTCGCTCCAAGCGCATACATGCATACATGCATACATCTGACTCCCTTCTCTTCTTCTGGTCTCTTCGACTCCCACAGAAGAAGCCGCCATCTCCTCTGTTCTTACGACTTTCAACCACCTCACTCCCTCGGCTCGACTCGCCCTCCTCAACTCCCTCCTTCCTTTGCTCAAGACTCCAGAACTCCTCCTCCTCTCCCACCACATCTCTCCTCGTCTCAAACGTGACTTCCTCCGCGACCTCCCTCTCGAAATCTCCCTCCACGTTCTCTCGTTCGTAGACTCGCCCAGGACGCTCGCGAGAGCCAGCTGCGTCAGCAGGTTCTGGAGACGTCTTCTCGAAGACGAGTGGACGTGGAAGGAGATGTGCGCGAGACATAGGTTCGGAGGAGGAGTCATGAGCGGGATGGTGTTGGGAAATCAGGCTCAGGCTCCTCCTTTGGTGTTGAGCTCGGAAGGAGGAGGAGAGTTCGTTCCTATCCCCGCTCAAGGAGGAGGCTCGGACAGTCCCAACGCTTCCTCGTTCGTCTCGTCGTCGGGAATCGGAGGTCCCAGCATCCCTTCAGCTACGGCCAGCACCCACATGACCTTCGGAACTCCTCAGTATCAACCAGCCTCGTCGTCCAACTCGGGCTCGTCTCCTTCGATGAGCTCGTCTCTCGGGTCAACCTCAACGATGCAATCCGGTCTCTCCTCGACTTCCCCATCCCAATTCTCCTCCCTCCTCCCTGCTTCCAACCACGTCACCTTCAACACAACCACCGCTTCCACTTCCTCTTCTTCTACTACCAGAGGACCGTCCTCAAACAACGCCAACAGCGCTCTCCTCTCGACCTCCCCGATCGCAAGTGGATCGATCCTCACCTACCCTCTCCCTCCCAACCTCCCCACTTCCGCTCCCACCCAGTTCTCCTCCATTCCTTCCCACGACGATGAAGACCACTCGGACGACGACGACGACGAAGACCATCCCATGACCGATCTTACAGCACCTCAACCCTCCGCTCCAGCTCCAGGAATCGCTCCTCTCGGCTTCCTCTCCACCGTTCCTTTCGCGTCCTCCTCCTCCTCCCAACCCACCTCCTCGAGCAGGAGACGACTCGTTCCTCGTGGACTCGGGATTGTAGGAGGGTTTGGATCCACCGCGAGGAGTGTGAGCTCGCCATTGACCAGAGGAGAGACGCATCACGGCGGAGGAGTGTCGAAGGATTGGAAGCAGCACAGCGGGAAGGGTGGGAAAGGGAAGGGCAAGAGGAGAGCTAGTGCTGAGGAGGAACAGGAGAGAGAGCAGGAGGAGGAGGAAGGGAGGTTCAGTTACAAGAGGCATTTCAAGAGGGCTTACTTGACTGGTACGTTCGACCCGTTCAATCGAAGGGAAGAAAGAGGGCTAAACCTCCGCGCGTTTCGTTCGTTTTCTTCTCGCAGAATCCAACTGGCTTCGAGGCGGTCGACTCCTCTCCACCCACACCTCCACCGACGACGGAGTGGTCACTTCCCTCGCCGTAGACGACAACCACATCGTCATCGGGATGGCCAACTGCAAGATTCACGTCTTCGAGTCCGAGACGGGCATGTTCCTTCGAACCCTCGTCGGACACGATCTCGGAGTTTGGTGCCTCACGCTCGTCAGTGCCGGTGGAACGCGACAGGAAGCTCCTCCTCCAGACGAGGATTTTCTCGACGACTCGATGGACTACGAGGAACAGCAGCAGCAGCAGGCACCGAGCTCGTCGTCGTTCTACAAGGCTTCGACGAGGAGGAGTTCGACGGACGCGATCGTTTGGGATGGATCGATTCCCAGGAACAACAACAACAACAATGCAGGATCCTCATCCTCTCATCAACTCGGCGTCGGCTTGGGACCAGTATCAGCAGGAGGAGGAGGGCCTTCCTCGTCCACCTTCGACCACTACCCCTCCCACCTCAACTCCGTTCTCTCAGCAGGATCCCACCCCATGTCCTCGACTGCTTCCCTCCCAGCTACCTTCTCCAACATCTCGGACGTACCAGGAATGGGATCCTTCCTCGGCTCGAGCTCGGCAGCCAACGGAGGAGGGTTCGGAGGAGGAGGAGGAGGAACGGGAGGAGCTGGTGGAGGAGCCAGGTTCAGGAAACCTCAGAGCGATGTGTGTGGTGCTGCGAAAGGGTGGGGCCAGGAGGGAGCGGTGATCGTTAGTGGAGGGTGTGATAGGGATGTGAGGGTTTGGGATGCTGAGACTGGGTGAGTACGAGCTTCTCCTCTTTTCGTCGCGTCTCGTCTTCTCAAGCTAGAATCGCTGACTGCTTTTATTTTTTTTCTTGATTGATCTCGTCCGTCTTCTTGCAGGTCTTGCAAACACATTCTCCGAGGCCACACCTCTACCATCCGATGCCTCAAAGTCCTCGACGGTCGTCCCATCGCCGTGTCCGGATCGCGAGACTCGACCCTTCGAGTTTGGGACATCGAGAAGGGAGTGCTTCTGCATCTCCTTTCGGGACATCAGCACTCCGTGAGGTGTATCGAGGTGGCGGGGAACAAGGTCGTTAGTGGGAGTTATGATTGCACTTGTCGGGTGAGTCGTTCGAAACCATACTGGGAAGCGGAAGGAGGAAGAGAGGGAGAGAGAATGAGGAAGCTGACTTCGAGTTTGCTTTGGGTTTCAGCTCTGGGACCTCGACACGGGAGAATGCTTGCAGGTCTTCCGAGGTCACTACCATCAGATCTACGCTGTTGCGTTCGACGGAGAGAGAGTCGCGACTGGTTCGCTGGACTCGACTGTGAGGGTTTGGTCGGCTCAGACTGGGTTCGTCGTTCTTTCTTCTACTTTTTCCCTCGCCCTTCTTCTCCCAGAACGAGCTCTCTCCTCGAACTCACCCACCGCCTCCCTTCCCTTTCCCTATTCTTCTCCCACAGCGAATGCCTAGCCCTCCTCCAAGGCCACACCTCCCTCGTCGGTCAACTCCAACTCACCAACGACATCCTCGTCACCGGAGGTTCCGACGGTCGAGTCATCATCTTCTCTCTCTCTACCTTCGAATGCCTCCATCGCCTCTGCGCACACGACAACTCCGTCACCTGTCTTCAGTTCGACGATCGGTTCATCGTCAGCGGAGGAAACGACGGGAGGGTCAAGCTTTGGGATTTGAGGACGGGAGCGTTCATCAGGGAGTTGAGCAAACCTTGCGAGGCGGTCTGGAGGGTGACGTTCAAGGATGATAAGTGTGTGGTGCTTTGCAAGAGGGGTGGGAAGACGGTTATGGAGGTGAGTTTGGGCTCCTTCTGCTCGCATTCGCCAGAGGAAGAGGAGAAGCTCAACTGAAGCGTCGTTTTCCTCTTTCACTTTTCGTTTCTCGCTTCGATCAGGTCTTGACGTTCCGACCTTCCGAGGACGAACTCTAGATATCTCTCGCTCTCTTACCTCTATCATTTCTACGTCCCTTTCTTCTCTGTCTTTTCTTCTTCTTCTCTTCTTCACGACGTTCTTCGTTTTCGTTTTCGCTTTCTTTTTCGTTCCCTCTCGTCCTTCTTCCTTCTCTCCATTGTGTACCTCTCACTCCTGAATTCTCTCCGTACCCTACCTTATCACACTACCACCTACCCTGACGAACACTCGCTCCTTTTCTCCCATCTCACGGCGCGCGACCTCCATCTCCTCCTCCTCTTCTTCTCCTCTCTTTCTTCTTTAGGACCCATCACCGGAAATCTTACTTCTGTTGCTTCTCTTACTCTCCTCCCTTTTTTCTCCTCCAGCTTACATCGTCCTTTCTCTTTCTCTTACCCCTTCACTTCGTTCTACTTGCTTTTGCTTTTTTTTCTTGGTCATCGACGCGTCCCCTCTCTTCGTTCTCTTTCTTCGCACGAGTTTTCTTGAACCCTCTTCTCTCACAGAATGGTACGAATGAAGCTTATTTATCGTGGGCTCGCTTGGAGAAGTGTTGGCGCGAGAGAGAGTGGTGGCAGGAGGGGAGAGAGAGGGCAGGGAGGTCGACGCGTTTCTTTCTCTTCGATTCTTCACGATTCGTCCTCGATCTCGATCGCAAAGCTGAGAAAGAAGGCTTTCAAGGGAACTGAGGTCGCTCTCAGACAGGAAAGTTCGTTCTTTCTTCCACAAACGTGTATCAAAGAGATTGACCTTCATTGGATCCAGCAAAGCGTCCGACTTTGACGGCCACTCCTCTCCTTCTCGACCTCCTGAAATGACGACGACGAGGTCCATGCGGAGACCTGAGAAAGAGAGGGAAGAATATATAAAGTTAGCTCAAGAGGGGAAAGGGTCTTGAGTTGAAGGAAAAGAACACACCTTCAAGCTCGAGCTGAAACGACGACCATCGTCCTCGAAAGGATGCTCGATCCCTTCAATCCTTCCAAGCAATACGATCTCATCTCTTCCGTTCCCACTACAACCTTCACCTCCCTGATCATATTTAGTCTCCTCTCGATCTCCCCGTCCTTGAGGGGATTCGCTAGGTCCTCCTCGGCTCGGTCCCATCCTGAAAGGTCTTCCTCCAAACAGTCGAGCTCCTCCAGCTCCGAGACCTCGTACGTGAGTGAGGCTGAGGGCCGAGTAGAGTTCTGATTCGAAGAAGCCCATCCGAATTAGAGCATTTTCCAGATAAGCGTTGAGGGTGAAGAGGAAGGGGATGTCATGCTCGAAAAAGAAAGAAGCAGAAGAAGGCGAAATGGGGGTCAGAGGAAAGAAGGAGAGGAGGAGTTCTTCGAGCTTGAATCCATCTCCCTCCCCTTCTCCTCCCTCGCAACGTCGACCCGGTCTCGACCTCTTTTTTTTACCAAGATGAACTCCTACGTATGCCCGTTCCTTTTCTCTGCCTCACATACTAAGCTAATTTCGCTCTCTTCTTCTACAGCCTGTCCACTTTCTCTCTCATCATCGCCCGCTGATGTTCGTGGGAGGTCTCGATCCTCCTCCCCCGAGCTCCTCCTCCTCTTCTTCCCTGGATATCTCCCCTTCAACCTCAGCTCCATCAGATCCAGAAACTTCCTCACCCTCCTCTCCTTCTTCCTCCAAACGGCGTCCTTCTCTCGTCTCGACGGAGGACCCTTTCGTTCTTCTCGCTCAGCGGTTGCGAGCGACCTTGACCTCAAAGGGACAGTCCACCGTCTGGGAGCCCGAAGGAAGAGAAAAGAGGAAGGATTTCCACGTCGTGCTCGTAGACAAAGTCAGTCGGAGATTTATCCTGCGTATCTACGACCTTCAAGCTGAAAAGAAGGGTCTGTTTGTCGCTGCAGGACGTTCGCCTACCTCCGGCAAAGGTCATCCCTCCTTCCACCTCTTCCTCCTCTACCTCCTCCTCCACATCATCTCCAACTCCACGATCTCCACTCTCACCTTATACTCCAACTTCGCCCCTCTTTCCCGATGGGCTCATTGCTCCAATATGGGTCCGGAAACATACGTACGTTCGCGTTCCTTCCGTCGCGAGCTCTCCTCTCCTTCCCTCCCTTCTCGTCGAGCTGACCTTCAACTTCATCTCTCCTTCAGCGACCTCGTACCATCTGTATTCGTTCTCTTTCTTCGGCTATCCGAGGACACTGACGAGGAGACCAACAAGATCAAGGACGACGAGCTTGTCAAGGAGCTGCTAGGGAGGAAGAAGGTCCTCTCGGAGCGAGGGATCAAGCTCACCGTCGTTCTCATCGCCTCTCGAGAGCTGCTAGGTTCGTCTCGCCCTTCCTCCTTGACGTGCAACGAGTTCTTCGCGATCTTATTCTAATCTAATCCTCACCTGCTTCCAGACGATCCCTCCCTCGACCCTCGTCTCTCCCAAATCCGTCGTCAATCCTCCCTCGACTCGCGAGCTTCCCTCTTCGTCCTCACTCCCGTCACCCACGCCGAACTCAACGACTTCGTTCGCTCCCTTCAAGACGTCCTCTACGAGCCTGCTTTGGAGTACTACCAAGCTCACTCGAAGCGGGTGAGGAGGAAACGAGCGAGGCTGGGCCCTGCAAGCACGGCGACGGGAGGAGGCGGAGGGACCGCTGGTCGAGGATTGGGAAAGGAAGGGTGGATTGTGAGATACGAGTACAAGGCTGGGTGCTTTGCTGAGATTAGAGGGGAGCTGGAGGTTGTGAGTGTACACATTTCTAACACGGTCTCGACGGCGAGGTTGGACGACGCGTGGAGAGCTGACCTTTTCCCTCTTCTTCACCGCGTCGCGCAGGCTCGAAAGTACGCAGAAGCCTTTTGATCTCGTTTCACAGTTTAACCCTTTGCTAATCTTTGTCAACATCCCTTCCCTTCCACAGACACTACGAAGAATGCTGGACCGAACTCTCCCTCCTCTTCCACTCGACCTCGACCCTTCCTCCTCGGACGAAACGCTGGGCCGAAGCCAAAGTCCTCGCCGACTGCATCGCCATCAAAGTCTGCAAGCTCTACCTCTATCACAACGAGACTGCTCGAGCTCTCACCTTCTTCCGAAGGCATCTCAAGAAGTTCGAGGATCTCAGTCGCGGATGGGGAATCGGAGAGGAGACTTTCGAGTTTTGGAGTTGGGTCGCGAGGCAGTGAGTAGACCTTCCCCCTCTCTCTATCTCTCTCGGCATTTCCACACGTTCTAGAGACTGATATCAACGCTCTGTTTCTTCTTCTCCAGGTACCGGATCTTCGCAGAACTCCTCGAACTCGGGGTCGCGTCTGGACTCGTTATTCCTCCTCCTTCTGGGTCTCGACCTCCTCCGTCGCTCAACCAACCAGCTTTGGACTTCCTCAACCCAGCCCTCATTCTTCAGCATCCAGGATTCTACTACGAGGCTGCTGCTTGCTGTTCAGTGAAGAGGAAGGAGACCTACCAAGCTGCTCTCGACGCTGAGACGGACGCGGCGAACGTGAGTCTCGTTCGTTTCTCACTTTCTTTTTTTCGGAGGAGTTCGAGAACTGACCCCTCTCTCTCTTCCGTTCACCAGTCGGAAGCTGGTTCAGTCAGTGGATACGTCAGCACGAGCCCAGGATTCGCTAACGAGAAAAAGGTCGACCACTCCGCTCTCATCGTGGAGGTTCGTTTCTTTCCCCATTCTTTCTTCTCCTCTTCACACCGCCTTCCCTGCTCACTCATGCCGCTCCTCTTTATTGTTCTTCCCTGCCGCTCCACGCCCACCCTCCTCCTCCCCAGCTCTTCACCAAAGCCTACGAACTCCTCAAGAAAACGACCGGTTCCTCTCGCGTCACTCTCTACATCGCCTTCCGAATATCCGAAGCCTACCACGACGGCGGCCAGTACGACATGGCTCTTCGCTTCTTCGACAGGATTAGCAAGACGTACAGGAAGGAGCGGTGGGATCCGATCTCGGAGAAGATCAGGGAGCTGTGGCTGGATTGTGCGAGGAAGGAAGGGAAGAACGAGGAGGTTGTGAGGATCTTGGTGGAGATGATTGGGATTGGTGAGTCTAGAATCTTCTTCTACCGCGTGGGTGAGAGGGGCGAGTGACTGATCTATCTTATTTGGATGTTTAGGCCGGTCTCCGACGTCGAAGTCAACGGTGGACCCTCAGCTTCAGTTGCTCGCTCTTCTCAAGGTTCGCCGCGTCTTAGTCTCATCTTTTCTTCCCCACCAACGAAAGCTCCCACTGATCGAAGTTCTCCTACATCTTTCAATCTCTCTAGGAAACCAAGCCCTCGTCTTCCACTCCTCTCGTCTTCCACACGAGCGATCTCCCTTCTCTTCGTTCGTTCTCCTTCCTTTCAATCTTCCTTCCTCTGGACCCTCGTTGACCTTCACCTTCTCTCCTCCAGTGGAATGCTCTTCCTCTTTTTGGCTCTCTTCTGCCGTCACCGGTCAACCTCTACCTTTCCAAGTCGCTCTCTCGGCCTCCTCGACAGGCGGCAACATCGACTCTCTTCCTTTCGAGTCCGTTCGAATCACCTTCGTCGACGATCGGCCGCCAATCACCATCACCCGCGATCCTTCCTCGAAACCTTCATCCATTCAGCTCGTTAAACTGGACTCGCCGTCTGTATCAGCCAATCTCCGTTGGAGGAAGGACGATACGGTCGTTTTCTCTGGAGTTGTTGAGTCTTCGACGGCTGTCGACATGAAGGTCAGTCTCTTTCTCTTCGATCCCAGGACTGTCCCCGAAAACCACGTCTGACCGATCCGCTTGCAGATCTCCACCGTCACTGTTGTTATCGCCGAAGGAGACTGGAAGATCAAGCTCCTCTTCGATCCCAACTCCGACGACCGTCCGAGCAAGTTCTCCGGTCGCTGGCTCACTTCAGCGGACTCGAACGACTTCATTCCTCTCGACAGACCTACCCCTACGTTCACCACGTCAGTATATTCCTCCCCTTGACCTAGAGAGCTAGCTTTGCTGAGCCCGAACCATCTTTTCTGCAGCGTTCTTCCCAAACCTCATCTCCTCGACATCACCATCTCGGAAGCATCTCCAGCATACCTAGAAGAGCAGTTCCCTATCACCATATCCGTTCGCAACGATGATACCCGTCCCTTAGATCTCTGGATCGACGTCCTAATATACCCAACGGAGGATCAATCTTGTGAGTGTTGTTCGTTTTCTCTTCCTCGACGCGTCTGGACCGCGGTCTCTAACCTTTTCTCTTCTCCCTTTATCTTTTTCCTCGTTTTTCTCGTCGTAGCCACCACCATCACCATCGACTCCGAGTCCTCCACCTCCATCGTCAAACAAATCTCCCTCGGAACCCTCCAACCCTCAGAAACAGCCACCAAGATCCTCACCCTTCGAGCAGAAGGTCACGAAGGAGATCGAACCCTCGATGTCTCCGTTCAATCTCGACTTTCCTCACCGCCACCTTCCCCCATCTCTCCTACTTCCCCATTATCCTCAGACGACCCTCTCACCAGTCGACCGACGGAAACGATTCGAACGCTCACGATTCTGTGCGTCCGACCCATCGCCGTGACGTTCAGTACCCAACGACATCCTCCTAGGGAGCCGATGAGGGAACTTCTGGATCTGGAGTCGTTTGAGGAGGATGCGTTTGATAAGGAGGGAGAGGTGGTGTTGACGACGAGGTTTGATCTGGTTGGAGAGTGGGATTTGGTGGTGGAGGAGGTGAAATTCCACGTTGGAGTGAGTTTGCCTTCTTTCTACGTCTCTCGACCTCTATAGATGAGCAGGCAAGCTCTCGAACTGACCTGTTCTCGATCCTGGGTTCGTCAGGAGACTCGCACAGCGCGAAACACGTTCTCCTCGTTGGATCGTTCGGACGCGAGCAGTTCGTTCCCGACCAGTGAGTTCTCCCTTCCTTCCTCTTTTTTGTCCTTCTCCTTTCGCCGGTCCTCCAACTGAAGTTCTCACTTCCCTCTCCTCCGTCGCTTCCTTGGTTCAGTCTGGAAAACAGGCAACGCCTTCTCCGTGGTCTCAGCCTTCGACGTCGCGTCTGCTTCTCCCCTCGCCCTCGTCGACAACGACGACGAAGACGACGATCTTCCTCTTTCGAGGCGCAAGAGCTCGTCGCCTGGCTGGTACGATATCGCGTGGAGAAGGTTCGCTTGCTCTCTACCTTTTTTTTCTTCTACAGCAGCCTTCACAGTCTGCTCTCAAAACTCACCCTCCTTTCTTCTTCTTCGCGTCGCAGATCCATCACCTCCCCTCTCTCCCACTCCCTCATCTCCCTCCCCTTCCTCTCCTCCCCCTCTCTCACTACCCAATCCCAATCCCAAACCTACTTCGACCCCTTAACCTGCACTCTCTCCCTCTCCCCCCAATCCACCTCAACCTCCCCTTCACCCTCCTCTCTCACTCTCCTCCAACCCTTCACCTTAACCCTCACGATCCACAACCTCTCCCCTCATCTCTCCTCCTCCCTCCAACTCCAAATCGAATCCTCCGACTCCTTCGCTTGGGCAGGTCCTCGTCAGATTCGTTTACCGCTTCTCCTCGCTGGACAGAGCAAACGAGTCAAGATGCAGGCGGTTGGGTTGAAGGTTGGGTGGTGGAGATTGCCTAGGGTGAGGGTTTGGGAATTGAAGGAGATGGAGGTGGAAGAGGAGGAAGGAGGACAGGGGGAGATTGGGACGAGGGAGGTGAGGGTGGGTTATGAGGGTGTTGGGGGAGGGGAAGGGGGAGAGGAGGAGGGATTGGGGATGAGGGTGTTTATTTTGCCTCCTGCTTGAAGTATCGTATAGGTTAGATAGACTCTGATTCTTGTCGATCTATGATTTGAACCAGCTCTGAAAGATCTAGTCTAGTACAACCTCCTTGACGACGGCTCGAAATTCGCGAGCTCGCCGTCGACTTTCCTTCCTCATCCCTCCTTCGCTCTCTCCCCTCGTCCATGACCTCCCTCCTCAGCCGACTTTCTCAAAAGCTCAACCTCTCTCCTACCATCATGTCCCGTTCCACCCTCCTTTCGCTCTCCTCCCTGCCTCCAGCCCAGCCTTCGATGCCCTTCCCGCTCGAAAAGGACAAGTTCAAGGTCAACCTCACCACCCTCGCAGCTCGAATCCCAGCCAGTCGGTCAAGGGAGGTAAGGGAAAGTAGGATTATCAAGTCGTGAGTACTTACAGCCCCGATATTTAGATTTGCGCTGAGGTAAGGAGGGGTCAGAGAGAGAGCTGACTTGTTGCAATCAGGTCGTTACTTCAACTTCCTCGGATGAGCTCGTTCGTCGTCGATCCAGAGAATCCAAAGGAGCAGAGGTTGATACTTTTGAATACACCCGATAAAAGTAAGCCCCACTCCCACTCCTCATCAACAAAGCTTACTCTCCTCTATCAATCGAGCTAATCAACCTCGCCTCTGTCGTTTGAAGACGAGCTCACCTCCGAAGTCCTCCAAGAACTCGAGCTCAAAGCAGGGACGACCGTTGATCTCTTGTCTTACGACTTCACTTTGGATTACGATCATTGGACTACTAGTGAGATCCTCCTTCCCTTATACTCCCCTTCGAAAGAGAAGAGCTGAGCTGACACGCGTTCGTGCAGGCGACCTGGTGAACTCGATTCTTCCGGAGGAGCTAAGGGAAGGAGCTCCTACGGCTTTCACTTTTACGGGGCATTTGGGTGAGTGCTTTGTATACTATTTGGCTCGGAGGGACGCGCGCTGACTTGGTGTTGGGTTTTCGAATAGCTCACATGAATCTGAAGGATCAATACCTGCCTTTCAAGTACCAGATTGGACAGATCGTTTTGGACGTGAGTTTGAACACGACCTTCTTTTCCTGCCGTTCCTTCCCTTCGCCCCGTCTCTCTAGACCCTCGCTTGCATAAGGAACGCTTGGAGCTTTCATAGTGAGCTGACCTTTTCTTCGCGTTCGTTCGTGGGTGTGGTGGTGCAGAAAAACTCGTCGCTTCGAACGGTCGTGAACAAACTCGATACCATCGACAACGAGTTTAGGTTCTTCAAGATGGAGGTGATTGCTGGGGAGACAGATTTCATGGTTCACACTGTACGTTCTTCAAGCTCCCACCTCGCTCTCTTTCGCTTTCTCTTCCTCTTTCTCCTCTCTCGCTCGACTCACCTCTCCGTCCCTCTCCTTCTCTCCTCTCCTCTCCTCCAACCCACCCACCCACTCCCTCCCTCAACTCAAATCCCCAGGCCGAATCAGGCTGCAAATTCACCTTCGACTTCTCCACTGTCTACTGGAACTCTCGTCTCTCCACCGAACACGACCGTCTCATCTCCCTCTTCCAACCCGGTCAACTCATCGCAGACGTCTTCGCAGGAGTAGGACCCTTCGCCGTTCCTGCTGCCAAGAAGAGATGCTTGGTCTTGGGAAACGATTTGAACCCTAGTAGTGCAGACTGGATGGAAACAAATAGGGTCGCGAACAAGGTGAGTTCGAAACGAAACGAACGAGGAGGGAGAGGGAAGACGCGTTCGTTCGAGCCTTCCCGACTTCCCAGACGCTGACTGGTAGCTTTCGGTGGTGGGTCCAGGTCGAAAAATCCCTCACCGTCTCCAACATCGACGGTCGTCTCTTCATCCATCAAACCCCTCTCCAATCCTACCTCTACCCCTTCCCAGCTCTCCTCCCTCCTCCTCCCAAAAGATCTCGTCGCGCATCCAAATCAACTCCCACTCCCACCGCCGACCCTTCTTCCCTCCTCTCCACCACCACCACCGACCTTTCATCCCCAACTCTAACTCCAACTCCAACTCCCTCCCCTCGATTCGTGTCCCACTACGTGATGAACCTCCCCGGCTCAGCCCTCGAGTTCCTAGACGCTTTCAGAGGATCGTACACTCCGCTTTTGAGCGTGCAGAAGGAGGGTGGGGAGGAAGGAGAGAGGTTGAAGGTGGAAGAGGTGGAGATGCCGTTGGTGCATGTGCATTGTTTCTCGAAGTTTGAAGGGACGGAGGCGGAGGAGGATGTGGCGAAGGTGAGTTCTTTCTTTTTCTTTCTTTCCGGTTCCGTTCAGACGACGCGTCTTTGTTGTTTCTTCGTTTCCTCGATCGGTCGACGTCTCGACTCGAGTTTCTTCTCTTCAACATCGAGGACTCGTGTCTTTCGTCTCTCTCTTCCTCATCACCAAGTCGAAAAACTGACTCCTCTTCTTCCCTCCCTCCCTCCCTCTCCCTCTTCATCCCTCTTCATTCACCCAGCGCGCCTCCGAATCCCTCGGGTTCCCCATCTCGCATTCCACAACCCCGGACTTTTACCTCAAGGAAGTCCGACGGGTCGCACCTAAGAAGTTGATGTCCTGTCTGACGTTCAGGTTGCCGAGGGAGGTTGCTTTCGCGACGGAAGATGTGTGGGATCCGTCGAAGGAACCGAGGGTTAGTGAGGGGCATTGATTTCTCTCTATATAGTAGAGCGAGTGTATCGTCGGTGGCTGTTCGGTATGGAGTCGGGGTTCGTTATCTATGCTGAGCAAGAGAGAGAAGGAAAGAGAGAGAACGAAGGAGAGGGAGAAAACGAAACGCGACGATCACGACTTCATGACTACGACCACGTCCAGGTCCGGTCCGTGGAGAGTTTGAGCTCTTCCAGATTCGGCGTCTGCGAGAGCTTGGTGAAGGGTTCGAGCTTCGTGTGGGACGGGAACTTTTCCGGAGAGCTGAAGGGAACGAATCAACACAAGGACAACGCGTCAGTTTGAGCGAGAAGGAAAGGAGGAGAAAGAGCGAGGAGGGATCGAACGATATCTCCAGCTTTGATTCCCGGCCAACGATACATCTGGAAGATGAACGGAAACGATAGGGGACAGAATCAGCACAGGGAGCCCAAATTGACGCGTTGAAGATCTCGCTCGAAACGAAAGTCGATCAACTCACGGCAGCGTTCTCGTCGAATCGATCCACGAAGACTTGACCGACGAGTTGGACTCCAGCGTAGAGACCTCGAGAACGGACGTCTGGTTCGGAAATGTCGAAGGAAAGTCAGAGAAAGGTTGGGCGAGAAGAAGGAAAAACGAAGAGATGAAAGCAAAAACGGACAAGAAAGAACGGGAGCGCGTTCGAGCCCGATTCTGAAGAGATAAAAAAGAGAGGGGGTGAGGAAGTGGCTCGAGTGAAGAGGTGCAATTTATTACGTACTCAGCTGCAGCTCCAGCCCCGTAAGGTCCAACAGCGATCCCGATATCGGTTCCCAGAGTTGCTTTGTGCGTCGTAAAGGATTCGAGAGCTTTCTGAGTTCGAATGACAAGGATCGCGTCGTAGATATCGATACCGAGCATGAATCCAGTTGTCAGGCTGAGAAGAGAGACGACTGAGGAAGAAACGGACGACGCGTCCTTTTGCTCGGTTGTCAGCTTCGTGAGACTCACCAGCCTCCTGAATGATCTTGGGTGGGATCTTTCTCAAGACCCTCTTCGTCTTCTTCGTCGTCTCGTCTTTGATCGTGATCTCCGTTCCCTCGACTGTTGAGGGAGGAGCGAGCAAAGTCAGCTTCAGACGCTTGTCGATCGCCGGCTGCCGCTGAAGCTGAAAGACGAAGAAAGTGCGAACCAGTGAAAGCTCTGATAATTCTAGCACATTTTTCCATTTCCTGTGGGAAGTCGCCTGTGGTTGGCCAGAAATGCTCGCTTCCGACCTGGAGACAAAGAAAGTCAGAGGAGAGGAGAGCGAAGTGATCAGCTCGACCATTTCCTGTCCTCTTCCTTCGCCCCAAAGAGGCAGAGCCACATCAAGAAGGGAAGCTCACCTTCTCTGCTACTCCGTTAACCTTCTTCCCAGCCCAATCCGAGACGATGACTCCCTTGTCGAATCCTTTCCTCCCTAAAGCCTTCGCCTTGGATTTCCAGTCTGATTTCGACAAAGCCGAGGTTGAGGAGGATCGAGAAGGTGTAGGGGAAGACTTGAACATGAGAGAGAGGAGGAGATAACTTCAGTGGTGGTGGTTGGGGATGAAACTGCGAATTAGCTGAGAAATCGGAGGAAAACCGCCGCATCAGCTTGAGGCTGCCGACGACGGCGAGAGCTCGCTTCCCGCTCCAAACAGCCTCGCCGATCTTCTGCTAGGCAGATGATGGATTTGGGAACTCTGATCGAGGGTCAGAAGTTAGACAGCTCCTAAGAGAAGGTTGCAGTGCTCGAAAGGAGACGAAAAGGCAACGCGCCGACGCGTCGCGCGAACTCGACTCGATTGCCTCGCCGTTCTTTCCTCGCGACCACAGGGTTGCAGGCCGTCGAAAAAAAAAGATGCTGATGCTAGACAGATAATTTCGAGCAAAAATAAGGCGCAAGATACGAACCAAAACGAAGTCCCACAGAAAGAAGATCCCTCCTTCCCTCCCTCCTCAGATCTTCGCCTTCTTTTCCACCCCACCCTTCCCTTTTCCCTTCCCTCCCCCTCCTCCAGCAGGTTTCTTCCCTCCCTTCGCTCCTCCGGCCGTTCCACTCCCACTCCCACTCGCCACTCCCAAAACAACAGCCACATCGTTACTCCCTCCTCCTCCTCCTCCAACAACGGCAGGGGCAGGAGCCGGAGCAGCAGCACTGGCAGCAGGAATCGCGTCCACTCCCCAATCGTCCTCCTCGAAATCATCCGCCTTCCTCTTCATTCCCCTCACCTCGTGATCGGGAACCATCGACAACTGCATCGCGAGATCATCGAACCCCAACCCTTCCAGATCCAACAACCCTCCTCCCATCATCGCCTGAGAGGGAGGAGTCGATCCTCTCGGTGGTGGTGGTGGAGGAGGAGCGGGAGCGGGAACGGGAGGAGGAGGTGCCGCTGCTGCTGCTGGGGGCTTCGCGGGAGGCGGTCTTCCCTGATTCATTCTCGCAGGAGGTCGCCCGACCGAAGAAGGAGGTCTACCTGCTCCCATTCCTCCTACTGTAGGGTTGCTGTTGTTGTTTCTCGGAGGAGGAGGACGTCCATTCGAAGGAGGAGGTCTCGCTGGGACTCCCGAACCTGCTCCTGGTTTCCCTCCGTTGGGAGGAGGTCGACCTGTTCCTGGAGCCGTTGACGAGCCTGCTGGACGAGGTTTAGGTGGAAGGGGTTGTTTAGAGATCGATGACGGTCCTGTCGGAGGTGGGGGACGAGGAGGTCGAGCTGGGACTCCTGCTCCTGCTCCAGGAGGTCGAATCGATCCTGACGACGACGACGACGACGCGACTCCTGCTCGGTTCGAGGGTCCTCCTCCTCCTGGTGCCGAGACGGCTCCTCCTACGGGAGGCGGTACGAACACCGGTACTCCAGGAGCTCGTCCAGTCTTGATGATCAACGCGGCCGTTTCCATCGTCGCCTTCTCTCCGACGAGGTTGAGGTAATGAAGCAGCGCTGGAGCGTGAGGACCTAAACTCGTCAATCCTGGAGCTCCTGGCGTTCCTTCTGGGTTTGCTGCGAGAGCGGAGAGAGCTGCTACTGGATCGACTGGAGGACGACTCGACGAAGGAGGTTGGGATTGGGAGGAGGAGGAAGGGTTGGCGAGAAGGAGAGTTTCGAGAGCTGGATTAGGACGTTGAGCTCCTGGACCTGTAGGAGGAGGTCGACCATTGGGAGGACGGTTGGGTGGACGACCTGTTGAGTTTGGAGGTCGACCGACGGAGCCGTTGAGAGGTCGAGGTCCGTTGGAAGGTGGACGACCGACGAAGCCTGCTGGACGAACTCCTCCTTGACCTGGTGGACGAGCTCCTCCTGGTCCTGTCGGAGGTGGACGAGTTCCGTTCAGAGGTCGAGCGGGTGGTGGTCGGCCTCCTCCTGGAGGTCTCGAAGGTCCTGCTACTCTTGGTCCTCCTCCTCCTCCTCCCGACGCGACTTTCGTTCCTGCTCCTGCACCGCCCGTCTTCTCCTTGAGATGTTGAGCGACCAAGGCCTGAAGGATCTGAATCGCCTGCTGAGCACCGAGACTTCGAAGATGATCGAGTTGTTCCTTCGAGAGATGAGAGAAGACGGAGGGGTTGAGGATGATGGTTCCTTCGTGGAGGACGAGGGCGGGAGAGTCGAGGAGAGGATTCGTGGCAGCGGGAGTGTTTTTGAGAGCTGCTGCTGGGATGGGAGCGACGATGATGGGGATCGGGACGGTGGTGGTAACGTTGATGGCTGGAGGTCGAGCGTTGTTGTTATTGTTCGGGGGTCGACCTGGTCCGTTCGGAGGACGGAAGTTTCCCTGCTGAGCTCCGGTTTGAGGAGGACGAGCCATTCCTGGGCGACCTGGGTATCCTCCTGGTCCTGGAGGACGAGCTCCGATCGGTGGCGAGGGTCGATTCGGAAGAGAGAGAGCTGGGGGACCTCCTTGAGCGAGAGCGTGAGCTTGGATGTTGGCGTTCACTCGAGCTTGTTCGGCTCGTTCGGCGGCGAGCTGGACGGCCTGGAGACGTAGGAGTTCCTTCTCTCGAGCCTTCCTAGCCTTGTCCTGCTTGAGAAGCCTCGACTTGATCTCCTTCGTCGCCTTCTCGGCCAGAGCTGCTTCCATGTCGTCGTCGAGCGTCCAGTAGGCTCCCGAGTTCTTGGGTTGACCGGGCTCGAGGGGAAGCTTGAGGAAGGCTTTGTTGTTCGAGAGACTGTGGCGAAGCGTGACCTGTGAGGAAGTGAAGAAGAAGGATAAGATCAATTCGAGTTCAGTCGAATGAAGAAAGGACGCGTCCAGAAGAGAGGAAACGAGACGAACCTGCCAACCTCCCTCCTTATGCGTCCCAAACCACTCAAACTCCCTCGCGATCCAATCACAAATCTCCTGCAACGTCCCTTTCCTCTCCGGCAGCCCTTGAAGAGCGAGCAAGATCACACTCGTGTACGATAGCGGAGGTTTGTTGGGATCTCCTCCGGGTGGCGGTGGCGGCGGTGGAGGAGGAGGAGGAGCTGCCTGTTGTTGCTGCTGCTGCTGCTGCTGTTGTTGTGGTGGAAGAAGAGCCGCGAGAGGATTCGAGGAAGGGGAAGACGAGGAAGAGGCTCTGGGTTTCTTGGACGCTGCTGGCGGTCGAGCGGGTCGAGGACCGGTGAGACCTGCTGCTTGGAGGATAGCGAAAGGAGTTGGAGTTCCTGGTCGAGAATCGGAAGGACCTGCGGCGGCGTTGGATGCGGATGGGTAGTCGAGAGGACGTTCTTGAGGGAAGGAGGGAGGTTGACGGTAGGAGGGAGTAGGGTGAGCGATGAGATTGGGGGAGAGGGAAGGGGATTGGGATTGATTGGGATGAAGCGACGAGGGATGAGGAGAGAGGGATGGGTTGGAGTGACCGTCGTAGTCGACCTGCATGGGAGAAGGACCTCGATGTGTCGACTGGTCGAAAGGTGAAGGGAGAAGACCTGATGAGCGATCGTCGTCCTCCATCTTGACGTCCATTCCTTCCGAGAGAGCTGCGAGGGCGGCCATCGACTTGGGCATCTTCCCTCCTATCCGAGGACGATCCGAAGGAGGAGCGACTCCCTTCCCCTTCCCAGACGTCGACGCCGTAGGTTTGGAAGGCGAAAGAGTGAGTCCTCTCTTCTTCTTCGGCGACTCCTCTCCTTCCGTCTCGGACGCGACGCGTTCCTGCCCTTCTTCCTCCTCCGCGTCGTCGTCGTCGTCTTCCGAGTCCGATCCATGATGAGGTCTGCTGTGGGATGCGAGAGCCGAGTGACCTTTCCCGAGTCCTGGACGAGGGTACTTGGAGGTCGAAGGGTGTTCCAGTCGAGAGGGGAGTTTGACTTTGATGGACGGAGGAGAATTGTGATGGTGGTGGTGATGATGATGTCGATGAGGGTGGCTCTTCCCTTTCCCCTTCCCTCTTCCTCCTCCTGATCCGAGCGTGATCTTGAGAGGAGCTGATTTGGAGGAAGAGGAAGGTCGAACTCCCTTCCCGGCCGAGAAAGGTAGGATCGCTCCTTTCCCTCTCCCTTTCCCTCCTCCTCCTCTCGGCCCTGAAAGACGACGGTTCTCCTCGTCACTTCCACTCCCACTCCCACTCGACGATCCGCTCCCAGACCCACTCGAGCTACCACTCCCACTCCTCGAGGACCGACTCGACCCGCTTCCACTGGAACTCCCACTTCCTCCTTCGAGAGCGCGACGGTTTCTCCTCTTTCTCGTCCGAGGACTCTCCTGCTCCCTGTCGGATCCACTACTGCTCCCGCTCCCAGATCGACTGCTGCTGCTCGCGTGAGCATTTCGGGAGGAGTGATGATGATGGTGTCCATGATGAGCGAGTCGATCCGGAGAGACTCCTTCGGAGGAGTTCGAGTCGTGAAGGAGGGAAGCCAGGTTGGGAGGAAGGACAAAGTGGAACGTTCGAATAGAGATTTGGATCTTCGTTCTGCGAGGTTCGAAAGTGAAAGAAAATCGCCAGCAGAAAGTCAGCTCAGAGCTCTTCTGATCTCGGTGGCAAGCTGAGACGCGACCGCGAACCGAAGGGAGAAGCCACGAAGGAGATTGCGAACTGACCTCTCGTGTAACAGAGCTCTCTTGCCTCTACCGAAGTACTCATCATCCACCCAAGCTCCATTCCTCCCCAACACATCGAGTACATAGCTCCCCTGATGATCGTCGTACGAAATCCTAGCGTGAAGTCTCGAGACAGCCTTGAGAGCTCCGAGATCGACGTCGACGCCTTGGTTGGGGTCGTCCTGAGCAGCATGGGGAGGAGCTGAGGGTACCTTTGGAGGGTGGGGAAGTTTGGAAGTCGATGCGATAGGTTGCTGAGGTGATTTCTGTTTGGACTTCGCAACTGCTTTGGAGGAGGGGTGGGGTGTTGAGGTGATGGTAGAGGGAGGAAGGGAGGAGGTGGACGTCGAGGGAGCTGCTTCGAGCTTGCTAGAGGAAGAAGCTGCTAGAGCGGCTTTGTTGAGAGAAGGGTTCGAAGGTGTCCCCGTGGGTGCTGTTGATGGTACTGTCCGAGCAAAGGGGTTGAGTTTGGAGTTGGGGGGAGGAGGAGGAGGAGCTGAGCTCGAGGGAGGGTCGGGCAGAAGTTCGTCGGGAGGTGGGATGGGTTGAGGCTGACGGCACAGGTGGAAGGAAGGTTGAAGTTAGCGTCTCATCCCTGAAGTATACAAGCTGGAGGGATAACTGAGAAAGGCGGGCAGCAAGCTGAGGAAGGAGTGACGTCCCAAAGCGTTGAGCTCAACCTCCTTCCCTCCTCCTTCCCCGTTTCTTCGCTCTCCCATCCCTCCTCTCGCTCCAACCAGAAAGCCAGTATCCCGGATCAACAGAGAAGATTGATCCACTCACTTGCACTCTCCTTCCGATGGTTACATTGATGGTTTGTAGATAGTACGAGAAGTCCGGAAACTCGATCTTGTAGTAGGCCTCGACCGGCTGAGTCGAAGGGTTCGACGATTCTGCAGAGGTCGAAGGTAGGGTGGAGGGACCTGCAACGGAGAACTCGGAGGTCTCCATTGAGGGAGTGGAAGAGGAGGCGCGAGGGGAGAGATCGGAGGGGGAGGAGCTGCAGGAGAGGTCGAAGGGGTTGGAGGGGAAGGGAGGAAAGCCCGAGCTCAATTCTTTCTCGTCGGCGTCGTCCTCTGTTTTCCTCCCACCTTTCTTTCCCTCAAAAGGAGCTCCTCACCGTTATCGCTGTTGTTTTGTTCATCTCACTTTGCTTTTGCCTTGCAGGTCGAGATTAAAGAAAGTCTGCTCCAAAGCACGCTGCCTTCCCAACCTCTCTCTCACTCTCTCGCCTCCATCGCGCGACGTCGAAGATCGAGCAGCAAAGCTCATTAATTTATACCGAGGCACAAGAGAGAACATAGAGAGCTACGTCTAAGAAAGAGTGAGAAGAAGGAATCGAAGGGGCAAGCGAACCGTAAAAGAAGCTTAAAAAAGGGGGGGGGAATAGACAAGAAAGGAGAGGAGAGCACCAGAAGCGAGGCGAGAGGAAACGGCCGAGTCGTTTGTTTTTTGACGACAAAAGGTCGTATGGAAAATAAAGAGGTGTGCCCGTGAGAGAGAGAAGCTAAAGAAGAAGAAATGAAGAGAGCGAGGTCAGCACGAGGAGTGTGGTGGGAGAAGGGAAAGAGAACGCGACTCACCGATCCGTTGTTGTTACAGGAGGGAGAACGAAAAACGAAGCCAGGAGCGGTACATAGAGGGAAGAGATCTGAAGGATCGTCGTCGTCTAGAACTCCATCATTCTCTGGGCAGCGGTCCGAGGCTTGGGAGCAGAGTTCTCGTCGTCCTGAAGAGCACGTTGGAGGGAAGGAGAGAAGGAAAGAGAAGGAAGGTCAGCTCGAGCGCGACGAGAGGATCGAAGGCAAGCAGAGGGTGTATGGAAGCTGAATACTCACATCGTCGTTGGCGCTGGCAGCGGCGGCGGAGAAAGATCCGGCGAGAGCGAAAGGCTTTCCCCTGGAGCAGGAGGAAGGAAGGAGAACGAAAACGATGTCAGCAAACGACCGATGGGGAAGGAAGGAGGGAGGAGGAGAAGAGGGAAAGCGGAACTCACTTGGAGAAGTGCTTCTTCTTGGTTCCAGCGAGCTTGGCAGTGCAAGGAGACATCATGTTGTCGGTTGGGGAGACCATGGAGGGCTTTCTATAGATCACGAACCAGAAGGAGGAAGCAAGGAAGGAGGTCAGCGACCCTTTAGCTCGTCTTTCACTCAACATTCCCTCCGTGTCTTCCCTTGCTGACAGGTTGTGGAGGTTGTGGAAGGTTGTACTTACCCAGGAGCCATTCGCTTCATGAGGAGAGCCTTCTGTCCGGCACCCATCTGGCTTCCCATGGTGATGGTGTGAGCAGAGGGAGGGAGGGCGTTTCCTTCTTGAAGGGAAGGGAGAGAAGGAGGAGCGAAGGGGAAGGAGGTCAGAGTCAGTTTGGATGGCTTCAGGAGAGAGAGAAAGGGACGTTGGAGAGCAAGAGTAGCGTGAGAGGGTGACAAGGATAGTGATGAAGTCGCGAAGAGGACAGCTGAGGTCGAGGGAGGTATAGAACGGGAAGGGAAGGGAGGGAAGAAGGCATGTTGAACGACGACCAGCCTCCTTCGACCTTCCCTTCCTTCCACTCTTCTCGACCCCCTCCTTCCCTCTCCCCCTTCCCCACCCAAAAGGGAAGCATAGTATGCATCCTCAGGCTATCCCCACTCGAAGAGAAAGATAATGTAAGACTAACCTCCGTTGGAGAGAGGAGCGAGAGGCTGGACGACGACGGCCGCTTGCTCAGGGTGGTGGAGAGCGTCGATTTGAGGAGAGTTCGAGTTAGAAGAGGAGGACATTCTTGGAGATAGAAGAGAGGGTGAAAGGGGAGAGTAGAGGTGGGGTGGGTTGGGAGTGGGAAAGGTTGAAAGAGCAAGAGAAGGGGGAGCGGTGGGAAGTTGTGGTTGAAGGTTCAACTCGGAAGGGGGTGGGGGCCAGCTCCTTTTCTTTTAGAAAGCACTCACGGTCGGCGGGAAGTTCAAAGGGGGAGAAGGAAGAGGGAAAAAAAAATCGTGAGATCGGAAAAATTTAGAACCATGAAGGTAAAGAGCGAGATATGTAGCAAGTCGGAGCGAAGATAAACTGAGAGCAAGCGGGAAAAAAGGGAGAGAGGGAAGAAAGCGAAAGAGGAAAGAGGCACGACGTCGAGGACGAGTATCTAGTGCGAGGGCTGAAGATGAAAGGGATGGAAAGAAGCAAAGAAACAATAGGGTAGAGAAGCTCTAAAGTAGGAAGAGAGGATATCGGTATACAGTGTTCGACCGTGATGAAGAGCGAGAAGAAGAAAGGGGTACAAAGCCGTAGCAAGAAAAAAAAAGAAAACAACGAACGAGCCAAAACAGTCCCTCCACCCCTCAAGCCATCATGACCATCATCCCCACAGGATTCTCTCCTCGTGTATCCCTCACAGTCACGACCTCCTCCTCCTGCTGCTCCTCCTCGTCCTCATCCTGCTCCATCCCAAACTCATCCAACGTCCCTCGAATGTCACTCATCCTCCTCCCCGTCTTCCCAGCAGCGACCTCGACGACTCCAGGAGCGACAGAGACGACCCCGTTCGCCGTGAGCAACACCTCTCCACCAGGTCCTCTCTTCCCTCTCGCATCCAAGATCCTCAACGCCTCTCTCACTCCTTCAACTTCCACCTCAGCTCTTCTCCTCTTCCTTGAAGCGGGAGGGACGCTTCCTCCGCCGAAGTTGGATCCCATCGATACGTCCTCCTCTTCGAGTTTGACCGACGACGACGAGGAGGAAACAGCGAAGGGAGAGCCGGCTGATCCTGAAGCAAAGGCGTGGTGGTTGGAAGGAGGGAGGGAAGAGGAACCGTGAGGATTGGGAGAGAGCGCGCAAGAGGGGAGTCGACGCGAGACGACTTCGGCGAGGAGGGAGAGATCGGCGAAGGTAGTGTTAGGATGTGACTTAAACTGCCTCCATGCTGTCGAGGTAGGGACCATGAGACCCGAGTGATGATCTCCTCCTTCCGGTTCCTCGGATCCAGCGAACGAAGAGGTCGACATCGACGAGCGGGAACGAGTCGACGAGCCTCCCCCGAGAACGAGTTTCTTGTGCGATCCTGATTCGTCGATTCCTCCTCCCGACAGAGTATCGACGCACGACGACGATGTTGACGAGCCTGATCCACACGCCTCGGGTACTCCACAACAGCTCAACTCGACGACGAGTCCATCTCCTGCTGCTTTCGACCTGGCTGTCTCCGAGCAGTTTCCACAAGGAACTCCCGAGCTGGACGAGCATCCTCCTCCGCCCGCCGCCTCTCCTCCTTCGTCGGCCTCTGCTCCCTCCAGCGTCTCGCAGAACGCTTTCCCGAAAGGATCGTCTGCGCAGGCGGCACAATCCTGAGGGTTACCCGTGCAGGAAGGGAGGGAGTTCGGATCGGAGGAGGACGCGGCGACAACGGTTCGATTGTTGGAGGCTTCGAATCCGAAGGATGGGTTGAAGATGGGTGCGACGAGGGAGACGGAGGAGGGAGAGGAAGGGTTGGCGTTAATAGAGCGACCGAGCGATGTGGAGAAGTTGGCACTGGAGGAGGAATTGGCGGTGGAGGAAGACGCGAGAGAGGTGTACGACCAAATCGCCGCTGGACCCTGATGGCTTGCTCCGCTGTTTCGACGACGAAGGTAGGCTGATGGGAGAGAAACTGCTCCTCCTCCTGTACTCGACGAGACCTGGGATGCTGGGTAATCGACTCCGAACGCTTGTGTTGGAGAGGGCTTCGGGGAGACGTCCGAGGAGTTGAGGAGACCGGTGAAACCTGCATGGAGGTCTCTGGATTCGGCGGCCATACGGCAGATGCATGGAGTATCGTTGGTGGTACAGAATCCGCAGGAGGGAACGAAAGAGGTCGCGTAGGAGAACGGGACGGAAGTCGCGGCTGTCGGTGTGGGAGGCCGAGGGTCAGGAGGAGGATGCGCGTGAGAGTGGGAGGAATGGTCGTGTGAAGAAGTAATGGGAGGTGGGACGGAGGTGGAAGTTCCGGCGAGCGTGGTCGAGAAGGAGGAAGGGAAGTAGTTCGTGGCTGGGAAGTTGGAGTCGGTGGGAGTAGCCGAGGAGGAAGAGGGAGTTCGGCGGGCCTCCTGCTGCTGGTACGCGGACGAAGGAGACGACTTCCCTCTCCATCCTTCCCCCGTAGACGAGCCTTCTCCTACTATCGACCCGCTCCTCGAAGCACTTCCTGCTCGACTGCCCATCTCTCCAGCTCCATCCTCAAACTCCTCGACCTTGACCTTCTTCCTCTTCCTCCCCGTTGCTCCTGCTCGCGTACTGCTCCCGGACGCAGAACTTCCAGGAGTAACGGTAGAATCTCCTCCGAGTTGAGCGACGAGAGCCTTTAGTCGATCGTTGTCTGACTTGAGGGTCTGGTTTTCGGCTTTGAGGGCGACCGACTCTGCTTTGAGGGCGAGCGAGATGGTTTGGAGAGAGATGTTCTTTTGGACTTCCTCCTGTTCGTCTGAGGACGGCGAAAAATGGAGATCGAGAGATCGAGAGAGATGGGAAGATGGTACATGAGTCAGATACGCGTTCGAGATGAGACGTGCTCAAGAAGAAGGGGAGAGGAGAGAGCGAAGAAGCACGTACAGTCTCGACACCTTTGTTCAAGCTCAGCGACGTAATCCTGCTTCCTCTCCCTGAAGGCACGCTGAGCTTCACGATTTTGAGCACTGGATGGTGAAAAGACATACGAATAGAAGTTTTGATCAGTATTCCTGATTCTTCGATCAAGAGAAAGCGTTGGGGGGAAGGAAGAATCGGAAGGGGAGGAGGCTCGAGAAGGAAGGAGAACGAAGGAAGGGTGAGTTCGTACCTTTTGCCGGTCTTCGGAGCAGTTTCTGCAGCTTTCCTTCCTGGGCGAGGTCTAGGAGGGATAGTCCATTCCTTGGAAGCTTTAGCGAAGACTGGAAGCGAGAAGCAGAAAAAAAAGGAGGGAAGACAAGAGAGAGAGGACACCGGTGAGAGAGGAGTCAGCGTGAATCGGATTCTTGAGCTTGGACGCTGCCAAAGGACTCTTCTTCTCTCTCCCTCAGTGGGACAGAGAAGCGTAGGATCGATGCTCACCCTTTCCGACTGAGCTCGATGTATCTCTCGAGGGTGCTGGCGTAGTCATTTTGGTAGAGGGAGAGGAAGGGGACGAGAGATGGTGGAGAGTGGGACGTCGGGCGAATGAGGAGGAGGAAGTCGAAGAAGGAAGGGGGAGAAGAAGATCCACGCCTCTTGGGTGAATCTGAGCGCTGGTATGATCTAGGCGAGGGACTCGGAGAGGGAGGGAAGGTTCTCTGCGATCTCTTTATCCAAGAGAGAGAGACGGCGAAGAAGTGGGTCGATTGGAAGAAAGAGCGGTGGTGGTGGTTTGGGATTTCTCGAGACCAAGGCTGCCAGAAACAAGCGACCGAAAAAATCAGATTAGATTTTTGACTCCGTCTCCCCATCAGGTTTGGACGTCTCGACAGGGATGTGATCCCCACAAAAAGAGCGAGCGAGAACGAATGAGAAGAAAGGACGAAGGCCAAAGCATGGGGAAGAGGGAGGGGAAGCTCGCACGTCGTCCAATCCAAAGCTACCTTAGCTCGCCAACGGCCACGACAGCTCGTCCAATCGTACAAGAGATCATCTAGATGTCTCGTTGGTAGGTCTAGAAGGTTCTACGCGGCTTCTCCATAACGAGAAGTGTCGATGGTCAGTCACCTATCGCCTGCGAAGAGCTCGCGATTCGCGAATCGCATGGGCACGTTGAGCTCGACTCCTCTTCCTTTTTAGACTGCATCGCCGTCCACCTCTCTGTTATGCCTCCAACCGCCACTTCGCTGTCCTCAGAAGCAAGAGAGTGATCTCTTTCAAGATGTCTCTTCTCTCTCAGTCCTGGGAGCCACCCTCAGCTCTCGAGATCCAAACCTCCATCCTCCTTCCCTCCCTCCTCCTCCTCCTTCTCCCTTCGGTCATGTCCTTCAGCCCTCGACTCCTTCCACCCTCTCTTCGTCGACGACTCCCCTCCTATCCCTCGTACCTCAAACCCTTCGTCACCTTAGACGATATATACCCGGCCGACAAGATTAGACCCAAGCGAACGGGATGGAAAACGGTCGTCCTCTCCCTCGCCGCCTTCGTCCAGCTTCAATCCCTTTGCTTCGGATCGACTTGGACGCAAGACGCTCAGGACCGGTGGTCAGGCCGATCTTGGATCGTCTCAGGACTTCTAGGAGCATGCTGGGTCTACGCCGGAGTCTACCCATTGGTCGTGCGAAGGACTTCAACGGCGAACTACTCGCTGCTCTTCTTCTACCTCCTTCAGCTCCTCTCCTCCTCCCTCACCCTCCTCGCCCCCTTCTACCTCAACTCTAACGCCAGAGTACGGTTCTCGGATCTTTTCGCCATCTTAATGGACTTATTGCTCGTCGGAACAACCCTCACCATGCAAACAGAGGACCTGCCGTCGTTTTACATCGAGGATCAACAGAGGCTCGTCGCCGAGGGAAGCAAAGGTTTGTAACCCTTTTCTGGAGATCAAAACGAGCTGGACCACTGAAGGTGTCCGCTTCACCTTTTTTTCTCTTCTGCAAACAGGCTACAGTCCCGAGGATCGATCGACGTTGGCGAGTTGGCTCACGTTTACCTGGGTTTCTCCTCTTATCGACTCTGGTCCGTCTTCCTTCACTTTTGACGGCTTCAAAAGCTGTCCAGCTCACCTCTGGCTCCCATCTGCCCCGTTCTCTATCAGGTCGCAAAGGATTCCTGGTCGAATCCGACCTCTGGCTCCTTTCTCCCGTCAACCTCTCTCGCGCCGTCTTCCCTCGATACGATGCCATGATCAACCTCTCAACGTTCCGACGAGTCCTCAAATCCAACGGGTTCGATTTCCTCGTCGACTTCGTTCTCGCTCACGTCCAGACCGTCCTTGTCTAGTCAGTTCAGCTCGGCTTCCTTCTTCTGTGCATCTTGACGCGTCCCGACCTGCTTCAACGCTGACTTCGGCTGCGGCTCTGCCTCCTTGTGGTCATTTCAATCATCAGCCTCAACCCCTACTTCCTGAAGCAGATCTTGGACGCTATCCAAGACTCGACGTCGGAGAAGATCGCCAGAGCCTACGGCCTCACGGTCTTCTCGTTCCTCCTCTCTCTTCTCAAGGTTCAGACGGAGCTCAACAAGAGGTGGTTTGGAAGACGAGCCTCGATCCGGTCGAACACTCAGATGGCTTGCAGTATCTTCAAAAAGTCGTTGATCCGGAAGGATACGAGTGGGGTGGCTGAGGGAAAGAGAGCTGGGGTTGGGAAGATCGTAAGCTCGACTTTGGGATCTATCGCTGCTGGACTGTAGCTCGTTTCTCGCGCTGACCTGTCGTTTTAACTTTCTTATCTTCTCGTCATTAGATTCAGTGAATTTAAAGAGTGTCTAGATCGTAACAAGGACTTCCGATCCGGACTGACCTTCTCCCTCCCTTTCCATCCAGATTGATGTCGAACGACGCGCCTCGGATCGCCAACTTCGACGTCTCACGACTATACGTTGTTCCTCTGTAAGTTTTCGCGCACACTTTCCCGCTCGAGATCGCACATCTGATCCTCAGGCGCATTCGTTTTTCTCTCGCAGCGAGCTCGGAATCTGCATCACCTTCCTCTACTCCATCATCTCGTGGTCTGCCTTCGTCGGAGTCGCTACGAGTGAGTCCATCCGCTTCTTTCGTGCTCTCTGTCGATCTCATCGAGCTGATCTCGTCCCCTCGTTCGTTGACACAGTCCTCCTGCTCATGCCTCTCCAAACCTATCTCACCTCTCTCAACTTCTCTCTCCACAAGAAGTACCGGCAGGCGTCCGACGAGAGGACAAACCTGCTCGCGGAACTCATCGACTCGATCAAGATCATCAAATTCTTCGCGTGGGAGCAGAGGTGGCTCGACAAGATCGACGCTGCTCGAGCGAAGGAGTTAAAGCTCAAAGTGCAAGGTGAGCCTCACCTTCCTTCTGAGCTGGATAGAAGCGAATCTGACCCTCTTCTTCGCACGCAGAATCCATCGTTTTGCTCGTCTTCAGCTTGAGCGGGACTTTGACGCCTATGATGTGACTTTCAACCCCCTTCTTTGCTCCGTCGGACGCGACTGACATCGAGCTCTTCATCCTTCGATCTAGCGTCACTGTCGTCTCGTTCTTCTCGTGAGTCAATTTGGGGAAGCAAAACGATACTCTGAGAGTCTCGGGCTGAACCCCTTTCCTCTTCATCTCTCCTTCAGCTTCATTCAGCTTCAAAAGAGAGAACTCACCGTCAGCGTCGCCTTCACTGCTTTGTCTTTGTTCTCGATGCTTCGTGAGTACCCATCCCCTCCAGCAATCTTTCAGATCTTCTAGAATTCCCTGACAATCCTTCCTTCCCTCTCAGGAGTGCCTTTGAACAAGTAAAGTTGCAGATTCGCTTCTCTCCCTTCGTCCGTGACGAGCGAGATCTGACGCTGCTGTCTTTCGCTTCTTCCCGTCTCAAGCCTACCTGAGTTCGTCGTTCAGTTATCTCAGGTTACAGTTGCCTGCCGCCGAATCGACGCGTTTCTGAAGGAAGACGAGGTTTCCGTCGCGATTTCGTCTCTCAAGTCCGAAACTCTTCCCGTCGACACCTTCACTCCCGACGACACTCGCATCGGATTCCTCGGCGCTCGCTTCAAGTGGAACTTTGGAACCGCCGAGGCTAAGGACAAGGCTCCCGAGGTCAAGACGAACGGAACTCCTGAACTCAATACGGCCGTCGCTGCTGCTCTCGAGGAACCTCTTCGCGTCTTCGAACTCGGCGACATCGACTTCATCTTCCCCGCTGGAGCTCTAACCCTCATCAGCGGACCGACTGGATCAGGAAAGACGGCTCTCCTTCTCTCACTTCTCGGAGAGACGGACATCATCAAGGGATCGATCCTTCTTCCCAAGGAGGTCAACCGTTTCGACGACGAAGGACTCTCCAACTCGATTGCCTACTCCGGTCAGACTTCATGGCTGCAAAACTTATCGATCAAGGGGAACATGTAAGCTCCTTCGACGCTTGATGCTCGACTAGGCCAGTAGCTGATAGACTAATCGTCGACGCGTCCTTTCTCCCAAGTCTCTTCGGATCTCCCTTCGACGAGGAACGATACAACGCTGTCATCAAGGCTTGCGTTTTGGTTCCCGATTTGGACATGCTCGAAGATGGCGATGAGACGGGTGAGAAATCAGTTTACCTTCTCGGCTTTTTAACCCTCGAAGCTCAAACTGACCTCGCTCCTCTTGTTCGCAGAGATTGGAGCCAGGGGAGTTACGTTGAGCGGTGGCCAGGTTTGTGAACAGCTTTTCCTCTCATCGAGACTTCAAATTTACCTTCGCTTGTTTACCCTCCCACAGAAAGCGAGAGTTGCTCTTGCTCGAGCCGTTTACAGTCGAGCGAAGGTGAGCAGCTCAACCTTTCCCTCTCCTACCCGTGAGACTAATCAGGTTCATTTTACACTTCTCCAGCACGTTCTTCTCGACGACCCCCTCGCCGCCGTCGACAGTCATACCTCTGCTGCCTTGGTACACGACTGCCTCGCTTCTCCTCTTCTCAAAAACCGAACGGTCGTGAGTCTTCGATTCGGGGACGCGTCTGGAGCTCCCCTCTCTCAGCACTGACTCTCTTTCTTCCTCGCCCTTTTCAGATTATCGTATCACACCATATCGAGCTTCTACTTCCAATCGCTCACTCCGTCATCCACGTCGTCGATGGAAGGATTGAGGCTCAAGGAACCGTCGCGGAACTTCGAGCGAACGGTCATCTCTCCGCCATCGTCGCTGAGGTCGAGAAGGCTCACGTCGAGGAAGACACCTCTGTCGAAAACACTTCTGAAAGCAAGGACCTCGTCTCTCTGGAGGAGGCCAAGCCGAAGAAGACTGTGAAGAAGTTGACGGAGGACGAAGATCGCGCGAGGGGAAGAGTGACCGTGAGTTGCGGTTTCTTCCCATCTCGTTGATGATTTCGGGCCCAACATCAGATCTAGATCACTGAAGTTACTTCTCTTTCCTCCTTTCGAACAGCTCAAAACCTACAAGGTTCGTTGCGAGGAGAACATCGCTCGCGCGCAACAACTGACTCGTACTTTCCCTCCCTCGCTCAACAGACCTACCTTGAAGCTGCCTCCTACTCTTGCATCGCTGGGATTGGATTCCTGATGATCTTCTCTGATAACTCTGCTATCGTAGAGAGATGGTGGATCGCAATCTGTGAGTGGTCGCGCAGTTTCCTTCAGATTCCTCGTGAGCGTTCGCTGACCCTTCGTTCCCTCGAATCTCCGCAGGGACTCGACCCGTCGACGGTACCGGCTCTTCGCTCTTATCTATAGCTCGATCCTCTCTCTCGAAAAGCGGCTATCAGCAGCCCTCGACTCAGCAAGCCTTCTCGCTCGGCTCCTCATCGAACTCAACCAACAACTTCACGACATCCTCCCTGCCAAGCTCCAAGGAGCATCCTCTCTTCTACTTGGGGATCTACTTCGGTGAGCTCAGCTTCCTCGCCATTTTTTTTTCTCGCATTTGCTGTTTATTGGGCTGATCTTGTTTTCCTTTCTCGTTCTTCCTCTTTTCCAGCCATCTGCTTCGCCTTCGTTCTTTCTGGCCTCCTTCGAAACCTTGTCGGGTTCTTAGGAAAATACAGAGCGAGTAAGAAGCTTCACGCAAAGGTGAGTTCAGCGACAGATGCGTTGAAGTGACAGACGCGTCGATCGCACGATTCGCGTCTCACTCTTTCCTCTTCTGCTCTCCATTAGCTTCTTCGCTCCGTCATGAGGGCTACTCCTCGTTGGTTTGATATTACCCCTAGTGGGAGAATCTCGAACAGATTCACCAATGATATGGGTACGTCTCGTCTCCTGACTGTTTCACTTCGACCGAAACGCTGACCTCTCCGTTTCCCTTTCCAGGCTCCATCGACGGGAACGTCCTCAACCTGATCACGATGTCCGGTAGATCTATCACCGAAATATCAGGAGCGCTCTTCCTTATCTTCTCTCTTCTACCCGTATTCCTCGTGCCCGCTGCTCTCATCGGTGAGTCGCGCCAACTCGGCTCAGTCGCAAATCAGTCGATTGCAATGCTGACTTGATCCTCTTCCAGGCTCCCTCTTTTTCCACTACACCCGAGAGTACATCCGATGCGCTCGAGACCTGCAGAGAATGAAGGTGAGGAGGTATCGACGTCGAGCGCTAGATCGAGAATCTGATCTTCACTTTCTTTCTCTTCTTTCAGGCCGTTGCCCTCTCGCCTATCCTCTCAGGATTCGATTCCGCTCTCGCTGGAATCGCTGTTATCAGAGCTTTCTCTGCTGAGAGACGGTTCATGAACGAGTTCTTCGATAGGAACGACGTCTCGACCGCCGCAGAATGGCGCGTTTGATCCTTCGACCTTCACCGTTTTGGGTGCTGACTTCTCTTCTTCCCTTTCCAGGTGGTTCTGGATGTGTTCAAGATGGGTTATGGTGCGATTTGATCCCCTCGGAGTCGTTGCCACTTTTGCAACGACTCTTCTCGTGCTTTACTTCGAGATTTCGGCTGGTTTGGGAGGGGTAGGTCCCTCTCCCACTCTTTCTTGCCAGCCCAGAACTCACACTTACTACTCTCCCTCTTTGTTTCAACTCTCTCAGATGCTCATTCTATCCTCTCAGGGACTCACAAATGCTATCTTCTGGCTTTCTCGCTACTGGAGCGCGTGAGTCGTCTCAACGCCATCCCTTCTGCTCCGTCTCAATCCACTGATCTACCCTCTCCCTTTCCAGCATGGAGACGAGTATGAACGCTGTCGAGAGAGTCATTGAGTACCTTCAAATCCCTCAAGAGGCTCGTCTTCTCATCCCCGAGACGACTCCTCCAGCCTACTGGCCGTCGAACTCAGGAGAAACTCTTGTGAGTTTCTTTTTAGCTTCCGTCGCCTCGTTTGACTTCAAGCTGACTTCGGAAAACTCCCACTGTAGATCTCGGTCAAGGATCTCGTCATCTCTTATGATCCCGCTCTTCCTCCAGTTCTTCACGGGATCTCGTTCGACGTCAAGCCTCGAGAAAAGGTGAGCGAGTAGCTTCAACTTCCTTCGGCGGGTCTCGTTTTCTCCTCGACCTGACGTCCGTTTTCTTCCTTCAGATCGGGCTCATTGGAAGGACTGGGTAGCTTTCTCCGTTCTATTTTCTACCCTTCTTCATTAGCTGACCTTTCGACTTCCTCGGCTACAGATCCGGAAAGAGTACTCTCGGAATGAGCTTCTTGCGATTCACCGAGTTCACGAGCGGAAGCATCTCTATCGACGGGATCGACATCTCGACTATCGGTCTACAGAACCTTCGAGAGAAGGTCTCCATCATTCCTCAGGTTAGTGAATTCCTTTAGTCAGTTCTTTTCTCTCGAGCTCACCCTTCTCTCTCGTTCCTTCCTTCTGCAGGACGCCGTTCTCTTCTCTGGAACGATCAGATCCAACCTTGACCCTTTCCAGGTAAGTCCCATCTACCCCCCACTCCTACAACAATCTCTCTAGCTGAATATCCTGACCTCCCCACTGCAGGAACACACCGACGAGGAGCTCACCGCCGCTCTCCATCGAGTTCAACTTGGACTCCCCTCCACCTCCGTCGCTCCCACTCGAGCCGCCTCCTCCAGCGACCTTACGAAGCTCAACGGGAACCAGTCTAAGGACGTCGAGGAAGCTCTCAAAGCTAACAGCGTTGCATCGGGAGGAAAGATCGTGGTCACTCTCGACTCAGAAGTCAGGTGAGTCGGCGTCGCGACGCTCTTTCTCTTCTTGAGCGCAGACTGACTCACACTTTCTCTCTCTCAGCTCTGGAGGTCAGAACTTCAGTCAAGGTCAACGTCAGGTGAGTACGTTGGAAAGAGGGAGGCGCTTGCTCGATTTGACTGATCGAGCTGGATCTGACCTCTCTCTCCTCTTTTTTTCTCTCTTCCTTTCTCAGCTCATCGCCCTCGGCCGTGCTCTGCTCCGAAATAACCTCATAGTGATCCTCGACGAGGCAACCGCAAGTGTTGACCTGGAAACGGATCTTCTCATCCAGCAGACGATTCGAGAGGAGTGAGCTCTCTTCCTCTTCTCTCCATCTTCGCTCGACGCGTCTGCCACACAGCAACTGACCCTCCCTCTCCCTTTCTTCGTTATCTCCCACTTCAGATTCACCAACTCCTGCCTCCTCACCATCGCTCATCGACTCTCCTCCATCGTCGACTACGATCGTCTCCTTGTGCTCGACGGTGGACGCGTCGTCGAGTTCGACACTCCCTTCGCTTTGTTGTCGAAGAAGGAGGGGGGAGTCTTCAGAGGCATGGCCGAGAAGAGTGGGAAGTTTGAGGAGTTGTTGGAGAGTGCCGAGAAGAAGGAGAAGTTGAACTAGATCTAGCCGTAAAACGTTTCGGTGGATGCATGGCTTTCAGCTGCTTTGTCTCTCGTCTCTGCCTCCATTTTCTGCCTTAGTTACCGACCGATTCGGCGGCCTCACCTTCGCGGCCGTCGAAAGCGATCCGTGAAAGAACGTTGCGAGAACCGGGTCAATTTTTCCTCCGAGCTCGGGTGTTCGCGGATCAGAATCAAAATGAACTGTGACCAAACAGCGTCCGCTCGTCTCGACCTGCCCACCAACCACGACTTTCTCAACTCCCTTACCCTTTTCTCAAGCCATGGCCGACTCCGACTACGAATCCACTCCCAACCAGATCCCTCCCTTCCCCACCGCTCTCCTCTCGACCCTACTTTCCTACCTGATCCCAGCTCCCAATCCTCCTCTTCCACTTGACCTGATCTCGACCGCCCTCCTCCACCGCCATCAGTTCCTTCCTCCATCTCTCGACGACCCCATCGCTCACTTCGTACACTCCAAGGATGTCGCCGAGCAAAGAGAGGAGGTGTCGGAAGCTCTCGATGGTGTAGCGCGGCTCATGGGCGAAGGAGAGGTGAGCTCGACTTCCTTCCCTCTTTCGCTTCCCTCCACCTGACGTCGTTCGAGATCGGGACAAAAAATTGCTAGAACAATTTTGAGCTGACTTGACCATTAATTCCTCCCTACAGCACCCTTCGCTGGCTCCAGAGTACAACCTGCCCGATCCCCACACCCTCCAAGCTCGTATCCTCCTCTACTCGTCACCAGCGACCTCCCCTCCTCCAGCCTTATCTGTCGTCTTCCTCTACGAAGGTACCACCAACGGATGGAGGTATCACGATCTTCGCCTCCTCCCCTCATCGGAATCGTCATCTTCCTCATCTTCGTCGGACGCATGGACCTCAAACCTCGAGCAAGCCCTCTCGAGTGCAGAGGAGAAGAGGAGGCAGGTCGAGGAGAGAGACAGGGAGAAAGACGCGGCATCTTCAGCAGAAGCAGGAGTAGCAAGCCAGAACATCGAAGGAGATGGAGTCGTAGCTTCTAGCGAGGACTTCTGGTCAGGCTTCTCGGACGAGGAGGAAGGAGGAGGACCCTCGACTCATCCACCCTCCATCCCCTCTCCCAACGAAACTCAAACTCCTCCTCTTCACCACCTCGACTCCTACGATACTCCATCTTCCATCCCCAGCAGTCCCTCCTCCAAGCCCTCCTACCTTAACTCAGCTCACTCCTCCTCCGCCTCCCTCGACGATTACTGGGGTCGGTATGGCGGAGCAGAGGACGGGATCGCTCCCTCAGCCCCTCCCTCCCCTGGAGTCTCTCTTCACAACCCTACCTCCAACTCCAACCATCACTCCTCTTACCATCCCTACAATGAGCAGGAAGAACCTCGTCAGGTTTGGGGAACCGGAGGAGAGACGCCGATTTCGTGGACGCCCAACCCTCAGGATCAGTCCAAGGACGACCACGCTTCCTACTTCCTTCGGAGCGACGCAGAAGAGTTTGAGGACGAACAAGGAGGGAGAGGATTCTACGCCTCGGGTGGAGGAACCCAACCTCGCCGAGGAACCCTTACAGCGGGCGGGATCCTGGGAGACGAGGGAACGATGCCAATCTTCCCTCCTCCTCCGTTCAAGGGTCTCACTCCCGCTGGATCCCCAGACGTTCCTTTAATGATGGGAGGATATTCGATGAGGCAGAAGATGTTGGACGAGGAGAGGGAGGAGCAGAGGAAGAGCGAAGCCGACGGAGCGGAGACGGACGCGACGAGAAGCGACGAATCAACCCCTTCCCCTCCTCACTCGACCAAGGCCGTCCTTCCTCCTTTCACCACGGCCATGAACCGACCTATTACTCCTCCCAAGGTCACCAACGGTTTCCATCCTCTTCCCCTTTCGCCTTCTTCCTCGTCGAAACGAACGGTCGCTCAAATCCACCTCAAGTCGGCTCTCTCCTCCCTCCTTCAGATGCATCAGCTCGCCACGGGCCTGAACGGCGAAGACGCGGCTAGGGACTTCTTGGAAGTCGCGATGGAGGTGGGAGCCGATGGGTTGAAGAGAGGGCAGGAGTGAGGACGCGGGTCGTCGCTTTCGGTTCGGTCTTGCATTTGCTTTCGTTCTGTTTCTCTCGTTGTAGCCACTTGTTTTACCCCGATTTTCATGTATCTCGTATCTTCACGACTTCAACCTGCTATCCAAGTCTTCAGACTTCAGGATCTCCAATTTTTCCCGAGAAGGAGCGTTGACTTTCCCGCAGTCCAAAGTTTCAAAGAGTCGACCTCAACCTTTTGCCTCCCTTCCTCCCTCCTCTTCCCTCCCTTTCCCCTCCTTCTCTCCCGATGGCCAAATCTCGCCCCACGTCCTCGGCACCCAAACGGGCTGTATTCTCCTCTTCCTCCACCAAACCTGCTCGTTCTACAGCCACTTCGACATCCAAGAAGGCCAACAACATCTCTGGGTTCGCTCATCGACAATCCCTGAAGGACCCTTCCCTCTCCCTCGACCCTCTCGACGCCTTCGATCTCATCACCCAGAAGCACAAGAGGTCCGATATCACGACAGAGCTCTCCCGAGATGAGGCTGGGACTGGAAAAGGTCGTGGAGGAGGAGGAGGGAAACGTGGAGGTGGAGACGACGACGAGGAGGAGGAAGGAGAGGACGCCGTTCGAGAGAGGATTCGAAAGATGATCTCTGGAGAAGGGGATGGTGTCGTAGAGGATGACGATGACGAGGAGGTCGATAGTGATGGTGCTTGGGAGGAGATGGGAGAGGATCAGATGGGTTGGGGAGGGGCTTTCATGACCAGGACAGGAAGGAAGAAGGGTTCAAAGAAGGTGAGCTTTGACCTTCCCTCCTCCTCCTTCACTTTTTCCTCACAGCTCGTCTCTTCGCCAGCTTCGATGCATATCGTCGGTTCACAACAATTTAGGAACTCTTTCACTGATACCCCAATCTCCGCCGATCTCGCAGTCCAAAACCTCGAAACCCATCGAAATCAACCTCGACGAAGACGAGGAGTACTCCTCCGAGGACGCTGCCGGTCCCTCCTCTCGACCTTCCCTCCGATTCCAACTCCCAGATTCTCACAACCAAGCTCTCGAGGATGACGCAGATGCTTCAGCCGACGATGACTTCGACTCGGACGAGGGAGGATCCACCGGCTTCATGGACCTCTCGACAATGCTCGACGGACCCATGTCGGATCGAGAGGACTTCGACGACGAGGGAGCTCAGTCTGAGGACGACGAGGGCATGTCAGAAGATGACGACGAGGACGAGGATGAAGATTCGGAGGACGAGGAGATGGACGACGAGGACGAGGGAGCTTTGGATCAGCTGGGAGCTTTCGTGAGCGCTTTGAAGAGTGGGAAGCGGAAGGCTGGAGAGGATGGGGACGAGGAGGATGGAGGTGCTCAGAGGACTAAGAGGAGAGTGTTGAAGGACCGTGGAGAGGACGGTAGGAAGGAGGGTGACTTTGGAGCTCCTCTCGCTAAAGGTACGTCCAGCTTCCTCGACGCGTTTCGAATCTTTCCTTTCTTCTTTCCCTTTCCACATCCTCCACCTCGAACATCCTTCCTGACCTTCAATATTGCATCTCTCACTCTTTATCAGGAACCAAACTCTCCCTTTCCGCCCTTCTCCAACCCCTCCCTCAATCCGCTTCCCTCTCTCTCCTCAAGACCGCTAAAGCTCTCGCTCCCGCCGCCCTCGCCGCCCCTCTCCCTACGCGAGCTCAGGATAAGCTCGATCGAGAAGCTGCTTACGATGCTACGAAGGAGGAGGTTGAGAAGTGGGCTCCTGCGATGAAGAGGATCAAGGAGGTTCGTTCATCGTCTCCTTGCGACTTCGTCCTCAATCTGCGAAGGCTTATTCGTTTCTTTTTCTTTTGACCTAGGCCGAGCACCTCAGCTTCCCTCTCCAAGCTCAGAAAAAGGGAACCGCCTCCAGCTCGGAGATGACTGCCAAGTTCAAGGTGAGATCTCGTCCGCTCTGGAACGCGTCTTGTTCACTGCCGCTGACATCGACCCGCTCCTTCTGCAGCCTTCCAACGATCTCGAATCCGCCGTCGCCAACCTCCTGGCCTCTGCTCAGATGTCGGAAGCCGATCTCGCCAAGACCGAGGACCTCGCCATGAACCATCTCACCCTTGAGGAGGTCGCCGCTCGACGCGCCGAACTCGGTCGTCTTCGAGAACTCATGTTCCGAGCTGAAGCCAAAAACAAGCGAGTCGCCAAGATCAAGTCCAAAGCCTACAGGAAGATCGCCAAGAAGGAGCGAGAGAAGAACGCTTCCAAGATCGCCGCCGCCGGCTTTGGTTCGGACGGAGAGGAGGGAGAGGACGCTCAGATGGAGAGGGAGAGGAAACGAGCAACCGAACGAGCTACCCTTCGACACAAGAACACTGGAAAGTGGGCCAAGTCGATGCTCGGTCGAACGGAGCTGGATGTCGATCAGAGGAGGGAGTTGAACGAGCAGCTCGAGCAGGGAGAGAGGCTCAAGAGGAAGATCCAAGGGAATGATGGAGAAGAGGAGTCGAGCTCGGAGGAGGAGGGAGAGGAACTCGACGACATCAAGAGGAGGGCTTTCGAACAGTTAGAGGATCTGGATGCTGAGATCGAGGAGGGGAGTGGAGGGAAGAAGAAGGGAGGAGGACTGTTTGGGATGAAGTTCATGCAGGACGGGATGGCGAGGGCTCAGGTCGGAGCGGACGCGAGGGCTGATGCTCTGAGGAAGGAGCTCGTTACGATGGAGGAGGGAGACGACGAGGATCGAGGTGGGGACGAGGACGAGCGAGCTGGTGGACCCTCGTTCGTCTCGGTCGGTGGAAACCCCGGTCGAATGCTTTACGGAACCGGAGCTGTTTCTGTAAGTATATCTTTTCACTTTCTGTCATTCTTCACTTCTTCGACGCTTCTTACTGACTCTTTTCCTTTCTCTTCATCGCCTCAGATCCCTAAGACGGTCGCTCCTCCATCCGAGATCTCCGTCGCCTCGACCTCAACTCTCCAATCCTCCCACCTCTCCCCACCCCTTCCCTCCACCACTCCTCGAACCCACAGCACCATTCCTACGCCCGCCGTCGAGGCCAACCCCTGGCTCACCGCTTCCAACGACACCTCCTCCGGACCCAAGATCTCTCGAAAGAAGAACATCGTCGAGGGAGGCAAGAACGGAGGAGTCGACAAGGTCGCTGCTCAGCTCAAGAAGGGACACAAGAAAACCGACGAGGGGAAGGCGCAGGAGAGGGAGGATGCCGAGGTCGAGATCGATCTCGAGGTCTCGCTGGCTGGGACGGCAAAGAAGGCGAAGGGGAAGAAGACGACGGCTACCCAGTCGAAGTCGAAGCCTGCTGCCGCCGAGGAAGGAGTCGAGGACGCCTCGAGTGACGAGGACGGAGAGGACGACTTGAGGGTTGGACCCACAGCTTTCAGGCAGAGGGATCTGGTTGCTCAGGCTTTCGCTGGAGACAATGTTATCGAGGTGAGTTTGCTTCGTTCGAGATTCGTTCGGACGCGTCCTCGAACTTCGCTGATCGCTTCGACCTTTTCTTTCCCCTTCCCATTCACAGGATTTCGCCTCCGAGAAGCGTCGTGAGGAGGAGGAGGATGCTCCTCGTGAAGAAGATCTCACTCTTCCCGGATGGGTGAGTCGCGTCTCTCTTTCTTTTCTTCCTCCTTCATCCCGACCTCTCTGTCGCTTCCCTGACATATCTTCCTCCGATTCACATTTTATAGGGAGCTTGGGGAGGACGAGGTGTCAAGAAGTCACGAAACCCGAAGAAATTCATCAAGAAGGTCGCCGGTATCGACGTCGCGAAACGACATGATTTCGGAAAGTCGAACGTCATCATCTCGGAGAAGAAGGACAAGAAGGCCGCCAAGTACCAGACCAAGGACCTTCCTTACCCTTACACCAGCGCTGCTCAGTACGAGGCTAGCCTGGCCCAGGCCGTCGGAACTGAGTGGGCGACGAGGACGACTCATCAGAAGTTGACGATGCCTAGAGTTGTGGTCAAGGTTCGTTCTTCCTCCTTTCTCCTTGCATTTGACGTGTTGGAATATAGTCGATCTCTGACCTTGTACTTTTCGCTTTGGTCTCGAGCAGAAGGGGGCCGTTATCCATCCTCTCGAGAAGGGAAAGAACTGATCGCTTCGGGTTTTTATCTCGTTTGTTCGTTAGCTTAAGGATCTGGTGTTTTCTTTCATCTTTTTTTTTGCATTTAGCTCCCGCGTCTTTCACAGTTTCTGTTGTACAACACTCGATCCCATGAGGCTATCTCATTCTTCTCCGGCTCGTCGAAAGAGATTTAACTGTTCATGGCTGATCCGCGACCGTCTCCTTCATAAAGTCCTCAGCTCCGTCCCAGGTTCCCCACATGCCGAACGCATTCTGTGGGAGAAAGTCGGAGAGACGTGAGAGTCAGACAACTGCTGTCGAAGGAAGAACAGAATCGCGGCGAGGCGAGGCGAATCGAAAGATGTGCGAACCTGAATTCGTCCTCCCTCGTGCTCGACCCGCGCATGCTCACACCGTTTCAGAGGACCAAGTTGAGGGAGAGTGTAGACTCGGGAGAGCACTTCGAAGGGTACTGAGGTCGAAGTAAGGACGAGGAGTTTGGCTGAAGGAGAGAGGAGAGTTGAAAGGGTTTGAGCGACGAGGGCGTTGGTTTTCTGGCGAAGAAAAGGAGAGAGCGTGGATATAGGGTCAGCTCTCCACCCTCTTACATGTCTTCAAGTTTCTCCAACTCTTTCCCGGGTAGAAGCAGCGAACCTCGTTTAAGTACGGCACGTCGACGACGGCGATATCGACCGTTCCCTCGAGCTGCCTATCCCACTTGCCTGGCTCGTGAAGGTCGTATTTCACGAACCCTCCCTCCTCCTTGGAAGGTCCAGTACTCGTCCGTCTATCTCTTCCTACTACAGGGAGGACGTCAAAGCGTCCGTCATACTCGAAGAGGAGGGTGCGAGGGAGAGGGTTGATGGATTGGAAAGCGACGTAGCCTGTTGGGGAGCAGAGGAAGGCGACCCGTGTTGAGGTGGTAGGACAGAGGGAGCGGATAGATTTGGCGAGGGAGTGAGCGAAGGGTGTTGAGTACCTGGGGGGGAACGAAAGGAAGGAAGGATGGTAAGAGTCAGGTCGGATGTGACAGAGGAGAGGAGAGGAAAGGGAGGGTTCCGCTCAGTATCGAGAGATCCGTACCAGAACTGAGACATTCCTGGAAGATATAGCACACAGCGTGAGGTCAGCTGCTGTAGATTTTGGAGGCCCGAGCGAGGAGCAACGGCGAAAGAGGGAGTCAAAGGGCTGGAAGGAAGGAGAGGTCGAGCTCACCAAAATCCTCGGAGACCACTCTCCTAAATTCGTCGACATCGATCATTTTCTCCTCTTCTTGCTCTGCAACCAAAGGAGAGGAGATAAATCAGTACTCCTGTACCCTTCTCGAGTTTCAATGGGAGACTCTACGGACCTCCGACCTTGTCAAAGACGGCTTGAGCCTTCTCGGCCAGCTCGTCGAACCGACGCTTCTCTTCCTCCTTGTCGCGCATGAATGAGCCCAAGATGGCGAGAGTGGCGGGATCGAGCTCGAGAGGCGGAGAAGATGATCGGGAGGAGGAGGGGGAACTGGGAGTAGACATGCTGGAGGAAGATAGAGACTGTTGGGGTCGAAGGGGAAAAAAACGAAGCTCACTTTCGATTCAAGCTTCCGTCGTTTCGCTGCCTTCTTCCAAACGACCAGCATGCTTCTCCTAGGACGATTGAGATCGGGCATCAGCTCTCGTACGAGCTTGGGACTCCTCTCGACTAGGATCCAGCGGCTTCCTCGGCTGTCCAAGCGGTCAACGTCTGAGCTTTCATCGTCAACCTCAGCGTCCGAGCTCATCACCCCTCCTCCTTCCCTTCCTTCCTCATCATCCTCGCCTTCCTCTCCTTCTCCCCTCTCTACACCTTCACCGTCCAGCACGACTCCCCTTTCAACATCGCGTCCACCCCTTCCAACAGAGTTCGCTTTCCCGCTTGTCTTTCAACATCCAAACCACGCTCAGCCTTTCCCCATGCTGCACGACGTCAAGATGGCCAGGAAAGTTCGACTCGCCCTCACAGACGGTGTAGATTATGCTACCTCTGTAGGTAGTCTATCATTTCTTCTGTATTCAAGTGATCCTATCCATCGAATCGAAGCTGACCTGCAGATCGCTCTCCTAAGGTTGCTCGTCGTTCAGCCGCATCTCGCCTGTCCTCCCCCGACCGTCGAATCTTCGATCGAGCACGGCTCGCCAGTGGTATCGCCAAGGTCGTACGAGCTCAAGATTTAGAGCTATCTATCTTTGGAGCTGTCTCTACCAAGACTCACGTCGACAAATCCTACCTCTCGCTCGGAGTCGTCGTCGTGAGTTTCTTCTTCTCCCTCCGTCCGTTGACTTTCCATCTAACTCTTCTTCCTTCTTTTGTTTCGATACAATCAGGCCGAAAATGAATCTAGACCGTCGAAGGATGTCCTCACCGCGTTGGTGGAACCTCTCAGGGCCTTTGGGCTGGAAGTCAAAGTCTCCTCCGATATCCGTGCGTCCTTTCCTCCTCTTCCTCCTCCCTTGGCCCTCAGCTGACTGTGTCAATCTGGTCTGCCTTTTTCTAGTGAGGTGCGAGTATACTCCTACTGCCACTTACCCCCATACTGCTGTCGCCTTCGTCTCGTACGTCTTCTTTCAGCTGGAATCAGTCCGACGCGTCGAAGGAAGCCTTCGCTGATCGTTTCTCTCTTCTCTCAGCATCCAATCGAAGTCGGGCTTGCTTCTCAACTCGCTGATTGCCTCGTATACCGCCCTCTCGCCGGATGTTCTCGTTCCTCTCATCCGAGCGGTATCAGCCATCGGACCGGGAAAGGAGTTCGTTCCTTTTCTCTCCGTCGCTCTTCTTCTCTTTGTCGCTGACCGCTTTCCTCTCTTGCTCAGGTTCATCGTCAACGACAACCAGAGGAGCCAAATGATCTCCTTCCTCTGCATCGCCTACCTTCAATCCCTCTCCACTCCTCTCCTCCCCAACCTTCAATCCAAAGACCTTATCTCTAAACTCAACCCTCCCTCCTCCCAATGCTCTCTTCCCGTCCGCCGGAATCGCATCGGCAAGGAGACGGTCGACACCACCTTCGTATACATCGGCGTCATCCCTCCTCTCAAAGAAAAGCTCGGTTGGGAGCAAGGAACGGAGGCAGATCGGGAGTTCGCTCGAGAGTGGGTCGGGAAGGGAAAGGATAGTCCTCCTTTGACCGATCTCGTTCGGGGCTTTTACTTCGTGTACGGAGGGAAGGCTCGGTCGATGTTTGATTGGGATACGGGAGTCGTGGCGGTGAGGTACGGTGGTTTGAGGATTAGGGAGCGAGTAGATGGCTGTCTAAGTTGGTCGAAAGGGTCGCTCGTGATCCAACATCCCTTCGTGGATACGATCGTGCGTACTTCTCCTTTGTATTATCTTATTTACCGGTCGGTTGTTTCGGAATCTAACTCACATCCATCGTTTTTTCTCTACGCAGAACCTCTCCGCCCAGGTGAAGGAAGGACCCGACCAGATCGATTCCATGTTTGCTCGTTGTCTGGAAGACGAACTCCTTCGAGACGGCGCGCCTCCCCTTGATTACTTCATGTACGGACCAACATCCTCTCCTCCACCTCCTCACCCAACCTCAAATCCATCGCCTCCGCCCCAATCACGACGCGTTCCATCTCCTTCTCCCCCCTCCCCTTCCTCCTCTACCAATCCAGCAACTTTACCTCCCTTCGCCAACTCCTCCAACGGCTTGGACCCAACAGGTTATCAAGTTATATGTTCGTAGACTCTCTTGTGTCCCGCATTTGTCGAGCTCGAACTGATCTGCCTCGCTGTTTTCGTCTCGGCCTCTCCCTTCAGTCGAGAACCTTCCTTCTGCCTTCGACCGCCCAACCTTCAACCGCTTCCTCCAATCTACGAAACTCGAGTTCGATGGACCAGCAGCTCTCGCGTCTGGTGCTGACGGGAGCTTGATCGGAGGTATCGTGGTGAAGGACTTGGAAGTGGCGAAGGCGGCGACGAAAACACTCGACAAAATAGTAGTCTATGGAGTGAGTTCCTTTTTTTCTTCCCCTGCGTCACCTTCTTCAACCCACTGACATATCCTCCTACGATCATCGATCTCCAGCAACCGATATCCGTCAAGGTAAGCTTCGATCCCTGATATTCTTTCGTCGAGAGAAAAGCTTTCTGACCAGCCTTCTCTCTTCTCTCCAGCTCTCGCCTCCGACTTAGAGCTCATGAAGGACGTATATTTCGTCTTCATCTATATGGTCTCGAGAACTGGTCCTGTACTGCTCGAGTCCAGAGCGAAGGCAAGGCTGAGTTCAATTCGAGTCGTCCTCCGCCCTCCCGTCTTGAAAGGACGCGTCGAGCCTTTGTGTTTAGCTTTGGCACCCAGCCTCTTCTCCGCCGATACTTCTGTCACCACGGTCCCAGTGGTGGATAAAACTACCTCGTTCAAATCGAGAAGAGAAGATGCGAGAGCTGTGAAGATTGCCGTGCAGCGGCAGCCGTGCCCTCTCGAAATTAAGCTTGATGAACTCAAGTGTCTCGCAGTTCTCCTTCCAACTCTCACCTCGCAGAAAGACCTTCAGATGTCGAGTCCACTGCCACCTCCCCCGACCCGCAACACTCCTCCCGCATACTCCTCTTCCTCGTCTTCAGCGGAGCCGTCTCAAGGAGGATGGAAGGAGCGTGCAAAAGGGTGGGGGAAGGTCGCGGTCGATAAGTCGGTCGTCATCTCGGATTGGGCTGGACATAAAATGAACGGTATAGCAGATAAGGTAGGGCCTCTTCTCCATCTACTGGTGAAGGTTTGGAGCCGATCAAGCTCTAGAGGAGGAAGAAAGAGCTCTAGAGGAGGAAGAAAGAGCGAATAAGAAGGAGGAGAAGGAGGAAATCGAAGCTGACCGAGATTCTCCCTTCCCTTCCTCTCCTCCTTTCTCTTCTCCTCGTCTGGGTCCTAGGTCGGAAGCGAACACTTCTACCCCGTCACAGGAGATTTCCCTGAGGAGATGAACAAGTGTGCTCGAATCATCAGAGCTTTCACAGGTTCGTTTTCTTCCCCTCCCTTCCTGAGCTAAGCAGGAAGCTCGAGCTGAACCTTTCTTCCCTCCCTCTCCTCTTTTCCGATCCAGTCGAAGGAACGGAAACAACCGTCATAGATGAGACAACCAAAAAACAGAAGAAGGTCCTCAGGAAGATCCCTCCCAAGGTCATCAAGGAAGCTGGTCAGTCTTCTGCGAGATCTGAAAGGCTGTCAACGACGAGAGCGAGGCTGACGTCCTTCCTGTCCTTTCCATCCCCACTCACCTTCCTGTTTATGCCTCAGTTGGTCTATGTGTCTTCACGAGCTTTCGCAGTGGAATCGCCCCGTTCGGGGGGGCTGGTACGTCGCAGTTTTTCTTGCCTTCCGTCCGCCGTCTTCGTTCGACTTCTCTCGTCCTGTCATGCGCGACGAGCTCGAATGGCACCCCCTGCAGTTCTCTCGCTGACAAGAACCCTCTCATCATGTTACTTCTCTGCAGGTGGAGCAGGAATAGTGATCGCTAGGCTACCAGACGGATCATGGTCGGCTCCTTCTTCCTTATCGCCCAACAAGTGAGGTCGCGTTCTGTCCTTTCTCTCTTCGTCCCGCTTGACGCTGAGCCATCGCAACGGTCTTTGTCTCTCCACAGCCTCTCAGCCGGTTTCATGCTCGGAATCGACATCTACGACGCCATCCTGGTCATCCGAACTCAGAAGGCTCTCGAATCCTTCTCGACGCACAAGGCCACCCTCGGAACCGATATCGCCGTTGCTGCTGGACCCTACGGAGCTGGAGCTGCTGCTGAGTGAGTTTCCGGCGGTCCGTCTACTTCTACGTACCTCCTCTGACTTACTTTCTCCCCTCCGTCTTCGTAGAGTCGGTCTGGAACGAGCTCCCGTCCTATCCTGTTCGTTCGCCTCCGCTTTCATTCTCTCCTTCATCCCTCGCTGACCTTTACACCTCCTGAAACAGACGTCCGCTCTCGAGGTCTCTACGCTGGAGTTCAACTCGTCGGTCAAGTCTTCGTAGATCGATTCGAGGAGAACGCTGCTGTGAGTTGTTCGACTTCTCATCCTGCGAAACGTCAACGCGTCGATTCCTCTTCCTCGAGCTGATCTTCTTCCCTCTGTTTTTCCGTCCTTCAGATGTATCAGTGGCCTGGAATCAAAGCTGGAGACATCGTTCGTTCCAGCATCCCTCCGGCTCCTCCTACTATCCGCGTTCTCTCCTCTCCTCTCCTCAAAACAAACTAACATATCCCTCTTGCTGCTCCCTCCTTCCTCTACTTATTCTCTCCTCTCTCCTCCCTCTACCTCTTCTCTCCTTCAGCTGTCCGGCAAAGTCCGTGTCCCGACCGAAGCCAAAGCCCTCCACTCTGCCCTCCTCGACGCCGAATCCGGACGCGCTCAAACCCTCAAAGGCTCCTCCCTCGACATGATCATCGTCCCTGAAGTCCCTGCGGAATTCGAACTCGAAGAAGGCGAGATCCTCCATCTTCCTCCCACTCCGACCATGATCCAGGATGTGGAGCGCGCCCAGGGAAGGGAGAGGAGCATGAAGATGAGCGAGGAGGAAGCGAACGAGCTGGAACGCAGGTTGAGCAGGGTGGAGATGGAGAGGAGACCGAGCTCGGTTTATAGTCCGAAGAGTCTAGGATCGCCGCCCGTCAGGTCTGGGTCTGGGTCTGGAGCGTTGTCGCCGTCGTTGGTTCCTCATCGTGGAGCAGGGCCGAGTCTTCCGACGAGGAGGAACATGCCTCCTCCTCTGCTTCCAAGGTCGAACGGCAGTCCTCTTGCTACACCGGAAGGAGGATCTTCGGCTAGGTCGAGCTTGGATCTTCATCGTCCTACTCCTACTACTCCACTCGTCAAGAGGTCGGTTCCTCCTCCTCCTCCTCCTCCTTCTCGACCGGTCCAGCCGGAGGATCTCTTCTCGGTAGAGCAGGAGCAGGAGCGGGAGCGGGAGCGAGAGCAGGGGGAGGAGGTCAGCTTGTCTGTTCCTGAGAAGGGGGAGGTTGAGGTTGCGACGAAGGAGGCGGTGTTGGTGGAGGAGAAGGAGGAGGTCGAGGCTGCGAAGAAGGAGGAGGAGTCGGTGCAGGAGAAGAAGGAGGAGGAGGTTGAGGCGGGAGTTCCTCTGCCAGAGTACGAGGATGTGGTGCTGGATGCTCCTCCTATCATGGAAGTCGTGGAGGAGAAGAAGAGGCTGGAAGATCAGCCTGCGTAGATTCGGTAGAGGTGGTGTATCTCTCTCTCTTAGAGCTCGTTCTCGTTCGTTTTTGGCGCGTCTTGCTTTCGTTCGGTTCGGCTTCTTTCAGTTCGGTGTTGGACGCTGCTACTTTTTTCTGTGATATATTACGAATTTTACGAACCGCCTTGAAGACGTCCTTGAACTCAGAAGCAGAAGCGAAAAAGAGCCCCCGACAAACAAAGAAAAAAACAAACTCCAAAGTCGAAGCTCACCTACTCCCTCAATCCTTTGCCTTCATCTTCCATCCTCCAGCATGTCTCTCCCTCCCGGCCGCCCGCCTTCCCTCCCTATAACCCCTTACCAACCGCCCTCCCTCCCTCCTTCTCATGGCTACTCTGTTTCCTCCGCCGCTCTCCTCGCTGGCACCCCTCGAGTGACCTCCATCCCGTCCAACCTCCCTTCCTACTCTCGCGACCCAAACGCACCCCAACCCGTCGCCGCAGTAAACAACAACACCAACATATACGCTCGTAACCCCAACGCTCCCAGGGTTCCAGTGTTGCAGAGTCCGTATCTGGCGGGGGAGGCGAGTAGACCTCAGCAGTACGCGAACCAGAACAACCAAGGGAGAAACCCGGATGGGAGCTTCGCTGGTGCTGCGGGGAGTGGAGCAGGAGTGGGAGCAGGAGGGCCAGGGAGTAGGGGACCTTATCAGAAGAAGGGGCCTGGGCCTTTTGCTGTGCCTCGTCAGTCTATACGAACGAGAAGAGACGAGACGGGCGGGAGGGAGGAGGGAGAGAGCGAGCTGACCGAGTCGTAATCATCGTCTCGTTTTCTTTCGTCTACAGTCCGTCAGATGATGTTTGGATTCGGAGACGAGCCGGAGCCGCCGGAAGATACGGTCGCAGTGATGGAGGATCTGTTGGGGCATTTCGTGCAGGAGTTGGTGAGTCCAGAAGGAGGAGGAGGAGGTCGTGAGCTTCGAATCGGACGGGCTTGCTTGCACTTGGAGAGCAGGTTTCTTCATGTTTTCGTTAAGGTGGAGAACTAGAGGATGTGAGGACGAATAGGACGAATAGGTGGCCGCTTTGGGTCGGGAATCTGCGAGCAGAAGGGGCAGCGTTCACGAACGAGCGAGTCGAGTCGAGCTCAACATCGCTCCTTCCCTTTTCTCCTTTCTATCCTCGATTTTGTCTTCCTTCCTCGACCCTATTGCCTGCACCATCCTCCCCTCCGTCATTTATTCTCTATCTCCGTCTCCCCTCGCTGACCACTTCTCATCTCTCGCCTCCTCTCACAGTGCTCCCTTCCCCCCCTTCCCGCCTCCCATCCAACCTTCCTCTCCTCCACCTCCAACCCACACAAACCTCGAACCATCACTTCCCACTCCCTCCGCTCCAACCTCTCCGCCTCCCCTTTATCCCTCCCTCTCCTCTCCCGTCTCCAAGAACTCACAGTCCTCCAGAAGGACGTCAACGCAGCCAAGAAACCCTTCGACGCTCCCACGGACGACATCACCTTCCGGGCGGGAGGAGGCGTGGCTTACAACGAGGAGGGGGCGGAGGTGTTGGTGAAGAAGAAGAGGAGGAGAAAGGGACCAGCGGAGGGAGGAGCTAAGAAGAAGAAGAGTAAGAAGAAGAAGGTTGGGGAGGGTGGGGAGGGTGAGGGAGGAGGGGAGAGAGGTGGAGAGGGAGGAGAGAGTGCCGCTGGAGGAGGTGGAGAGGTTGAGAAGGAGAAGAAGAAGCTTGGGAGACCCAAAGGGGATGGGAAGAATGTTGGGGCTGGGCCGTCGATTTGAGGGCGGGAGTGTTGGGAAAGGAGGGGAGAGATGGGATCTTGATGCAGAGCGCGACCGGTCTTCTTTCTCTCTTTTCTTCTTTTTGAACAGCCTTCGATGGACATGTCGTCGATGCTACCACACTGTATGTATCCCCTACCGGAAATAGAATCGACTTGAGGTTTCCCTCGCTGCTTGTCGAACGAACGAAAGGTCGCGTCGCGATGACGGAGCATGTTTTCTCTTTCTTTCTTCTGTGCCTTGTCGACGCGCAACTCTGATCAGCCGACTTTATCTCAGCTCGCACTACATAGGAGAGCTCCCTGATTTGGCCCCAACTACGAGAGGAAAGAAATTGAGCGCACTTGCAGAGGTCGACGCTTTCTTAATTCTCCTTTCTCCTCCGGAGGGATAGACTAAAATTGAGGCAAATCAGGTCATAATCGTTACTACAGCTACATATATGAGCGCAAATCTCTTCACTCTTCACTTGAACTCCTTGTCTCCTCCGGGGACGGCCTGGATAGCGAAAGAAGGAGAAAAAGAGAGAAGTCAGCTCCGTCGACGCGCTTCAACAAAACTCGCCTCAAAGATCAAAGCAACGCACCTTTCCAGTGAGCTTCTGGATTCCAGCCTTCAAACCGTCAGAGGCCTTCTCGATCGTAGAGTGTTTTCTATTTCCGAGGGAAGAAAGGATGAAGAAAGTCAGCGACTCGAGAGGAGATCGACGAGGGAAATGGGGCCGGTCGTCGACGACGATGGGAGATGGAAAGGAAGGTAGGATTAGGAACGAACTGAGTATGTCCAGACTTGGTGGCAGCAGTGTCGAGGGCCTTGTCCCTATCGAAGAGAGAAGAAAGTAGCAACAAGCGAAGGGAGGGGGGAAGAAGCAGATCAGAATGGGAATCGAGTCGAAGTGACGATGATGAGATGGAGGAGGAAAGAAACCTGAAACGAACATAAAGTCTCCGTTGGATCCTCCAGTAGCGGCTCCGTTGTTTCCAGTGTGTCCAGTGAGGCTGAGGGAGAGGGGAGAGCGGGAGGAAAGAAGATGGGACGGGAAGCAAGGAGTGACGGGCAAAGGTCAGCTTCGTTGCGATGTCAAGCTTGAAAGAAGGAGGAAGGAAGGAAGAACAAGGAGAGGAGACTTACTTGTTCATAGTGATAGGATGGGGTTGGGATGAGTTGAAAGGTTGAAGGAAGGTTTGCAGGGGGATGGGGGTTGGAGAAGAGAAGGAAGCGATGAGGGCTGAAGAGCTTTTGACCGAAAACAAGTCCGCCACAGACTACAGCGTCATGATTTCTAGAAGCACAGTTTTGCTTCTTACCCCTCCTCTGACGGCCCTCTTTCTTTCTTAAATTGATTTTCAGTAGCGAGATATCTGGAGAAAACACGAGCGCGAGACGAAGGGGAGGAAAGGCGCGTCGCTCAGGTTCATGAGCAGATGGAAATCGCGTCCTGCCCTTGCCTGCCCTCTGTTTCTTTCGTCGAGCTTTCTCGGTTCAAACGAAAATCCGCATTCAAGAAACCTGCGACAGGAAAAACTTGCGTAAGAGCGTTGGAAAGTACCTGCGATGACCCACAAGCACGAAAATAAGGGAAAGGGAGGAGTTGAAAGCGACGCGTCGAGCCCTAATCTTCCTAATCGCCCACCTCCAGCATCCCACCCTCCCACCTCTCGGTCTTCGGACAAGCGACCTCTACACCCTGCACCAAGAATCAGAGAGGAACGGGTATCTGGCAATAGAATAAACGGAATATCCAGGCTTTCGATAGCTCGGCTACTCAGGCCGGCGACATCTCTCCTTCCCTCTTCGCCTGACCCTTCCTTCTTTCCCTCTGAACCATCAGCATGTCGTCCGATTCTTTCGTAGGCCAAACGACGAGCGAAGTCCGAACATCTCTGGACCTCGTCTCGCTAGAGAAGTACCTCGTCAAGAACCTCAAGGGCTTCAAGGGACCCATCAGGGTAAAGCAGTTCAACGTAAGGATCGAGCTCAACATCCCCTTCCTCCCTCCCTTCTCCTGGTGTCTTCTCCTCCCTGCGGGCTTCATTTTTCCTCAACTTACTCCTTCCGTATTTCTCCTACCTACAGAGCGGCCAATCCAACCCAACCTACCTCCTCAGAGACGCAAAGTGAGCTCGTTTGGGCCGCTTCCTTCTCGGAAGAGCTCGCGCGCTGACCTCTCCTCCCTCCCCTCCCCTTCTTTCAGCAACCAACCCACCGTTCTTCGTCGCAAACCGCCAGGTGTTCTTCTCTCGCCTACTGCCGTGAGTTAACAGTTAACATAGAGCGTAGCCTGAAACTCTACTCGTCGCTGAAACTGCAAATCCTCGTACGAACAGCATGCGATCGAACGAGAGCATCTCATCCTCTCCGCTATCCAGTCCTACAACAAGGCCCTCCCTTTCTCTCAGCGGGACAAGCGCGTCCCAGCTCCGAGAGTCTACGGGGAGGTATGCACGGACGAGAGCGTGGTTGGAAGTCGATTCTACCTGATGGAGTTCCTGGAAGGTCGAATCTTCGGAGACGTCAGACTGCAGGAGTTGGCGAAGAAGGATAGGCAGGAATGGCGAGTCTAGATCTCTTTTCCTTCCCCGATAGAGACACATCTGCAAGGGTCTTCTTGAACTTGCTCGAGCTCCAGACTCGTCGCGCTTGGAAGCTGACCGCGTCGTCGGCTCGTCTCTCTTTCGTCCAGCTGGCTCTCCGCTGTCGCCGCTCTTTCGGTTCGTGGAACCTTTTCCGAACCTTAAGATTTGTTCTTTCTGAGCTAATATCTTCCTCGGCTCCGCAGAATCTCTCTTCTATCTCTCCCTCCTCACTCAAAGCCCTTCCGGCATCTTTCTCGCCTTCGCCCAAACCCTTCTTCGCTCGTCAGCTCTCCTCCCTGCTCAAGATCTCCAACATCCAAGCAGCAGTTCCCGGAGTAGGAAATATTCTGGAAGTCGAGAAGGAGCAGGCTGAGGTCGAGTCGTACTTCCTCAGCGAATGTGCGGCCGTCGACAACTGGGGAGGTGAAGTGAGGAGAGGAATCGTGAGTTTTCCTTCTAGCTATCCTCGGCCATCGCTCGAATTCCGAAGTATTGAGACCAAATTTTACTCTGTACAGGTTCACGGAGACTACAAGCTCGACAACCTGATCTTCCACCCCACTGAGTTCGTCGCTCAGTTGGGTTTTCTCGACGCGTCTTCGTTCGCTGCTGACGTCCTTCTTCTCTCTTTCCAGAAATCGAGTCATCGGTATCCTCGACTGGGAGCTCTGTACTCTGGGCTCTCCCCTCGCCGATCTTGGAAACCTGCTTCTTCCCTTCTCTCTCTCACCCTCCGCCGTTCCTCCAAACCGTTCGTCCTTGCCGTCGCTCTTTTTCTCTCTCTCTCTTTTTCGAAGGATCTCTCTAGCTAACCCAGGCCTGCATCTCTTTTATATCTCAGTCTCCGTCGGTCTGCTCATTCCTCTCGGATCGAAATCCGTAACGGACTCGCTCGGTCTTCCATCGAAGGACCAGCTCCTCACGGAGTGGAGGAGAGGAATCATCCAAGGAGGAGGAACCGCTCAGGAGCTGGAGAAGGCGATGCTGTGGGTTGAGGTATGGATGCTTTGGAGACTTGGGATCATCGCTCAAGGAATCGCTGCTCGAGTGCAAAGAGGTACGCGTCTCACCTCATCTTCTTATCGACGCGGTCGAACCGAAACTGATCTCTCGCAAACTTCGTTCTTTGAACCACAGGTCAAGCTTCGAGCGCCGAGGCCAAAGTGATGGGTAGCCGAGCAGTCTTTGGTTTCATTGGGGAGATCTGCCTGGAGAAAGTCAGGGATGGGAGAAGTGGGGGAGAGCGAAAGTCGAAGCTTTGATTTTCTGTAACGCCGTCGATCTAGATGGAGCTTCTTTCTTCGCGGAGATTCAATAGAGGAAGAATGTGTAGATCAAGGGCAAATGCAAAAAAAACATAAGCAAGGAAAACGTAGGTAAAGCAAGGAAAGCAAAGCAGCTGAGGGAAGAAAGAGACGTCAAAACCCGAATCAAGCCAACCCCTTCACCCTCCCCTTCCCACTCTCCACGTCCTTCAAATCAATCGACCAAACCCCCTCCACCTTCTTCCCCTCCCTAAACTCTCTCACCATCTTCCTAGCCTCGAACGGCGCAACTTCCATATCCCTCGTCCCAACCGTCACATGCATGCCGTCCTTGTCGTCCTGAGGAAGTTCGAGCGTTCCGTCCCTGACGTGATCAGGCTCGACGTCCTCGATCGAAAGAGCCATGATTCGCTCATTCCAGATGAGATGGTGCATCTTGAAGGCGAAGAGAGGTCGAGAGGGGTTTACGGCGATGGCGACGCATCTGGACCAGGTTTGAGATTTGGGTCCTCCTTCGAACGACGGGGCATCGTCCTCCTCGGAAGTGGTAGGTGGGAATCCAGCGGCTTCTCGTTCGTCGGAGACTTCCTTCTCGTGGATGAGAGTGACGTGAGGTTTGGCGATGATCCTCTTGTTATCGATGAGGTGGGTGAGGAAGACGAGAGGGTCGACGCGTCCTTCTCCTCCTTCTCCTCCCTCCCCCTCCACCACCGATCCAGCCACGGCCCTCCTCACGATATCCACCACGTCAATCTCCGGCGCCAAAGCATAGTACCTCGGCGGAGCACTCTTCGTCCCATCCATCTCCTTCTTAACCTCCGGATCGTATCCCCTCGCCCACTCCAAAGCCTCCTCCACCTTCTCCTCCTCAGGCTTCTCCAACCCCATCAGCTCCGCCAACCTCTCAATCACGATCGCCAAGTTCTCTTCCAGCGAGTTTTGCACCTTCAGCTCGATCGTCTCGTCTGCTTCCTTCGACTCAAACTCTTCCGAAGAGTCGATGAATCTCCACAGGATGGCTTCGTGTCGCATGAGGTCGAGAGGATCGACTCGAAGGGATTGATGTTTGGATCCTCGTTCGAGAACTCGGGCGGAGCAGATTCGATGAATTTCGTGGAAGGAGGAGGGCTGGGAGGGACCGTCGATGGGCCAGTGGAGGGCGATGAGACGGGTGGGGAGAGTGGGTTTGGGAGGGTGGGTGGGTTTGGGCCTGAATTTGAGAGCGACGGTGGAGAGTTGGGAGCGGTGTTGTTCGAGTTGGTTGTTTCTGGGAGAAGAGATGTACTGGTAAGCGAGAGCCGTACGCACGAATGGGGAGTTGAAGGAAGGAAAGAAGAGCGTCGACTCACCGATCAGCGTAAACGACGTCGTGGGTCTTCAGCATATCTCCGACGTTCTTGTTGAAAGTCGAAGCCGTCTTCTTGGTCGTAACATCATCGCTCTGAGAGTGACCGAATCCGAAGAGTCTTGAGAGGACGAGCCCAATGGCGGTTTTCCCTGCGAGTCGCAAGAGGTGAAACCGAGTCAGCGAACGCGTCTCTCCCTCCCTCCCTTGCGTCGAACGTGAAGACGCAGATGGTCTACTCACCACACCCAGGTACAGCCACCGGGAACAAAATCGTCTTTCCCCATCCCTCCTCCCCTCTCTTCTTCCCATCCTCTCCCTTCATCGTCTCTCCCTTCCCTCCACGTCCATCAAACTTCTCCCTCGCCTCCGTCAACTCCCCACTCCCCTCCTCCGTCTCACACCACTCCAAAAACCTCTCCCTCACAGCAACAATCCCCTTCCCCTTCTTAATCCCTTCAAACCACTCGGGATTCGTCTCCATCACCCTCCTGCACCAGCTCTCGTACAAGACACTCTCCGGATCCTGCAGCTTCGATCTCGGGACCTTGACTTCCTTCTTCTGCGGTTGGTTGAGAGGGTTCTTGGAGTCGGAGGGAACGAGAGGTTCCAAGAGGGGGAGAAGAGCTTTGGTTATTTCTCGGAAACCTCGGTAGCGGAGGTAGGGTTGTTCGAACTTGATCTTGAAGAAGAAGGGGGATCCGGAAGGGTAGGGAGGAGGGACGAGAGGTTTGGGAGGAAGGGTTTGTTTGATTTTGCCGTTTTTGGTTCGTTCGACGGGAGCAGCGGGAGGTGTTGAGGCGGTGAGAGAGAGGTTGTTGAGATCGGTTTCGAGCGACGCGTCGTTGTTGGGAGGAGGAGCGACGGTACATCTGACGACGAAGCCTTCGACGGGCTCTCCTTCCCATTCTCCTTTGTCCTCTACGGACTGGGTGAAAGAGCGGACTTCGGCGAGGGTGTTCATGACGAGAGCTCTGGTTGGGATGAAGCCCCATTCGGTGGCGAAGGAAGAGACGGTGGAGGGAGGGAGGGTGAAGAAGTCAGGAGCGACGTTGAGGTTGAGACCGTGGAGGTGGAGTCCTGTGAGGTGAGGAGGGTAGGGAAGGACGTGTTCTTCAAAGGAGTCGTCGCAGAGCTGTAGGCGTAAAGGGAAGGAAAAACCGGTGAGCGAGGGAAGAGAGGGAGACGCGAAGAAAGAGAACGAACCTCAGCAACGGCCGTCAACTTTTGATCCCAGAGAACTCGAGCGAGCTCCTCTTCAGTTCGACCCTTCGCAGCGAGATGCTTCTCTAGCCAGACTCGACTGTAGACGCGGAGAAGATAGGTCAACGAACGCGACACGTCTAAAGAAAGAGAGGAAACAAAGACTTACCCCATCTGAGCGTGATTAAGCCCTTCCGCTCCCTCAGGTCCAGAGACGCTCTCTCCCATAGCATGCTTGCTCGTGACCAAGAGGACGTTCTCCTCGATGGCTGAGATCAAAATGAGGCATCCGTTAGACTTGAGGGTGAGGTGATACGGCGCGACGGTGAATTTCGTGAGGGATTCCCACTGAGCGGCGACGGGGCGGGGAGGAGAAGAGAGTGAGCTTGGATTCCCTGCCAGACCTTCATGAAGCCAGGCGAACACTACTCACATCCGTGTAGGGCACCTCCCCAATGTTGAAGAACTTCTCGTAACCCCTCGCGACGATGCGGAACTCCTTCTTCTCGTCCTCGACGACTTCCTCCTCTGGCTGTTCTATCTCCTCCGTGAAGAGTCCTCTGGCGAGCGTAGGAAGCGGACAAGGCTGAATCCTGTAGAGATGTTCAGGCATCTTCCATGATAAGATTTGATGCTGCTTGGTCGGAGTTGAGTGGGTATAGAGGGTCGGTTTGATGAGTTTTGGGTCCGAGATTCGAAGAGCGAGGAGGGTGCGGACGAGAGGAGTGGGGGAAGGATAGGTCGAGGGATCCGAGGGGACAAAGGAAGAGGTGGAAGCGAAGACCATGGTGGAGGATATAAAGAGGAGGTAGTGGCGGTCAAGAGGTGGTGAAGGGAGGTGTGCAGCTGGAGAAGGAGGGAGGAGGAGAAGGGTGGTGAGCTCGAAGAAAGAGAAGGAGAGCTCGAGCTCATCCAAAACGAAGGTCTTCGTAGCTCGAGAGATGCAAGGAAACTCACCTCGATTGAACCAGTAGGTAGCACCCTTCCTAATGATCTCTTCTAAAGATCTGATTCTCAGCTGCGAGCTGGCGTACAAGAAGCGTCGTTCTTGCTTTGCGAGAGCGAGGGAGGGAAGGGAACGAGAGGCTGAACGAGAGAGAGGTGAGTCGAGCTGGTTGGGGTGTAGGAAAGCAAAGGGATCGTTAGTACACCTTTTCTTGATCTCTAGAATTGAGTCATCATCTCCCTCGTGTACAGATATGACTCACCAGAAGTGATCACGGCCGTTGGGAGGTAAACCCTGGGCTTCAGTCAGAAGTCGACGTCCGAAATCCTCGAGCTCACCTTGCTTCCTTCCTTCTTCCCTCGCAACCAGCATCTCTTTCCCTCTCGAACTCTAATTTTCTCGTCTTTCGATACAGCATCCCTTCCCCTCTCGAATCCTCTACCTTCAAAAACCTGCACCTCTCTGCCCTCGACCTTCCTCTCCATCTCCTCCTCCTCCCTCCTCTTCGCCATGTCCTCGGATGAAGAAGACTTCATGTCCGACGCCTTCCTCGCTTCTCTCGAGTCCTCCTCTTCCTCCAAGTCTTCCAAGCCCCCTCAGACGTACCAAGAATCCCGCCGACAAGCTCTCGCAGCCTCCCAAGCAAAGAACAAAGCCAACGCTCTCAAGCCGTATCGAGAACGAGAGGAGGCGGCGAGGAGGGAAGGGATGGAGAAGAACCTGTTCAAGAGGGAGCTGGAGAAGAAGGAAGGAGTAGGAAAGGCGATGGGGATGATGATGAAGATGGGCTACAAGGTCGGGGAGGGGTTGGGGAAGAAGAGGGAGGGAGAGCAGGGAGGAAGTCATGGTGTCGAGGAGAAGAGAGGGGAGAGTGCTGCTGCTCTTGCTGGGGAGGTCGCAGATGATGATGAGGAAGAAGGCTTTGGGAGAGGTGGAATTGGGAGCAGTAAGCGGAGGAAGGTCGAGGATTCTGTTCCTGCTGCTGTGGAGGGAGCACAGGAGGAAACGAAGGCGGAAGCGACTTCGTCCTCGTCGTCTGGACATCGATTCGAGCCGGTCGCTGTTTCGTTCTGGGCAGGTAAGCTGCTCGTTACGTCTTGTGGAACTCTCGAAAAGTGAGCTCTATACTGATTTTATCCGTCTCATCGTCCTCTATCTTCCCAGGTCGCAAGGGGCTCGGATCCAAAGCTCCTCCTCCGCCACCTCCTCGTCCCGTCGCTTCCTTCATTCCCGCCCTCGACCCAACAGCGTACCGCTCTCGCGCCGCAATCGAGTACGCAGAGAAGAAAGCCGAAGGTCAACTTGGAGCTGCTCGTCGAACCGTCGTTGAACTTGATGAGCGAGAGAACAGAGGGGTGAGCTCAAACTTCCATTCCCGCGTCTCCCTTCTCGATTTCTGACATCCCCGATTTCTTCTTTTTCAGTTCTCCATCCTCCATCTCAACCCTCATTACATCCCCTCCTTCCCCGAGCCCCTCCTCGCATACCTCACCGGCCATGCTCCTCCCTCCAAACCTTCCTCAACGATCCTCTCTCCACTTCCCGCCATCGAATCGTTTGAAGCGGAGTCGAACGCCGCGACAGCAAGTCTGCTCAAACGACAGATGGAGGCTGATTCACTGGCGCCTATCTTGACATTGGAGGAAGAGGAGGAGGAGGTGGGTGGGATGGGAGACGCGATGGCGGGAGGGAAGAAGACTAAGGAACGACGCGAAGAGGAGAAGGAGAGTGAGAAGGAGGAGGGAGGGGGGAGGAGGATTGGGAGGTCTTGGCTGGGGAGGCTAGGAAGTTCATTTTGCTGCCTGTGAGTTTGTTTCGAGGCTTCGAGCAACCGAGAGCAGAGATGAAGGAGAACTAACGCGGCCTTGTTTGTTTCGAACGCAGGCTACGGAACGACTCGTCCATACGCTGCAGCACCTCCGAGATGACCTCCACTACTGCTTCTACTGTGGAGTGGAATATCGTTCTGCTGAGGAGTTGGAGCGGGAATGTCCTGGAGTGACGGAGGACGATCATTAGCTCTCTCTCCTTGCGTTCTGGTTCGTCCTTCGCACTCTTACCCTCTTCAAGCCTAGCTCCCTCCTCACTGATCTGTAGCCTTCTTCTCCATAATTATCTACAACCAGAATATTCATGACCTTTACGACCTCCTTCGCCACACATCACTCACTCCCCAAGCGAATCTCAATCCAACCCGACGCCGACGCGTCTCGACCTTCCCTCTGCTCCCTCTCTCTTTCTTTCGGTCCCAGCGTGCCCGTCATCCGATTACCCATCCCATATTCACTTCGGCCCGTAAGGATTTCACTTTTAGGCTGGGAGGGTCAGCTGATTTTGCCATCGCAGCCTTCCTGATCGCATCGACGAGGCATTAAAAACCAGGTCCTCCTCCCTCTTGACCTCTCACCACAACATCCTCCTTCGCTCCACTTCCTCACTACTTCCCAGCTTATTTTTTTCTTCAATTCTTCGCGATGGTCCAGCTCCTTACCCTCTTCGCTACCCTCGCGCTCCTCACTCCTACTTTCGTTCACGCTGTTCGTCTCCTCTCCTCTCCCTCGCTCCTCCCTCCCCTTCCCTCCGCTAACCTTCCCCCTTATCCCTTCGCTAGGCAACCTTCGACGTCCAAATAGGCCAAAACGGCCTCAACTTCACTCCCAACTCATCAAAGCAGTCAACGGGGACATCATCAACTTCGTTTTCGCGAGCAACGGCGTCTCGCACACCGTCGTTCCTTCGACTTCTTTCCTTCAGCCTTGCTCGGCCGCTACAACCAGCTCCTTTCCTGCATTGAACGGACCAGTTGGAGGAGGGACGGTCGGGTACACGGTTGCGAGTGAGGATACTCAGTGGGTGAGTGGAAGAGGAGGAGGAGAGAGACGGTGTTTTTTGTTTTGTTTTGATTGAGACGAGCGATGGGAAGAGAAGAGCTGACCTTGCTTTGCTTTTTTTTATTCGGCGTCAGATTTGCTGTGGAATTTCAGATCACTGTAAGCAGGGAATGGGTACGCTCTTTTCCGTGCTCTCTATCATCCTCCCTTCGAAAGAGATCAACCTCTCGCGTCGTTTGAGTTCGAGCTCACCCCTCTTTGTTTTCTCCTCCCTCTTCGTTTCCTCCTTAGTCTTTGTCATCAACCCTCCCACTACTGACTCTTCCAGCGGTGGCCAACCGATCTCCAACTTCCAGAAACTGGTACGTCCCTCTTCTCTTCCGTCGCGGAACTTCTCCCTCTCGCTTGCTCAACACGTCCACCCGCTCGTCGTCTCATCACAACCTCACGCCTCCCACCTTCTTTTCTTTCTTTCTTTCCTTCTCCCATTCGCTAGGCCGAAGGACAGAACATCTCATCGGGAGGGAGAAGGGCGTGGTTCAAGGCGGGCTCGTCGCGTCGGTTGTGGCTGGGTTGGTAGGGTTGGTTTTGCTCTGAGGGTGGGGAAGAATAATGGAGAGGGATCTTTGAAGGATTGGAGAGACTATCTTGTTGATTCTTCTATCGTGGAGAGTCGTCTTGATGATGACCCTTTCGTGGGAAGAGAAGGAAGAGAAAAGGGAGAGGTTTCGCCGTTTTCGCCCGTGGGAGATGAACAGGAGATTATTATCCTTGCTTCTCCTCTCTCTATCACATAGCGGCATGGCTAAAATGTCACTGTCTAGCTCCTGCCGTTTCATCTTCATGGATCAGGTCAAGAGGGAGGGATCCATGAGCTCCTTAGGAGCTGCCTCGTTTGGTTTTTCTTCGTTGCCTCCTTCGCCCCAAACCACCATCTCACCCCCTTTCCAGCAACCAGCATGCTTTGTTCGTTCATTCTCCTTCTCTTGACTCCTCTCCTGGCTCTATCAGTAAGCTGCCTTTCCCTCGCCCTGCGTCGGCTCGTCGACCTCCTTCGACCCAAAACGGCCTGAGCTCATCGTCTCCTTCTCTCCTCTCCTCCTTTCTCCCTCCCTCCTTCCTTCCTTCTCCAGGCCACCTTCACCGTCGAAGTAGGAACAGGCGGGAACCCCTTCCAACCCAACTCTGTCAACGCTGCTTCTGGCGACACCATGTAAGTGCGCTCTCTCTTGCGATCTCTTTCTCGCTTCCTGGGCTAAACGGCCTCGTTTCCCTCCCTCCCCTCCTCCCCTTTCCCCTCTCTTCCTTCTCGGTGGTTTTCACAGCGTCTTCAATTTCACCACCTCTACCTACCACACCGTTCTCACCTCCGTCTCTTTCGAAACTCCCTGCGTCGGGTTCATGAGCGGTCGACGAGGGATCGAGAGAAGAGCTTTCATTGCGGTGTCAGGCTCCTTCAACCCCTGGGACGGTTGAGTACTCTGTCATTTCGAGTGATACGGTTTGGGTGAGTTGTATTTCTTTGCCTGCGCTCTCAAAGTGGGTGAGACGGAAGGAGGAGAGGAAGGAAGGCATCAAGGCTGATCACGAGAGTTCGTTGTTGACGACTTTGTCCTTGTTCGGCTCGGTTCGTTTCAGGCTCACTGCTGAGTTGGGACTCACTGCAAGCAGGGAATGGGTTAGTCCTGCTCTTCTTCTAAACATCTGGAAGCCTAGGCTGAGCGAATTTTCCCTTTTGCAGTCTTCGCTATCAACCCTGATCCTGCTGGAGGATCGAAAACAATCGAGGCGTTCAAGTCTCTCGGTCGTATCTCTTCTCTTTTCCGCCCCTTTCTATCGTCGTCTGTCCTCTTCCTACAGCTGACTATGTATTGTTTCTTCTTGGTGGTCAGGCCATGGGAGGCTCACCGAACGTAACTCTACCTGAAACGGATGGCACCTCAAGCGTCGTCGCTCAAGCATCGTCGGCCGTCGCAGCAGCTTCTTCGACCGCTGCTGCCGCTGCTTCCCAGAAACCTGGAGCTGGGGAAAGAGTAGCTAGCTTCGGAGTAGTTTGTGGGCTTTTGGGGTTCGCTTTGGTCGTTGGAGGGTGGCTCGTTTGAGAGTCGAGTCGACGCGCGCGCGCGCGTCGTCGGTTGTTTACGTTCTGTCTTTCTTTTTGGATTCGCTCTTCGCTCTCTCAGATTTTCACCCTCTCATTTAGCTAATCCCCTTGCTTTTCTCTGCCTTTGTTCGTCGTTCTGACTGGGCCTACGATCTGATGCTTTCGTTTCGACCTGGAGACGTCTACGGAAAGAGCGGGACGTTGCTCAATTCCAGCAGAAGAACCGCTCCTTTTTTTTTTCGGGGCGAAGAGTGAAGGCACAAGGAAAACCTTCCTCTACGTGAAGCGAAACTTCTTTCAAAATTAGAACCATCAACAACCCAGTCCGATCTGAAAGTTTAAGAAAAGCCGAACTCTCCTTCTCCTCTGTCCTCCGCTCGTTCCGTCGTTCACCTCAACCCACCACCCTCTCCTTCTCTCCTTCTTTCCTCCGACACCAACCCTCCCCCACTTCCACGATGCCCTCGAATGATTTTACCCTCAAGCGCAAGATTGCCGTCATGGGATCCCGGAGTGTAGGGAAATCGTCCATCGTCGCTCGATACATCACTGGCCCAAACGAAGACATCGACTCCTACCATCCTACCATCGAGTGCGTGAGGCAGAAGGAGGTTGAATGGGCGGGAAGGAAATGGAGCTTGGACGTCGTAGATACTGCGGGACAGGTGCGTCTTCTTTCTTTTCGCCAGACGAGAAGAGCTGCGTTCTGTTTGGTTTAGGAGATCAGGGAGGAGGAAGGCGGGGTGGAGGAGGGAGGGAGGAGGAGGAGGACCTGGGTAGGGGAAGGGAAGGAGGGGCTTTGGGTCAAAGAGCGGAGGAGGAGGAGGTTCCAAATTTGCAGGAGCGTAGATGGAGAGATCAAGGGCGTCTTCTTCGATGTTTGGAAGAGAAAATCCTCCTCTGGGGGGGGGGACGGACGGCAGGAAGGGATCGACCTCCCTTCATCAAACGAGCTCGACCTTCGTTATCTCACTTCTGCTCCCTTCCCGTCAAGAAAGCCTGGTTTGCTGACGTCTTTCACTCCTTTCTTCTTCTCGCACCTCCCCTCACCGTCTCGCACTCTCCTCTGCTCTCTGCTCCTCTCAACCTCCTTCCTCAACCTCTCCCTTCGCACTCTCCTCCCGAACTCGCCCGGTCTGCGACCTCACCTCACTCTCTCCCTCCCTCCCTTCTTCGCCCACACTCAGGACTCTTCCTCCTTTTTCCCTCTCAAGTACGCTGTCGGAGTCCATGGATACGTCCTCGTCTACTCTATAGCCAACAGGCCCTCGTTCGAGCTCGTCATGACCATCTACGAGAAGATGTTGGAGCAGACGGGAGCTGAATGGGTTCCTTGCGTGGTGGTGGGAAACAAGAGTGATTTGGAGGCTGTTAGGTGAGTCCGATGTGCTCTCAGCTCTTTTCACCAGAGGAAGAGCGGCAGTGCGACGAGAGGAGGTCCAGGGCCTCCCGAGAGGAGGGAGACGTAGGCATTTCGAAGAGCTCTCAAGCCTGACTTTGGTTTTCGGGTCCCCTTCTCCTTTCTCCTCTCACAGAGTTGTTTCTGTCGCCGAGGGAAAGGCTATGGCTGCTAAGATCAAGGCTCCGTTCGTCGAGACAAGTGCTGTCAAGAACGCCAACATCCGTTCGTCCTCTCTCTTTCTGTGGCTCGCAGCTCCTTTCTCGCCCTCTCCTAACCTCGTCCTTTCCTCCTTCTCCTTCCACAGACGAGCCCGTCAACCTTCTCCTCGCCGAGATCTACAAGTCAGAAGGAGGTGTCGTCCCTGCTGCTCCTGCTGCTGCCGGAGGAGGAAGCTGGCTCTCGGGATGGTTTGGAAAGAAGTAGACGAAGAGGACTCGACTTTCACTCGATCTGGACGCGTCTTTCTCCTCCCTCTCCCTCTCTCTCCATCTGTATAGACCTCAACCCTCTCCTCTCTGTTCATAGAAACGGCCTCGCTTTTACTCCTTTCTACTTGCCACCTGCTCGTGCTTCGTTCCAACCCTACGTTTCTACTCTTCCCTCCCTTTTCTCTCTCATCTCCTCTACCATCGACTCACTAGTCGTCCACCGCACTCCATCTCTTCCCCTCCTCTCGTCCGTCGTGTCCCAGTGGCTTCTACGCTACCATTTGTATCTCCTTTATTGCTTTCGTTTCGACTCTCGTTTTCCCTTCTTCCTTCCTTCGTCCGCGCGACTCCTCTTTTGTTCTGAGCCGGCAAGATTTGCGGCTCTACATGTTTCTCCCTCTCCTGAGAAACTTTGTTTCTCTGCTGAGATCTCGGAGTCTAAAAAGCTTTCAAGGAAGTCTCGAAGCAGGGCGACGTTGTGAGTCGAGCCGGGTTGAGACTCGAGAGTCGAGACGCGTCGCTCTACTTCTCCTGTCTTCCTTCGATTTCTCCAACTTTCACCTACAAAACGCCTTCCCTTCAGGCAGACTGTGTGAGAGAGCTTGAATTTGAAAATCAGCATGCTCGCTGCTTGCGCGTCACCCGGTTGTCTGGTCTTTTTCCCTCCTCTTATCCTTTCCCTTCCAACCACCACCCACAAAATCTTCGAGCTTCAACCTCTTTGCCTCTTCTTTCACCACCACAACCCATCATGAGCAAGTTCGTAGTCGGCCCTCGCCCCTTTCCACTTGATTGCATCCTCAACGAAGATTGAAGCTGACGCTCTTCCTCGCCTTCCTCCTTCTCTTTCGTCCCTCCTTCCTTCCTTCTCCTTCTCAGCCCAATCGACAACCAAGCTACCACTACGAGCAATGCAGCCACCGGAGGAGGAGGAGGAGACGCTCTGTACGTTCGATCGTCCACACGTCGCGTTTTGAAGCTCGCTTCGACTTCGTCCTTGCTGACCTCTCCCCTTCCCTCCGTCCTCCTCCATCCTCTCCTCCACCCATGCACATTCAACCTTCTCTTGTATAATCGAATCAGCGATAAAGCCGTCGACGCTGCTGCTACCAAGGCTGGACACAAGCAGTTCGTTCTTTTCTCTCGCTCCTCACTTTCCGGCCTGTTTTCCTCCTCTCTCCTCTCCGCTCAAACCTCTGACAAGCTCCTCTCCCACATCATTCGTCTACTCGAATCCCTAAGGAATGCGAACGTGATCGAGAAGATCTCCGATGGGATCAGGACTGCCTTCCGCAAGATCACAGGAAAGGTATGTAAATCTTCCTTTCTCAATCGGTCGCGTCGTCGACGTCGAAGCTGACCTTCTTTCTCGTTCCTCGCTTCCAGAACGTCCCCGTGAAGGATCAAGAGCACAAGTAGAGCTTATCATCTCGACACGTAGCCCTAGTAACGATCACGATGTGCTTTCTCTCTCTCGTATCTTCTGGGAGGACGACTCGCGATCCGAAAGTGGAGAGAAGTCTCGGTTTCGTCGCTCGGCATAAGAGTGCCTTGGCGACCCACGTAGGGACAGAAGAGTTTGTCAAGATTGTGGTAGCCTCAGATCGTGAGATGCTTGTAGAGGAGAGGGCAGGAGAGTTGGAAGAAGGCGAGGGAGACTCGGGACGTTGAAGCGAGCGTGGAGGGATCACAGAACCGCAGGATCTCGCTTTTGAGCTCGATGGGAAGGTAGGGAAGGGTACGATCCGATGGCAGGGTTGAGGGTGACGTCATCTTCGAGATGGATAAAGACGTGAGGAGGAGAGGGTGGGTGTGAGAGGAAAGGAAGGAAAGGAGCAGCCAATTCGAGGTTGGTGAGCTCGCTCCTCTCGTTTTCTTCAGCACCCCCTTCTCTTCCTTCCAAACCACCAGCATCTCTCTTTCTTCTCGACATGGATGATCTCACCTCTCTCAAGACGACCCTCGTTTCGGAAGCGTCCAACTTTGTTTCTCTCTTCTCGTCCAAGCTCGAGCAGAGTGAGTCGGACCTCGAGACAGCAGCGATCCTCGAGTCCTTCTGGGAAGTCCTCGATGGAGAGCCAGGAGAGGATTCAGAGAGCAGGGAGTTCAGGATGGTGAGTGGCAGATGGGATCATGATGTCTCTAGACTAGTATTTTAGCTCGAAGAGGTCGAAGCGAAGGAGAGAGCCGGAGGAGATGAAGAAACCGACGAGCTCACACCTTTCCCTTCCTTCCTTCGCCTTCGACACTCTCAGACCTCGACTCTGCAACCTTCCTCCCTTGACCTCGTCCCTCTTCTCTCTCCTCTCCTCGCTCGTCCCTCTCCAGTCAAGCTTGCAGCCGAGAAGCTCCTCCTCGAGGGAGTCGCCAAGTTCTCGAGTCCGAGGGAGGTCATGGTCGCCGTTGGAGAACGACTCGAAGCTCTCGTCGAAGAGGCTGAAGCCCAGGAAGACGACTTGGAGGACGAAGATCAAGATGAAGATGAGGAGGACGATAAAGACGAAGGATCGGACGAAGGGGGAGCTGTAGAGTTGGAGGAGGAGCACGACCACGACCACTCCGATCCTCATCACCATCACCACTCCTCCTCTTCCCACCCCCGCTACACTCCTCCTTCAGCTCTCGATTCAGAGCTTCCCATACTCCTCTCTCTCCTCGCTTCCTCCATCCCTCGACTCACCAGCAAAAGATCCCTCCCAACGTTCCTCAACCTCGCGAGCATGCTCCCTACGGCGATCAGCTCCGTTCCTCCTCGTCCCTCGACTTCGCGACTCGTTCTGGACAGGTTGAGGGAGGTCGTCGAGGCTGCCAGGAGCTGGGGAATGGGAACTGAGGATTGGAGTGCGAAAGGAGAACAGAAGGCGAGTCGAGACGCCTTAGGTAGATCGCGAGAGAAAGGCAACAGAACTAACTTTCGACGTGCTTTTTCCTTTTCTCAGTCAATCTTGCTTGGAATTCTCGCAACAAGTCTCGTTCATCTCTACCCTGGACTCGATGTCGCATCAGCCAACAGTTCTGGATGGTCAGAAGGCATGCCGAAGTTGATCGTTCGTTCCGCTTTTCTTCTCCCTTCCCAAGTTCTCCCTCTCTTCGCGTCGCTGACTCGTATCCCTCCGGTGTCTTCCTCTTTGTTTCCCAGCGAGCCACCCTCCGCCTCATTCCCTCCATCGATCCCTCCTCCCCAACTCCAACTCCCCAATCCCTCCTCACCCTCCTCTCTACCTCCTCCCCTTCCTCCTCCGTCCCAACTTTCGCTCTCCTCCTCCTCTCCTGGGAACTCTTCTCCTCCCCCGACCCACAACCTCACCACTTCTTCAACGCCATCCCCGCCCCACATTCCTCCAACCCTTCCCTCTGGCTAGACCTCGCCGTCGAGGAAGGAATCCTCTCCAAAGCAGGAGCGGGCGGACTCGGTTGGGTTCGAGGATGTGTGCACGCGATTCAACAGCAGTCAAAAACGACGACGACGACGAAGAAGAAGCCTTCCGAGGAAACGATCCAAACAATCTTCCAAACCTACCTCTCCCCCCTCGCTTCCTCCCCCACTCCCTCCCAACGCCAAACCCTCTTCAATCTCCTTTCCACCCTCCTCTCCCCAACCTTCCTCCCACCTTCCAAAGCCCTCCAACTCATCCTCCCTCTCATGGATAAAGAATCACCCCTCCCTATGCTTCGACCCGCAGGACTGCACTTCCTTCGAGGTCTGCTTGCGAATGCGGGAGGAGCGGGGTTGGGGTTGGGTTGGTTGAAGGAAGGGGGTGGGTTGGAGAGGGTGAGTGAGGCGGCTTGGAGGTTACCGTTTGGAGAGGACGAGCAGGATATTTTTGTTTGGGCGGAGAAGGAGAAGGAGGATGAGGAGGGGGAGACGTGGATTAGAGGACCGGGACCGGTGTTTGTGGTGTTGGCGTTGGGGATTTATCAGCAGACGGTGGGGATGGATTCGAAGAACGAGGTGAGTTTGAGAGTTTTGTTTCTCTCTCTCCTGCGCAACTCTTCTTTGCTTTTTTCGACGCACACCTAACGATTCGACTTCTTTTTCCCCTGCAACCTTCTCTTACAGAGCGGCATTCGATCCCCTGCCCATCTCGTATCAGCCAACCAACTCTGGTTGACTCCTCTTCGAACGCGTCTCGACGAGCGACGAGTAATCCGAGGTGCTAGGCTCGCCGAGGAGGCCGAGGACGACGACGAAGAGGAGGAGGAGGATGAGAGTTCGGGAGCTTGGGAGGCCGTGGAGTTTGCGTTGGAGGGGGTTGAGGCTGCTTTGAAAGGGCTGAGGAAGTGATGATGAGCGATGGATGCAGCGGGAGAGACTCGCGTTGATCACACTTGCAGATCTGCTTGATAGTTCTCCGATACTGTAATTCAGATGTGGTTGGATTTCTCTTGAAAGCGTCGCGTGCCTGATGTCGAGAAGAGTAATCAAGGGGAAGTTGAGTCGTTCCAAAACAAGCGAGCGACGGGACGGACGAACGACGCGTTGACTGTTCCCTTCCCTTCCACCCCCTCCCTCCTCCTCCACCACAATCTTGATCAATCCGCAACATCATTACAATTCAGATCTCCTCCTCATCATCTACTCCCCCCACCTCCTCTCCCCCTCCCTCTCAACCTCGCCCTCCTTAGTTCCTCATCAATCTCCCCCATCCCCTTCACAAACTCCTCTCGATCCAAACTTCCTTCCGCTCCCTTTGCTTCCCCACTACCGACGCGATCCCTACGAGCCAGAAGAAAAAGAAAAAAAGGCGAAAAGTCAGCTTTCGATTTCGAAACGCGTCGAGGAAAAACGAAACGAGGGAAGGAAGAGAAAGAGAAAGAGAAAGAGACGCGACGAGACTCACCAAATCCCCCTCAACACCTTCCCCTCCAATCTACTCCTCTCCCAAACGATCCTGATCACCCTACCTTCCAATCTCTCTCCTCCTCCTCCTCCTCCTTCTCCTCCCAATCCATCTCCAGCGGAAACGAAACTAGCTCTCTTCCAACCCGGTTTCGCTCCTTCCGTCGTCGAGCTTCTTGTTGTTAATGTCGTAGAAGAAGAGGAAAGAAGATCCTTCATGGCTGCGACTCTTTGCAACGCGACGAGTTTAGTGAAGAGGGTGTTGTAGCGTGCGTGAGCTGCTTGGGTTGGTTTGGGTGAGAGGGCGCCGGTGAGGGTGGTTGGTTTGGGAGGGAGGGTTGGTGGTGGTGGACGACTTCCTCCTTTTCGTTGAGAGAAGGAAAGGGTGGTTTGGGGTGGTGGTGGTGGGCGGGGAGTGAGGATGAAGGGTTGTTGGGTTGAGGTTGTTGTTGAAGAAGAGGAGGAGGAGGGTGGAGGAGGAGGGACACGTCTCACTCTGGGAGCGTAAGCTATCGGTGAAGCTGGTTGCTGCTCGTTGAGTAGTGGTGTGCTTTGAGGGAGAGTCGGTTTCCGTTGAGGTAAGGGAGGAGGTTTGATCGATGAGGCTGAGGAAGTTCGACTGAGATTGGGAGGAGTAGGAGAAGAAAAGGAAGGACCTCTCGACGCGAGGGGAGTTGTCGACGAGTCGTTGTCGTTTTCGTTTTCTGAGCCTTCGAGCTCGACGGAGTGGAAGGAGGAGGTGGAGAGGGTTGGTTTATGTTTTGACGGGGAAGAGTTGAGGGCGTTAGGTCGAGAGGGGAGGGGAGGAGGTAGACGTGAGGTTGAAGTTGAGGAGGTTGAGGCGACGAGAGGGATAGTTGATCTCCTGATGGGAGAAGGAGCTGCTGATCCTGATCTGGAAGGATAGCTTATGGGCGAGAAGGTGATCATATCCGAATTTGGATCTGGGGAGGCTTCTGGAGTTGCTGTTTGAAGGGAGAGCGTCGGTCCTCGAACGGAGTGCGAGCGAGAAGGTTTGGGTGTCGTCGGGGAGGGAGGGGGAGGCGATCTGGGCTGAGGGAGACCGAGGTTTTGAGGTGTTGGTGGGGTGGCGGTTTACGGAGGAGCGACGGTTGGATGGAGGATGAGGTGAAGGAGGTTGAGGGCGAAGGGGATCTGGAGGGTTGGATGGGACGAAAGGAAGGAGCGTTCCGAGCTGACTCTGTCGGCGAGGAAGGGAAGAGCGAGATGATGGATGAAGATGGCACTTTGGGAGACGTCCTAGTGAGAGGTATATCTCCTTCCCTCCCTCCGTTCAACGTAACCTGAGGAGGAAGAGCAGAAGGTCCTCGTCCTCCTCCTCCTCCCCCGCTGCTCGACGACCCATAGCTCGGTATCCTCCTCCCCGCCGACGGTCGAATCGCACCCAACCCGAGCCCTACAGGAGCATCCCCCCATCCTGCTGATCCTCCATTCGACGAGGTAGCTGAAGCTGAGCTTCCTGCTCTCCTCCGAGCTGCTTCTATCGACGTCCGGGTGATCTCTTGGAGGGAGGAAGGTGACGGGCGAGGAGGAGACGTGGGCGAGTCGGGAGGAGCGAGAGGAGCACCAGATTCGAAGGCTGCGATCCTGGCTTTGAGGTCCATACGAGGAGGGGAGGTATTGGGCTGGATGAGCGAGAAAGAAGGAAGGAGGAGAAGAGGAAGGAAGGGAGGTTGTGATGGTTCGAAGCAAAGGAGAGAGGGCCGAGGCCGTGTGAGCTCAAATCGACCTTCCTTCCTCCTCTCTCTCTGAGCTCCAACGTCCATCCTCTCCCATCTGAGAAATCTCTCCTCCTCTTGGGCATGGTCAACAACGCCCCCTTAATCGACTCCATCAAATCATCCTCCATGACCTCCACCACCCCCACCTCCTCCTCCTCCCACCATCGCACACCCTCCCACTCCCTCTCCCCCTCCCCTCCTCCCTCTCCTCCTCGATCCTCTCCCCTCCTCCACCCTCCTCGACACCGAAGCAGCCCAACTCGCAATATGGGAATTCGAAAAACAACGCGACGATCAGAGAAAGATCGAAGCTATAGCAGCTGCTACAGCGGGCTTCATTCGCGATGGAGCAGGAGGAGGAGGAGTCAAGAGGGACGAAGGAGCGGAACCTCCGAGGAAGTCGACGTCTATCTTTCAGACTATCAAGGACGGGGGAGCTAGTTTAGGGATGGGAACAGGGGGGAAGAAGGTTAGTGGAGGGATGGGGAAGAGTGAGTAGTTGTAGATTCTGTGACCGTTGGAAAGGGAGCTCAAGCTGATCTGAACCGTCTTTCGTCGACAGTTTATCAAGCTCACGACGTCTTCGAGTTCGTGCCCTTTTCTCACCCACTTCTTGGCTCTCGACGGTGACCCTGACCTATCTTGCTTTCAACAGAGCCATCGACCAACGGAACGTCATGCGTCTCATGGAAATAAGAGATCAGAACTTCTCTCTACTCCTAACCAAACCACCAGGAGGAGCCATCTCCGCTTTCCCTCTCGTTCGTCCCTCTCTCTCCCTCCATCCCATCCATCCCAACCCTTCCTCCCCCTCCTCCTTTTCCCACCCAGCTCACCCAAATCTCTTCCCCTTCGTCCCTCGCAGGTCTACGCCATGCGCTGCGGCTCAAAATGGTCCGAAACCGTCATCGTCCTCGTCGGAGCTCTCAGTCGCTGGGTGAACACGTTGGACGATTCGAGGGAACCTACCAAGGAAGAGAAAGGCGTGTTGAAGAGCTTGAGGGTTAATCTGAAGGCTGGGATTGATTTCGGGTTGGAAACTCAGCAGACAACTTGTGAGTCGACGCGTCCTCTTTCTCTCTCCTCTTTCTCTCTCTCGTTCTTCGTTGCCAAAACTGACCACCGCTTTTCGTCTGCTTTCGGGTCTGGTGTCCTAACAACAGTGATTTCATCCTACCTTCAAGTCCTGTTAATGTCTGAAGGAGACGCTTTCATTCACAAATCCGTCGCCGATCTATCAGTGTCTCTTCGTGCAGGTCCACCTTCCAAACCTGTTGCTCTGGCAGGGGAGTTGGTGAGGAAGTTCATGACCAAGGAGCTGAGAGGAGTGGATGGGATTGCTACGGTGGAAGATTAGTAAGTCCTTTAGACTACATCTCCGTTCTCCTTCCTTTTCGCGCGCGCGTCCGTCGTTCGTTTCGGCTGATCTCGCTCTCTCTCTCTTTCGCTACTATACAGCATCGCCAACGCAACAGCCGATCTTCTCCTCCTCTCCCTTCACCATCTCCTCCTAACCTCCCCACCCCTCCCTCCGTCCTCAACAACCCTCACCTCTTCCTCCTCCTCCTCACCCACCGCGCCGGTCGAAGGAACCGACCCTCTCCCCACCTACGCCTTCGCTCGAGACACCCGCATGCTCTCCCTCTTCAAGGATTCCTTCGTTCGGATCCCAAGGTTGGGAGCGAAACCGGGGAGGTTGAGGAGGTTGGGAGAGGTGATGATGGAGGTTTTGGGCGAGACGAGGGAAGGGTTTAGGAGTAGGGTGGGGAGGTTGGAAGGGGTTGTGGACGGGGTCGGGGGGTTGAAGTAGGGTTGTGTGTTGGTTTGTTGACGTTGACGATCTTTACGAGACTGTATTAGCCGAAACGTTTGTTGTGGTTGGGTTGGGGTTTTTCTTTTCTGGAGGAGGGAGGGAGGAGAGCGCGTCGAAGGAATATGAAGTCTTCGTTCTAGCATCTGATCGCAGGGTTATACGTAATAGACGGAACGAACTTTTCTTTCTTTCTTTCTTTCTTTCTTTTCTTTTCTCTTCTCTCTTTGACGACCTTTGCGAGTGCTTTTTTTTTTCATGATTGTTGCTAATAAGATCGGGAAGGAAAGCATCGAGCTTTCCTCAAAAACCAAGCTCACCGAAAAGTCCCTTCCTTCCTTCCTCCTTCCCTCTTCCCTTTCTTCCCTCCCTCTCCCATCCCTCCCCCAAAGAAAAAAAATCATGCCCGTCTCCTCCCGCCTTTCCCAACTCCTCCTCAAGAGGACTCCATCCTCCTCCCCCTTCCTCTCTCGTAGAATCCTCACAGCTTCATCTTCAGCTTCCTCTTCTCTGCTGCCAGCTCGACTCCCTCCTTCCTCCTCCGTGAGCTCCCTCTCCTTCCCTCTCCCTCTCCCTCTCCCTCCCTTCCTCCTCCTAACCTGAAATCCTTTTTTTTTTTTTTTCCTACTCCTCCCTCAACAGTCCCCCCTCTCCACCCGCTCCTACGCTATCATAGAACCCATCACTCGACCTCCTCCAAAACCTACCACCACCACCCCTACCCCTGCCACCCCTGCCAGCCCGCCTCCCTCCTCCTCCACGCCTGCACCCGCTGCGACGACGACAACGGAAACGATGTTCGAGTTCAAACCGCCGCAGGACCCTACGGATCCGAACATTCCTAAACGAAAACGAGGAGCTTGGGATCGATACCTTGCAAGAGGATTGCCGGAATGGATGATTGCGTTCGTTTTCTTGTGAGCTAGCTCTTCTCTTCTCTTCGCTTCTTTCTTTCTTTCTCTCTCTCTCTCTTCCCTTTCTCCTAACCGCTGACTCCACTACTCTCGCTCTCAAAGATTCTGGACCTACCAAAACTACCAAGAAGAGCTGATCGCCTTCGTCTCTGGACCTTCGAGCGACAAGAACGAGAAGGCGGCCAAGATGGAGCAGGCTACGGCTGCGAGGGATGCTTTTTTGGCGGAGTTGGAGAAGGAGGTGAAGGAGAAGAAGGGGAAGAAGGAGGTTTCGTTCTTGCCTGGGGAGGAGATTGGGAGGTTGGGTGGGTTGGGGGAGATGGAGAGGTGAAGAAGGGGGAGGGGGAAGGGGAGAAGAAGAAGGAGGGAGGGGAGGGGGGGAAGGCTTGGTATAGGAGGTTGATTTAGAGGAGAGGGGAGGGTGGCTGAAGGTTTTTGGAGGGGAGGGTGGTGGAAAGGGGAGGATCAGGAGTAAGGTCTCTTTTTTGTTCTCTCTTGATTATCGATCGATCGAGCGAATTGATTTAATCATTCGGTAGAACGAGAGGGAGGAGCTCTCACCTGCTCAAGCGATTTATACTCTGCGAGACAGGGTTGCGTAGGAGGAAAAGGAAGATGAAGGAACGAACGACTTTACTTCACTCGACGCGTTCGTTCTTTACTACTTCGTGTTGTGTTCTCTTCCGAGCGAAGCATAATACCACCAACCTTTTTTCTCATCCCACCAATCAATCAATCAATGTGTAATCAAAAAAAGACCGTAATATACCTTAACCAGATCCCTCGACTAGACTAGACTAAACGACCCTCCTCCTCCTCTCCTCCCTCCACCACCTTCTTCTCCTCACCCCCCTCCTCCTCCAAAAATCGATCCAAACTAAACGCCTCAGGAGGCTCCTCCCTCTCCCTTTCCCTCAAAGTGTAGGAATCCCCAGGTTCAGCGATCCCTCTCAGAGCGTGGGATTCAGCCGTACCCATTTGGTCACGCTTCCGGTAGTTTCGTCTGAACTCGGCGGCGTGGGATTCTCGGATCTGGGGGTTGGTGTTGGTGTTGGTGGGTGGGTGGGTGGGGGATGGATGTGGATGAGATGCGGGAAGGGGAAGGGGAAAGGGGGGGGGGGAGGATTGGGTGAGTTTTTTTTTGGGGGGGGGGGATTGTTGGATGAGAGAGAGGGAGAGAGATAGAGAAAGAGACGAACCTCGCATTCCAGATCCTTGTAGTATCGGATAGCAGCGTTCCAGTCTTCGAGTCGAACCTCCTCGGCAGGGACACCTGCGAAGACGAGAGAGAGCCAGGATTGATGCTGTAAGAAGGAAAAGGAAAAAAAAAAAAGCAGGGAAACAGGGACGCGCCGCGTCAGTTTTTGGAGAACGAGGTTGCGCTGAAGGAGAGGAGGGATGGCTGGACGGGCGGTGTAGAGTGGGATAACAAGGATGGTTTCGAACGAGAGGGAGACGAGATGGACGAAGAAGGGAGCGGGGAGAGGAGGAGGGAGGAGGAAGGGAGGGGGGTGTGGAGGGGAAGAGCGACTCACCTTGATCTCCTTCTTGATCGCGGAAGCCTTCGCTAAATCATCCTCCTTCTTCCTCTTCATCGCCAACTTCTTCGCCTTCTCCTCCATGACCTTCTTCGACTCTTTTCTCTTCGCCAGCTTTTTATCCTCCTCCTCCCTCTTCTCCTTCCTCTTCTGCAGGCCTTCCAGCGTCGTCTCCGTCACCTCTTCCCTCTCCTCTCCCTTATCCCCCGTCAGCGTGTTCGTGATATCCACCCCCGGAAGCTCCACAAACGCATCCGCAATCAAAGCGTTCGAGATCCTGAACCGAGCCGTCGTCCAGGGAACAGCAGCGAGAAGTCGGCCGGGGATGAGTTCTTTCGTGACGGGCGACCGACGAAGGAGTTCCACCGTTCGTTCTTCTTCTTCGGCTTTTCGAAGTTGATCTTGACGGACTCGTTCGGCTGGAGCGACTTCTTCCAATCCACGGACGATGGCTTCTTGGCTGTAGGCTTTGGCGAGGATCTGAGAACGAGGAGAGGGAGGAAGAGGGAGGGAAGGGGAGAAAGGGAGGAGTGGGACGCGAAGGATAGGGTGCATGATGGGAAGGGAGGGGGCGTTAGCGTGCCGAGTCTGACTAGGTTTGGAGTAGGAGTAGGGAGCAGACGAGCTTGTTTCCCAAAAGTGAGACAAGTCTCCCCAGGATATGTTGAATAGGGCCGGAAAGGGAGATGAGAACAAGAAAAGAAAGACGCACCCTCTTCTCGATGGCCACGAAAGCGTTGTAGGTCTGTCGATACTGAGGGATCTTGGCTTCTTGACGCAAGGTTTGTGCAAGTGAGGCGGTGGATGATCCAGGCCAGAGAGTGGTTCGGGGAGTTGGAGGGGTCGGGGAGAAGATCTGAGAGAGGCAGGGGGAGGAGGGAGGGAGGGAGGGAAAAGGTCGGTTTCGTTTGAGGACACTTCGAGAAGGAAATACGAAGGCCCACTCACGTCTGGTGGAAAGAAGTGATCTCTCTCTCCCTGGAGAGCGAGAGAGGGCGTGAAGTCGATTCCTGGGAAGATGGTAGACTCATCTCTGAACTTCGAGAGCGTTTGTTCGTGCTCGACCTCCTTTGCAGGTCGGTCGAGGATGGGATCGTATGGAGGGTCGTCGTCGCCGTAGGGGTCCCAAGAGGAGGAGGAGGAGGAGGAGGTATAGCGGCGACAATGAGTGAGAGAGGGAGAGATCTATAGCGGGAAATGAGCGGTTGGTCAGATGGGAGAAAGAGGCAACGAGAAAGAAGGAGAAAGGGAAACTGACGACGTTGTGGTTGATTCGTGCACGGAGAGACAAAGGACACGTCGAAGGTCGAGCGAGTCCGAGAGCTTGTCCCAGTAGACGAGTGTTGAGGCGCATAGCCAGAGAGAGAAAACGAAGAAAGGGGAGAAGACGGTCGGAGGTAGAAAGAAGAGGGAAGGAGGAAATCAGTTGAGCTTCGTCGAAATGGAGGACGCTCCTTCTCTCCCTGCCAACGGTCTCCTTCGCTCCCCTTCCTTTTTCACCCAAAGATGCCCGATCTCACTATGGATGGGATCGCGATCATTCTCTCCAACTCTTCTCCTCTGGATGCGAAACAAGGCGCTTTGTCTTCGCTCAAGAATCTCCTTCTCGAGGCGGATCAGGTCCGTCGAGCTCTCCTCCTCCTTCCTCCCTTCCTCCGTCTTCCCTCTTCGCTTTCCCCTCCTCTTCTCGTACTACACATATACGCTCGAGTCTTCTTTATTGAAGCTACGCCTGCATCCTTTCGCTCTCTCGCAGCTCCCCGAGCCAGCCATCGACAGTCTGTCTCTGGGTCTCAAGGCCTCTCTCCGTCAACCCAACGCCATCCTCGCTCAAGCAGCTCTCTCGGTCCTTCCTCGATACCTCCTTCTCTTGGGAGAGTCCACAAATATATCCGTGAGTATATACGCTCTCGTTTAATATCGCCTTCGTATATACTTGTCTCTCGTAGCCCTCGACCCTGACGTTTCCTCCCTCCCCTCGAATCAACAACAGCATCACCTTCACCTCCTCACGTCCTCCCTCCTCCCACCCGTCCATGGCCTCATCGATCGTCTTTCCGAACCTGCTCGGACCCGAGATCCAGCCAAAGAAGCTCTCGTCGAACTCGGAGTCCTCGCTTTCAAGGAGAAGGCAAGGATAGCAGCGGCAGCAGCAGGAGAGCAGCAGTCGGTTTCGTCGAAGAAGAAGGACAACGGGGAGGAACCTTCGGCAGCTTGGGAGACAGCTCTGAAGGATCAAGGGTTGGCTAGTAAGAACGTCAAGATCAAGGAGCAGGTGAGACTTTAACCTCTAAAAACACCCAAAGTCGCGAAGAGCTCAAGCAAGAGAGCGACCGAGCTCAACTCTCCCTTCCTTCCCTCCCTGCCTGCCTCCTTCTGTCCCTCAGTCCATCCTCATCGTCGCCGAGGTTCGATCCAAGAGTCCTTCCCTGAGACTGAGCTTCTTCACCCAAATCCTCGTCGGACTGCTCGAGGACCCAGACTCTCTGGTCAGGGAAACAGCTCGAGAAGTGAGTCCGAGCTCTCTCCCTCCTCCTCCCTCGCGGCCAGCTGAAGCTCATCTTCGTTGTTTCCTCCCGTTCAAAGGCCATCATCGCCATGTTCTCCGCTGCCTCGACTCCTCCTCGAGCCAAAGCAGACCTCAAGAAGCAGATGCTCGCTCAGAAGACTCGGAAAGCGTTCACCGACATCATCCTTCCGCGAGTCCTCGGAGATCCTGCGACTCACGTCAAAGGTGCAGGGAACGAGGGAACGGAGGACGCTGGCCCTGTCGACGATGATGTGATACCCGTCGAAATCATCTACGTGAGTCTTTCTCGTACTCGACCTTGACATAACGAACGAGCTGACTTGCCTTTTGGCGGCGACCCTCCAGATCGCTTCGATTCAAGATCTCCAGTCTGAGTTCGCAAGGATGATGCCTGCTTTCGAGGTTCGTCCGTTTCTTCGATCCTTCTATGTTGAGTAGACGAGCTGACAAAAAGTGTACGCTCTCTTCGCTGCAGGGGAAGGAGGACGAGCACAACTGGGCCGGTCGAGAGGTCTCGATGGATCGAGTCAGAGGGATGTTGTTGGGAAACGCGTTCGTCCAATTCCCCGAGGCTTTTGTCGCTTGTCTACGATCAGGATGGATGTCAGCTTCTCTCAAACCCGTAAGTTCTCACCTCACTCTCGAAGTTGTGTTCGAATCTTACTCACTCTCGCGTCTGAAACTTGTTTCGTCACAGCTCGACAGTCTTCGAACCTCCGTCCTTACCGCTACCTGCCTCTGCTACACCGATCTCATCACCCACCTCGGACCAGCCTTCGACCCTCTCGTCGAGACGATCCTCCACCCTCTCTCGAAGATGGCCAGCGTCACCAAAACCCAGACCGTCATTCGAACTCAACAGGTCGTTCAGCTCCTCCTCCTCCGAACCTCCTGCCTTCCTCGAACGGTCATCCCCGTCCTCACGTCCTCATCAGAGGAGAAGACACCTCGAGCGAGGGAATACGCTCCTCAGCATCTCAAGACGTTCCTCGATACCCACGGAGCCAAGTCGAAGCATGTCATCGAGTCTTCGCCCGGAGGACTCGTCGCGTTGGAGAAGGTCCTCAAGAAGACATTGGGAGACGCGAGTCCTCCAGTGAAGGAGGTAGCGAGGTTGGCGTTCTGGTCGTATCATGCAGTCTGGCCGGAAGCTGGGACGAAGCTCGCGGCATCGCTCGACGTACAGGCCAAGAAGGCGTTGGAGAGGTCGAACCCGAAACCTCAACAGCCGTTGGACACGTCGGTTCCTCAGACAGCTCGAGCGGCTGCTCCCAAACGTGCTGGAGGAGGAATGGCCGCCCTTCTCGCTGCCAAGAGGGAAGCTCTCCAACGAGACAAGAGAGCAGCAGCGGCAGCAGCAGCATCGACATCAGCAGCAGCCGAACCGGAACCCTCTCGATCCTCTACTCCTCCTCCACCACCAGCTTCGATACCTCTTCCCCCTTCCTCTCCACCAGCCCCTCCTTCAACCTCTCGACAAGCTCACTCCTCTCCACCACCTCCCATCGTATCCTCCTCGTCATCCAATCCCACTACTCCTCGCGTTCGCCCATCTCCTGCCGTCGCGAAAGCGACCTCTCCTCCAGCTCAATCCCCCTTCCGTCCCCTCATTCAGTCCCAACGATCGATTCCTCCTCCCTCCCCAGCCGATCACCAATCACCTACTCCCAAACCTCTCCGAGGAGAAACCAGTCGACCTTCGGCGTCAACGTCGGATCAAGGCTCCCTCATGTCCCAGGAAGAGCTCGTCTCTCCTTTCCTTCACCGAGCCGACTCGCGTCCCATTCCGGAGGAGGAGATTCGCTCTCAGGCAGAGCAGGCCGTATCCACGGCTCAGAGGCTGACGGAGGTCGAAGAGCAGCAGCCGCGCGAGGAGCAGGAGAACTCTCTCTCGAACGGAGGTGGAGGAGGAGAGTCGTCGGACGCGAACGGACGAGGAGCCGTTCATCCTACCTCGACCTACGATCAACTCAAGAACGGACCGTCTTCGGTACTTCATACTCCACTCAAAAATCTCAGCATGAGAGGATTAGCCTCCTCCTACCAGAACAGTCCAAAAGCTCCGGACGAATCGCCGTCGACTTCGATCGACGCGTTGAGGAAGGCTCCAGCAGGAGGTTGGAGGAGGAAGATGCATCGTGAGTTGCTCCCCGTGCTCTGTTACCTACCGTCTCTCTTAAAACCTATCGCTCGTCGATTCGCTCTCGCTGACCTTCAAACTTTGCTGTACATTCGTCTCTGCAGAACTCGACACCGCGACTCCTCCGTCACCGTCCTCCTCTCGTCCGAACGACGCTCTCAAATCCCTCTCTTCCGGATCCCCATCCCTCTCCGACTTTCAAATCCTCCTTCACTACTCGGATCAGAACACCTCTTCCGGTCAAGGTTCCATTTACTCGAGCAGTGGAGCGGAATCGAACGACGAATCGTACGGAGAGACCTCGTCCCGTGGAGGGACCTCGAAATCGACGCCGGACATCTTCCCGCTGATCCTTCAAGCTTTACTAAGCTACCTTGACTCGAATCCTGTATGTCCCATTCCTCTTCTACTACTCTCTACTCGCTCGTTCTCGAGGCATCGAGCTGATCGCCCCTTTGCTTCTCGTCCTCTTCGTCCCCTCGCGTCCAGCTTCACTCTCAAACCGAAGTCGCTCTCTACCTCCTCGAAGCCCTTCTCGCGAACCAAAGTCGCCTTATTGATCACCATGTGGACCAGATTTGTCTCATGCTCTGGAAGCTTCGATCCGTTGGAACCCTTTCCGTGTGTTCTTCCTTTTTACATTCCATCCTTCGTCCACGCGCCGCTGAACCCATCGCCTTTCTCTCTCTCTCCTCTTTTCTTGCATCCTTCCAGGACCGACCTCGAAACGTCGCCTCATATGCCGTCTTCGTCACTCTCCTCGCGAACTCAGGCCAAGAGGCCTTCACCGTCCTTTTATCCGTCGGTGCGACGCTTCGAACCTTCCTCCAAACCGCCGCCGACCCAGCCAAAGGACACGCTTTCGCCCTTCTCGCTCTCGGTCTCTGCTTCATGGATTTCCCCTCTCTCATCATCGCTGAACATCTACCCAAACTACGGGACATCTTGATTCCAGTTCGTTTCGTTTCCACTTTCGATCTCCCACTCTCCTTCTCTCCCTCTGACATCCTTTTCCCTCCTCTCCATCTCCTTCTTCTCCTCTCGAATAAAACAAACAGGCTCTCAACGCACCCAACGCCGAAAACCTCATCATCCGACAGAACGCAGCGGTCGCCATCCTCGCTTGCCAACTGGTTTTGGGAGACGAAACGCATCTGTTTACGCTTCTCGAGGGATTAACGATGGACAACAAGAACTTCTTGACATATCAGTTCGATAAACACAGGGTTCGAGCTGGGAGTGGAGAAGGTGGAAGGGAGAAGGTCGTGAAGGAGTTCAGGAGGTTGAGTTTGGGTTGATTTGACTCGAGTCGTCTTTCTAGCTTTTGCTTCGTCGCTTTGTTTCTTGGCCTACCAATTATCTCTTCCCCTAGCCTCCTATCCGCCTCTACACTTCCACTCACGCCCTACTTTCCCTACTTATCGCTAGATTAAGCACTGATTAAGCCCTTTCTTTGACCATCTCGCGAACTGACTTAAGACGCGTTTCTCTCCCTTTCCTATCCTCCCCAGTCTCGACCCAAGCCCATCCAGCCTTTTAGACAGACTTCTTAGAGAGGAGAGGGGTTTCTGAGGATGACACATCCCTTGGGAATCTATAGAAAAGGTCGTCCGACAGAAGAAGACTGCTGCTCCCCTTAATTCCTCCTCTTCGTCCTCCTCCTCTTTCAGACTCGACAGGCTGCAGCGAAGGGTTTCTCGTTATGAGCTCCACAGGCAGATAGAGGGGAGAGTAGCATGGAGGCTCAAGGGAGGAGGAATAGGCGTCTCCAAAGGTCTCATGAGAAGGGAGTGGAGACGAAGGGGGAAGGGATGCAGGGACGTCGAGCTCAACGAACGCCCAAGGGCAGGAGGGGGTCGTCCATGCCTCGACCGCTGAGGATGCGGAAGCGGCGAACCTCTTTATAGCTTGAGCGCGAGTAGGCATATGAGAGAAGGAGATTGAGATCTGTCCTAGAAAGATTTCTTTCTTGATGCTGGTCGTTGGGAGGGACGAAGCGGGCGTCGACTTTTGACTCGACCTCTGGACCGTCTCTTCCCAACCACCAGCTCCTCTTCCACCACCACATTTCTTCTCCTTCCCGGCTACTGTGTATGCTCGCGAAGGCCTTGAAGACATTAACATCTAGACATTCTCCTTCAAATCGTTTCACTGCTCCCTTCCTCGTCCAGCGAACTTCTCTTCCCCCTCTCGTCCTCCTCCCTCCTTCGGCCCAAATGTCGACATCGACTCCCACGCCAGCAGCAGCTTCGACGTCTAAAGTACATCAGCCAACATGGACTCCGCCTGTAGTAGAGCTTGAAGAACCTGTTCTTAAAGTCTGGAACTCTTTGACTCGTTCCAAGGTGAGCTCTCCTCTCTTCTCTCGAGACACAAAAGAAACGTCGAGCTCACTTCCCCTCCTCCTTCCCCTCCCTTTTCCCGCTGCCCTGTCGATCTTCACAGGTCGAGTTCATTCCCATGCGATCTCGTCAGGTCACTTGGTACAACTGTGGACCTACAGTCTACGACGCTTCCCATATGGGCCACGCTCGGTGAGTCTCTCCTTCAAAAAGAGCAAAGGAAGCGAGCTCAACCTTCCTCCTCTTCCCTTCGAACTGACTCGACCTTCACCGCTTCTTTCCTGTAGAAACTACGTCACGCAGGATGTGCTTCGGCGTATTATGAGGGACTACTTCGGCTACGACGTTCATTTCGTTCAGAACATCACCGACATCGAGGACAAGGTCCGTCTTTCAGCCTCCTTCCTTTCAGCCTCGAGCTCGAGCTGATCTCTCGTCTCCTCTTCCCACGATCACCCCAAGATCATCGTCCGAGCTCGTCAAGAACACCTCCTTCGAGAACTCAACGCTTCTACAACTTCCCTTACACCTCAACTCATCGCCGACACTCGCGAAGCCTGGGTCTTCTTCTTCAACAAGAACATCGCCAAGTTCCTCGCTCCCGCCGACATCCCTGCTCAAGGACAGGAGGAGACCGCTTGGGACGAAGTCCTCGCTGGGAAGCACGAAAAGGAGGCTGCTTGGAGGACGGAACTCGAGGCGAAGGAGGAAAAGTTCAGCATGTACTGGAAGGTCTTGGTGAGTTAGAGCTCTCTTCTTCACGTTCTCCTTCTTCGTGAGCTGATCCTTCGCGATCCCCCTTCCAGACCGTCGCTCGGGCTTCCATCAAGTCCGCCGAGTCTTCGTTAGCTAAGGGAGAGACCTCTCTCGAGATCGCCCACCAGCTCATCAAGGGTGTTTCCGATCCTCTGAGTGTGATTCTCGACAAGAAGGTTCGTTCTCGCCGTGTCTCTCATCCTCTTTCTCTCCCTCGCTGACTTCTCTCATCTTCTCGTATCTCTAGCACGGTCACCTTCTCACTGCTCCCTCGATATCCCGAAACCTTGCCGCCTTCTGGGAAGACGCTTTCAACAAAGATATGGCTGCTCTCAACGTCCTTCCTGCTGACACCGTCACTCGCGTCTCGGAGTACGTCCCTGAGATCGTTCGGTTCGTCGAGAAGATCGAGGAGCGTGGATTCGCCTACTCGGATGGAGCTGGCAGCATCTACTTCGACGTCGCAGCCTTCGATGGAAGGAAGGTCCACGAGGACGGAACTCAGGAGGATTGGGAGCACACCTACGCGAAGTTGGCGCCTTGGAGTAAAGGGAACTCGAGGTTGATTGATGAGGGAGAAGGTGAGCACATTCTACTTTCCTCGCGATCTCGAGGACTCTATCACTCACTACTGAATTCCGTCTCGCCGTCTCTTCGCCGTCGCAGGTTCTCTAACTTCCTTCGCCTTCGTCAAGCGTTCGCCGTCCGATTTCGCTCTCTGGAAGTCTTCGAAGGCTGGAGAGCCCTTCTGGCCCTCTCCTTGGGGACAGGGACGACCTGGCTGGCACATCGAGTGCTCGGTTATGGCCAGCGAGGTTCTCGGACGGCATATCGATATCCATTCTGGAGGAATCGACTTGATCTTCCCTCATCACGACAACGAGATGGCTCAGAGCGAGGTGAGCTTTCTTATGTCTTTCCTTCTCTTCTCCACGGTCTCGCTGATTCTGGATTCCTCTCGAACAGGCCTACCACGACTGCAAGCAATGGGTCAACTACTTCTTCCACACTGGTCATCTTCACATCGAGGGTCTCAAGATGTCGAAGTCCCTCAAGAACTTCATCACCATCGAGGTTCGGCTGTTCCGTCTCTTCTCTCAAGTTCCCCATCTGCTGCTCGCTGAACTGACCACGTCCTCCTCTATCTCCCTTATTCTTGCCTTCACAGCAAGCTCTCGAGAAGTTCACTCCTCGTCAACTTCGACTCGGTTTCATGCTTCAGACCTGGAACGCGAAGATGGATTTCAAGGAGACCGCTATGCAGGAGGCCAAGGGACTGGAGTCTAGTTTCAACGTGAGAAACCCCCTCTACCTCTTCACTCTCCCTTGGTCCTCCAAGACGCGCGCTCATCTCATTCATCTCGTTTTCGCTTCCCTTTCCCCAGAACCTCTTCGCCAACATCAAGGCTCGAATCCTCCAGGCCGAGGCCAAGCCCCAAGCCTTCGATGGAAAGCACTACTACGACGAGGAGGAGAAGCTCTTGACGAAGAAGTACGTCCCTTCCCTCTTCCCTTCCTCTCTCGAATCGACGCGTCTCGAATCCTCACACCTTCCTCTGTTCCTTCCATCTGCAGCCTCGCCCAGGCCCAACAAGCCTTCCGAGTCGCTCTCTGCAACAACTTCGACACCGTGACCGCTCTTCAAACTCTCTCCGACCTCACTGGAAAAGCCAACGTCTACCTCCAGCTCAAGCGACCCAACCTCGCTCCCGCTCGAACCGTTGCGGAGTGGATCGGAAGGATGCTGCGAATGTTTGGATTGGGAGAGGGAGAGTCGAAAGAGATTGGATGGGGGTTGAAGAGGGAGGAGGGAGAGGGTGCTGATGTGAGTCGTTTCTCGAGTGCTTCTGGAGAAAAGGAAAAAGAAAAAGCCGTTCGCTGACCTTCCTCGTTCGTGTCTGCAGAGGGAGACGGTTCTCCTCCCTTACCTTCGAGCTCTCGCCGCTTTCCGAGACGAGGTCAGGAAGCTCGCTATCGCCAAGGCCGATCCCTCGGACACTCTCGCTCTCACGGATCACATCCGAGACTACGAGCTCGTGGAGTTGGGTGTCGCTCTCGACGATCAGCCTGGTTCGTTCTTCCCTCTCTCTCTCCTTCTTCTCGCTCCTCCATCTGACCCTTCGTTCGTCTTTTTTTCCCAGACGGTCACGCCCTCGTCAAACTCGTCCCAGCTTCTGCCCTCATCGAAGCTCGAGACTCCAAAATCGCCCTCGCAGCTCTCAAAGCTTCCCAATCCGCCGCTCTCAAGGAAGCCGCTCGAGCGAAACAGGTCGCGAAAATGGAGAAGCTCAAGATCCCTGCGTCCGAGATGTTCAAGCCTCCTCACGTAGCGGAAGGAACGTACTCGGCTTGGGACGAGAGGGGACTGCCAACGAAGGATGGGGAGGGAGTCGAGTTGAGCAAGTCGAAGGTGAAGAAGAACGGCAAGGACTTTGAGGCTCAGGTGAAAGGGAACGCGGAGTATGAGAAGTGGAGCTTGGAGCAGTCGAGTAAATAGATCTACTAGCATTTTAATTTGGGTTTCTTGATGTTGGTCGTTCGTTAAAGACAAAAAATAAAAGAGATGGTTCGTGAAAGCAGAAAGAAAGCTAGCTCGTGCGACGCGTCCGTTCTTCGTCCTCTTCTTCTCCCCTCCCTTTCCTATATTCCTGGACTCGAGTCTAGGATCCCTCGTCCTTCTTCCTGTAAGGTGGAGGAGGGAAAGCGTCTCCTCTCTCCATCCTATCGTCGGCAGCGTCGGGATCCTCGAGCGGGGCAGTGGGTTGTAGTGTTGAAGGGAAGACGACCCGGATTGGTTGAGGGAAAGCGTGGGCTCCGACGTACCCACCGACCATGGGGGGGTTGGCGACTGTAGAAGAGCATTCGGCATCTCGTCAGATTGTGGTTGACGGAGGAGATGGAAACCTCGGTGGACTCACGACGGCGGGCACGAATCTCCTCCTCTTCTCTCACCATCGCCCGCGCCTCCCTTCTCTTCTGCTTCCGCCAACACCCGAAGAACACCCCGAAGAGGAAAACTAGTCCTACGACAACTCCAATCGCGGCGATGGCTTGTTCACTGAATCCATGGGAGGAGGAGGAGGAGGAAGAGGAAGAGGGGTACCGATAGGTTGCCGTCGATGTAGAACGACGGGAGGAGGTAGTGATTTGAGTGTTTCCTGGCGCTGACGTTCGACGAAGTGAATTCCAGGCCGTTTGAGGCCTTCCAGTGGAGGAGGATCTACTGGTACCTTGGGCGAGAAGAGAAGAGGGAAAGGAAGAAGAAGAGGGGGAGGGAGAGTTGAAGTCGAGGGAAGTAGTCGCTGTGGGTTCAAAGCTGGCCATTTTGGTGGGTGTGAAAGATGATGATGGTTGGAGGGAAGGTGGACTTCAACCTCATGGATTTCGAGGAGACACGAACAAGCGGCAAGGTCGGAGGGAACAGAGGGAGGAAGAACGGATCGTCGAGAGACACTCACCTTCCAAGCCTTTTGCAACGAGCCGGCTTCCTGCAACGTTCTTTCGCCCTGCCTCAAACTTGGACTCAAAATCCACGAAGGCGCTTGAGGCACTATCGGCGAGTCAGATTCGCTGGCAGGATTTCCGACAACGGAAGGAAGGAGCGGAGTTCCGAACGGACGACCCTCGACGGCTCTGCTTTCGCCAAACAGCGTCCCTCGGTCCCTTGTCTTTCTCTCCCACCCACCGCCACCCGCTATGGATCTGTCTCAGTCCCAAGATGGTCGACCTCGCAACCGTAAAGCTGTAGCATCAGTTCCCTCTCCTACTCCGTCGCTCGAAGAGGACGACAAGGTCAAAGGGATCGTGAGTCGCTTCTCTTCTCTCAGTGTTTCTCGCTCATCGCCGCCTGACTCGCATTTCCCTCTGCTTCTTTTCTGCTACTACTTTCACAGACTGGTAGGATCATGCACTTCTCAGTCAGCATCCAGTCTTCTGATCCTTCTCGTCGAGAGAGCATGAACTGATGGCTCTTTTCCCTCTCCCTCTCCTTTGCAGCCGAGTTGGGTGAGCTCGCTTCCTCCTTCCTCCCTCCTTTCCCCTCCGTTCCTTTCCCTCCCTGACTTTCTTCGTCTCAAACTTTACAGTTCAGTGTCACGATGGGGACTGGGATCCCTTGTACTGTGAGATTCCTTCGATTCCTTTCGCTCGCTGGTCTTTACCGACAAGTTCTCCTTCCTCGACCTCCAGCTGCTCCTCTCCCTCCCGTGGCCAGCCGTCGTCCCTCACCTCCGCATCCCAGCGACTATGTTCCTGCTTCTGGATATGGTCCTCTTCTTCGTGAGTTTATCCTTGTCTCCCTACTTATCACCCCTACTCCATCTCGATCCTTCTCCATCTCGTTCCCTCTTCTCGGAGATCGAGAGCGAAGGCTCACTCCGCTTCGTCCCGCGAACAGACCTTCACCGCCGTCATCTCAGTTCGCTATATAAGATGGCCGCAGATATGGGCCCTAACCTGGCATCATCCCACTCATGTATGTCTCGAACAACTTCTACACGAGCTCGACTTTTGCTGCTTCGACTCACTCCTTTCTTTTCCCAGTCTCTCTTCATCGGAACGTTTCCAATGAGTCTCTTCACCCTTATTTCGGGAACTATCAGTGTTACTCAAGCCTACGGGATGGGAGAAGGCTGGATCTGGGCCATGTCGTACTGCTGGTGGGTGTCGGTCCTCATCTCGATCCTCGTCGCGTTGACGGTCCCTTTCCTCTCCTACACCTCCCACAAAAACCTCCCCGAGTCCCTCACCTCCACCCTCATTCTTCCGATCGTACCAACTATTACTGGATCCGCCATCGGGGCCGTTCTCTCTTCTCACCTGAGTGAGTTCGAAGAGGATTCGCGCTGGTCGTGTCCCTTCCGTTTCTCTCCTCTGACCTTCGCTGCGTCTGTTCCTTCGTCCCGAATTATAGTCAAGATCTCTCCGAAATACGCAATGAACATCTGGCTCACTTCCTACGTCCTCCTCGGACCTGGACTCATCCTCGGTTCGTTTTCCCCTCTCATTTCTCAACACATCGTCCTCCTCGACCGCTGACTCTTTCGTCTCGCCCATTTTGATTTCAACGCAGCCATGATGATTCTCACTCTCTACCTTCAACGACTCATCCATCATCACATTCCTCCAAACGAAACCATCGTCTCCTCCTTCCTCCCTCTCGGCCCAACAGGTCTCGGAGGCTTCGCGCTCCTGAAGATGGGAGCTGTGGCCATCAAGCTCTTCCCCATCATCTACCCGGGGGATAACGCAGTCAAGGGAGAGCTTGCTGGATGGGGGCTGTGGGCGGTTGGGATCACCGGGGCGATCCTGTTGTGGGGACTGGGCGTTTGGTTTTTCGCCGTCGCGTTGGCCAGCTTCTTCCTTCGTTGGAGAGAGGGAGAGCTGACGTTCAACATGGGGTACTGGGGCTTCACTTTCGTGAGTGATTCGCGTCTTTCCAGTCTCTTGGACGTGGAACGAACTGGTTCAATCCGAATCAAAGCTCACACGCGTGGTCACTTTCGGCTGCTTTCCCCCCAGCCTCTCGCCTCTCTCACCCTTTCAACGCTCCTGATCGGATCGGAACTCGATAGCATAGGCTTCAATGTCGTGTAAGCGTTTTTTTTTTCTTTTTTTTCTCTCTCTCTACTCCATCGATCTTCGACGCGTCTCAAACTGATCTGAATTCCTTTCGCAGCGGAACCGCCTTCACTATCATCATGATCCTTCTTTGGTGAGCTTTAACTCCCTTTCGTCCCTGGAAACCGTATCTGACCGCATCCCTCTTCCTTTCTCTAGGGCCGGCGTCTTCATCCCTACGATACGAGGAGCCTTCTCAGGATCGAAGGTGATCTTTTCGGCACCTTGCCTTTCCAACCTCCCTCCGGAAGTCTGGCCTCAAGTCTCAACGGAAACCAAGGTGGATGGTGGGAGAGATGGGGATGGTGCAAGGGAGGGGGAAGGGATCGAGCTTGATACTTTCTGATAGAGATGATGGTGAGAAAGAAATTAGGAAGGCGACGGCCGCGTCGCGAAGTCGAATCAAAGAGCTCGGCGATTAGGGTTTCTGTTTTGAAGATACGAGAAGACTCGGATGCCGTCGATTTTCTTCTCCTTTTTTGAAGATGTTCACTGCCGGCAACGTTGAAGTAAAATTTGAGTCTCGGGCTGCTCGGGGACCAGAAGTTTGATGCCGACGGAGTCGAGACGTCAGGCAAATCGATTGAGCCAGAGCGCACCTCTTCAACCAACGACCTTCTCGACTCCACCCGATATCCTTCTCCCTCCTATCTTCTACAACTTCACTTCCCCGTACATATCAACATATTTCAGACTCTAGAATGCCAGCAACGAGACAAGACTCCTTCGACGGAGAGGACGACTCGGAAGACGACGAGGTCAGTTCGCTCTTCTCCTTCCCTTCCCCTTCTCTCCTTCTCTCCCTTCCCTTTCCCTCCCTCTCTCTTCGCTTTCTTCCTTGTCTCGGATCTGTTTTGAGCTAGCAACGGACCGAAAATTTGGAGAGCTGACGTTCGAGCTTTCCTTCTCCTCATCTTCGTTGTTGCCTTCTACAGTTCCAGTCGAGTGAGAAGGCTGGAGGAGCTGCTAAAGCCAAAGGAGGCAGGAAGAAGGACCCCGAGTCGCAAACAGCGCGAAAGGCTCAGAATCGCATAGCACAACGAGAGTTCAGGCAGAGGAAGCAGCAGTACATTCGAGGTGAGTGGATGGAGAGGAGGGGAGGGGAGGGGAAGGAGGGACGGGGGGTGGGAGAAGGAGGACGTGAGCTCGAGATCTCTTTCCGCTGCTGATCTCGCTGTTCTCTGGCCTTTTCATGATCCAGAGCTTGAGACTCGAGTCGAAGTCCTATCCGCCAGCTCGGATGAACGATCTGATCATCTGAGAGATGTGTTGAGAGGTGAGCTTTCCCTCCTTCCCCTTCCCTCTTCTCCACCCTCGGCGATGTCTTCTCCCCCTCCCGAAGGCTGACTTTGTTTTCGTCTATCAGCTTTGATGGCTGAGAATACACAACTTCGAGATCTGGTCAAGGATCTTGGCAAGCTCGTAGGAGAAGGTGCGCTTCTCTGCTTCCGATCTGCTTGAATCTTTTTGAGCTTGCCGGCTGAGCCGAGCTAACGATTCCGTTCCGTTGGTTTATTCTTACAGGCCTTGGAACCTGCCTGGTGAGCTCGAGACCTCTGTATCGGTTATCTTCAGCTCCGTTCTTCAGTGCTCACTTTTTTCTTCGTTTCTCTGCAGCCTCGACTCGGAATGACGGCTGAAATCTTCGAGGAGATCATGAACAAGTTTGTTCCCTTCACCTTCTCTCGCCTTTCCGTCTTTCCTGCCATCGAGCTGACCGTATCCTTTTGCTACTCATCTCTCTCTTCAGAGGGCCTGTAAGTTCATCTCAACCTCTTGGTCGCCTGTTCCTCCCCTTTGGCCTTGATCTCAAGCTTATTCTTTCCTCTTTCTTTCTCACAGGCCGAGACTGCTTTGGACGCGTTCGTCAAGTCGAAGGAGAGGATTCAAGGCTTCCCTGGTCCCTCCCACGATCCCGAGACCGCTATCAACGGAAACCCTTTCCAGAAGGGAGATTCCGCGGGAGGCAAGAGGAAGAGAACGGCGGATCCTCCAAAGACGGCGAAGAAGCACATGCACGACCCGTCGTCTCTCACGATCGCTGGAACGACGATGACTTCTGCGAAGGGAAAGGGAAGGGATACGAACGCCGTCGCGTCAGGATCGGGATCAGGTTCCCCTCTCGGACCCAACGGAAAGAGCAACAGCATATCCTCCTCCACCGACAACAACGCTCTTCCTTCCCTCACCGACCCTTATCCCTCCGGCTTCAACACCCTTCCTCCTACTCCTCAACCTCAATTTGGATCCAACAACAACATCGGCCAGAGTCAGAACGGCTCCTCCAACTACCAGAACCTCTTCGATCTCGATCCAGTCTTCGGCGGCGGCTCTTCCACCTCCAACAACATGCTTCCCTCTTCCTTCGCCCCCCAATCCAACTCCCACTCCTACTTCCCTCCACAAGACAAGAACCAACCCTATCTCCTTCAGCCCATGTCCTCCCTTCGTCAACCCACCTTCTCGCACGATCAGGATGGAAGTCTCCAAGACTCGCCGGCGAGCGGAATCTCTTCGTCGAACTCTCCTTCAAACGCTGGAGGTCTAGCTGGATTCGAGAACACGGATTCGGCGTCGGGTCCCAGGAAAATGAGGGAGGGAGAGACGCCGGAGAGCTACTTTGAGTCGGCGGAAGTTCGAGCGGCGGTCGAGGTCCTGCCCACGAGCAAACAGGGTACGTTTCGCCGTCTCCGTCGACTTTGTCGGTTCGAGGCGTAAAGCACGATCTCGGGAGCTCACAAACGCTCTTGCTTTTCAACCCACCTACCAGTCGCGATGCAGTTGATTGCCTATCATCTGACGAACTACCGGTAAGTCAAGTTCACAGCGATTCCTCGACGCGGCAGATCTCTTCGATTCTCGAACGCGCGACTAATCCTTCTTCGCCTTCCTCCTCGCGCAGACAAAATCCTGCTTACCATCTACCTCCCTCGCTTGTACCTACCTTGCTCCAGCGAACCGTTCCTCATGGTGAGACTTCTCCGTCGCGTCGCGATTCCCGTCCTTTCACCTTTCTGATGACCTCTTCTCCCTTCTTCTTCGTCCTCAGATCATCTCATCGACGGAGTTGTCTTCTCCAGCCTTCGAGATCAGATGATCGTCATGCGAGGTCAGTTCGGCTCTTTTCTCTTCTTGCTTAGTTTCGTCTCGAAGCTGATCGATCTCCTCTTCTTCTCCAGACCAATTCGATCTCGGATCCGCCCTCCACCTCCTCTTCACGAACTACAACATCCACGGAGAAGACGTCCTCTCTCCCGACGCGTGGGAGATCTCGGAAGAATGGCTCAGGGCTTTCCCGTGAGTCGTACATCTCTTTCTTTCTCTCTTCTCGAACCTCGACCCTCAACTGAATCTTCTCGTTTTTTCTCCCAGCATGCTCGCTCACGAGGCTATCATCGTATCAACCAACAAGTGGAGACTTCAACGAGGACTCGCGCCGTTGGTGCTGGAGGAGATCAGGAACGGAGTTGGAGGAGCTCACTGAGCGAGAGCAGCGACGCGGTGTACTTTTATCTCGGCACGATCAATGCCATGATTCGATGATCTACTTTTGTCACCCCTTTTGAGCTCAACACAAAGACCCTTGGTCGAGGAGCGAAATTGGGCGAGCAAGAGAGGTCGACTTCACGTCCTCGCTCCTTCTCCCATCCCCCGTCCCCATCCCTCGCCCACTCTCACCTTGGAGTATCCTGCTGCTTCTTCTACCTGAACTCTAGCTATACTGTGCAATTTTTCACTTTCACGTTGTGTCTGCGACTCGGGAATCCTTCGTCCTCTCTCTGGTCGATGCTCTTCTCGGAAAAGAAAACGAATGCAGATATGAGGGGGGGGTAAACAAGGCGATGAAAACGAAGCGAGCATGTTTTGAGCTGGAAAACGAGAGGTATGGTAGGAAAGCAGAACGAGCGAGAGGGATAGAGATATATAAAAAAAGAAGAAAGAGAGAGAGAGGTCGTGAGAGGGACGTGAAGAGTCGTAAGAGAGAAAGAGAGAGAGAGAGAAGAGAAGAGACGAGGAATCTAGTTCTTGTAGAACTCTGAAGGACGATAAACGGGTGGAGACGGTCAGCTAGCTGCAGGAAGGGGCGAGGATAGAGAACAACTCACTCTTGTTGAGCTGGGCCACGAGCTTGTTGACGTTGAACTCGGCCAGACCGAGCGCGACGCTTTCCTTTTTGTCGCGTTGACGTTGAAGAAGCTGCAAAGTCGAGGGAGGTAGAGAAGGAGTTCAGTTCAGTACTCCACGATGAAAAGAGATATAGAGAAACTGCCGAAATCACCTCCTGCATGGTAACGGTCGCCTTCCCGATCGTAGTCTTGTTGTGACCGGGAGGGACGATGAGGATATCGATGTTGAAAGTTCCAGCTTCGTTGGACGAGAAGACGATCTCCATCTTGTCGAACTGGGTGGGAGAGTACTGATCGATGGAGAGGAGTAGACCTCGAGAGTACTGTGGAAGGAAGAGAAGAAGAGTGTTTCAGAATGAGGCGGGGCGGGAAGGGACGAGAAAGGAGAGCCAGGGAGGAGGCAGGGGAAGAGGGAAACTCACGAGAAGCCTCGACTCGTACACCCAAGATCCGTACTCGGGCATCTTCCCATCAGCACGAAGACTTCGTCGATGCCAGAATTGTTTCGTGAGAGGAAGGACCGAGCTTCGCTTCCTGCGAACGACGACCAAAAGCAAAACAGCGATAGAGGTCAGCTTCGAATCACCATTGTCTTCCGCTCCTCCTGAGACGAGCCAAACCCTCGGGACGTACCCCTTATCCTGCATGTTCGAAATGCTCTGAGCGTTGTGAGTCTTGTACATCTGAATCTGTTCCTCGAGTCCGGTCCTCTTCTCCTCGAGATGATCCAACGCGTTCTGCATCGACTTGAGATCCTTGGCTCGCTGAATCTGTTTTCGGTTCTTCGTTCGAATGTCGTTGGCGATGGAGTTGAGAATTTCCTGGTAACCGTCCGAACGAGTGATGGTTCCTTTGGATTCGAGGTTCTTGCAGGCCATGAGAGCTTGGAACTTGACTTCGTCGTAGGCCAGGCTGGAGGGGAGGGGAAACGAGAACGAACGAACGAGTTAGCGCGCTTCCAGAGACGGTCCAGCCTTTAGGACGAGGAAGGAGTCGAGCGACTCACTACTTGATGTCGTTGAGGTTGTAAGTTGCTTCCTGTCCAGGTAGCGGTGGTAATCCATGAGCTTCGTGCTGGACGATCTGATCCCAAAGAGCCATGTGTTCGTCCTCGACCGACGCGACGAGAGAGGTCATGATGTCTCGTTCTGGCTGAACGCGAAGGACGGCGAGGATCAACCGTTTGGCTCGAGACCACTCGGCCTTGTTCTCAGCTTCGGGATCTGCGCGAAGAGTGAAAAGAGAAACGATGAGCGTCGTGTCGAGGGGACGGGAACGAAAAAGAAAGCGGATCCGTTCTCTCACCTTCCGTCGGCGCTGAACGAGTGACGAGCTTGAGACTTATCGACCGATCTCGACCAGTGATGTCCGAAGGGAGAGGAGGTCCTCCGAGTTCCGTGATGAGCCCGCGAAGCTTCTCGCGACCGGTGGGATCCTGGGAAGATGAGAAGAAAAAAAGAAGGATCAGCTTTTGGGTCGCGAGGGCAGTCGTTGAGAAGGGATAAAACGAACCAGATCGTCCAGATCTTGCACGAGGACTCGATGGATAGCGTAAACCTCCGTCGGAGAGATGGAAAGAGGCAGAGGCTCGACGGTCACATCGATGAACTCGTCGACTCCAAGATGCTCCTGGACGTCAATCACGTCGGCGACTTGCGAAATCGAAAAACGAACGAGCACGGATCAGCATTCTCGTATCCCTGAAAGAAGAAGATAGAGGATGAGAGAGAGAGAACTCACCATCGATGAGCCAATCTCTGAAAATCTTGCCTTCTCCCTCGACGTAGGCGTTGAGAGGATCCATCCTCGTCCCGCTCTCGAACAGCTGTCCGAGCGAGACTTGGTCGACCAGACTGGCGACGAGCTTGAGGTTGGCTCGAGAAAGAGCTGGGATGGTGGTCTTGACGATTCCGAACGTTTCGGGGACCCTGCGGTGAACGAGGGAGGGAAAGAAAGAGAAAGAGAGATCAGCTCTCGAGCCAGGAAATGAGAGAGGGTGGGGAGGGAGGGATGAGAAGGGAGGGAGAGATTGGACGAACAAGATCGCAGGCTTCAGGAACCTCTGGAAAATGAATCGACCGATGATGATAGCAGCTTGATCGTCGGTGATACCGGGGAATCGTTTCTGGGATCGCAAAAGAGAAAGTGAGCTCGAGTCGCGAAGGAAAAAGAAAAGAATGAGGAAGAGAGGTCGCGAAACAAACCCGAAGTGAAAGAAGCAGCTCTCGAGCGATCCAACGAATACTGTAGGGCATCTTCCTCGTCGACAAAGTGATGGTCTTGACGAGTTTCTCCGAGAAGCTTCGGATGGCTTGGAGACCTTTGAACGAAGGAAAGAGGAGAGGATGTCAGCGAGACGCGTTTTGAGGAGAGGAAGAGGAGAAAAGACGCGACCTCACGATGAATGTACTCCGTCCTAGTGTCGGAGTCTCGAAGCGCGTCCTGCATCGAGAGGTTCTGAGAATGAGACCGTTGGACTCCGTCTCGAGCTTCCTTCTCGGATCGGAAAGCCTCAAAGAGCTGCAAAATCGACAAAAAAAGAACAAACGCATTCCAGCGTCAGATTTGAACTCTTGGTTTCGTTTCCGTCGTCGCGCTCGAGGAGAGAAACTCACCTTGACCGCATCGCAATCGAGATCCAAGTTCTTATCCGCCACGATCTCGGTAACGAACGGACCTAAAAGTTCCTGGATGTAGGCTCCCTCGTTGGGACGAACGTACTGGACGGCGATCTTTGCGAAGGGAGGGAAGTAGTCGAGGAGGGATTCGAAGCTTGGCGCTGCTTCGATTTGGTGAGCCACGGCGCTCTGTGCAGAAAGAAACCCCAACCGAGAAGAAAGAAGGTCGTCGGTTTATCGAGAGAGAGGCGGGGTGGAGGACGAGTAGAGAGAGAGAGAGAGCGGAGGGAAGAATGGAAGAGAGACTCGAACTGACCTGGAAGAACCTCATCGCCCAATACTCCTCCCTCTTCCCCTGCCCATACCCATACAACGCCAAGACCACCCCCTCCACCATCTTCCTCGTCTCATCCGTCGTCCTCTCCGACAACCTCGAGCACAACCTCGCTAACACATCCGGTTTCGTCTGAAGCAAGTAGAACAACTGCTGATACAGGTCCAGCTTATGTTGAGCTTCCCGACTGAGGAGACCTGAAGAGAACGGGTCGACGAAAGCCGAGTTGGAGGAGGAAGATTGGGAGGGCTCGAGCCTTTGTCGTCCTTGGAGGGTTGCGATGTTTTGAGCGAACAGACCGATGTTTTGATCGAGGTCTTCGACGTCGGTTTCGAGGAGAAGGGTACTTCGGAAGGTTTCGACGACTTGTTGACGGAGTCGATTGAGTCTCGCTTCGTCGTTGAACTGAGTATCGGAGTCGTCGAGGAGATGGCCAAAGTTTTTGATGGTGCTGACTTTGACGTTCTTGCCCAATCGAATCCCGTTGAACCCTTCCCTCGGTCCCTTCCCTCGTCGAATCGCCTGAAGTCGAACGAGAGCATCCATGTGCTGATGGAAATGGTGAAGTCGACCGTAGAACGCTCGTCGAACCATCGCTCCTCGAAGCATGCACTGAAGACGATCCGCAACCCACTCGTACGACCGGACGTGATCCCTCCACCACTCGTACTCCCTCTTCTGGTACGCTCGTCGAGCCATGGCTTGGAAACCGACAAAGTTGGGGAGGACGAACTCGACTTCCTTCTTCTGCTCGCCCTTTCGAGCTCGAGAGAGAGCGGCTCGGAAGATGGATTGGGAGTTGACGGCGGAGGAGATGGTGTGGACGTTGGCGAGAGCTGCTGAGAGTTGGTGATGGCTTCGACGGACGAGGTTGGCTTTCGCTCGAGATTGGAAGTTGACGAGTCCTGGGGAAGCGATCTGGAGGGTAGCGTGGATGGCTTGGAACTGCTTCCTGGCGAGAGCTGAACGAGCGACGGCTCCGAAGTTGACGATGGTTTGATGAGTGCTCACGAGCGTCGATTGATCCGCCTTCTGGTTCCGACGAACGAGAGCTCCTCGAGCCTGAGCGACGAAATCCTCGAACATCTCCGCCTGCTGATCGATCTCGTCCCTCAACGCGTCGAACCGATCTCGAGCGAGCATGCCTTGGACGTGACACTGAAGTCTCGAGATGATCTCGTCGCACGCCTCCAATCGATCTCGAGCAGCGTCGAGTCTCCTTCGAGTCATGGCCGACCTGGCTGCCGACTGGAACGCGACGAGTTTGTCGGCGAGAGGAGCGAGTTGATCTTGACGAGCTGCGAGGGTCCGCGAGAAGCGACCTCGAACCAGGGAGGCTCGAGCGTGGGCCTGAAGACCGACGACGGAGGAGGAGGAGGCGTGAAGGTCGGCTTGGAACGCGTCGTAGTCCATTCGAGCGAGAACTCCAGCGGCTTGAGCTTGGAGAGCGACGACGGAGGGCGCTGCCGCTCGAAGAAGTCGATCTCGAACTAAACAAGCGCGAAAAAGGAAGAAAAGGGAAACCCAGTCAGCTCTCCAAGTTTTCGTCCAAAGCAAGGAGGGAGAGGAAGGGAATACTCACTTTCTTCCTCAGTCTCAGCAGGAGGCTCAAAGTTCATCTCCTTCGCGAGGTCCTTTCCGATTGACTTGAAGTTGGGCATAGCCTGACCGTTGAGTTCCTTCGAAGCGGCTTGGAGCTGAGCGTCTGAAAACATCCAACCAAAACAAAAACGAAGATCAGATTGCGCTTCCTGTTCGCGTTTCGAAGTGGAAGATGGGAAGGGCGGGGGGGGGGGAAGGAAGGAAGGAAGCGGAGAAGGAGGAAAAATGCGAACCTGTGAACTGCAACTTCCCCGAAAGGTTCCCAATCTTCTCGACGAGTCCTCGATTCGCGAGGACGTGACTGCACAACCCAAAACGAACCGCGTCAGTTCGACTGAGATCTCTCTCAGCTATCATGAGAGAAGGAGAAAGCAGAGAAGACGAACCTGAGCGAATGAATACAGAAGATGACTTTGGGCAAGTTCTTCTTCTCGTACAGATCGATCGTCTCAAAGATAAAGTTCTTTGGCAACCCAACCTCGGGGGACTGAGTAAAGTTGAGAAACATGATGATGTTGTCCGAGTGTCTCCATTGAAGTTTGGGGTCCTGTTTAGCGAGACGACGAGACAAAGTCAGCGTTTCGTCCGGACGCGTCGAAAAGAAACCCGAGCTCTCTCTCTCTCTCTTTCCCTTCCTTTCCCTTCCCACCTCAAACGAACGCCCAAACTCACCTCAAAGATCCTCTTCCCACCCTTCGCCCCAACCATCTCGGCCATCCTCGCCAACACGACCCCATCTCTCAACTTCTCCTCAAACTCAACGACTCCAAACCCAAGATCCTTCTGCAACACTCCTTCCACCCACTGCAGAGCCTCTCCAACGTGAGTGAGGTACTCCTCCGCAATAATTTCCTTCCTGGTACGTTCGATGGTGGCTGTGGAGAGGCGAAGGGTGGAAGGAGAGGAGAGGGAGGAGGAAGAGTTGAGGGAGGAGGAGGAGGCGAGAGGGAGACGGCGACGGCCTTTCATGCCTGGGGTTTGGAGAAAATAAAACGAAACGAAGGAAGAAACATGAAAGACGGGAAGGGTGAGCATGACTTCCCGAAAGACGGGAGAAAGAAAGAAAGCAAGAACGAAAGAAAATGAGCTGAAACGAAACGCACCAACAACCTCGTCCCCTTCCTTAATCCCAACCACCCCCCTCCCCATACTTCCATCCCCTCCCAACCCAACTCCCGCCCCGCCAAACCTACCTCCCGTAGCCAAACTCAAACTATCCAACCTCCCCAAACTCTGCGGCACCGCAGGACTCCTCAAGCTCGACTCATCGTTCTCCTCCCCTCCTCCGCCTCCTCCCATCCCTCCTCCATCTCCACTCGCGATCCGAGGCATGTGTCTCCCCAACCTAGCTGCTGGACCTCTTCGGGAGCCGAAGGGTTCTCGGATGGTTGGGACAGTGGGTGAGGTTGGGAGGTTGGGAGAGGTGGGGGAGGGAGAGGGAGAGGAAGGAGTGTAGCGGTAGGAGGGAGAAGGGTTGAAGAAGTTTTGAGAGGGGGAGGTGGGTGGGAGACCGTTTCCGTTAGTGGTTGAGATGGTAGAAGGGCTGGTGGTGCTGCTTCCACCGTTGGAGAGGAGTCGAGCGTGTTTCTCTTTGAAGTAGGAGGATCTGAAGATGGGTTCTTCGACCGAAGCTGGTTCGGAGGAGGTTGAGGTTGGAGGGAAAGCTGAAGGGAGGTAGGAGGAAGAAGTTGGTGAATTCTGATAGGATTGAAGTGGAGTAGGAGTTGTCCTTCCCGCGAACCTCGAGGTGATTGAACTTGCTCGAGAGAGGGAGGGAGGAGGAGTCGCTGCTGGTGCTGCTGCTGGTCGATCACGATCTCGATCTCCCGTGAACTGCTGTCTGAGGAAAGGCGAGTTGGACGTTGTTGTTGTTGAAGGTGAAGTTGCTGACGAGGGTTGAAAGACGAAGGTTGAAGGTTGAGCTGAGTTTGCTCGTCGATGAGCTGCTCGGGGTGTTGTCGCTTGCGAGGAGGGAGATTGGGATCGTTCCGAGGAGGGAGTTGCTGTGGAGTGTGCTGGTGGCGGTGGTGTTCCGAATCTTGATGGATGAGGTTCTATTGGAGGAGAGTAGGAAGGACCTGTACCGTTGGAAGGAGCTGAAGAGGCAAAGGAGGAAGCTGAAGGGAAGGAGACCATGCTCGCGCTCTCGACTCCTCCTCCTCCTCCATTCCTTCTCACGGTCCCCCCGTGATGCTCCCCGAAGCCCTCCTCTGTAGCTGTAGCTTCCGCTGCTGCAGCCTTCTCCCTCTCCTGCCAGAATCCACGAGTGACGTCTACACTCTTTGATCCAGAAGTATGACCTCGTCCGTTCCACCTCGTACTCGTCGTCCGAGAAAGAGAGTCCACCCCAGAAGGAACAGAGTCCACCCGACCGAGCGTAGAAGATCTGGTACCGAAGGAGAAGTTGGAGGAGAGGATGTTGTGTCGCGAGGAGGAAGACCGGGAGAGGGAGGACGAGGAGGAGGAACCAGAGAGGAGGCGGGCTTGATACGAAGGAAGGCCAACGATTTCCTCTGAAGAGTCGACGACGGGGGGAGAGGAAGGACGGTCCATGTGGAGAGGAAGGTGCACGCCGGCAAGGGGGAAGGGAGGAGAGAAGTCTTGAGGGTCTTGCTGGTGGTTGGGGGAAGGAAGGGAAGGAGGAGCAAGATCGACTTCACCTCCCCTCCTCCTCTTCCCCCCAGCGAGAGAGGGGTCTCGAAACTCGAACCCCTCGTTTTTTTTCAGCCGTTTTTTTTCAATGAGATCAAGTGAGAAGGATGTTGACCTTCTCGTGATATATAGGCTTGAGGTATGGAGTCGTCATGGAAGGGAGAGAGCTAACTTTTTTTTCGGCTGGAGTTGTTTTCTTTTTGATTTTCCTCGGGCGACTTTGACGCGTCGATTCTCCTTCTCTTTCGTCTTCCGTCCCTCCCGTCGCCGTAACGAGTAGATACGCACCTCGTAGGATAAAAGATTCATCGAACTCGTCTCCTCCCAGATAAAAAGCAAAAGGAAAATCTCTCCCCGCTCAAACGCGTCCGGCTTTCTGTCGAGCACGTCCGTTCAAGCTCTTCACGAGACCTTAAGCCATTTATGTGAATTCCCATACTATCACTCAGGCGCATCCGCCCATTCAGGTACGTACGCGCAGAGATGGCGAGCAGAAAATCGCCCTTCAATCACCTCTATCTCCCACCTTCACAGTTGCACGTCCGACCGACTAGCCATCTTTCCCTTCTTCTCCCAAAGCGAAAATGAAGCTCCCAAATTACACAGATGCAAGCGAAAAAAAACTTATACGGCTAACTGGTGGCGTTCAAGGAGATTCAGCCAACCTGGGATCTAATCCGACGCGTCCGCTCCCTCTCCCCTCCCCTCCCCTCCTCTCCTCCCTTACCCAAAAAGCACATCACTCCTCAAAACCCACTTCTCCCCCCTCCTCACCTCCTTCCCCTCATGTCTCAAACACTCCGTCCCACTCCCATGCCGATGAAGCAGAGCCGTTCCACTCTTCGGCACCACCACCACCTCTCCTCCTTTCTTCCCTGGCAGATGGAAGATTGTTTCTCCTCCTTGGAGCTGCGGGGCTGGAGGTGGTGGAAGGAGGTAGATGAGGAGGGTCCATTCGGAGGAGTGGGAGGGGTTGAGTGGGGAGGGGGAGGAGACGTCGTAGTGGTTTGCCTTTTGAATCGAAAGAGAGTCGAGAGAGAGAGAGAGAGAGAAAGTCAGCGGATAGAGAGTGGAAGAACAAAAGAGAGAGGGAGAGGTGTTGGGCTCACGAAAAGTTGACCCTCGGTGTAGGAGTAAACTCTGATGTTTGGATGAAGACCTTGAACCGTTCGTCGCGTTGGCGAGATGACGGAGGGCCAGGAGGAAACGAGCGTTGAGAGGCCTGTGGAGGTGAAGAGGGTTTGAGCGAAGGTTGGGGAGATGGTTGAGTAGCGGCCTGTTAATGAAACAAGTTGAGTAGGGTCAGCCTTTGGGAGGATGGGGCGGACGAAGAGAGGAGGAGAGGAGAAAGAGAGAAGAGAGAAAGGGACGGAGGGAGAGACGAACCGTTCGAACGTTGAGCTTCACCTCGTTTGGCTGGTGGTGAGGGAGTCATGGAGAGGGTATCGAAGAAGGAGATGAAGGATTTGCATTCTTGGGGAGTGAGGATATCCTGTGAAGGGACAGGGAGAAAAACAAGAAAGCGACGAGGGCGTGAGCTTCATCGATCGGTGGGACGAAGATCGACGGGGAAAGAACGAACATGAACGACGATGATCTGATCCTCGAGAAGAGTCTCCACCTTTAGATCCTTGAGATCCTTTGGTGATATGGGAGGAAAAGTTGGGGGCGAAGGAGGAGAGCTCGAAGAGGAGGAGGAGGAGGAAGGAGGAGCTGGCGCGAGCTTCGACGATGAAGACGTCTTTGGTTTGGGAGCCATGGATGCGGTGAAGGTGAGTTTTTTTCCCTTGATGGGTCTGTTTGAAGAGGGTCAAATTCGGTGCAGAGATGTCCGATGAGGTGCGAAAGTGCGAAATTGTGGTCGTGAAGGTCAGAGGAAAGCTGAAGGAACGAACTCTCGTTCGATTTCTCAACTCGACCTCAACTCCATCCCTCCCTTCTCCAGCCTCTTTCTTTACTTTCAAGATGTCCACCACCCCTACCCAGCTCAGCGCAAAGTACCGAGGTGCCGTCGTCGAGGTAAGTGTTCTCCATCTCCATGAAGGACGAGCTCTTCTTCTTCGCTTCGCTGACCTCCGCTTCCCCTTCCCTCTTCAGGATCTTCAACTCCCTCCTGCCCTTTCTCTCGGTCTCCACACTCAGGTCGTCGAGGCTCTTTCGCTCGCTTACGACAGAGAGTTCTCTCGTCTCCCGTGAGTGACATCCGCGGCGAGGCAGTCGTCGAAGGAAAGAGCTGGCAGAAGAAGGAGAAGCTGACCGACTTCCTTCATTTCCTCGACTTCCTTCCTCCTTCGGTCCTTTCCTCCTCCTAATCCCCTTCGGCCATCATTAGCGTCCTTTCTGAGCAGCGTCGGCTGGTTGGATTCGTGGACATTGAGTTCCTCAAGACCAAGTTCGCTGCTGGCAAGATCCAGGACGTGAGCTTCATTCAGCCTTCACCCTTCCCTCCCTCCCTCGACCTCCTCCTTCTTCGTCGCTTCCTCTCAGGCCCATCAGAGCTCACATCGACCAAAGGCTGACCATACTTCCCACTTCCCTCTTTCAGAACGAGACCATCTCCCCTTCCAACTACACCCGCTTCACCACCAAATCCACCGCCTCCGGACCTGGACCCTACCAGGTCATCACTCCTCTCACTCCCCTCGCCGAGCTCGAGAAGTTCTTTGAGCTCAAGGCTGGACAGGAAGGTGGCGACTTCGCGTTGGGTGAGTTTGCTGGTCGTCTGGCTCGCGCTTCCCTCGAGCTACATCGAGAGAGGAAGGGAGGAGGCGTTGGGCTGAAGACGAAGGACCTCGCGCTGACCTTGAGCCCATTCTCTTTTTATCAGTCACGGACGAGAAGCGTCGTCTAGTCTACGCTGTGGTGACCAAGGCTGATTTGGAGGTTCGTACATTCCTCCTTCTCTCTGATAATCTCGCGTTCCTTCCTCCCCTTCGTGCGAGCTCACCTCCACTTTCCTTCCCTCCTCCTCCTCGAGCAGAAGTTCGTCTCCCGTCGTTCAGGCAACGGAGGGGAGTCCGGACCTCCTTAGATCGGCTCAAACCACCAGTCCCAGTTGTTTCCTAATCGTCGAGGCTCCATCGAGTCGAGGTTTTGTTCAAGACGCGACGACACTTTTTCTCGAGGGCACTAAATCATGAGGATGAGATCTCAACTCGTTCATCCCCAGCCCTTTTGTATTTCTTGTAGACTTGGAACTTAGATAATGCGTGTACGATGGATGGTCGTTAACGAAGCTGATACATCTGGGCAGGTCGTTCAAGGAGAAGGGGGCAAACAAAAAGCAAGAGGGAAGAAGGAAGAGCGTGCGAGAACTAAACCGAGGACCATCGTGAGAAGTAGAGAGATCGGATCAAAGGAAGACCGGGAACGCGTTAAGATCGGGGGGCGAGGTTAAGCTACAGTGAGAGCAAAAGTAAGGTAAGGTAGGACGAGTAGGAATTATGTGAAAGAAGAGGGAAAGCGAAGGCCTGAGTTAAGATCGGAGAGGGAGACGTAAGAAATGTCTGGCCTTAGATAGAGGCCATGGAAGAGATGACTCCAGCCTGACCGGAAGGTCCAGATGCACCAGTAAGAGCCTCTTGCTCGTTGGCGTGCTCGGTGATCTGCTGAAGAGTCGCTCCGTCGGAGGCGGATCCAGGGGCGTTTCCTCCCATGCTGAAGAGAGAAAGAAGCAAGAGGATCGTCAGATTGAACCCCGAGGAGATAATGAAGTGAAAGCAAACTCACTTGGAGAGGTTCATGGGAACGAAGATGACCTTGGAGTTGGCCTGTCGAGCCATGGTGGTCAACGCGTCGAGAGTTCGGATGCTCATTGCAGCAGGGGAAGCGAGGATATCGGCAGCAGTTCGCATGAGTCGAGCAGCGTCGACCTCAGCCCTAGCAGCAATGACCTTGGCCTCTCCGACTCGCTTGGCTGTTGGGAAGGAGAAGAAAGGGAGGAAAGAGGTGAGCTAGGATGTTTCATTCGCGAGCTCGACCAGAGACTGAGAGCGACTCACCCTGAGCAGCGGAGGAGAGAGACTCCTGAAGATCCTTGGAGAAGAGAAGATCCTTGATGAGGATACTGAAGAAGGAGAAGGCAACCGAGAAGATCAGTCGCGTTCGAAAGGACGAAGAGGCGAGCGAAATTAGGGGAAAAGCTACTCACGACTCGACGCTAACTCCCCAGTGAGCAGCAGGGCCCTCAACAATCTCCTCGATCTCTCGGGCGATAGCCTCACGCTGAAAAGTCGAAAGAGAAGAACGCGGTCAGTTCGGTTGAGAAGGACGCGACGCGGGAGGAGATGAACGCGAACAAACCTCGGTGACGACGTTCTGAAGAGTCCTAGCTCCGACGACGTGTCGAAGGGTGGTCTGGGCTCGCTCGATGAGGGTTCCTCGGACGTCGGCGATTCCGTCTGAACGAAGCAGAGAAGGAAAGGAAGAAAGGGGAGGATCGTCAGTTCGGCTTGGAAACAAAGAACGATTCGAGGACCGAAGAGATGTACTACTCACAAGACGCCTGGTAGGGAGAAGTAACCGACCAGCAGATGACGGCCCTGGGAGAAGGAGAGAGGAAAGGATCGAGCGAGGCCGTCAGTCTTGTTTCTCGCGTTCGTTTTGAACGCAAAGCAGTGTGGAGGTAGATCGAGATTGAGATCAAGATCTCGAGAGGAAAGACTACTCACTCCAAATCGATGTTGACGTTGTCCTTGGTCATGACCTGAGAAGGGGGTAGAGAGAAAAGAAAGCAAAGAGCGTCAAGAGAACGTCGCTTCCAAAAACAAGGCTATGAAAACTTTTTCAGGGACTCACCTGCTGTCGAGGGATGGAATCCATTCGGATTCGAACATCGACGATCCTGACGGACTCGGTGCAGACCTATGGAGAAGGAAGAGAAGCAGAAACGAGCGGAAGTGAGTCACTCGCAAGAATCCAAGAGTCCTCGAGCCCACTCTCAAAACTGCTCGTGTCCGACTCACGTTGACGTTGACAAGTCCAGGGTCGACGGCCTTGTAAAACTGTCCGAACCTCTATAATGTGTCAAAAGAATCGAGAGGAAGGAGATCAGCGAAAAAGTCAGGAGCCAAGGGAAGAAGGAGGTCCAAGCGAGCCTGGTTGCAAGAGAGAGGGAAGCATCGAACGAACCGAGACGAGTCCGACGTTTCCTTGAGCGACAGATCGGAAAGGATTGGGGAAGGGGCAGCAGGGGATGGCACTAGGAGAGAAAAAGCAAGGGTGAAAGGTCAGAGAAAAAGAAGGGAGGAGGGAGATTGAAGCGGTCCGATCCGAAAGAAGAAGGCGGAAGTTGATCAACTCACCCACAGAGTCCAACGCAGCTTCCCAGGCTCTGAAGGAGCGATCCATATGCACCGTGGGTAATACCGCTGGTACCGAGATCCTGAGCGTCTGTGGGGAGAGAAGGATTGAAGCAGGAAGGAAGGAGGAGAAGAAAGAGGGAAGGAGGTCAGCTTGAGCTCGCTCGAAGCGGAAATCTCCTTTGGATGTGGAGATCGAAGAATGAAAAAGATACTCACAGGAAGGCTGCATCTCAGCCTTGGTCAAGGGCTGGACGGTGATGAGTCCTCTAGGAAGAGGAGCTGTGTGAGGTTCAGCCTTCTTTCCACCGTTAACAAACGCGGGAGGCTCGTCTGCGACGTATCGATCAGGGTCGTAGTCAGAGTCTGAGTTGTTCTGCAGAGCAGAGGTGGAAGCTTGTCGATCGGCCATGGCTGTAGTAGTAAAGTTGATAAGGGTGGAAGGGTGGGATGGATGGGATGGTGGTGGGTGGAGGGAAAGGAGACCAGAAGGAATCGCATTTAGCTTGTGAGCCAGGAGAGAGCGATTTCGACCTCCCTCCTCCGACGGTGCCGAACACTTGCAGCCAAGGGCCGTCTCGTCGTCACCTCCGTTGTTTTCTGCTCTGAGGTCAACAGGTCGCTCTTTCTCCTGCTTTGCCTCCTTTTTGAGCTCTTTGCGCGAATCTATACTTGGGACAAGGGAACAAAAGAAGGTTCAGAAGCCAGAGCTCCAGGAAAATACTTTAAGACTGCTAGAGAGGTGTTTCTGCGGGCAAGAGAGAGCTGCAGGAAGGAATGAAGACTGATCAAGGAGAGACGGGACGCCGAAAGCCAAAAATCTCTCCTTCTCTTTCGGACCTTGGCGGTTCAGAGATGCTGAGCTTGATGCCGAAGATCTCGAGGGATCGAGAGGATCGAAGAGCTGCGAGGACTGATCAAGAGAGGAGATGGGAGGACTCGCGATGATTGATTTGGTCGTTCGCGACGCGTCCGACTTGACTTCTCTCTCGTTTTTCTTCTCTCTATCTCTCGAGATAGCTCAAGAAAAAGCAGCACCTGCTCTGGAGAGGGATTTCTGCTCATTCCTACAGCTGCACAGCTATACCAGAGGAACGGGTTCAAAGAGAGGGAAGAATTCCTTCTTGCCGGATCCAGCAATAGGCGGCGGACTGGGCTGTGTTTTGTTCTTCCCTTCTTCCACTATCTTCCCCGGGGGTCGAACCTAGACGATGCCGGGACGTGCACGAGTCCTCGTCGACTGGATATCTCGCCGTCACGGAGCAGGATCGAAGGATCCGAAGGAGAGAGTGAGATATTGATGCGTCGTCGAACAGGTTTCAGGCTTTCCTTTTTCTTTTCCCGCTCTATTCAGACCATCGATCTGCTAAAAAGATTTTTCAGATTCTATCGGTACAGAGATTGTTTGTATTTTTGCTCTTATCAGGGAGAAACCCAGTCGTAGGCCTACAATCTCCTCCTCTCGAGCACGCTGCTCAGATAGTATCCTTCCATTCCTTCCATACCCTCGCACACTCCTTCGCAAACTTAGCATCCTCAACAACCCTCATTCCAACTCCAGCCAATCCACCAGCGACCTTAATCGCTGCCTCATGTGCACCCTCCGTTCTAGCAGCATCCGCGAAACCGAACGTGTGATTTGAGGATCCGACGGGAGCTGGGATCTTGAAACCTGGGTGACAGGCTGGAAGAGCGTAGGTGACGTTCCCGAAATCCGTCGAAGCCGTAGAGTTGTTGTTGGTGTCCAGGTTTTGGTGGTGGTGAGTGGTCATGAGGGAGATGTATTCAGAGGCGAGGGTAGGGGAGTTGTGCAGGTCGTCGTAGGTGTAGCCGCCTGCTGTTTTGATCTGTAAAGGAGAAGAAGGGTTAGCTATAGAGGTCACATGAGGTCGAAGGAAAAAAAAAAAAAAAAAAAAAGAAAAAAAAAAAAACGGACTTCTACGGTGCAGCCGGACGATCTGAAAGAATCGCGAACGCATGCGACGAGCGTCAGATTGAGTCTCAGGAAGCAAAAGGAGAAGGAGCCGACACGCACAGAGCTGAAGCACGGAAACAGTTCTCGACTCGCTTCCTCAGAGCGATGACTTGCTTCGACGAGGGAGCTCGGCAACCGTAAATCACCTGAAGGAGAACGAGACGCGTCGAGTCGAGTCAGCCATGATTCGAGAAGCGAGGTAGTCGCTGCTCTGCTCACCTTCCCAGTATCCTGTTCAAAAAAAAAAAAAAAAAAAAAAAAAGCAGATTTAGTAGATGCTCTCCAGAGGAAGCTCGAAGGGAAAAGACCAACGGGGATCTGGCCAAGCAGGCGAAGAAAACGTTTGGTCAGCGACGCGTCTGAGAGAGAGAGAGAGCAGGAAGAAGACGAACGATGTTCTGAGCGTAGTTCTCAGTCTCCTTGATGACACCGTGGACTCGGTGATCAGGAGGGATCTGCTGTCGGAGAGCAGCGACGGCGTTGTCTGTGAAAAAAGGGAAGATATACATTTCACGATTGAGAAGGAAGAGGCCGATTGAGAAACGAGAGAAGAGAATGGACAAACAGCCTTCAACCTGGAGATACGAGAAAACAGAAGGTGTGGCAAGTCAGCTAAGACTCTAGGTAGTACGAGGAGGAAGAAGAGACGACGAACGACAGCGTCCAACGCGTTGATTCCGTCGTAAGGATTGGCTCCAGCGTGAGCAGTCTACGACCGCGGACAGGAAGGAAGTTAGTCTAGTCTCTTAGTATTGAATATCCTTTCAAGATCTCACCTTTCCCTTGAACTGAAGGCCGCCGGAAACAGAAAAGCGGTCAGCTTGACCGCGGGACGCCTCTCGACTGAAGTTCTCTGTGCGATATGAAACGAACTCGCCTCAGCCGTGAACCCGGTGATAGCGAGCATCTTCCCAAGGCCACCGTCAAAGTTCCCAGGGTAGTCTTTGGGGTCCCTTCCTCCTTCGGGATGAGCCATCATGCAAGCTGAAGAGGAAAGGAAGGTGAGAACGAGAGTCAGCTTCCCGCGTCGATCTTCCTGTAGATCCTAGAATCGAACGGACGTCTTCACTCACCCGTCATATCGTCGTAAGCACCCTCTTTCACGAAAATGACCTTTCCTCCCCCGGACTCCTCAGCTGGAGTCCCGAGAAGCTTAACTCGACCAGAGATGTTGAGCTCGACGAGAGCAGCCGCGAGAGCAAGAGCTGCTCCCACTCCGATGATGGCGATGAGGTTGTGGCCGCAGGCGTGTCCTATCGATGGAAGAGCGTCGTATTCCGAGTTGAATCTGGGTTGGATCAAGGGGAAGAGAGGTCAGCTCAGCGATCCAGGAAGAGGGAATCTTAAGAAACGAACAGAGCTCACCCCATCGTTCGCCCTCCCTTTCCATGCTCAACTGTACCGCCGAAGCAACGTCCAAGTCAGCTCAAAGCTGGGAGAGTACTTGATAGATGAACTGATGGAGGCAACTGACAAGTCGCAACGAAAGCAGTAGGCATGCTAGGCCAATCCTCGACCTTCCATCCTTCCTGCTTCTGAAGATAAGAGACCAAGACGGATTGCGCATGGTACTCCTGGAAACCGAGCTCGGGTTTATCTGTGAGCTTAAGAGAAGTAGATCAGCATCTGACTCTTCGTAGATAGCACTTGAAGGGGGGAGAGGGAGGAGAGAACGAACCATGAATGGACAAGCTGATTTTTCTGAGCTCTCGCTCAATCGAGACGAGCTTGGAATCGATGATCTCTTGAGCTTTCGCGAGGAGCTTGTCGTTCCGAGGGAAGGCCGAGGAAGAAGAGGAAGAGACGGAGTAAGAAGGGAGGTAGTCGTCCATGACTGATCTAGAGAAAAGGGACGAGGGAGGGAGGGAGAGATGTGGTTCAGAGGGAGGGAGAGAAAAGCCAGCCCTCCTTCGGTTGAGTCCGATAGAGCTAGGTCGCCGTCCTCTTGAAGAAATTTCCGAAAGCCGTAGATATCAGCTTCGAGCAGATCAACAAGCGCCCAAGAGAACTCACCCTCAAATCTCAGACATATCTTGCGCGACTATACGCCGAGGAGGAACAGCGGAGATCGAGCTCACCAGGAGCTCGCCTCCTTCCTTTCGTCGAAAGCATCAACGGCCAGCTTCAAACCCTCCGCTTCGACTAAACCGCTCAGGCTATACTGCACCAGTGAAACTCTCATTTTAGTGGGAGGAGGCCCTGATATCGTTTCAGCTGGGAGCCCTGAACTGAAAAGAAGCGACAATACGAAGCAATACCTCTTTCAACTCGACGCAACGGATCCGCTTTCGTTTTGCCTTTCTACCCTGCCTCACATTCTCTACCTTCATTTCTCATCTTTCTTTCCTCTCCATTTTCATCTTGAAAATTCTCCAACGTTTGATCAGGTGACGTTTCTTCTTGGCTCTCGGACCTCCCCTCTCTCCTCTGCCCAAAACTCCTCACCTCCCTTGCATCGCCTTTCCTTGAACCACCACCATCTGAATACCAGCAATGTCCTTCTTCCATCACCGAGAGCCTACCCCTCCTCCCCCTCCTCCTCCTCCTCCCGCTCCCGTCGAGTCCGACTCGTTCCTCGACAAGATCCACGACGCCGTCCAACGACACGACACGCCTCCCCCTCCTCCTCCTCCTCCCCCTCCTGCTCCTCCCGCGAAGGAAGACGACACCCTCTTCGAGAAACTCCAATCCAAGCTCCACATTGACAGATCTCCTCCCTCCTCTCCTCCTGCTTCCCAGCAAGCTCCTGCTCCCCAGCTCCAAGCTCATCACTCGTCCTCCCACCACGCTCGAACCCCCTCCCCATCGCCCTCCTCTCAAGCCCGAGAGCAAGGCCTCCTCCACAAGCTCGCAGACAAACTCGAAGGAGAAGGTAACCTCGAAGCAGCTTCCCAAATCCCCGTCGCTCCTGCTCCTCCTCGAAAAGCAGATGGCTCCCTCTGGGACGGGCTGGGAGCCTTCTCCCTCGGGAAGACGGAGCCTCCTCCTCCGCCTCCCGAGGAGAAGAACCTCCTTGAGAAGATGGGAGCGAAGTTGCATCGAACGAAGAGCGGAGAGAGAGAGGGGGAGGTTCCGAGCAGCAGGAAGGGGGAGGGGTTGTTGGAGAAGTTGGAAGGGTTGGCGGGGGGAGGGGTGAAGGGGGAGGAGAGGGAGGTGAGTTGGGCGTTTCGTTTCGTTTCGTTTCGTTCCTCCATTTTCTTCCTTCTCCGTCTTTCTTCCTTCTCTCGGTGAAAAGAGAGAAGAGCTGAGAGTGTAGTACTCACCGCACAGAAGCAGAGACGTAAGAACGAACAAGAGAGGAGAGAGCTGATGAATCTTCCCTCCCTCTCTCTTCCTCCGACAGGACGCCCTCGACAAATCTATCGACTGGGTCCAAAAGGTCCTAGGATCTACCGTCGATCAGTCCGACGAGAGTGCTGCTGAGCAGGTGGGTCCCTTTCCTTCCCTCCTTCATCCCCTCCCTCCCTTCTCCTCCAGTTGCTCGTCTCGCCTCGCGTCGACTCAGCTCCTCCCAATCTCTCTGGATCCGTTCCTTCGCCAACGTACAGGCCAAAGATCGAGTCATCGCCTCCCAAATCAGAAACCAGTACGAGAGGATGACCGGGAAGAGTTTCCCGATCAAGTGAGTCTGACTGCTCCTCTCCTTCGTCTCCCCTCCCAACGAAGTGCGAGAGAAGGCGAGGCGCGTCGCTGATCTTCTCCCTCCCACCGCCTTGAATTCAACTTCGCAGGAGGAAGGAAGACGACGACAAACACCACCACTAGGTCCACGACCTACGCGAGACTCCTACCCATGCATTCCGATCCTTGACTTTTGAGTTACGAGCTTTCTTGACGATTCATGACGACGCGCCGTCTGAACGAGCAGAGGGAATGGTGAAAGGGTGAAGGGGATTTCATCGAGATCTCTTTGGTAGATAGGTCGGCAGAATTAGGCGGAAGCAGCAGCAGCGGCTGCACGAGCTTTCTTCTCAAGGAGTTTCCTGGGAAAAGAAGGGCAGAGGGGGAACGAGAAGTCAGCGACACCGAGCTGGAGCGTCTTCCTCGTTCGCTCTCTTCCCGTCTACCGAGAATCTCCACCCTCAGAGCACCAGCACTATACCAGCCCCATATGAAGGTGGAGATAGAGCACGAAAGGGAGAGGAAGCGGAAGCAAAGGAAACGAAACTCACCTCCTCGCCTCGAGAACCATCTCCTCCTTCCTCTTCTTCAGACTCTTCTCCCTCTCCTCAGCCGTAGCTTCCCATTTGGCGGCGTTGCTCCCGATCTTGCTCCCTCCTCCAGCCACCGAAGATTCTCCTTCGACGTCCAAGGCACGCTCCTTGCCCTTGAGAGAGGGAGGAGGAGGAAGACGAGAGGAGAGGTTGAAGCGGTCGATGAGGGTTGGTGCTGTCGAGCGGGCTGTAGTTGAGGCTGAGGAAGAGGTGGTGGCAGAGTTGTTGGGAGGAGGAGGAGGAGATGGAGGGAAGAGGTTCGCTGGTGGCTAAAAACACGACGAAGAAGAAGTCGAGGAGTGGAGAAGAGGGAGGGAAGGGGAGGAAAGGTGAGCTTGAACAAACCAGGGATGACGACGGAGGACAGAGATACGGTGAGGAGACTTACAGCAGGTAGTGTTCCCACCTCCAAGATCCTCTCTACGGTACGCTGAACATTTCGAGTCTTCGAGAGGTCGTAGAGGATGTTCTCGCGAGGGATGTCGGGAAAGGTCGAGGAAACGGTTTGGACCTGAACGAGAGAAGCCCAAGAGAGCGAAGTGAGTGGAAGTTTCGGGGATCTTTGCGAGCAGAAGAAGTGACCAAGGAGAGGCGAGGCTCACCATAGACTCGTTTACACCTCTGAGGATTCCCTGACCCATAACGGGAGGACCGGAAGGGGAGGCGGAAGAGGCTGCTTTGCCTGTTCGAGAATCGTGAGCTTTCAGCCCTTCTAGAATGAAGGTCAAGAAAAAGTGGGCTCACCCTTGAAGAGCCAGTTGTAAGCTACGTAGACAACGGCAACAACGACGATCTACGAGGAAGGAAAGGAAGGTCGAAGAGGGAAGGAAGAGAAGAACGAGTCAGCCAGCGCTTTCATCCGACTCGTACGACCTCCTCCTTCTGCATCTAGAGTGAAGCTTGTAGACTCACAATTCCAACAGTGTCTTCTACCATCTTTGAGTAACTTCCCTCGAGAGTGAGTTGTGGTTGAGAGCTCCTGAAGGTCGCCAGCGAGGTCGGATGAAGCTCGCCAGGTCGGCACAGTTCGATTTCGAGCCAGAGAGTCGAGCTCACGATTTTACTCCTTCGCCCTCTCCCTTTCAACACCCGCACCAACGAAAAACCAACCAATCTTATCAGGATGGACAAGAACCTCGGAGCCGAATCTGTGCAGGAGCGACAAGCGAGGGGCGGGATTCTCAGCAGGGAGAGTGAGAAAACGTGAGTGAGCCGAGCGAGCTCAACATTTCGCTCTCCTTCCTTCCTTCCTTTCTTCCGAGCTCACCATCTTCTCCACTTATCGTCCTTCCCAGTCTGCAAGAAGCCGAAAGATACCACAATCAAGGCGACTACGCTCGTGCCGAACCTCTCGTTCTGAGAGCTATCAAGGAAGATGCTGCCAACGTTCGTTCAGCCCTCCCTCTCTGAACCCCTCCTCTCGCCACCCCTCGAGCTCGTCTGAGCGGCCCTTTACTCTCACAAAAATTTCTTCCAGATGGACGCCTACTGTCTTCTAGCAGCCTACCGCTCGGACTCTCCCATGCGCCGAGACCGAACGTACGAGACTGCTGAGCGATTAGGCAAGGAACGGCTCCTCGAAGTCCTGGGTCCCAAAGCCTTCGACGATGATGGCCCTCACGTGGGCAACTTTTGGAGCATCTTGGAGACAAGACCTTACATGAGGTGAGTGGGTCTTTTGCCTTCGGTGGTTTGATCTGAGAGAAGGAGATGGGAGAGAGACCAGAGAGATCTGAACGTGTCCGTTTGCTTTCGCACAGAGTCCTTGGATCGATTCGAGAAACGGCAGCGAACGATAAGAAGTGGGGCAAAGCGTCGGAGGTGGCGATAGAGACCTTGAGACTGTGTCCTGGGGACAACATGGGGGTTAGGTCGAGTTTGCGTGAGTCGGAGTCCTTCCTTTCTCTCTCTTTTGCGTCGTTTGCTTCGACGCGAAACTCGAACTCGCAAGCTCACCTCTCTCTTCCGCCCTTTTCTTCTTCGTTAAATCAGCAACCTATCTCATCGCCGAATCCCGCTACCTAGAATGTCTCAACTTCGTTTTCAACTGGCTTCTTCTCCCTCCCACCATCACCAACCCTCCTCGAGGAGGAACCCACCTCGCCTCTCGTTCCCTCACCGACTTCAACCCTTCCCTCACCTCCAAAGCCTCCGCCAAGACCAGGAGATTGATCGAGGAGAACAACGATGCTGAGATGGCGTACAGTGGGGCCAGGGCGAGTTGGAGTTTGTTTGGAGGGGAGTGTGAGTTGAGCAAGGTGTTGTTGAGGAGTGCGGTGAGATTGAACGGGCATGTGATGAGGAGGGTGCTGGGTGGGGTGGAACAACCTGGTTAGTACTCCGGAAGCCAGATGGTAGGGGTGGAGGAAAATGGAGGGGAGAAAGAAAGGCGGGAGAGGAAGAGAAAGAGGGCTGACCTCTTTTTGTTCGACGCGTCGCTCGTTCCTCTGTCTTGGTTCGTCGTCTCAACAGAGGATGTGATTCGAGCACCTCGGGAAATGAACTCTCTGGAAGCTGGTACGTTTCTCACGCAGCTACTCTTCTTTGCCCTTCTCCTCCTCTCCTTCCCTCACTCACACCATCCCCTTCTCGTTTTCTACTCGCCCTCGTCCCCCTCCCCTCCCCCTCCTCCTCCTCCTCTTTCTCTTTCTCTCCCACTCCCCACCCCCACTCTCTCGTTTCCTCATACCTTCGTAGCCATCGACTACCTCTACCTCTCCCAGCCCTTCTGGGTCTCCCCTCCCGCTCTCCTCGAATGGATCTCAAAGGACCCCGTCGTTCTCGATCTCGTCCTCAAAAACTGCTCCAATCCATCCTGTGGGAAGAAGGAGGAGACAGTGTGCGAGTATTTGGGGTGCGTGTGTAAGAAGGCTACATACTGTGGGAAGGCTTGCCAGGTGAGTGGAGTGAAACTTCGAATCCCTCCCTCCCCTTCGGTTTCGTTGGGTTGAGAGAAGAGGGGAGAATTCCCTGTTTGCGTCTTCTTTACTCGAGCTGACCTCTATTCTCACTTCTCTGGGACCACGCGTTGACAGCTCCAGCACTGGAAACTTCCCTCGGAGGAAGGAGGACACAAAGAGAGTGAGTTTTCGCGTCGCGTCGGTTCTTTCCTCCTTCAAGACTCTCTCTTCTTTTCCTTCTTCCCTTCTGTTCGATTTCCTCAACTAACCCGTTACACCTGTCTTCTTTCTTCGTTCTGGAAGTGTGCCAGAAGGAGCAGAAATGGAGGAAGGGGATGATTGGAGGGTTCAACTAGACTGGTAGTTTTCGCTTCGCTCGTTCTCCTCGTCTTCTATGATGAGCTTGGATACGACGTTTTCGCGAGATGGAGCCGCTTACAAAGAGCCTTCCTCCTCTCGTATTCCGCAAGAAAGAACCCATCGAGAGGAGGGGCCTCATCCTCATCGCGACTTTGCGCTTGAAACGTCGAATCAAGTCTATCGCAAGCTACGTAGCATCGAGATCGAGAAAACTTCTCAGGACTGCCTTCGGAGCTCTCCAACTTCGAGCATCTCTACTCTACTCAAATCCAACCAACCTCCCCCACTTCTCCCTGATCTCGCCGATCAAAACGCACAACCCAGCACTCGCTCTTCTCACCCTTCCCTCGGCTTCTCCACCCTCTCCCAAAACCCTCTCTCCCTTCTCCGTCCTCATAAACACCATCTCGCCCCACTCAGCAGCACCCATCACCAACCCGCCCTTCTCAACCATCAACGTCCTTCCTCCATCTAAATCCCGACTCGCATCCAACACCACCAACGCCAACTCCAAACTCGCTCCCAGCACAGTAGCTTCCTCGTCCTCCTCCGCTGGGGGTCGAGATCCGAGGGTGACTGCGAGCTCGAGCGCTTCGGGTGCGAGAACGGCGAGGAAGAGAGGGGAGTGACGAGCGGCGTGGAGGAGGATCGAGAGGGTGGAGATGAATTTGGAGAGGGAGAGGGGGGAGAGGATCATTCCTGTTCCGACGGAGGAGTAGGACTTGTTGGTTGAGGGTAGACGAGATGTTTTGGAGGATTCGTCTTGGAAGTGGATCCAGAATCGGTTGATGAGCGGGAGGATGAAGTACTCGGCGGCGATGTCCTTGAAAGGTTTGGCACCTGTTGAATCCAGCTTCCTCTTCTCGGCCTCTTCTATCGTGTCCGGGGACCACGCTGTCGACTTTGTCACAGTAGGAGCTACTCTCAACCTCTTCTCTCTCTGGAACTCCTCCACCTTCCCTTCGGCAGTCTCCCTTCCCTTCTCAATCGCGAGAGAGCTGAGCTGACTCGCAACGTGCTCGATCTGACCTCGACGACCTTCTCGGCGGTTGGTGACGTCTGCTGAGGTAAGGAACTTGCGATGGAGAGCGGGAGGGAGTTTCTTGGAGGGCCAGTCGACGGAGGGGAGGGAGGGAGCGGCGATGGTCGGGAGGGAAGCGGCTTCACGAGCTCCCATGGCGAGAGCGGTGAGGATGGCCGAGCGCTGTTGGAGGGAGTACTGGTTGTAGAAGTATTGCTCGATGAGGGTCCTGTGGGAGCAAAACAAAGGGGAAGGAAGGAGGGAGGGAGAAGCGTCGCGTCAGAAAGGGACGCGTCGAGCGATCGCCGGAAAATGAAGACTCACGGTGCTGCCTTCTCCGGCGAGCAAGCAACGAGAGCGTTCAGAATTCCCTGTTTTCGATTGTTGAAGTCCTCGAGCTCGAAGTTATCGTTCAGACTCGCGATGAGCAGCGTGATGTAGACCGTGTTCTCCTCTGTTTCCAAAACCAGATCAAGAAAGGATGCGTCGGATTAGCCTTCTCTTCCGCTTCTGTCTTCTTCTTGGACACTCGGTAGAAATAAAGAGATATACACACCCAGCTCCAGCCCAAATCCTCTCTTCCTCCTGATCAACCCTTCACCCCACTTCAACGCAACGTCCAACTTCTCCGGCTCCTCCTTGCTTCCCAACAACTCTCCCAGCTGCCCGAGATACACTGGTCGAGGGACCTTCTTCTTCTTGGGAGCGAACAGAGTGGGGTCTTCGATGTACTCGTCGAGATCCGATGGTGTGGGTGAAGCGGACCGAGAGGAAGAGGAAGAGTTGGCGGAGACGTAGCCTGTAAGGGAGTCGTCCGAGTCGGAGAGGACGGTGATTTTGGCTGAGGGAGGAGGTTGTTTCGACGAAGTCTTCTTCTTCTTCGATGTCTTGGGTTTTGAGGAAGAGGAAACTGTGGGTGGTTGTTGATGTGACGATGGAGATGGAGATGGTGAGGCGAGCGACGACGACGATGGATCCTCTCCCTTGATCGGTCGTCCCCAACCGAGAAGACCTTTTCCCCCGCTCGAGCTCTTCGTCTCCCAGTCGATCTCAATCTTCCTCAGCTCCTTAACCATTCCTTTCCCTCCCTCGTCTCCTTCCCAAACACCAAAGTCGAGCGGTTGGACTTTATCGATGATCGTCCTCGCGCTGACCGTTTCGGCTCCCATCATTCCAAGGTATCGAATCGTCCGATCTGGGTGGGAGAGGTAGTGGGTGAGGGCGTTGAGGAAGAGAGGAGACGTCGAGACTCTGACCAGAGGATCCGAGGAGGGTGGGAAAGACTTGAGGAGGAGAAGAAGCAGGGAGAGGACATCTGCGAGCGCGGAAGGAGGTGTTTTTGGCTTCAGTTTGAAGACGCGTCGGAACGAGACGCAAAGGATGTATTCACTCACAGACGTGTTTCGAAACGAGAGAGAACTTGATGAACTGAACGTCCGACCAAAGAGCGAGGGTCTTCTGCATCAGCCGCTGGAGAGCTGCAAGACAAAGAACGGGTCGAAATCAGTTCGCATCCTCGCCTTCGACCGGAGGCAAAGAGCGGAACTTACCACCCAGATCCTTCCCTCTTCCACCAACCCACCAGATCCCGACCTTAGCTCTCTCCACTCCACCCGTGTCTCTACCTAGCAGCACCTTCTCCCAAAGGGAATCCTCCTTCCGACCGACCAACAGCTCCATCACCTCCCCAGCCCGTCGTTCTTGCCCCTCCTCCATCCCGGCGAGAAGATGCCGAAGCAGTGATTCCGAGAGACGTGCAAGATCGGAGAAGTCGAGGAGCAGAAATAGGGTCTGCCATTGACGCGAGTAGGGCGTTGAGAGGGAGGAGGAGGAGAGGTTCGGGAGGAGAGAGGGAAGCAGGACTGAGAAGAAGGACGAGGGTGGGAGAGGAGAGGAAGGAAGGATTGGAGGGGAGAGGGGAGATATATATCCTTGTCGGAGGAGGTGTTGGAGGAGTATGAGGAGGGGTTGGGTTTCTGGAGTAGAGAAGGAGAAGATCAGCCGACAAAAACGAGCTCATCAAAAGGGAAAGATCAACTAACCAGGCTCGGTCCGTTCACTCTCCATCTTCACCACCACTTCCATCTCCTTTGTAAGACCAGCGAACCAAGCACCTTGCTCCAACTCCTTCGGTATCGACGCTCTCCTCCCTCCTTCAGTCGCGTTCAGGACCTTGCCCGGTATCGAGACTATCGTCCTCGCGAAGCTCTCCCAGAGAACCGTAGCTTTCGCCTTGCTCGACGCGTTGGAGTGGAAGAGGAGTGGGTAGAGTTTGGAAAGAGGGTAGTGGATTGAGAGTTGGGCCAAAAGGGGAAGTACGAAGGAGAGGATGGAAGGGGAGGGAGGAGGAGGACGTTTCGATGTTGAGCTCGACGCTCCTCCTTCTGATCCTCCGACTGCAGTGGCTCCTCTAGACCCAGAGATGACTGCCACCAAGGTCTGGTAGCTCGAGAGAGCCAGCCTCCCAGCATCCTCCTGTCGTCGCTCGCTCCAACCGCCCCCCACTGGCTCGAGAGGGCAGAACCAACTCTCCATCAACGTCCTCGTCGAGCTCCTCCTCCCTTCTCCTCCTTCATCCTCCTCTTCCTCCAAGCCGTCCCACCACGAGGAGATCACGTTCTCGAGTAGAGCGGTCTGCAAGCTTCCAACAAAGCGAGAGAGAAGGATCTCCTTGGGTTCCGAACCTCGAGGTCCGGGCCATCCGTGCGAGGAGGAGGGGGAGGAGGAGGGAAGGAAGGAGAGAAGATCGAGAGGTTGGAGGAGGAGGGAATGGAGCTCTTCGCTGGTAGGGATGGGTTGCTTGAGCGTATCTCGAAGTTGACGAAGATGTTGAGTCGTCTCTTCGGCAGCAGAAGAGGACATGGGAGAGGGGAAGGGGAGGACGGGTTGGTGCTGGTCGTTTGGGGGAAAGAAGGAAGGGAAGCTCAAAAGGTGAGCTCGAGCTTTTCGAAGAGCCTGAGCGAGGGTATACAGGATGCTTCATCTTCCGAGCTTTAAGTTGGTAGTGATACCCAAAAGCTCGCATCAGATTCTTGACAATATATCTACAGCAACTTTGCGTCAAATAGCGAGACCACAAAACAAAGCTTAGCGGGGAAGATCAGCGACGCGTCTCGTTTCTTCCTGTCGCTCGAACGAAACTTACCGAGACTGTGGAGGAAGACGTGTAGATAAACTATGCGAGCGACCCATCGATGGTAGATCTGTGATATTAGGAAAGGGAGCGGAGAGTGACCAGGAATGTCGAGTGACGAAGGGTTGAACTGGAACGACGACGGACTTGGAGCGTCGAGTACCTGGCTCCAGTGATCCAGGAGATAGGACTGCAGGAATAAAAAAAAAGCGGTCAGGTTTATCCTGGGGTCGAAGAAACAAAAGAACGAGAAAGACTGACGAGTTTCGCGACGCGAGGACGTAGACGAGAGGCGTACTTCCAAACGCGAGGATCGCTGTCCGATCACTGCCGTGACGCACGTAGGCCTCGAATTGGTAGCCGATAGCTTGGGATAAGAGACTTGGGCGAGGGATGTCGTAGGCGGCGACGATGATGATTAGATTGGCTTTGACGTAGGTTGAGACGAGAAGGGAGTGGACTGCAAGGGAAAAGGAGGAGGAATTGAGTCAGATGGTACTGACACAGATCTCAAATTAGAGAGTGAGAAGGTCCGCTCACTCCGAGTAGGGATCTGGAAGGAAGTCCAGCGACCGAGAGCTCCACGAGCACCGATGAACGAAACGGGTTCGAGGGATTTCGATCCGACGGTTGAGGAAAGGACGAGGTGCTTGACGAGGAAGGTTTGAACCTTTCGAAGTGGACTGGGAAGTCGGGCAGTGACCAGTAGATGGACGATTCGACGAAGAGCACCGAGAAGAAGGATGAAGCCGACCACTCCCCAAAGAACGAAGCTGCCGTCGAGGAGGGAAAGTTGAGGGGGTATTAGCGGATGCCTGGAGACGTGAGCTTGGGCGAAAAGAGGAGGAGAACTTACTTGAAGACATCTGCTACGAAAAAGGACGACCACCTACATGGTTCGAAAGGAAGAAGAAGTCAGCGTGGGTCCGAAACTCGCAACCTCGAGCCAAGTTCTCGGTCGCTTGGATCTCAAAGGCGGCATCCTTCCAACGAGGAAATCCGAGGTAAAAGCTGGACTCACCAGTAAGAGACTTGAAAAGGGGAGAGGAAGGAAAGTCAACTCCTGAAACAACGAAGTCGAGCTCACTCCGACTGTTCTCCTGCTCTCAATCCCTCCATCTTCTGTTCGCGACGATCATCGAACTGCTTGACAGCTCTCAGACTCGACTGACCATAGTTCGTAGCAAACGTCGTAGCAAACTCAGGCCCATAGTGAGGGAAGATGCAAGCGAACAAGGAGTGGGTGAGTGTGGAGGTGGAGGGAGAAGCGAACGCGAACGCGACGGTGCTGGAGAGGGATCTGTTGACAAATGGGGGTTTGATACAGGTTCGTGTCTGTTTTACTTCGACCAGAGAGAGATAGATGACTGACAGATGTGTGTGTGTGTGTGTGTGTGTGTGTGCTTTGTGCAGCTCATCGATCGATCGCTTTATACGTTCGGAAACGAGACGATGTCGAGTCGGAGGGAGGAGCTTTGAGAGCTCGCTCTACATAATTTCTCTCGCTCCTGGAGGGAGTACTATTATTACTACTTGGAGAAAAAGGATAATGTCAAACTGTGGGGAAGGAGAAATGAGATCAAACCGGCCCTTTTGAGCGACGAGATCAGCAGCTGAAAGAGAGAAGAGAAAGGTGATGAGGTTGAGCTTGAGAGTATGTAAACCCAAAAGACGGATGGAAGGGAAGGGAAGAAGCCTGAGGCTTGACTTTGAGTGAGGTAGGAAGAATGGAGGTATATATGCTGAGTTGATTGGGTTTGACGGAGGGAAGGGATGTTGACAGGAAAGGGAGATAGATGTAAGAGGGAGGGAGGGAGGGAAGGAAGGAAGGACGGACGGAGGAAGGCCGAGATGTCGTCCTCCTTGGGCGCCCTACGCCCCTCGTCGAAGTTGAGCGACGGTGGATATATAGGCTGATAGAGAAGAGGATCGGTGTGAAGGGATTTGAAGGTCTTTGATTCGCGATGCTGATGGTTTGAGAGCGAAAGAAGGAAAGTTCGAAGTCGTTCGGAAAGCTCGTTTCGAGGTCGGTCGACAAAGGCAGCTGAAGTAGTATCTTGCTGTTTCTCTTTTGTATGAAGTCAAACGAAAAAAAAAACATGCTGTCAAAGCAACTTCTCTCAACCCCAAACGAAAGAAAAGAAAAAACCCAATGCAAAACCCCTCCCTCCCTCCCTCTTCACACCCCCTCCTCTCCTCTCAACTCCCCCCAATTTCCACTTCCCCAACCGTTCCCCCAACATCCTCACACTCCTATCAATCTGTCCTCTAATCCTCCCCCTCTCCTCATCACTCACAAGCGGCACCCCGCCATGCTCCCCTCCCCCTCTGAGGATCTCATCGAGCTTGGTGGGTGAGTCGGAGAGGGCGTTGAAGGAGAGGGTTTGGCCGTTGGGTAGAGGGATGGGGATCACGAGATCGAAAGCTGAGGGGGAGGTGGGGGTGCGGGAGAAGGAGGTGGTTGAGTGAGTGAGGGGTTGATGGGAGGAGGAGGAGGAGGGAGGGGGGGCTGGGTGGAGTTGGATGGTTGAGATTCGGCCCTTTGGATTGGATGCGCGTTGTGTAGAGAAGAGAGGGTGAGGAAGGGGAAAAAAAGATATCAGCTTCTGGGTCTACGGATCCTTAAAAGAAGAAGAGTCGACAAAGGGTCCTCCGCACGGTCTTCCCAAACGACGCGACGCGAAACCGAACCGAAGCTCAAAGAAAGGAACGTACCTTCCCCTTCTTCCCAGCACTAAGTACCACTTCCTTCTCCTTCCCCTTCCCCTTCCCATCCAACCTCCTCATCTCCTCCTCCTCATCCAACAACTTCTCCTCCTCCTCCTCCTCCTCCCCTCCATTCTCCCCACTCCCACTCCCTTCTCCCTCCTCCTCCTCCTCCTCCTCCTCCTCCTCCTCCTCCTCTCCTCCACCATACCCATCAATAATAAGCGGACTCCCATTCGTACTCATCGCAATAGACTCGTTCCTCCTCGGCCGACGATACCCGTTCGCGTTCGTCAGAAGAGGAGTTGAAGGGAGGTGGGGGTTGAACTTGAAGGTTGAGGTTGAAGGAGCTGGGTGAGTGGAGGTGGAAAGGGGTTTGTTGTTGGTGGTTTTGGTTGTGATGAGTTTGGAGGTGGGGGGACCGGGAGTGGATTGGGTTGCGTCTGTGTAGGGGTTTTTACGAGCTGAAGTTCAGATGGGAAAGAGGAAGAGGGAGAGGGAGAGGGTGAGCTTCAAGGGACGAAGGAAGGAGAACGACGAGCGAGCTAGGAGAGGATAGGATGGGATTGGACGAACCTGATTTAGGCATCCGAGAGTCTTTCTCTTGCGTTAGAGAAAGAGAGGAAGCTGTTGTTGGACGTTTTCTGGGGAAGAAGAATGGCAAGCAAGAGGAAGGGACGAAGGTCAGCTCGCGTCATGGCTCGAAGGAAGGTGTATGCGAGCTCGTCCTCGGCTCAGCACTAGTGAGAGCCTCTTCAGTGACTGTCAGCGCAGTCGCTGCGGTCCTAGAAGACGCAAAGAGGCTCGAGAAGAGAAGCTAGCTCGAGGAGGTGAGATGGTGAGCTCTCGGGTCGGGTTGTGTTGCTCGAAGCTCGCCTTTCTCCCTCCTCCCTCCTTCCCTTCCCTCTCTCCCTCACTCCTCCCACCAACCCCAGTCCCCCTCCCTCCCCAAAAGACCCAGAGAACAGACTCGTTTGTAAAGTAAAAAAAAAAAATCACTCACCTCTTCCCTCCTCCTCCTCCCAAGTTCCCTCCCCTCTCCTTCCCCTCTCCTTCCTTCCCCTTCTCCTTTTCCTCCTCCTCCAACCTCCCCCTCGTCAACCCATCCATCACGCCTCTGATCCCCCCACTCCATCGATCCCCAATCTCCTTGACCGTCATTCGTCTCATCTCGAGCGGGATACGTTGGATGGCCGTTTCTTGACGGGTTAGGAAGGAAGAGAGAAGGGAGGAATGGATCGAGGTGATGGTTTCTAGGCGGGACGCAACTGGAGGAAACGGAACAAACGCAGAAGAGAGTATGAGTAAGTAACAGTTGGTTTGCTGTGTGTGAACGAACAAGATCGAACACAAAAGGAAAGGAAAGGAAAGGAAAGGAAAGACCGCCTTCCTCTCCAAGCTCAACAACGAACGCTTCGAACGTACTTACCTTCAAGATCAAAGTTATCAATCGTATCCTGTTTCGTAGCAGCTGACATCTTCACTTTACGCTTCGTCGTCACAGGAGGTGGAGTTCTAGACATTTTCAAGCTTGGGAGGGAGGAGGAGGGAAGCGAACGTCGGTGTTGGTTCAAAACAAGAGCTCGTCGATTCCAACGAGCGAGGGGAGGGGAGGAAATCAAGCCTGCGGGGGGGAAAACGAAAAACGCGTCGTTTTTTCTATTATCTTTTGGGGTTGTTGTTTGTTTGATTGTTTTGATTCTTTCGTGGAGAGAGCGAGAAGGGTAGGTGGAGCTGGTGTGCGTTGATCTTCCTTCATCAAGCAGGAAAGACAGATCGAATCAATCGAATCCAAAGGTCGTCGACAGACCTCGTCGCGTCGGCCTCCTCCCTCCCTCCCTCCAAAGTCTGGAAAAACCCCTCCGTTCAAACAGGGACGAGGTTCTGCCGCTGCGTCCGCAAGCTCGTCCTTTACCGTTACCGGAGAGCCACAAAAAAAAAAAAAAAAAAAAAAACGCGGAGCAGCAAGGAACTCCAATCCAAGAAAAAAAAAACCTTCCTTCTTCTGCCCTCTCTCTTCTCTCTTCCCTCTCCTCTCTTTCTCCCTCCCTCCCTCCAAAGAAAGATCCAAAAGCAAAACCCACTTCTCATAAGCACACACCCTCCAATCTACCTCTCCCCCTCCCTCTTCCTCCCCAAATCCACCCCAAACCCCCCAACCCTCCCTCCCCTCCTCCGATCCCCTTCCGAAAAAGCATAGAGAGAAACGAGTGAACGTGTCCGAACGCGAAAACGAGGGAACTGGTAGATGATAAGAAAGGAGAAGGGTCCGGGATGGAAGATAAAACTACTGGGATGGGATGAGCGAGAGGGAAATGGAAAAGAGAGTGAGGCGGGGGGGAAGAGAGAAAGGATGAGAGCAAAGGGAGAAAAAAAGAAAAAGAAAAAAAGAAGAAAAAAAAAGCGTAGGTGTGAACGGGCGAACTTGGTTTGGGGTGGGGGAAAAAAGCAACTCGGGGACGGGGACGGTTTAACGTTGTTTTTGTGGTGTTTGTTTGTTTTGTTTTTTTGTTTTGTTGGTTCAAAAGTGCAGCGGGCGAAAGGGAGGGTCGGATTGGGTGGGTGAGAGGAGGTTTGGAAAAAGGAGAAGGACGCGTTGTGCTGTTTAGGCAGTAGCGGCGACCTCCTCGGCTCCCTCGACGGCCTCAGGCTCTTGCTGGGAGTTGAGAGCGACCTGATGGAGACGAAGGGAGGGGAGATGAGGTTAGTATGGAGGTAGGAGGGAAGAGGAGAGAGAGGAAGGGAGAGAGAAACGAAAACGAACCTTGACGGCGATGTTCCTCTGGGAGAGATCAAGAAAGGAACCAAGAACGAATTCAGCGAACAAAGAAAGAGAGGACGAGAGAGAGGAAGGAGAAAGGAGAAGAGTATGGACTCACGCCCTCAACCTCGGTTCCATCAGCGGCCAAACCCTTCTGCTGCTCAGACTCGGAGACGGTGTCGACGAATCCGAATCCCTTGGACCTCTTGATTCCGAACTTCCTCTTGACGATTCGAGCGGTGGCGACCTCGACTCCAGCGTCGGTGAAGACCTTCTTGAGTCCCTCGTCGTCGAGGGTGAAAGGAAGGTTGGCGACCTGAACGAAACGAACGAGAGCGAGCGAAAAGGAAAGGAGGGAAGGTCAGCTCGACTGATTCTCTCGGGTACAGATATTCAAATAGCTCCAGAGCCTCTACTCATGAGAAAACGGTGGATCGAAGCTTTCGAAAAGAGAAACCCGAGGGAAAGAGAGGAACGAGCGACTCACGAAGAGGAGGGTCTTGGAGGGCTCTCCGGTAGGAGCCTCCCTGGGGGCTCGAGGAGCTCGGGGAGCTCGAACGACAGGCTCTCCAGTCTCATCGTCGATTCGAGCGGCCTTGGGCTTTCGAGGAGCTCGAGGAGCCTTGACGGCAGGGGTCTCTCCCTCAGCGAGAGGCTCAGCTCCCTCAGCTCCCTCAACGACGTCCTTCTTGGGTCCTCGTCGACGAGGAGGTCGCTGAAAACACAACGACAAAACACAAAACCAAACCAGGTCAGTTGACGTTCTTTCGACAAGCTCGGAGAAGAAGCTGTCGAGACGGAGAGAAGGAGAAGGAAGGGTTTCGGAGCCGAGAAGGAGGAACGAAGGAAGGAAGGGCTGAAACTCACAGTCCTCTTAGCCTTGGGCTTCTCCTCTCCGTCAGCAACGGGAGCAGCCTCGGTCTCATCCTCTCCCTCTCCATCGACGATGTCCTCAGCTCGGGGGGCTCGTCCAGCAGGAGTCTTCTTGGCTCGAGGCTTCCTCTCCTTGGGCTGAGGAGGCTTAGCGAGCTCGACGACGAGCTCTCGTCCGGCGACGTCTGGAGGCGAAACAAGGAGAGGATAAAATAACGTCAGCGATGAAGTTGGAAACGATGGAGAAACGGTGTGAGGGAGGAGAGTAGACGGAAAGATGGAAGAGGAAACTGGAAGGAAGGAAGGAAGGGAACTGACCCTTCTTGTTCAAAGCCTCAACGGCCCTCTCAGCGTCCTCCTTGAGCTTGTAGTGAACGAATCCGTAACCGGACGATCGCTGACCACGGAAGACAATCTGGAGCGAGATGCTATCGAATTGGGACCGAGTTTGAAGAGAAGGTGGGTTGCAAGAAGGAGAGGGAAGGCGAAGGAACGAGCGAGCGGGGAGGAGTTCGGATGGACGACGAGACGGATGACGAGTTGAAGCAGGTAGGAAGGAGGGGACGAAAGGGAGATGAGAAAAGAGGGGGGAGATGTCAGTCTATAGATCTCGTGAAGAGCTGAAGAGAGAGCGATGAAGGAGAGGTAGTGAAGAGAGGAAGGAAGGAAGGAAGGAGAGTTGAGAGTGGAACGTACATCTCTCCTCCGAGGGGCTCGAACAAAGCCTTGAGATCCTCATCGGTAGCCTTGTAGCTGAGGTTGCCAGCAAAGACCTACCGAGAAGTAGCGAAAGCAACAACCAAGTTAGTACCATGCTTCTGAAGCTGTAGGAACGCCCTCGAGTCCACCTCCCCCTTTCCCTCCCTCCGTCTCCTTCCTTCCTTCCATCGCACACCTCTCTGTCTCTCTCTGTTCTCCCTCCCAAGCTCTTCCTCCTCTCTCTCACTCTCCAGTTGAACCCCAGGTAGTGACCCCTCCCCTGACTCTCCTCAGAAACGATTAAAGGACGTGAGAGAACTGACCTTCACGCCCTCTTCCTTAACAGCGACGACGTCGACGGGAGAAGCGGCGGTGACTTGTTCTTCAGTAGACATTCCTGGTGTTTGGGGAAGTTTGTGGTAGGGGGTTGGGGTGGTCGGGTGGGTGGGTGGGGGGGGGGGGTGGTGGTGAGCCTGGGGGTGTTTCTTTGAGTTGGGGAAAGGGGGGTCTATCAAAGTTGGGAGGCAAAGAGAGGACGGAGGGGGGAAAGAGAAAGAGGACAGGGGAGGGACGCAGCAGAGGATCGTGCGAGAAGAAAAATGTTGGTTGCCTTTCTCTGTTTGGGGCGAGAAGGGAAGCAGAGTTCGGGAAAGAAGAGCCCACTTGTATATTATCCGTTGTGCTAAGTGTATGAGAGAGAAGTCCAAAAGGCGCGTCCCGAAAAGACCGAACGACCAAACGACCAAAGATTCAAGCCTTCATCAACTTGATTCGATGTTTCACCACCAGTTTGGAAGTCCTGCAATCCACGAGCATAACGAACGAAACCATATAAGCACTCTGTGATCTTCTTCTCTTCTCTTCTCTCCCTCTCCCTCAACTCCTGCCTCCTTCTCCCTTTTCTTCTTCGCGGAAAAGAAAGACGACTCACCCAATCAACCCAGCTCCCAACCCAGCAAAGATCTGTACAGGCTCTTTGAACCTCTTCCAGTGCATGATGTCGAACACTACACGAGCGAAAAAGTGAACGAAGAGGAGGGAAGACGCGTCAGTTCGATTGCGAAGTCAACTCGACTCGACGCGTTCAAACGAAACGAAGGGAAGAAGATACTCACTGACGAACACGAAATCGAACCACAGTTTCCTATCAAGTCCACACACCCAATCCATTCGGAAGCTCGAATCAGCGCGCGTTCGTCCAAGACTCACGAGAACAGAACGACTCGACTCAAAAACTCACATAGCGGTCCACCGTTCCTCCTCCCTCTCCCTTCTCAACCTCTTCAACTCATCCCCCAGTCCTCCATCCCCGCCTTGGTGATCAGAGTTAATATTATCGAGGTCCAGACCCATCTCCAGCTGATGTTTCTCGAGCGAAACGATCCGACGAGAGAGGGAGGGGGTCGAGACCGAGAGGTGGGAGAGGGAGATGAGGGTTGTGAGGAGCCAGAATCGACTGTAGCGAGAAAAAAAAGTGAGCGGGGTTGAGGAGAGAAGAAAACGTTAGTTTGGTTCGAGGAGGGAGGGGGAGAAGGGAAGGGAAGGGCGCGAGAGGCGAGAGGAGGGAGGGAGGAAAGCATGAGCTCGAGGTTTGGCGATGAACTTGGGACTCACTTCGACCACCGATCAGCCTTCCCACCCAGATTCGGTCCCACCATCCCCAGCCTCGAAAGCGTATACACGTCGTCTGAAAGTCCTCCGATGAGATCGATCGTATCCGGAAGGAGGGAAGTGAAGGATTCCAAGGGAGAGAGGAGATGGAGGAGCGGGGAGAGAGGGTTGAAGAGGAGGAGGCAGCGTCTAAACGATGAAGGCGAAAAAAAAAGGAAGAATAAAAGGGGAAAAGGTTAGGCTGGGGAGAAAGTCCTCTCGGGGAAGGAAGATGGGAGAGAGGTGGTGAAGAGAGGGAGGAAGGAGGGAGGGTGATCTGGGAACTGGACTGACCGGGTGAGGGAAAGCCCGTTCTGGGTTGACTTGAGCCGGATGTCGAGCGGAGAGGGTTTGAACTTGCGGAGGGTACGGGTGTAGAGGTATAGTTTGATGGTGTATTGAATGAGTTTCTACCGTCGTTCAAAGCGACCGAAAATAACCAGAGAGGGAGCGAGAAGGGGAGGAGGAGGGAAGGAGGGGACAAGGTCAGCTCTGAAGATCTCTCTTCCTTTCCCTTCCCTGTCTCTCGCAGAGATGGAAGAAGATGCTGAGATACTCACAAATATCTTGTCCCTCCCGTTCGAAGTTTTGATCACGTCCTCGATCACCACAGCCAACCCAGGAGCTCCCTTCCCTCTCCCTCCTTCTCCGCTCTGTTGCTGCTTCTCGAGCTCGCCTCCTCCTTCCTTCCCTTTGCCCTTCTCCTTCGCACTCCACCCGCCCCCTCCAGTAGCGAAAGGAGGCGAGAACCCTCCTCCTCCTCCTCCTCCTCCTCCTCCTCCTCCTCCTCCTGAGGATCCTTTGAGAGTAGAAGCTGAGGACAAGGCCGTTGTTGGGGAGGAAGGATTGGACGAGGAGGAAGGGACGCGTCTTCTTGAGGGTGTGGGTATGGCCGGAGAGGGAGACATGTGCGTCTGGAAAGAAGAAGAGGTGGCGAGAATCGGGCGGTGGTCGAACGAGGAGGACGTCGGGGAGGACATGGCTAGAGGATCTCTCTTTTGGGAGGAAAAGGTGTGAAAACGAGGGAAAGCGTGAGAGGAGAAAGTAGAAGACCGAGGGCACGAGCTCAACTTGATTCGACCTTCTTTGCTTTCCCTCCTTCTTGGCTTTCGCCCATCACGACCGCAAATGACTTCTCTATCCATGGTGAGACGGCTCAACCTTCTTCTCCTCCCTCTTGCATATATACTGATCCAAGTTCTACATCAGCGCCCATCTTCAACCCCAACCTCTGCCAACGGGAACGGCGGAGCGACCTCTCCTTCCTCGACCTCTCTCGCCTCCTCCTCACCAACACGGCCAAAGTGAGCTTCCAACTCCTCTTCCCTCCCCTCCAGCACCTTCTCATCTCATTCTCAACTCATCCTTCTTCCAGATTCGACACAACCCAACTCTCCAGCTACGTCCAGAAGCTCCTGACTTCGACCCTTTCAGGTCAGCTCCTCCTCTCCCATCCTCCATCGTTTCTTTCCACTCACCCTTTCTTCCTTCGTGCCCGTGGTCTCGCTGTCTGGTAGGGAAGACCTGGGATCAAGATAAAGATCGCTCAAGAAGTCTCGTGCAGGAGATTGGAGCCAGAGTGAAGGAGAGGATGCTGGGTGAGTTGTTGAGCTCGAGCTTGAGGTTGAGCTCGCTTCCTTTCCCTTTCTTTTCCTCTTTCCACCCCTGACCGAACTCCTTCTCCACCTCACACTGACGCGTATACTTCGCTCCGTGGTATGACAGCCATTGAACCGAGAGGTTTCAAGTTCATTGTGATTGTAAATCGTGAGCTGCTTCCCTCCCTTCGACCTCCCTCGTGCGAGCTCATCGCGTCTCTAGCTCGCGAGCTGGGAGGCCAAGGCTCGCTGACCTTGTTTCCTCCCGCTCTTCTTCACCTTGCTTGGCGTGTCTTCTGGTGCTGCAGTGAACGAGAACCTAGGCCAAGGAGGACGTGCAGGGATGTCGTCCCATTGGGAGGAATCGGATCAGTCGTTGACGGAAGTGTTCTCGAGCGTGAGTTCTCACTTTCCTTCATCTCCTTATCTCAACCCCAACTCGCCACTTGGAGAGATCGTACTCCATCTCTGAACGATCTCTCGACACCAGCACTCGCGCGATTCTGTTCGCTGTCGTCGCGTGATCTATCTCACTGACTTTCCTCCTTTCCCTCTCTTCTCCGACCACAGGACTCCCTCGTCTGCGTCGTCTCAGCTTTCGCAGTACGGTGCTACTAGTCCTTCTAATCTCCGTTTGGTGGAAGATCTTTGGAGATGTTTGGAGAGCCGAGCAGCGAGTAGCAGAGGGGAGGGAGGGAGGGGACCAGTGTCGTGTAACGATCCATGAACGAGCTTGAACGATACCCATACCACTCATTCCTCTCAGCTGTGATTCTACTTTAAACGATCCCTCGGAACATCTGGAGAAAGTCGGATATTCTTCACTCTTTCGTTGTGCGAGAGCTCGAGCACTCGACCCCTTTGATCAGCTCGCTTGAAAGTTCAGCTTCACCTTCCTCCCCTTCCCTTTCATCCTCCACCCACATCGTCCTCTCTCCTTCTTCTTTTTATCTTCTACCTCCCAGCCATGTCCTTCCTCCGCTCCACCGTCTCCCGATCTCTCGTTCAGCCTCTGTTCGCTCAACGAGTGCGTTTCCTCTCTCCCTCGCTCCCCTTCCTTCTTTCGCGAAGCTCAACCTACCCTCCCTCCCTCCCTCGAGTCTGAACATCGCGAACGAGAGCCGAACGCTGACTCCATCTCCCTTGATCGGTTGAGTATCTCCTACAGTCCACGTCCACCCTCGCTGAACTCAAGCTCATCGGACGACTTGCAAAAGACCCTGACTTCTTGAAGGATAAGAACGACAACCCCTACATTCAGTTGGTCTCCTTCCTCTTTCCCTTCCCCCCCAACAAGATCTGAAGCTCATCTCGCTCATTCCTTTCTCCTACAGATACACCATCGCTGTCGACAACCCTAGCTCGATGGGGACCGATGTGAATGGAGGTCCGTAGCGTTTCCCTTCCTCCTCTCTCACCTTCCCTCCCTTCGCACCTCGCTCTCGCTTGCCCTCCCTGACCTTGCTTGTCGCCGCTCTGGACGTTTTGGTTCTTTCTTTCCCAGTGAAAAAGACAATCACAACCTCCTTCTACCGTGTAGCGTGCTTCAACGCTCCTGTACTGCCATACCTCGGAGCTCAGGTCGATAACGGCCAGCTTGGGAAAGGGTGAGCTCTCCCCTCTCTTCGTGCCTCCTCTCCGCTTTCACTCCTCGTCTTTACAAGGCTGACCCCGGCTCCATCGTCATCGTCCTTGATCTCGTTCGTTCGTCCGTTCCCTACGAAAGATCCCTCGTCCACGCCACCGCCGCCGTCGAACAAGCTCCTCACCGAGAGCTTACCCAAGTCGGCAACGATGGAAAGACCTACCCTGTTTTGCAGTTCAACCTCCAACACAGTACGTTCTTCCTTTCCTTCCTTCCTTCTTCCCAAACTTGGTTGTCGTTTTCATTTTTTGGCCTTCTGACCGAGGACCTTTGCCTTTCGCTCGTCTCGTTTCGTGAATCGTACAGAAACGCTCGACATCCTCATCCCTTCGACCCAGAAGCGCGAGGAGACCGCGGCTGCCAAAGCTTCTTCCGAGTCCGTGTAGATGATGGATGATTCCTTAAACGAACAAGTTTCAACTCCCGCTGAAGTCTGTCTTCCTTTTGTGAAAGGATCAGAGGACGCGAGCGAAAGGACCAGCTCATGGATGCGATCGTTTCAGACAGTGGAGTGCTAGGTAGGTACGTACGTAGACCGATGGAAGCTTTCTTTCCTCAAGCGAAGGCAGCAGCAGCGGGAGAGGTAGGGATAGCGGTGGTGGCTTTTCCTTTGGCGGCGACGTCCAGCTGAAACCGAAGAAGACGAAAGAGAGTCAGGTTCCGATTCTTCGAAGCTTTAAAGGAGGAATAACAGAAGAGATTGCTCATCTCAGGCATGCACATACCTTGACATTCGCAGCGAGCTTGGTGCTGTGTGGGAGAAGAATGGACGAGTGAATGGCTGAACGGAGAGAGAAGGACGCGAATTGGAGCGAAGAGTCGAGCTCACCTAGCATCGTCGAAAGCAGCCTTCACCTCAGCTCCTCCTCCTTGAGCGAGCTTGATGGTGTTGATTTGGACGAGACCGAAGACTGTGCGGGACGAAGAGGTCAGCTGAGAGAGAAAGGGAAAGGAGGGAGAACGAGAACGAACGCTTGAGGACTTTGTTTTGGCTGGTTTGATGCGAAGAGAGCAGTTGTTAGCGAGGCTCTGCGTGTGAAGAAAAGAGGAAGGGAGGTATCGTTTGCTTACATCTTTCCAACTTGAAGAGCAGCTCCAGCGGTGGTTCCGGTTCCTCCAGCGGCGGCGATGGCAGAGTCTACAGTGACGCGTCGATGAAGAGGAAGTCAGCTCGTTTGAGTCTCCTCCAACGACAGAAAGAAGAGAGTGAAGTGAAACGAACTGAAGTCGGTCTCAGCAGCTTCAGCAGCGGATCTCTGCTCGCCGAACAAAAAGAGGAATGCGAAAGGTGAGCAAACTTCAAGAACAGCGTTCGGTCAAGGTCGACGCGTCCTCTCAGCTCTCTCCGTCGTTCAACTCACCATCTTAGAGAGGGATTTGAGATCCGTCTGCGAAACTGTAGCGGCGTTTTCTCCAGGGACGATAAAGACGGCCTTGGCTTTGGCGAGCGCGGTTCCAGCGGTGTCGGACGAAATCTGAAAGTTTGAGTACTTTTGGAGCGAGAAGGCAGTGGTATTGGCAGCTACGATGGGGGCGGCGACGGCAGCGATAGTCTTGGTAGTCTTGGTGGAAATGGAAGGAATGATAATGGAGAGCTTGAGGAGATGGGCGAGCTCAGCGCTGCAAAAAGCGAACGGGAATGGTTAACTTTCGAAACGCGACGCGCCTCGACTTGTCAAAGACTCAAGACTCACGCGGTGGCTCCAGCGCTGTTCTTTTGGACCTTTTGAAGTTGATGAGCTAGATTCGAAAGTAATTTATGGGGAGAAGCAGGGTGTCAGGAGTGAAATGAAAAGAGGAAATGAAACGCGGTCGGATCGAGTCGAGAAAAGTTGAGATCTCACCAACGGTTCCAGCAGCTCCAACGGCGACGCCGTTCGCCTGGTTGACTCTGGCGATCTGGAATTGGAGGAAGAACTTAGGAGCTGAGGGTCGGAAAGGGGATAGGTCAGGAAAACGTTTCGCTTCCTCGACAAGGAGTCTCGCTGCTCGCAACAAAAAGAACGAACACTTGAGCTCGCCGAGGAAGGAAGAAGCAGCAGCTCCTCCAAGAGATCGAGTTCCAGCTTCGACCGCGAGGTACACTGAGAACATGAAGAGGAAGAGCATGAGCTAAACAGCGCAGGAAAACGCCCGCGACGCGACGCACCGTTGAGTTGGTTCTGGAGAACGGTGAGATCCAAGTTCGTGAACTTTGCACTGTGAAACCGGAAGAAATATGCATCAGCCTACGAAGTGAGGACGAAGAATGAAGATGCAGACGCACAGAGCGAAGCCGAGAGGCGAGCTTGAGCTCTTCTTGAAGTCGATGGTCGAATAATCGACTCCCCCGCTGACTACATCAGGGACAGTGGCGAAAGCGAATCCCTGGAACAGAAGAAGTAACATGTTGGCTAAAGTCGGGCTCGTTTCTAGTAAAAGAAAGAAAGAGGGGAGAACTCACAGCGGAGCAGGTGACGGGAGCAGCGAGGAGAGGAGCGACGCTGGCCTGGACCTCAGCAGGCAGAGCAACCGATCCGGGGATGAAGCAGGCAGTAGCTCGAGGCTGGAAATCCCGACTTTTGAGGGTGGCGATGGGGATGGGAGCGGCAGAAGTAAGAAAGGGAAGAGCGAGGAGACCGACAAAGAGAGTGGGGACGGAAAGCATTGTGAGGGAGCGATAGAAGTGAAGGAGAGCAAGGCCGGCTTGGAGAAGGAATGTGAAGTTGATATGAGTGGAAGAGAGAGAGTGAGAGAGAGTGAGAGAGAGGGGCCGGCCCAAGATGTCGAGGAAGGAGAGGAGAGGGAAATGGAGGGAGGGAGGAGAAGGTGGTGGTTGGATTGAACTTTGAAGCTGAACGATCCTCCTTGTGACTTTTCAGTCCATTCAGGGGAAGTTCCTTCAAATCGGAGTTGAAGACCTGAAAGGAGAAGGCGATCTGGTTGCTGAGGAGGAACAGGAGAGGAGGAGAAAGGTCCGAACGCGTGCGGTGGGGGGAGAGAGAGGCCGAGAGTTCGGTTAGAATCGAGCAGAAAGTATTCGAGCAGGGCTCTGGGTATGTTTCTGCTCCCATAGAATCTAGAATCCTTATTTTCAGATGAAGAGGAGATGACCTTGCTGAAAGAATGAGCTCGAGAGAGGTCAGGTCATTCGAGCCGGGCGACGAATGCGCTTCAGCTTCGGCCCTTGGGAAAATTTCCTCGTCTCGCATTCAAGACCTGTCAGATCGGTTCCGCTATCTGCTCGTATCTCAAGAAGGAGGAGGGAAGGAAGGAGGAGGGAGAGGAGGGGAAGAAGGGAAGAAGCAAAGCTGTGAAGAAGAGTTTCGAAAGTCGAGCTCACCTCTCCCAAATTCCCTTCTCTCCTTCTCTCTCTCTCTCTCCTCCCTCCCCCTTTCCTCTCCTCTTCTCTCTCTCTCCCAAGATGGGACCCCCGACCGCCAACGGAAAGCGTAAACGAACGACTCTTCCTACTCTCAAATCCGCCAAAGCAAGTCGCCAACACGCTGCCTCCCTCAAGAAGCCCGCTCCCAGCCGATCCTCCCTCAAGGAAGACCACAACGAGGCCGAAGGAGAGTCCAAGGCTTCCAAGTTCGGATTCAAGAAGAAGCCAGCCAAGACGTTCCCCCGAGGACCTCGTTCGACTCGTCCAAGGAACCCTAGGAAGACGAGCGAGGACGGAGAGAGCTCAGGAAGTGGATACGAGGAGGTCGGAGGAGGAGGCTACTCGGACGACGACGACGAGGACGGCTACGGAGGCTCGAGCGACTCGGAGGGAGAGATGGACATCACCGCTGCTCTCTCGGGAGGGATGCCTAGTAGCTCCAAGATGGGAGGGAAGGGGAAGGAGAGGTCTAAGCTGCCGTCGCAGGATGCCATCTTCCACGCCGCCGGAGGGAAGAAGAAGGGCTCTCAGTACGTTCCTGGACAGGACGACGACGACGAGGAGGACGGAGACGTCAGCGATGGGGATCTGATTGTTGAGATGATGGAGAAGAAGAACCTCAAGGACGGAAAGGCGGTCGTGAAGAGTGCGGTCTCGAAGAAGGGAGACAACGGGAAGAACGTCAAGGAGGCGACCGGAGGAGGAAGTTTCCAGTCTATGGGTGAGTTTCGGCCATGTTTTCTTTTGTTATCTGAGAGGGGGCATGATAAAGCTCTCTTTTGTAGCCTTTGAACTTTGGAGGCGAAGCAGGAGAACAAGGCAGAGCTGACCTTTCGCGACTCCTCCTTCCCTCAACCTCCCCAAATTCCAGGTCTCCTCCCTTCTCTCCTTAAATCCATCATGAAGAAGTACAAAACCCCTACTCCCATCCAACGACTCTCCATCCCAGCAGCCCTCTCCTCCCCTCCTCGAGACATCGTCGCCATGTCTCGAACAGGTTCCGGTAAAACTCTCGCCTACGTCGCTCCTCTCATCCAACGACTTCACGGTCGACACTCGTCCACCTTCGGAGCTCGAGCTATCGTCCTGTGTCCTGGTCGAGAGTTGGCGGTCCAGATTCTCAAGGTCGGAAAGGAGATGGCACGAGGATTCAAGAGTGGTGGAGGAGCGGATCACGCTGGAGACGATGGAGACGACGACTCGGGCAGGAAGGGAGGAAACGAGCTCAGGTGGGGACTGGTTGTCGGAGGAGAGGGGTTGGACGAGCAGTTCGACATGATTTCGAGCAATCCTGACGTGTGAGTAAAACACCTCTGACTTCTCTCGCACCTAGCGACGTGCTCATCTGCTACTGTTATCTTTCCAACAGCATCATCGCGACTCCTGGACGTCTTCTTCATCTGGTCATAGAAATGAACCTCGACCTTCGTTCCGTCGAGTACATCGTCTTCGACGAGGCAGATCGGTACGCTCGTCCTCCTCTACTGATCATAATTGGGAAGCTGACCTCCCGCCCTCGTTTCTTCCGCAGACTCTTCGAAATGGGATTCGAGATCCAGCTTCAGGAAATCCTCTACCGACTCCCCGCGACGCGTCAAACCCTCCTCTACTCCGCTACCCTCCCCAAGAACCTCGTCGAGTTCGCCAAGGCGGGTCTCCAAAACCCTCGTCTCATCCGTCTCGACGCCGAGAGCAAGATCAGTAACGACCTCCAGATGTCCTTCTTCTCGGTCAAGCCCGCAGAGAAGGAAGCCGCTCTTCTCTCCGTCCTTCGAGAGGTCATCGGAGTGCCGATGCGAGATCCAGAGGAGCCAGTCTCGGAGGACGAGCACGAGGAAGGGGACGACGACGACGAGCCTGGAGCAGATCGAAGGAAGGGAGGGAAGAGGGATTACAAGAAGGGAGGACCATCCAAGTTCTTCAAGAAGGAGAAGTTCCCTCAAATGGCTCCTCATCAAACCCTCGTCTTCGCCGCTACCAAACATCACGTCGACTACCTCTCCACCCTCCTCATCACCGCTGGATACGCTGTCTCCCACATCTACGGATCCCTCGACCAAACCGCTCGTAAGCAACAGATGGATCGATTCCGACGCGGTCGAACCAGCATCCTCGTCGTTACCGATGTCGCCGCTCGTGGTATCGATATCCCAGTACTCGAGAACGTCATCAACTACGACTTCCCTACTGGATCGAGGGTCTTCGTTCATCGAGTCGGTCGAGTCGCTCGAGCTGGTCGAAAGGGAGCAGCCTACTCGTTCGTCACCAACACCGAACTCCCCTTCTTCCTCGATCTTCAACTCTTCCTCGGTCGCTCGCTCGTCACCTCTCGAACGGCAGCTCAACCCGGCTACGACGACGCCGCTTCAATGTACCTCGGAACCATCCCCAGAGATTCCATCGACGCCGACTTCGAGTACATCACGACCTCTCTCACGGAGGCCACTCCCTCGCTGCCGTTGCTCAAGTCGGTCGTCAAGAAGGGTCAGGCGATGTACGAGCGATCGCAGGGAAAGGCTAGTCAGGAGAGTTATCGAAGGTCGAAGGAGATGACCAAGGATCCGACGTGGGGACTCGCTGGGTCCATCGGAGAGGAAGCAGCCGTTCACCCTTCCTTCGCCGCGTCAGCCGTCAACAACATCATCCCCTCCAACAAAGCTCCCTTCGTCTTCCCTGGAGATCCCACTCCCTCCACCTCCAACGCCGTCGCGTCGACATCCTCGAAACAGGACCTCATCGCCGTCGCGGCCGCTCGAGCTTCCCTCCTCGCGTCGGTGAACTCGTTCCGTCCAGCGGAGACGATCTTCGAGATCGGTGCTCGAGGAAAGAACACGTCGTTCCAGATGATGCAGGATCGACGAGCGACTCTCTCAAAGGCCGTCGGAAGGAGGACGGTCGCTTTGACCTCAGTCGTCCCTGGAGCTGCGACCGCCGGGGAGAAGGATCACGACGCCGAAAACGAGACGGACGAGTACGGAATGCCCAAGGAGATCGACATGGAGATGGCCGACGAGGATACTCTCGAGGTGAGTTTGCTCTCTATTCCCCGTCTAAGCAGGATTCGTGGGCTTGAAGATCGAGGCGAAGCTGACTTTCTCGTCCAACGCGTCCTTTCCTTTCCAGGCCGCCTTCGAGACCTCCAAGAAGCGACCCAAGACCGAATCGACCGCAGGATACAAGGATCCCGAGTTCTACATGTCTCACTACCAGTCTGGAGCCGAGCACGATACCAAGGGGTGAGTTCTTCGTCGTTGTTCGACCGTCGCGTCTTCAAGCGAACGAAGCTGACCTCTCCTCCTCTCATCATCCAGATACTCGATGCGAGACGGAGCCACCTTCGCCGAGCAAGCCAAGTCCTCTACCTTCGATCTCGCCGGCGACGACGGAATCGTCTCTCGTGTCCAGAAGGCTTCCCAAATCACCTGGGACCGAAAGAAGAAGAAGTTCGTCAAGGGAGACGGAACCGGAGCCGACAACAAGAAGATCGTCAAGACCGAATCTGGAGCTCGTCTTCCTGCTACCTTCAAGTCTGGACGATTCGACGAATGGAAGGTCAAGAACAAGAAGTCGCTTCCTCGAGTCGGAGATGCCGAGCCCGAGAACGCGTCGAGGGGAGGACCTGGAGCTGGAGATGGACGACGATTCCGTCACAACAAGATCACCGAGGCCAAACCCCTGGATCCTACGAGCAACACCTACGATCGAAAACTCCGAATCATCGAGAAGAAGAAGAAGGATGCTGCTGCTGGAGTGGAGGGTCCCGGAGGAGGGAAGGGAGGACGAGGTGGAAGGGGAATGCCTGGAGGGGCTGGAGGGAAGAGCGTTGGTCAGGTCAAGAACGAGATCAGGACTGTGGATCAGATCAGGAAGAGGAGGCAGATCGAGGAGAGGGTGAGTTCTTTCTTTCTTTCTTCGTCTCTCATCTCTCGTGTTCGAGTGGAAGAAAAAGGAGAGAGAGAGCTGACTTCGACGCGTCTTTCGTTTCGGGCCTTGGCTTCCTTCAGAAAAAAGAGAAGAACGCTCGACCGAGCAAGGGAGGGAAGGGAGGAGGGAAGGGTCGAGGAAAGAAGTAGTCGTTGCTGTTACGATCTCGTTTGGTTTCGATCTCATGCCTTCATCCTCGAACGCGTCGTCGCCTCTCCTTTCTCAACAACTTCTAGACTGATCAAGCGAGACTTGATCCCGAGAGAAGTGTTGCATGAGAAGTATACGCCGACTCTTCGAAGATGTCTGATCTCAGGGCACGAACTGTAAAGATCGAGAAGAACGAAGGGACGGGGTCAGCTACCGATTTCCGCTGACCTGCAGCTCTTTCGCCACTTTGATTTCCTTCGCAGAATTGTGACTTTCATTGCCTTCGCAGAAATCGTAGCCCAGGAAATCAGGTGGAGAGGAGCGGGCGGGATGGGTGGAGTAGAGTTGGAACCTAAATACAAAGAACGAACGGTCGAACAAAGAAAGGGAGGGAACGTGGGCGAACCGAACTTCATGCCTTCGAAGGCTCTGGTTTCCTCTCAGCCCTCCCACCACCACCCACCAACACCAACCCATCAAACCCAACTCAGCAACCTCTTCTTCCTATCATGACACCGTTTCCGCAGGTCTGGGGGCATCGAGGTGAGCGTTCTCTCTCTCCCTTCTCTTATCGCAGAGCTCAGCTTTCCTCGAGCTCACCGCCCTCCTTCTGTGCCTTCTCGTCGTCCCTTCCTGCCCCTTTTCCAGGAGCTTCTGCTGAATTCCGTTAGTTCCACAATCTCTTACCTTCCCTATCTTGTCATGGTAGAATTTTACAACAAACCAAAGCAGGAGAGAGGAGGTGAACTTGGACCCACTGACCTCTCTCCCGTCGGCTGTTCCCTTCCCTTTCTTTAGCCGAGAACACGATGAAAAGCTTCGTCGCGGCCATCAAGGAGGGAGCAAACGGAATAGAGAGTGGTAAGTATTCATTCTCTCGCATCTTCCTCGTGGACTCGTTTGGGCTGGGGAACAAATTTGGATGAGGATGGGGAGAAGTTGAGAGCAAGGGGTCCCTCGAGTCGAGTCAAGCTGAACTTCGGTGCCCTCTCTTTCCCCTCCAGACGTTCATCTCACCAAGGACGGCAGGATCCTTCTCTTCCACGACCAGAGGCTGGACAGGACGTCGACTGGGACTGGACTTATCGGGGAGCAGAACTGGCACGGAGGGATGGAGTGAGTCCAAACAGAAAACCTCGAGCCTCACGAAGGGCGAGAGCTGAACATTTCCCCTCTGATTGGCTCCAACCAGGCATGTTCGAACGAAGCAGGCTCCTATACAACCTATACCTCTGTTCGAAGAAATGTTGGATCTACTGATGGTGGTGAGTTCAGCTTCGGAGGGACGGGCATTTATTTCCGAGCTCGCGACTAAACCGAGGGCTGATTTCTACTTTTTCTACGTGAGCAGGAAGGGAACGAGCACGTCAAGTTCAACATCGACATCAAGGTCACTTCGGATCCGTCCAAGATCTTCCCCAAGATGGCTGAGATCATCGAGTGAGCAGCAACAGCACGCGTCGTCTTTCTCCCTCCTCTTCCTCCTTCCTCGTTCTGACGTCTTCCTCCTCTCTTGACCCTTCCCACCAGCCGCTACCCTTCCTCGCTCAAGCCTCGTCTCATCCTCGGTCTCTGGCACCCATCTTTCATCCTTCCCTCCCTCGTTCACCTCCCCAGTCCGATCCTCCGGTACCACATCGGAGCGTCCATCTCCTTCGCTCGAACGCACTTCTGGGACTACGTCGACGGGTTCTCCATGCTCTTCGACTGCTTGGTGGACAGGAGAGGTCAGAAGTTCAGAGGGGATTGTGTTGCTGCTGGGAAAGCCTTGGGAGTTTGGTGAGCCATCGTTCTTTCGTTCTCTTTCGTTTTCGACTGCGACGTGAAAGCTGACCTTCTCGTCGATCTTTGTGCTGCTCTTCAGGACCGTGAACGACCCCAAGGAGATGGTCATGGCTGCTGAGTGGGGGATCACGGCGATTCTGACGGACAAGCCTCTCGTGTCGCTGGATCTCAAGGCGCGTCTCGCGACGCCTGAGGCTCGACTCCAGACCTTCCGTGAACTTGGCTTGAACACTTGGCTCTTCTCTTGGTCGAATTGGAAGTGAGTCTATCCTGTCCTCCTTCAACTCTCCTTTTTTCAATTCTACCAGAGCTGACCCTCGTTCTCTCTCCAGATACTATTCCATCGTCCACGTGCGTCTCTTCCCTTCCTCCTCCCTCTTCCCTCTTTTCACCTTCACTACTCAAGCTAATTTCTTTCGCTCCGGCTTCTTCTCCATTACAGAACTTCCGAGCCAAAGAAGAACTCGACGAGCTCATCCGAGACGGCGGACCGTTCGAAGACGTTGCTCCTCTCCCTCCTCCCTCCGCCCTGGTCGCCTACCTCGAACAACTCGCTTTGGAGAACAAGAAGGCTCAGGCTTCGATTTCGCTCGTTCCGGACGTCAAGGAGATGGTCGTCGAGGATTCTATGAACATCAGGACCGCTGGAGTTCGGGCTTGATTTCTCTCTCTCTCTTTCTTTCTTTTCTTTTCTTCGCATTTCCTTTCGTTTTCACTCTCTCCTTCGTTCCCGTTCCAGGCCATCTCGTTTAACCCATCGCACCCATCTTCGCCTTTCTTTCATGATCTCATTCCGTACTCCTTATCTTACCCTTGTAATCCTTTCGAGCCTGCCTGCTCTCCGTCTTTCTTCTCGACGCCCATGGACTTTTCGTCTCTTTCTTTTCCTCTCCCTTCCCTTGCTCTCATCATGCCCATCCAGTTAGATATACAACCCTACCGACTCGCTGCTATCATTTTGCCATCACTACCACCCACCTATTTTCCGTCTCTCTATCTCGCATCTTCTTCTTCGTGCTGTTCTCTTTTCCCTTGCAAGTCGTCGATCGCGTCGCGTCGCTCTCGTCCTTTCTTCCCCCCCCCCACCTCTCTCTCTCTTTCTCTCTCGCGCGCGAAAGGCTCAAACGAAGCAGAGATATATCTTCTTCTCTCCCCTTCATCTATCTAAACTAAACAATCCCTCCTCCTTCCAACACCCGCAAACGAAAAGGCTGTATTTTAAGAGACTACGGATCCATCGATGCCACCTCTACCAGCCAATCCAAGATTTAGCAGAAGCGACGATCCCTGACCCTCAAGCCTTGGTAGCAACAACAACCTTCTCCACCTTCTTCTCAACCTCCCCAGCCTCAACCTCCCAAGCCTTCACCTCCACCCCTTCCTCCGTCACAATAATCTCCACAACCACGTTCCCTCCCTTGGTAGCCTTCACAGGAACCTTGATGGAAGTAAGGTAAGTCGTAGCCTTCAAAACAACGTTCGAAACCTCCTCAGGCTCGTCATCCTCCCCGTCGTCGGAATCATCCTCATCCCTCGGAGGAGCAGGAATCGTTTCAACCTCAACCAGTTCCTTCCCCTCCCAAACCTCCACTCCAACCTCCGTCGCTCCAGCTTCAACAGCCAGGGAGACTTGTCTTCTCGCCGGAAGGATGGACGCTTCCGGTACGACGACGTAGAACTCGTTTCCAGAGGGAAGAACGATTCCAACGGGAGCTGCGGTGGTAGGGAGTTTGGTGGTTGGGTCGTGCAAGAGGTTGGAAAGATCGATGAGACCTGTTTTGGAGTGAGCGAGTTGGGAGAGGTGAAGAGCTTGGAGGGCGCATCCGATGGAGATTGCTTGGGAGGGGTCGAGGTTGGTGGTGATGGGGGTGGATTCGGGGAAGAGGTACGAGATGGATTTGGAGAGACCGGGGAGGAGGGAGGAGGAACCGGCGAGGAGGACCTTTTGGTAGGAAAGAGGGAGAGGGGGAAAGAGAAGTCAGATTTCGTTGTTCTGAGAGATACGAAGCAGAGTTCTCCGAGGATGACGAAGGGGGAAACGAGACGCGTCGAAGAGAAAGAGAGAGAGAGAGAGAGAGAGAAACCAAGACTCACCTCATCAATCTGAACAGGATCGAGTCCACAATCCTTCACAACGGCCTTGATCCTCTCTCCGATCTTCCTGTAAACTCCAGCGGCGAGACCATCGAACCTCATTCGGTTGATCGATCCAGAGAGATCCATTCCGTCCTTGAGGGACTCGACGGCGCAGGTAGCAGCTCCCGAGGAGGCGGAGAGGGATCGCTTGGTGTGCTCGACGGCGAGGAGGAGCTTGGTCTGAGCTCGGAGGTCGGACTCGGGGGTGGAAGCGGTGATGGTGAGAGGGAGGGGGAGAGCGACCTTGGTCTTCTTGGTGAACTCCTTGGAGAAGTGGGAGAGGAGCTGGAGAGAGGAGAGGAGAGGAAGAGAAAAGGGAAACGAGAGAGAGAGAGGAGGATGATGATCAGCTTTCACGCGTTCGTTCCGAGTTTCTCTTTTTAGGCGAGACGAGATGAAGTGATGAGAAGAGACGAATCTGATCTACTCACAACCTTGTCGAGCTCTCGTCCTCCGATGGTCTCGTCCCTAGCTCCTCCGAGGTGAACGTACTCTCCAGCTCGAACGGCGACGACCTCAACCTCGACTCCGGTCTCTCCAACATCAACGACCGCGACGATCTTGTCGGCCTTCTCCTCCTCCTCGGTAGCGTTGAACCCCCTCTCCTTCCTCTCCTCGACCAATCCAGCTCGGTATCCAACGAGAACAGCGGCGGACTCGTCAACGATCTGAAGAAGGTTGATTCCAGCGTCCCTCGCGGCCTGAGCGAGCGCGTCCCTCTGCTTGGTGTCGAACGAAGCAGGAGCGGCGATGACGCAACCATCGGTAGGAGCGGTTCCGAGGAAGTCTGTAGCGGACTGGAGGAGAGACTTGAGGAAGAGGGTGGTGACCTCGGGGACGGAGAGAACGAGCTCCTGGGGGGTCGGCTCGAGGTTGGCGGGGGTGTTGGCTCCGGAAGCAGCAGGGGTGGACTTTACGGACTTCTTTCCTCCTCCGACGGCGGATTTGGGAGTAGCGGAAGGGGGAGGGACGAGGATGTTGACCTTGTAACCTGGAAGATCGGAGTCTGGGACGGGGATGACCTCTGAGGAAGGGGTGAGGGAGAGGGAAGGAGTCGAAGGGACGTCCTTGAACGTCTTTCCGAGCAGGTTTCGGAACCCGGTGATGGTGTTTTTCGAGTTCTTGACGAGCTGGGGCTTGGCTCCGTTTCCAATGTACTAGCAAAGTCCAAGAAAGAAAAGGTGGAAAGGTCAGAGAAAGGAGGAAGAGAGGGAACGAGAGAGAGAACGAAACGGTCATCGTCGAAGGTCCTAGGTAGTAGAGATTGGAATGCGACTTACGATTTCCTCTCCGTTGTAGGAGATGGCACAGGCGATCTGACGCTCTCCCTCCTCGTTGGCGATGCACTCGGCGTGACCCTCCTCTGTGAGAAAGAGAACGAACAAAGGAAAGCGGTCAGCTCTCGTTCCCTCCTCGCTCTTCTTTGAAGCTCCCTCCGTCGTGCTCGGTGTATAGAAGATTACACTCACTTCCGATGATGGAGATGGAAGCGAACGAGGAACCAAAGTTGATACCGAAGACAGTAGGAACGGACATGATTTGGGAGAGAGAGAAGGGAGAAGGAGAGGGTTGAAGGTCAACTCGTTAAAAAATCGAGCCAGCGACTTTCCTTTCCTCTTTCCTCCCTCTCCTTCCTCCCTTTCACCTCCCAACCGCTTCCTCCCTTCCTCCCCTCCGGATCCCCATCTCTCTCAGCCTCAGCCCCCTCCCCCCTTTCCTTCCCTCTCCCCCTTACCGACACTCCTTTACCTCTCCCCCGAAAAAAAAATGCTCTTCTTCTTCGCCGCAGCCATCGCTCTGTTCTCTCTCGTTCAAGCAGCTCCTGAGCCCTCCGAGCCTTCAGGATCCACCTCCGTCCCTGTGGGAGGATCCTTGACCACCACCTGGACTGCGGATAAGTCGGGAGCTTGGAAGGATACTACCATTCGTGTGAGTCCCCAAAGGGAGCGAAGGAAGGAAGGGAGAGGGAGGGAAGGAGGGTCGAGCGCGAAGGACGAGGGTGTTTTGATGGCTCCAAAGCTCACTCTTTCTCCTCTTTTCCTCCTCTTTATACCCAAAACAGCTCATGAGTAGGTATACACTCACGTCCATCTCCCTTTTCAATCTCCAAGAGCTAACCTGCTGTGTTCTCTCGCAAAACCAGGCGGAAACAACTTCGCCGTGAGCTCGCTTCTTCTTCTCCCTCTCGATCACCCCTCGCTCCTCTCTCTCGCGTTCCTTTCCTCTCCCTCTCTCTCTACAGCGTTCTCAAACTGAACCACCCCCTTCTCCCCGTCCTCTTCTTCTCTTGCAGTTCCAAGTCGTTACCCGTAAGTTTCTTTTCCTCTTCTCTTGCGTTTTCCTCTTTGCTTTTCCCAAAGATAGACCTCCTAACCAACCGACCTCGACCTTTTTTTCTTCCTTTGGTTCCTTCCTCAGCCATCGCGACTGGAATCGACGCGAGCACCCTCACCTCGTACACCTTCGCCGTGCCTGACGTGACTCCTAATGCTGCCATCTACTTCCTCCTGTGAGTCTCTTTGTTTTCTTGAGCTTCTGGAGTGGGAAGGGAGGAAAGGTCGCGCGTCAGGGGGGGGCAAGAGATGGGGGAAAAGACGAGGGTGATTTGAGTTGAGAGGCTTCACTAGGACGGGAGGAGCGGACGAGAGTCGGTATGGTGGGAGAAATCAGCTCTTGAGTTGTTAGAGGGTGGAGAGAAAACATGGGAGCTGGAAGGAGAGCGAAAGAGACGCGTCTCCTCGCGTCGCGACTTCTTTTCTCCTTCCTTCTTTTCTCCTTGCTGAACAACTTCCTTTCCTCTCATCTTTGCAGCTTCAACCCCACCAACGCGACCGACTACTCCCTCGCTACCTACACCACTCGATTCCTCGTTCGTCCCCTTTCTCTCCCTCTTCCTTTCCCGTCGTCGTCGCCCATTTCTCACCTTCTCACTCTCTCTCCTCTCATTCACCTTCAAAGATCACCGCCGCCGACGGTACCTCCACCCAGCCCGCCAACGCCACCCAGCCTTTGTCCGATGGAATCACTCCCGATACCACCACCACTCCTGCCGTTCCTTGGGGTTCGTTTCTACTCCCCCTCCCATCTCCCTTTCTCCCTCTCTTCCCTCCTCCAGCTCTTTGACCCTCCCCCACCTCTTCCTTTCCCACCTTTCCACAGGACTCGGAACCCTCGCCTCCCCCTACTCCGTAACCAACCCCTCCAACAACACCGTTACCTCCTCCGGCTCAGGTGCTTCTTCCATCCCCGTCGTCGCTTCCTCAACCGCCGAGGTCGTCTCTTCCTCCTCCGCCGCCGCTGCTGCTGCTGAATCCTCCGCCGCCGCTGCTGGGGGAGCCTCTTCCACCTCCAAAGCTTCTGCTTCGGCTTCGGCTTCGAAGGTAGCTACCGCTGCGTCGGGAGGAGAGAAGGTTCTCGGAGGGGGACGAGGTGCGTTCGTGGTTGGGTTGGTTGGAGCTGGGGCGTTGTTGATGATTTAAACTACTGGTATTTCAGAGTAGGTATATCTAAAATAGGGGAGAGAGAGCTTCGGAGCTGAGCTTTGAATGTTTTCTGCTTTCTTTTCCCTTTCCTTTCTCGCTTTCTTTCTTGGAATCCCCCAACCCACCCACCCACCCACCTCGCATGCATCTATCTCTCTCGCATTTTCTTCTTCTTCTTCTCTTTCATCGTCGCTCTTTAGTTATTTACAACACTTGTTAACTGGACAATCTCACCACACCTTCTACCTTCTACATCTACATCTACTTTTTTTTTTTTTTTTTTTGGATCTGCCTGACTCAACCTTTTTCCCAGTTCGAGTTCGATTCGATTCGACGACCGTCGCGTTCGAAATTCGAACTCCTTTTCTGCGTGCGTTCGTTCGTTCCTTCAAAAGAGAAGGTTCCTTCCTTTCCTTGTGTAAGAAAGCGAGAGAAGAGTTGTTGATTGAAAAGGTGTATGTATATAACCTTACAGCAAGGTTTGGGTCGAAAAAAAGAAAGGAGAGAGACGAAGGGCGAAACGAAGATGAGCGAGCAAAGAAAGATGGAAGGCAGGACAGAGATGGGTCGTTACGAGGTTAAAGGAGATCAAGAAAAAGTGAGGAGCTAAGGAGAACGTACAGTACAGTACAGCAAGATGAGGTAAAGAAAGATACAAAAAAAGAGAGAAAGAAAGAAGAAACCCGCTGTCAACTCAAAACAACCCACCTCCCCCTCCCCCTCCTCGTTCCCTCTCCCTCTCCTCCCTCTCCAACCCCTCCCTCTGCGCCTCCACCTCCGCAGCCCAATCGATCCTCTCCCCCCTCTCCAAAACCCTCCGATAGTAAGCCTTTGCTTCGTCTCCCAACCCAGCAGGCAGGACGTGAACCGTTGGCGTCGACGCGTCTGCTTCGGCGAGGGTGTTGTTCGAAGTTGTCGCAGGAACGGGAGCGGGAGTTGGGGGGATGGTAAGGACCTCCACGAGCTCCCTCATGACTGCTTCGCGTCGACGGATGGTGGAGGTCCGGAGGGCTTCTAGGGGTGGAGCGATGGAGAGGAGGAGGAGGAGGGGAGGGAGGAGGAGGGTTTGGAGGGTTGTTCGTGTTCGTGTTTGTCTTTGTGTTTGTGCTGGATTGGGGAGGGGAGGGGAGGGAGTTGTTGGGAAGGAGGAGGGGGAAGGGGAGAGAGCTAGGAGGTTGTTTTCGTTGGAGAGACCGAGGAGGGCTAGGGAGTGGAACGGGGAGGAGGTTGGAGGGAGGTGGAAGGTTGGTAAGGGACGAGGTGGTGGGGTAGGAACGATCGAGGTTGTTGCTGGATCGGTTCCGTCGGTGGTGGTGGTAGAGTTGGTGGTCCCTGCTGCTGCTGCTGCTGGAGTAGGAGCTGCCGCCGCCAGTGGTTGAGCAGGAGCAGGACGAACGATCGCGTCTCCTCCTCCAGCTCTCCTAAACTCCCCCATCCCTTCATACAACCACCACCCAAGCAACACAACCCCCCAGAAACTCCTACTCCAAACCGTCTCCCCCTGAGTGAAAATGTACCACACAAGCGAGTACTTTACTAGGCTCATTATCATCATGGGCACGACTCTCAGCAGAGCCGATTGACGACGGACGGCTGCTGGTGTGAGCGGGTGGTGAAGAGGTCGATGGGTTTGAGAGGAGGGAGGAAGCATAGCGAGGATGTAAGGGAGGGGGTTTTGGATGATTTGGTGGAGGAGGGTGAGACGGGTTGAGTAGAGGAGGTAGGAGTGGAGAGCTGTTTGTTGAGTTGGAGTGAGGGTTGAGGGAGGTGGGACGGAGAGGTGGTAAGGGAGGCCGCTTCAGAAGTTATGCAGGAAGAAGTGTCAGCGCTCGAAGATCTTATCTCAAGAAGTCAAAGTCGAAGTCGAAAAGATCTCTGGTACGCACTCAACCTCAATCGTCCATTCTCCTCCCTCCTCACCCACCCAATCCTCCAACCTTCCCCGTTGCTCGACCCCTTCTTCCTCTCCCAATCCACTCTGAACGCCAAATCCTTCAACCGTCTGCTTGACGAGTCTCTTCGCATCCTGTTCCGAGACTTGAGGAGTGGGCACGATGTCCTCCCATTGGATCGTAGGGAGGTTGAGGAGTGTGCAGAGGGAGGAGCGAGAGAGGTGAGTGTAGAGTCCTACGGCGTCGGTGAGATCGAGAACTCGGTCGTCCGGGAGGAGAGGAGCGGAGGGAGGTGGGAGAAGAGGGGTGGTTGAAGTTGATGTCGATGAGGAGGGACTGAGAGTTGGGATGTTGGTAGCAGCAGCAGGGAGGATAGACGACGACGACGCAGACGATGGTGAGGTCGTCGACTCCTTCCCTCCTCCTCCTCCCACCTTCCCCTGCACGCCCCTCAACACCAAATGAATCGTATGAGGCCCTTCCTCCTCCCCCTCCCCTCCCCCTCCCATTCTCTTCCCAAGCCCCAAAACATCCTGCACCGTCTCCGAATCCTTCAGGAATCTCCCTCCCCTCAAGAGCCTCACATCATCCAGCTTCGGAGCAGAAGGGTGTTTCGCAGCGATTTGAAGCTTGAGTCCTTCGATGGAATCGGTCAAGTTGGCTTGGAGGGGGAAGGGGAGAGGAGAGGTAGAGTCTAGGAAGAGGAGGTTCACCATCGCGGTGGGAGTTGAGAGGGGAAGAGGGAGGAGGAAGGGAAGGTCGGAGGAAGGACGAGTGGTGAGCTGGCGGTTTCGATCGTCATTCCTCCGAGCAGGGCCAAAGCAGGGTTTGAGAAATTCTACTAGGATTTTCTCGGAGATTCATCGCCTCTATAAATTCTGGAATGTGGGTGGCATGTTGTGCCTTTCAAAGCCCTACTGCTCTTGTAGCGAGAGCAAACGAGTCGCGTCGTTTTCGACCTTCTCGCGACGCGCTGTCCTTCCTTCTCTCCTTCCCTCTCTACGCTGGTCGAAAGGCTCGAAGCCTTCGACGTAGAGTCCCTTAAGAAGTTGGTCCCCCCATGGTCGAAAGCAGGAAGAAGAGGGAGGAGGGACCAGAACGAGAGCAAAAGAAACGGAGGAGGAAGAAGGTCATTAATTCCTGTCATCGAGGGAAGGGAAAAAAAGCAAAAGGGGGGCGAGAAAAGCATACAAGAACAACGCACGCGATAGAAGAGCTAGACTAGGTCAGATCAAGATAGATAAGGCATGGGGCGTAGAGAGATTGAAAATACAGAGGAGGAAGGGCAGGTGGGCCCAAAGTCGTCGAAGCGAGGCAAGGCGAGAGAGGCGATCGAAACGAGAAGAGAGAGAGTTTAGGAAGCAGGAGCTCCAGCGGTGAACTCGGGAGTGGCAGCGGGCTGTAGCAGCAAAGATAGGAAATGAGGAAGGTTGAAGAGTCAGTGACGGAGAGTCGATTGCCGAGGCGTGTCGAAATGTCGAGTGAGAGAGAGAAGTCGAGGACGTACGTTCAATCCTGCTCCGGTGAGAGCACCAGTAGCAAGTCCAGCGGCAGCTCGCTTGGTCTTGTAGTCCCTGATCGCACTCTGTTAGAACGAAGCGGAAGGAAAAGGAGAAGAGAAAGTCAGCTTGAGCTCTGTTCCTTCGCGATCTCCTTCCCTTCCCTTCTTTTCCAAAATCGATAGATCGGAGATCGAAGGACGCACCTTGATAGCATCCTCAGCCAACATGGAGCAATGCAGCTTGACGGGAGGCAAGCTCAACTCCTTTGCGATCTCGGTGTTCTTGACCTTCCCAGCCTGATCCAGCGTCATCCCCTTGACGTGCTCGGTGATGAAGGAGGAGGAAGCGATGGCGGATCCACAGCCTGTAGAGAAACCGAAACGAAAGAGAAAGTCAGCGACGAGGTCTCCTGGTAGTGCACACGATGGGAGGGCAGGGCGAACCGAAGGTCTTGAATCGACTGTGTCAAAGAAGAGAACGGGAAGGGAGGGAAGGGAGTCAGCGAAAGCTCAACGAGTTTCCTTCCTCGTCGAACGAGACCGAAGAGGGGGGAAAACTCACACATCAGAGATGATTCCGTTCTCGTCCACTCGGATCTGAAGCTTCATCACACTGAGAAAAGGGCAAGGATGAAGTAGAAACGAGTCAGTTTGGCGAGAAAAGGTCGGCTCGACCCGTCCGACACGAGCGGCCGCTCTCCCTTCCCTCCTCTCCTCCCTCCCTTCCTTTCCTTCGAGGACTCACTCTCCGCATGCTGTGGAGACCATCCAGACAAGGTCAGCGTCGAATCGTGTCGGTAAGATGAGTACGGGGAGGCATGCGCTTACCAGGTGCTCCAACAAGTCCAGTTCCAACGTCCTCGTCCGTCTTGTTCATGCTTCCGACCTGAAAGACAGAGGTGTGAAAGATTCAGCAACGACTCCTTTTCCCTGTTTCCTGATCCCGCTCTATCCTCCCCTGCTCCAGAAGTAAGTGGGATGGTAAGCGTACATTCCTAGGCTTGTTGTAGTGATCCAAAACCTTCTCGTGGTAGCCTCGCTTGAGGGAGGGAGGTCCTCCTCCCGCTCGACCAACCATGGACGAGGAGGAGATCCTCGAAGGTCCAGCAACGGCAGAAGCGACGAGCATCGACGAACGAGAAGAGGAAGAGCAGACCGCTCGGGTGGAGGTGGATCGGAGGAGGCTGAACATGGTGTCTGATCTGATAGAGAAGATAGGTGGTTGGGATAGATGGGGGTTGAAGGAGAAGGGGTAGGAAGGAGAGAGTGGGTGGGTGTTGCAGCAAGTTCGAGTGGAGGCGTCGATCTCGATTGGTTTTGACCAGAGAAAAAAAGAAAGAAAAAAACGAGCTGATTTTCCTGAATATGGCCGAGGATATGGTGCTGGGTAAGCGGTGATGAGAACGTGGCTTTGGAGTATAGATGCCTCAGCAAGCTTGAGCCTGGACAGAGAGCAAGGAGAGGAGGACGATTCTCCAACGGAAAGAGGTGAAGGTTGTACAAAAGCTAGTCATAAATCGTCCGCCGAGAAGTGAGAAAGTGAGAAAAGTAAGCGACCTCTACAGGGACCTCGCTTAGAAGAGGGTGTCCTGTGGAAGGAAAGAGAGGAGGACGTCAGCAAGGGAGGACGCGTCGAGAAGCAGGTGAACGAGAAAAGAGGGAGAACGAACCTCGTCTCGAAGGTACTCTCCAACATCGCTGAAAGAAGAAAAAGGGCGAAGGGTGGAAGAGGTCAGCTCTAGGACGACTGGCGAGGAGGAGAGCTGCTAGAAGACTCACGCCTGGTGGAAAACAATGATCGACGTAGGATCCAGTTTTCGAGTGTCGATAGTAGATCGAGCAGTGACTCCGAAACCCTGCGAATCATCACAAGAGAGAGGAGCATCGAAGGTGAGCAAGTGAGTCCTTAAGCTTCCCGGTGTTGTTGGGCCAGACGAGAGAATGAGGGAGAGGGAGGGAGGAGTCGAGCTCGAACGAACCAGAGGAATATCGCTCATGCTGTAGACTACAACTCCCTGGTGCTCGGGAGTATCCTCTGTTATACGACCGAGATGAGCCTTGACGACGTGGTTTCCGTACAAGAAGGGCAGCTCTCCGTTGGGCTTGATCCAAACCTTTCGAACGCGACGAGGAGAGAAGGGGAGGAGAGGGAGTCAGTTCCGAGCTCACTCGTACTTCCCCTGCGGTCTTTCTCCACTCGAACCGCTAAATCGTGTCCTCTCCACCTGCTCGATATCTCTTCGAGAAGTCTGTTTACTCACCTTGAACTTCGCGTACTTCCCCAGCCAGTCCAAAGAGGTCACAGCGAGCTTGAACTTTCCGGATTTTGAGAATCGACCGAAGCAGGTTCCGAGAGAGATGAGTTGGGGTCGGGCGATGGAGATGGCTTGCTTCATGAGAGCGGTGGGCAGGTAGTACACTCTACGTGGGTCGAGGTAAGAGGAGAGGGGAAGGAAGAGAAGGAAAGGGAGGAGGGAGGTGAGGTCGGAGGGAAAGGTTCGAGGTCGGAAGTTGAGTTTTGGGTTGGGAGAGGTGAAAGGAGCAGCGGTAGGAGGAAGAGGGTGTGGGAGATTGTAGAAGAGAGGTTTAGATCAGCTTGAGCTCATCGAGAAAGGTACGGGAGCTACGAGAAGGTCTAGAAAAAGGAGGGAGACGGGAACGAACCGATCCTTATGCAGTCGGAAACAGTGCTCGTCTCCTTCCGGACGGTCAACAAGATGAACAAGGTTCTTTCCCTGTAGAGATTGAGAAGATATGGACGCAAGTCAGCTCTCGTGACGATCGCGAGTTGAAGAGGAGCTGAGGGGGGGGGGGGGTGGGGGGCGGAGAGGGGAACGAACGATGTAGTTGGCGAGCTCTAAAGGGAAGGAAGGAGGGGCAAAGGTCAGCTCCCTTCTGCTTCTCCTCTCTCTTCAGCTTCAGGTTCGACACTCACTAGAGAACACAGCCTTAGTTTCGTCTTCTGTCAGAGGTCGCATCTTGAGAGGGATAAAGGAACAGGAAAGAAGGGAGGGAAGGGAAGGGAGGGGAGGAGCTGGCTAGAGGTCAGCTTCATCGAAATTCCTTGCGGCTTGGTTCGGTAAGGCTGTGGGGTCTATGTGGCGTGGAGGACTTTGTTGCTCTTGGTTCTGTGAGATCGACAAGGCGAGGGCGGAGATATGTCTACCAGGTCGCCAGGGAATATGATCTAGAGTTGAAGGGAAAGTTTTCGTTCGCGAGGCTCCTTTGAACCTGCGACCTCTCCTCCGCGACGCGTTTCGATCTCATGTCTCTCGTTGAGAAATGCGTAATCATCAAGTATCCCACAACTCCCTTCTACCTTCCCGATGAAACGATCTTGTCGATTGTCCCAGCCCTCAAGCTCGTATCGCTGAAGAGAGCCTTCATCAAGCTGACGAGCTCGTCCGTCGAGAAGTCGATGAGCGCGCCGGTCTCGAAGAGGTAAGAGATGTCGGCAATGGAGGCCTCCTGGAGTTCGATAAGTAAGAAGTGCGCTGGGTCAGTGGTGAAAAAAGTTGAAAGGAAACCAAGAAGAGAAACGGAGGAGGGAGGATGAAGAGGATGAAAAAGAGGAGAGAGAGAGAGAGACGAACGAGGAGCTCGGATAGGTAGCAGAACTTGAGCCAAAGAGGAACGAAGGCTACCACAGATGAATACTGAAGATTCAGGGAGCCAAGGGACGTAAAAGTCAGCGGCCGAGCTTGAAGAAAGGATGAAGAGGAAAGAGGGAGACGCAGACTCACCATTCCAGGCTCTTCGACGAATAGCTCCTCCAAGGGGTGGATCATCTTACAAATCTCGTTTAGGCGATGACTCTCCTTGGTAGTGATGTCCTGAAGAGCGATGATCTCGTGTAGTATTCGAGCGAGGACGGCGTCGAGGATCGATCCGAGGGCGGAGAGGAAGAGGTGAGTCGAGAGGATGGGCTGTGAAAGAGAAGGATGGACAGAAAGAGCGAGGTCAGCGGGTATCTTTGATGTATATGAGTTAGAAACAGCAGCTCCGAGGCGAGGAGAACTGGGACAAACCTTGTAGACACGACTGAGCAACTGCATCTTGAAGACGACGCGTTTGAGACACATCTCGAGGTCCTTCGAGCGTTGAAGGTTGCTCGAGTCAACGAAAGCGTGAGCTTCGTCGAGGATCTCCGTCAAAGAGTGGTTCTGGTGAGCCTGCAGCATAAGGAAAAAAAGGAAGAAAAAGAAGTCAGCGGGAACGCCCTCTCCTTTGGCCTCCCGAAAGGATCTCAACTCACCAACTCTCCGTTGAACCACCTCTCCCCAAGAGCTTTCATCTTCTCTCCACTGATGGAAGACTCTCCTCCTTCCAGTCTTAGAGCCTCGTCCGCGAGCCACTCGCAATCGTTGACGAACTGCATCGCGAGCGCTGGAACCTCCTTGATCTTCGCCGGATGAGCGACGGGCATGAGAGCTCGATAGAGGGAGAAAATGTCGGGAAGGGCTCGAGCGAGGGTTACCGAGGGTTGAACTGGAGGTGAAGGATCGAGAAGGGAGATGTGGTCGAGGCTACGAAGGCGCAGAAGAACAATTGAAAAGTCAGTGGACGTGTCTTTCCGACCAAAAAAAAAAAAACAATGAAGGCGAGATCGAGAACTCACGGGAGCAGCTTCATCGCCTCAACATCACGTATCACCTCCTCGGCGATCTCTACGACGAGCTTCGACCTCGCACTAACCACCATCCGCTCCGTCACAACCGTAGGTCCTCTCCTCTCAGGAATCACTTCCCCAGCAACGTCCTCAGCTTCCTCGGTTCCCAACATCGGCGATTCCAGCGGCGTGTTGTCCGATCCTTGTCTCCTCGAGGATCCTAACGAGAGATTCGAAGAAGAGTGCTTCCTTCCAAGCTTCATTCCTCCTCGAACGATTGTCGAGCTTCGTTCCTTCTCCCCGACGTCTTCCCTGACGGACGACGAGGCCGAGCCAGACCGAACTGGGGATAGCGTCGATCCGGAATGACCCTTGGATTTGGCCTGGGCCTTCTCGAGTCGACGAGCCTGGCGAGGAGCTGCTGAGGGAGTGAGAGGTTTCGAAGACGCGTCGTCGTCTGAGCCCGGGTCGAATCCCCATCCGTCGACAGACTGTTTGCGACCGTGAGAGGGTTTGGTGATAGTCGGTGGTGGTTTGGGAGGTGAGGAGGAAGGAGATGCATCGAACCCCCATCCATCATCTTCTTCTGGTGGCTCGGCGATGACGGGAGGAGGTGGTGGTAGTGGATCGGAAGCTGCTTCTGCCTCCTCGTCCTCGTCGAATCCCCACCCATCGTTCTCTGCGGGTGGTTCCTCCTCAGCTGCATCGACCGCCATCTCCTCCGTCGGTAAAAAGTTCGGCTGCTCGATCAGCGTGGGTTCCGGCACGTCGACCACCATCGGAACAACGTCGAGCTCGACCAACGGAGGATCTCCCTCGTCCACAACTCTATCTCGAACCCATTCCCAGCCTTCCCAACCTTTCCCACCGACCTCCTCTCCGGCAATTATCTCCCTTGCCCTCCCCAAGACGTCTCCTCTCCGCCATCGAACCCACTTCGTCCCTGCTGCTCGCTCGAAGTCTCTGAGGTCTCCCGAACGCGGTCCTCCTGTTTCCTCTTGCCAGCTGGCGAAGTCGCCACATGTTTCGATGAAGGCTGGGAGCCCTTCCGGTCGGAGATTTGGGAAGGAAGGTTCGAGGTGGAGGGTTCGGACGAGTGGGAAGATGGAAGGAAGGAGGGTTGGAAGTGGTGGGAGGGCGATGTTTGAGGTCGAGAGGAAGGAGAGGAGGGAGGTGATGAGAGGCAGCGTTGATGGGACCGAACTCCAGGTAGTTGAGGAGGGTAATGATGAGTGTGGGGGTGTGGGAGAGAGCGAGAAGCGGAAGATGGAGAGGGTTCCGTCCGACGAGGTCGAAGTGGAGATGTGACGAGCTGAGCTGGGTTGGGAAGTGGAGGATGGAGGAGAAACGGCGGGGACGGAGAGGATGGGTCGAAATACCTGAGTGACGAGTCGAGCCGTGAGATGGGTGAGGTGTGTTGGGAGGGTAGAAAGGGTTGATAGTGAGGAGATGAGGGATTCCAGGGACACTGTAGCGAATGAATCGGACGCGTCCAAGGAGAGATGGTCAGCTCGTCTCTCCTGCCTTCTCATCCCTGACATGTTCAGCTGATCAATCTGACCCTTGCGGAAAGGACTCACTCTTCTCTGGCTCCTTGATTGTAATGACTCCCAGGGCACTCTCGCTCTCGAACTCGACCCTGAGAGCTCCCTCCCAGACTCCAGCGAGCTCCTCCGCCATTCGATCTCTCTCGACTCGCAGCCTTCCTTCCAGATCCCTCTTGAGAGGATCCAAACCTCCTGCCTGCCCTCTCTCGACCTTCCATGACCACTCCTCACGACGAAGCAGGTCGGAGCAGACCTTCCAATCGGCGACGGCGTCTGGCAGCGACTTGGAGGAGAGGAGGGAGAAGAAGGAGGTTCGGTAAGAGTGAAGGAGCTCGAGGAGCGTTTGTCGATGGAGAGTTTTGGAGTGAGAGTGAAGGAGAGTGGCGTGGTTGCGTAGGGTAATCAGGAGTGGTGGGATGAGGGAGGTAGTCTGCAAGGATGAAGAGAGATGAAGTGAGAAAGAGCGAGATGGTGACGAGGGAAGGAAGGAGCTGAAGCTCACGGGATGGCCTTCCAAGTTCTCCTCCAGTCCAGAGACCTTCTCCTCGAGGTCAGCGGTATTGGTGCGAGCATCGAGACTTCCGTTGAGCTGAGATGAGATCTTGGGGTACTCATCAACGACGAGCTTGAGAATCCGGCTCTGAGGGAGGGAGGCAAAGGAGGGAGAGGAGGTGTCAGAGCCCCGATTTCTCTCTGCCATCTTGAGCTGTATGGGCTTACTTTAGTCTCTTGGACGTCCTTACTCAGCCTCTCCTTATGCGTCTTGACCTTCTCGGAGGTGAGAGACGACCATTTCTCCTTGACGAGAGGTTCGAGAAGAGAGTTGACGTGAGCGGAGGAGGTCGAAGGAGGGAGAGAGGTCGACGTGGATGGGATGGCTTCCAAGGAGGTGGGAGTAGAGGAGGATTTCTTGAGGTGGGAAGGGACCTCGAAAGCCATCGGAGGAAGGAGGAAGAGGTCTGAGAAGGACGAAGGTGGAGAGGTACAGCGACGGGGCAGATGGATGTTGGAAGATGAAGCGTCTCGAGATTCGTCTCGCTCGTTCTCGACTCGCACGACGACGGGCTCTTCCCTTGCATTTTCCCTCTTCCTCTTTCTCGCAATCCTCTCTGTACTTTCAGTCTATCTGATGAAGCCGAAACAAACGATATAAAATTTCCCGAAAGCATCCAGATCAAGAGAAGCAGTCTGGAGACCAGCTCGAACTTGACGCGTCGTCGTCCAAGGCGCCGTCGCTTCTCGAAGAGCCCTGAGTCCCTCTACGGATGAAAAAGTTTGGAGAGAAGAAGACTAGAGATATATGTTAAGCTCGAATTCCCAGCCTTCGCCCGGTTTGGACAGGTTCGATCACTGGGTCGGCAGGGCGGGAGATATGCGATCTCTCTCCTCCTGCCGGCCCATGGTTCAAGCCTGACCTTACCGTGTCTTTTTTGCTTTTCGCACTGCTGATTTTCTCAAGTCTAACTAGAGATCATGGAAGTATCACGTTTTCCACCTCGTCGCTTCACTTCTTTCTCAACCTCAATCGATCTCCTCCTCGCACTCTCTCCTTCTTTCGATGACGATTTTGTAAGACGAAGAGATCGTCTTTTAGAGAGGGATCAGGATGCAGATACCTTAGACTAAACTGAATTACGTAGAGTCCATCAAGCAGAGCCGACTACGACCTAGAACGCCTCCTCCTCATCCCTCGCTCCTCTTCCGACCAGCGGAACGCTCTCGTACCCAGCCTGCTCAGGATTCACAACCCCCCTCTTCGACGACCACCTCTCCGGAACCAGTCCTCTAGCAACTCCCTCCAGCGATGAAAGGACGTTCGAGGGCGATGAGAAGGAGAAGGACGACGATGGAGGAGGAGGGTTTGACGAGGAGAAGAGGATCGAGTCGGCGGGTCGTTTCCACCACTGCGAAGGCAAAAAAACAAGGAAGAAAAGGAGGAGAGTCAGTTTAACAGAGGAAGAAGAAGGGATGAGAGAGCGGAAGAGGAAAGGGTAAAGGGGAGAGAAGGCGAGTGCGAGGGGAGAGAGAGGGACGAGACGAACCTTCAACGTCAAACTCCCACAAACAACACTGACGCTACTCATCGCCATCGCTCCTGCTGCCATCATAGGGTGAAGATGAAGTCCCCAGGGAAGGAAAAAACCCATCGCAAGGGGGATCATGAGGACGTTGTAGACGCAGGCGAAGAGGAGGTTGGACTGCACGCGAGGACGAGAACAACGCGACGAGAGAAGAGAGGTCAGCTCGCGGCCTCTCTGTTTTCTTCCTTCGTTCAAGGGAAAAGGAGATGAGAGATGTGGGAAAAGACTACTCACTTTGATCTTCCAAACAATCGACCTTCCCAAACTGAGCGCGGCGACCACATCGAGGAGATCGCTTCTCATCAATACGACGTCGGCTGCTTCGATAGCGATGGAGGTTCCAGAAGAGAGAGCGATTCCTACGGAAGCTGCTACGAGTGCTGGAGAGTCGTTGATTCCGTCTCCGACCTGAAACGGAACAAGCGAAAGAAAGATTGTCTGCGACGCGTCTCTTTCTCGAGATAATCAAGTCGAGCGAACGCGTCAAACGAGGAAAGAGGTCTGAACGTAAGACTCACCATCGCCACCCCACCCCTCCTCATCTTTTCTCCCAACTCCTTCACGATCTTCGCTTTTCCCTTCGGACTCACACCCGCCCAAACCTCACTCTCCTCGATCCCGACCTCCCTCGCCACCGCTCTCGCCGTCTCCGTGCCATCCCCCGTCAGCAGCGATACCGTGATACCCATCGCCTGGAGAGCTCGAATAGCTTGTTTGGAAGAGGGTTTGAGCGTGTCTGCCATGGAGATGGCGAGGATGGGGATGGGAGTCGTGGAGGAGGTGAAGGAGGCTGGACGGGAGGGAGTGGAAGGGACGATGGAGACGAAGATGACGGTTCGACCTAGGGAGGTGTGGGCAGATTCGAAGGCTCGGAGGGATCGAGGGAGGTCGGAGGTGGAAGAAGAGGGGGCGGTGGTGTTGGAGGAAGAGATGGATTCGGTGATGAAGGATGCGTTTCCAACTCTGAGGATTTCGGAATGGGAGTCCTGTTTGACGTGAGCTTGAACTCCTCGACCTGTGACGCTCTCGAAGTCGAGGACTGTTGCTGCCGTGGAGAGGGATTCCGACGAGAGAAGGTTTCGAGCGTGGGTGGAAACGGCGAGAGCGAGGGGGTGTTCGGAGCGTGCTTCGGCGGCGGCGAGAAGGGAGAGAGCGGTGGATCTTGGGAGGGAAAGGTAGGAAGTTGGAAGGTCGAGAGAAGGAGTGAAGTTGGAGGTTCGATCTTGGTCTTCGAGTTCCGATTCGCCGACCCAGCAGAGATCAACGACGGTTAACTTCCCCATCGTGACGGTTCCGGTCTTGTCCAAGACGACTCGTTTGACAGCGACCATATCCTCGAGAGCTTTCCCTCCCTTGATGAGGATTCCGTTCTTGGCTCCGACTCCGGTTCCGACCATGACTGCTGTGGGAGTAGCGAGTCCGAGAGCGCACGGGCAAGCGACGACGACGACGGAGATGGCGAGTTTGAGGCAGGACGAGAGGTAGGAAACGTCCTCCATCTTGAAGAGCATGGGGAGAGAGGAGGTGGGTAGGAAGCAGTAGGAGAGAAACATCCAGGAAAGGAAGGTGATGATAGCGAGGGAAACGACCATGGGGACGAAGAAACCAGCGACTCTGTCTGCGAATTCCTGGATCGGAGCTTTGGTCGTTTGGGCGTCCTCGACCATCTTGACGATCTGAGCGAGAGCTGTATCACTGCCTGCTCCGGTAACGAGGACGTTCATCGATCCGAGTCCGTTGACGGTTCCTCCGATAACGGTGTCGCCGATCTGCTTGATGCTCGAAAGAGCTTCTCCCGTCACCATCGACTCGTCGACGCTCGAGGATCCTCCGACGACGGTTCCGTCGGCTGGAATCTTGTCTCCTGGGACGATCTTGATGTAATCTCCGACCTGGACGAGTTCCGTCGCGACCTTCTTCTCGACGGTGCAGGCGGGCGCGTCGGTATAGATGGTAGCGGAGGAGGGAGTGAGAGCCATGAGATCGGTGAGAGCTGCTGAGGTTTTGCCTTTGGCGAGGTTCTCGAGGAAGCGACCGAGGGAGACGAAGGTGACGAGCATGGTGGATGTGTCGAAGAAGGTCTGAGGAGGACGAGGGAGTGGTTCGAAGCAGGCGAAGACGATGGCGAGGGTCGAGTAAGTGAAAGCGGAGGTGGTAGCGATAACGACGAGGGAGTCCATGGTTGAGGAGCTGCAGCGACAGAGATGGATTAGGATCAGTGTCCTGGAGGTCTAATAGGGGGGAGAGACCGAGGACGAAACTCACCGATGCTTCAGAGCGCGCCAGGCGTTGATGTAGAACCTCCTCGCCAACCAAACCTGCACCGGCACCGTCAACGAGAACGACACCAGATCTCCAACGAACAACCCTCTCCATATCCTCTTCCCCACCAACGCCTTCCCAGCAGGAAACATAGGCAGAATCATCCCAAACACGAAGACGGGGACGGCAAACATCAAACTCCTCCAGAACGTCCTCCTCCACTCTCCGATCTCCCTCGTCCTCTTGAGCGAGTCCAACTGCGTCGAGTCCGTCGTAGCCGACACGACCGCATCAAACCCGAGCGCCTGGATCTGTTCAACGAGGTCTCGAAGTCCGACGAGGGAGGAGGTGTAGGTGGTGATGCTGAGGGAGGACGCCGAGTTGACGGAGGAGAGGATGGTAGTTGTGAGGACTCCGGGGATGGCGAGAAGAGTGCTTTCGAGGAGAGTGAAGTCGGGAGCGGAGGTGAGGCCGTAGATGCTGATCTGAGGGGGGGGGTTGAGATGGGGAAGGAAGAAAGGATCAGAGGTATTTCGAACGCGTTCGAGCCAATGAAAAGAAGGGAGGGGAGCGCGAAGGACGAACTCTTGCTGTCGAGACGGTCGAAGGAGGAAGGAGGAACCCATCGAAGCCGACGTCTGAGATCTCCTGAGGAGAGAGAAGAGTACCAGGAGGGAGTCGAAGGTCAGCCTCGAGAAGGTACCTTTTGAGTGTGAAGTGGGAAGAAGGGTTCGCAGATCATGCGAAAAGAAAGGGCGAGCTCACTCACCTCTAGTACTTTTTCATCGTCCCAACCTGTTCCGTCCGGACCCTTCCAAGCAGGGTCGTACTCGATGATGCCTCGTTCGGCCAGGAGAGCGACCTTGACCGAGACGATCCCTGGCATCTTGGACAGACTGCTCTCTATGGAGTTGACGCATGCACCGCACGTCCTGGAGAAGAGGGTGGAAGGAGGGACGACGAGATCAGATAAGGGCGTGGAGGTAGCGTTCGCAGGAGGTAGATAAGAAGGATTTCGAGATGGTGGTGGAGGTGGTAGATCGACTTGGGACCGAAGAGAGAAGAGAAGAAAGCGAAAAGATGAAGACATCAACTCACATGCCTTCGATCCTGACCTCGACTCTCGACACCTTGGATCCCTCCTCCGCTGCTGCTGCTGCTGCTAGGAACTCCTCTTCTTCTTCTAGAAGAGCTGCGTCTGCTCCGTCGAGGAGTCGTAGTTTCCCCCTTGGACTCTTTGCTCCGATAGAAGAGGTCGAGGTCGAAGGAGCGAAGAGGGCAGAGAGGGGAGTCGAGGGAAGGGAGGACAGCAACGAGGAGAAACCCATGCTGCTGGAGGGGAAGGTTGCTGGAGAAGAGAAGAGAAGGGAAGAGGAGGTCGAGGGGAAGAAGGAGAAGAGGAGGGAGATGTCGAAAAGAGAAGAGAGAGGGGGGAGTCGACGGTGGTGGTTGAAGGAAGGATGACTGAGAGAGGGGAGAAGGAGGAGGTCGACGACGACTCTGAGCTTCGGCGGACGACTCCGGGAGAGACGGATGGAGGCGATGGATAGAAAAACGAGTGGAAAATTATAGAAGGCAGTCCTGCTGGCCTTTGTATATGGAGTAGGATGAAGAGAGATGAAGTCGTGGTTGAGGTTTAAAGTGGGGTTGAAGGGTCGGGAGCTGTTGAAGCAAGGGAGCGAGAGGGGTCGAGACGAGAACAACGAGGGGGGACGAGCTCATCTGGTGGTCGTTGGCAGGAGAGGATTTTAATTCTGAGTAGAAAAGCGGGAGGAGAGTATACTGAAGTGAAAACCGCGCCCAAAACATACACCGAAAAAAAAGAGCCGACGCCCTCCCTCCTCCAATCGAGGATCTCGACGCGACTCGCTCCAATCTCCAAACATCGACCTCGCCCTCCCTCCCCATCCCTGCTCTTTGGATGACTCCCTTCAACCATGCATCATCCTCTTCCTCTCCCTTCCCCGTTTCCTTACTGCAGCAACTCGTGCAGAAGATAGTCCCCGAGCTCTCGCCTCCTGGACCTGGTCAAGAACCCAAGCATCCAGAAGACGAGGAAGATCGTTTGGAACGACTCGACGAGCTCGTCACCTACTGCTCTGAGATCCTAGGAGCGTGAGTGCATAGATTTTACAGTCTCGTTCCTCTGGGCGGAGTCAGGGGGCGTGGATCCCTGGATGGGACGAACGGATGAGCTTGGAAGGAGGAAGGAGAAGGAGAAGGAGCAGAAGCTGACCTCGTCTTCCTTCTTCTTCAGTCGCCTCAACGATCCTGGACCTTCTTCTATACGAACTCTCTCGGACGAAACTAAGAAGAGACTATTGGCTTCATCCTCTTCGAATGGGACAGACAAGGCCGTTCGCTTCAGCAATCTATGGAGGAGAATCGAGTCAACCGTGAGTGTCTTCTCGACTTCCGTCTTTCCCTTCCTCGCCTTCTTCCTCTCTCTGACTCTCACCTCCGTACAAGCTGACACCAACCCCTAATCTATATACTTTTGCAGAAAATCCTCACCTCCCCAACCTCCCACCTCCAGTTCCTGCTCTCCCTCTCGGATCTGAGCTCAACCTCCTACTCTGCTCCTCCGACCTTCACAGCTCCCATCCCTTCATCCTCGAAAGCACCAACTCTGAAACCACTGGGATCCTTGCGAGAACCGGACTACGACGGACTTAGGCCAGAGTCGAGAGGGAGTGCAGCTGGAGGGAGGAGGTCGAGATCGCCAGCTCCAGGACATCCTCGACCTTCCTCCTCTTCACGCGATCTTCAACAACCCGCGCAGGAGAAGGACGAGGCTGCCCTGCCTGGATGGAAGGGGAAAGGGAAGAGTAAGGCAGATGTTCTCAGAGGGTGGATGGCAGAGAAGGGTGAGTCCAGCCTCTTGAATATCGAAGGAAGGAGAATGGGGAAGAGAAGAAGGCCTTGTTGAGCTCGAGCTCAAGGTCACCTCTTTCCTTTGCCAGGCAAACCTCTCATTCCCGACTCCCTCCTCCTCCGAGACTCTCTCTATCTCCTCCAAGGAATCGATGGTCGCTTCGTCAAGTTTTTCATCCCAGTCGAAGACCCAAATCCCTATCGACGTCCAGAGGTCGATCCGGAAGGGGAGGGAGCGGAGGAGGAACCGTTCAGGTTGGTGTTTGAGGACGACGAGAAGGTATGTTCGCTCTCTCCGGATTTCAGTCTATCTATGAGCAGGTCGAGAGCCAGATCTGACCTTTTCTCGTCGTTCCTCAGCTCGGAACCATCCCAACTCCAACCCGCACGCTCATGATGTCGCTCGCCGAGATCGGTTGGCTCTGTCGGAACGTCGAAGCCTTCGTCAAGACTTGTCAGGAGGAAGGAAGAGATGCTGCTGCCGTGGCTGCTGGAGGAGCTCATCACGCCCCTTCATCATCATCTTCCGTCGCTGGAGGGCTTGTTCAACAGGTTTGTTCCTCTTTCCTCACCCTCCTTCTTCTTCGCCTCCCTTCGCGATTCGAGAGCTGACCTCCCAAACTTCGTTTTGTTTTCATGTTCCTCAGAGTCTCTGCCATTTTCTTCAGACGCAACTCACAGCCTACTACCACCTTGTTTCGATCCTCGAAACGCAGATGACGGAGGGAAGCTCGGAACCTGGTTCATCGACTGGCGAGGGAGGAGGAGAAGCGTTGAAGGAGGGATCAGGGTTGACGTTGATGCGGTTGGGGGTTTGGACGAGGGAGGTCAGGTTGAAGATGAGGTTGATGAGTCTGATGGTGGAGGATTGCCGGTGTGAGTCGCTTGCTTTTTCTGCCTTCTCTTCAGCTCGAAGTCGCGCGTCGAACGTCGAGCTGACACGCGTTCGTTTCGTTTTGGACTTGGCCACGAGCAGCGAGTCAAGGAGGCGCTCTGGTTTCTCTCATTCACGCCTACACCGAGAACGGAGATCCCTTCGCGCGGGGATTCACGGACGCTGTTCTTGAGGAGGTGCGTCCTCTCTCATCCCCTCGCGTCCTTTCCTCCGTCGCGTGCACCTTCTCTTCCTTCCCTTACCCTTGTTTACTTTCTCTCGCAGGTCTCTAAACCCTTCTTCGACTCTCTCCAACGCTGGATCTTCCAAGGAGAACTACACGATCCTTACTCGGAGTTCTTCGTTCGACTCAACCCCGATCTCGCCGACAAGCAGTTTGGGAGGACGAGGCCCTTCGAGGATGCTGGGGTCGAGGATGGAGGTGGAGGACGGTCAGCAGGAGCCGGGGGAGGCGGATTTGGGATGGAGAGTCATGAGCTTTGGGAGAGGAAGTACCTCTTCAGGAAGGAGATGCTGCCGAGTTTTGTGAGCGAGGAGTTTGGGAGGAAGGTGAGTATCTCCGTTTCTCTTGAGTAAGAGGTTGAATCATGGCGCAATAACCGGAGCTGAATGGTTCTCGCTGCTCGTTATCAGATATTCTCGACGGGGAAGAGTCTGAACTTCATTCGGTACAGCTGTCACGATTCGGATTGGATCGCGACGCGAGCGAGGTTGGAGAACGCCGGGCGAGGTGAGTCTCTCTCTCCTCCATCCTTCCCTTCCCTGCGCGTCTCTCAAGCTCACCCTACTTTCTGGGGTTGTGCTCTCAGTCCTCAAATACAGTGACATCGCCGGTCTCGAACGATCTATCGACGCAGCCTACGAGATCGCGAGCCGTCGTCTGCTGGAGGTCTTCTTCGACAAGTTCAGGCTCATGGATCACCTTCGAGCTCTCAAGGATTACCTCATGCTCGGTCGAGGAGATTTTGTAGATCTTCTCATGGAATCCCTCTCGTTCGTTTACCCCCTCTCGCAGCACGCCTCTCTTCCCCTCCCAAAACTGACTCAACTCGACGCGTCTGTTCCTTTCGTTCCCTCAGCACCGAACTCTCCCGTCCAGCCAACCACCTCTACCGCCACAACCTCACTGCTCAACTCGAATCCGCCGTCCGAGGCTCCAACGCCCAATTCGACCCTCCGGACGTTCGTCGTCGTCTCGACGCTCGAATGCTCACCTACCAACACGGAGAGATCGGATGGGACTGCTTCCTCCTCGAGTACAAGGTCGACGCTCCTATCGACACCGTTCTGGATCCGAGAGCGATGGAGAGCTATTCGAAGATGTTCGTGCATCTCTGGAAGCTGAAGAGAGTGGAGAATGCGTTGACGGGGAACTGGATGAGGTTGACGGCTGGGGCAAGGACGAGTCACAGATCGAAGGGTGAGTCCGAGTTTCGTCCAGCTCTCCTCTTCTCTTCGATATAAAGCTGACTCTCTTGAACTCCACTCGCAGATACGCGTCAAGAATGGCACCACTGTCGAGTCGTTCACGCCGAGATGGTTCACTTCATTCGTCAACTCCAGGCGTTCTATCAACTCGAAGTCATCGAGTGCTCGTGGCAGGCTTTCGAGGATCTGATCGCGAAGAACGACGATGGACTGGATGGGCTGATGGAAGCTCACAAGGAATACCTGAAGCGACTGGTCTCGAGGATCCTGCTCGTGATGCCCAAGTACAGCAAAGGCGAGGTGAGTTGAGCGAAGATGCTCCTCTCCTATGCGTTCTAGCTAGTTCGAATCTCGTTTGGAATACTGACGTCTCGTCTCTTCCTGCCCCTTTCTAGGAATCTCTTCTCTCTCAAGTCCAGCAAGCTTTCGCAGTCATTCTAGAGTTCAAGACTTCGACCGTGAGTCGTCTCTCCTCCTTTCTCCCTCGCATCCCTCACTGACCTTCTCCGACTCTTCACATATTCAGGAAACTCTCTACCGATACACTCTCGAGGATGAGGTCCGGATAGACTCGCAACGAGATGCTCAGCGAGTCAGTTCGAAACTCCCTCTTGCTTTTCAACCCGCGGATGCTTTCAGAATTGACGCGGCTCCTTCATCCTCTTTTTCTTCGCTTCTAGGGAGTCTTCACCGTCCCATCGCTAGGACCACCCCTTTCGAGAAACGAAGCCGAACTCTCTCGTCTTCGGAGTCAGATCAGAGATCAGAGTGGACGGTTCCAGAGTCTCGTGAACTCGATCGTGAGCAGCGCTGCTATCCGTGAGTTTCCCTTCTTTCCTCCTTCTCCACCTCAGCCGTAACAGAAAGCTGATACTTTTTCTCCTGCCTCCTTGTGTAGATTCGGATCCGTACGTCTTCTCTTCACCTCGTCAGATCTGGATCTCCAAGACGCGACGCTGACCTTTCCTTCTCTTCTTCGCTTCACTTTAACTCAACAGCGAGATCCGACTCCTCGCCATTCGATGCTCGTACAACGCTTTCTACCAACTCAAACCTCTCAAGGAGAAACGACGGGACGACAAGTCGACTCGAGGGGATCGGACGGCGAGGTCGACGGCGTAGATGGGCGTGGGATGTCGGCCTGTCGAGACGAGCTCAAGTCTTCCTCTCGAGCGAAGGAGACGTCGATTCTTTCGCAGGACGTAGATCGAGCACTACAGTGGCCCTCTATTGAGTTTGATGCGGTGCGAGGAGGAGCAGGGGAGAGAACTAGTCGGCGAACGACAAAGGGGATCGACGTCGTTTCATCTCTCGTTTATTTTTTGAGTGTTGACTTTGGGATGGGCTGATATTGCTCTTAATCTGGTACGCATTGATGTATTCTTAATCTTCTGTTCAAAGATGGAGCAGGGAAAGATGCGCTCACAGATCGACAATCCCCTTCTCGTTTCAGCTCGAACCCTCATCGAGGGAGAGTGTTGAGCGAACGATTCCCCTTCACCTCCAGCTCATCTTTCCTCATTTCTATCCCCGAATCACCAGATGTCCTCCCGTTTTTGATCTAGCACCCAACCACCACCATGACCCCTTCCTTCATCGCTTCAACTTTGGGTCTCCTCCCACTCCCAAACTCCTCGAGCTCAGCGACTCTCCTGCTTCAACTCCCTCCTCTTTCCTCCCTTCTTCATGTAGCTCTCGCCCTTCTCACCTCATTCCTGGCTTTGGCCTTGTACGAAGTCTTCTGGCTGTCGTATACCTCGCCATTGAAGGATCTTCCTGCTCCTCCCTCGTCGTTGTGGAATGGGTGAGTCGTCGGCTCGAGTTTCCCTTTCATCGAAGATCAAACGAACCAGACATGAGCTGACCTTCCTGCCTTCAATTTTATGTGTCCTCCTCTGTTCTTTTGATCAGAATGAGTAATCTCCTAGGCATACTTGATCCCGAAACCTCAACTGCAACGCTTCAGGAGTGGTACACGAAGTGAAGTGAGTCCTTCGCAATCTCAACCCTGATTCACGACGCGAAGCTCACCTGCGTCCTTTACTTCTCGAAGGCTCGGCCCAACCTTCAAGTTCAAGGGCTTCTACGGGATCCACGATCGTCTCCGCACCTACTATCCGGAAGCTATCAAATTCATCTTTGGACGAGAAGATCTGTTTGAAAAGCCTTGGATCCTGAGGAAAATGCTCGCGCCGGTGATGGGACACGGTAAGTCCGTCAACGACGCATTTTGGAAGAGAAGCAGACGCAATACTGACTTGGTTTTGATTCTGGGCGGTTCAAAGGGTTGATCATCGTGTCTGGACCGAGACACAAGCTTCAGCGCAAGATCCTACAGCCTTTTTTTCTGGGACGTCGCTGAGGGGGATGTGGGAGATTGTGAGAGAGGTTTCGGAGGAGGTGAGCTAGCTACCTGTTCTTCTTTCGTGCTCTGATGGACTACTAACAGGATGATTGGCTTTCGGAACAGCTGGCGGACGTGTGGGACGACGAGCTCGGGACTTCTGAGGAGGAGAAGAGGAACGGATGGCAACAGATCGACGTGGTTGTTGATGAGCTTTCCCTCCCTTTTGTCTCTTTACACCCTTCAAGACTAACCAGGTTTGAATGGCATGGGTCAGGAATCGATAAAGTGACGTTTGATATCATTGGCTTGACGGTTCGTTCCTTGACTCAGTTGATTCGGACGCGTCGCGCTTTTCTCCTCTAGTGCGTTCCCGTTCCCTTATTCGCTCTCGTAGGGGTTCGACCACTCTTTTAGAAGCTTGCGAGGCAACACGGACGACCTCTACACTGCTTTTAAGTCGCTCATGGGCGGAAGTTGTGAGTTTCTCGAAGATCCAAGGGTCTTTGGGCTGCTTCACCGCTGACTTCCTCGTTTCTTCGGTGCTTCCTTTCAGTCGGATCGAATCGCCAAATTCTCGAAGCTGTATCACCCATGATTGGTCGGCTATTCGTGAGCTCCTCTATCCCTCTGAATGTGTAGAAGTCATCAAGCTGACCTTGACGCGTCCATCGAAATTCTTTGACAGCCATCCCCAGCCGTTAGAGCGCAACGAGTGATCAGAAAGCTCGATACCGACCTCATCCAGTCTCGAAAGACATCCCTCGGTCAGATTATTGAGGCAGAAGGCTTGGATGGGAGGAGGATGGGAGGGAAGGATCTCGTTTCCCTGATGGGTGCGTTCCTCTCTCTTCACTCTCTCGTTTCTTCTTTCTGACCCGTTTCAGTCGTTTTGCGATTTTCAGTCGGGAATGATCTGTCCAAGGGCCTCTCAGAAGATCAACGCATGACCGACGGGGAGATCTTCGCTCAGGTCTCGACGTTCTTGGTGAGTCGACGCGTCTGCTTCCCTTTCTGAATCTCGAGCTCATCTTCTCATTTCTTCGCATAGTTTGCCGGCCAAGACACCGTCTCAGTCACCCTATCCTTTCTCCTCCTACACCTGGCCAAAAATCCTCTCTCCCAAATCAAGCTTCGAGAGGAACTCGCCTCGCTCCCAAGCTCACCGTCGCAGGAGGAGGTCGAAGCTCTTCCTTTCCTCACCGCCTGCATCAACGAGACTCTTCGACTCTCGCCTGGGTTGCAGAGTACTTACCGAGTCACGACCAAGGACTGTGTGATTCCTTTGAGGAGGAGCGTGACGCTTCGAGGAGGGGAGATGGTGAGGGAGGTGATGGTAAAGAAAGGAACGCTGGTCCATGTACCGTTCGTCCTTCGTCTCTTTCTACTCCTCGTCCTCCTTCAATCGAGAGATACTTACTGTTGTGTCTCTGTTACAGAACGGAGAGCATCAATACCTTGAAGGAGGTCTGGGGAGAAGACTCAACGGAGTACAGGTGAGTGGTGCGTCGTCGCCGTGCTCTCTCCAGCAGCTGGTCTGACTCTCTTTCGTTTCCTCGTAGACCCGAGCGATGGTCCAACCTACCAGAGCTAACGGGTTCCAACCCTGGTCTCTACTCTCGTATGATGACTTTCCTCGACGGTCCTCGATCCTGCATCGGTTACAAACTCGCTCTTTCCGAGTGAGCTTCTTCTCATGCCCTTCTCTCTCTCTGTCCGTTCCCCGTTGGCTGACCCAACATCTCTTTGCTACTCTCGCTCGATTTCTAGGCTCAGAGCTCTCGTTGTCGCGATTGTGCTTCGTTTCGAGTTGAGGGAGGACCCGGATATCAAAGTCGGTCGAACAAACCAGCTCACCACTCGACCGTTTGTCTGCGAGAAGGAGGAAGACGATAAGGATTATCCTAGTAGCTCTCTTCCGTTGCTCTTCAGGCGAGTGGTGAAGTTGTCCTGAGGGAGGGAGAGACGCGGGCGGAGAGCGACGGTCGAGAGAAGAGAGGGAGGACGAGCGGCCGTACAGAGTCGGCGTCTTCTTTTCAGTCGTCGGAATTCCAGTAGTTTGAAGATCATAAATGTGGCCTTATACTTCTAGAGATTCGTAGCTACTTCTCGCTGCGAGGGGGTGTGCAGAAGAAAGAAGCGAGGCCTGAAGGAAGATGTAAACAAACGGTCGCATCGCTGACTCTCCCAGATTTCTGCTCGCTACCCGGCGAACACGACAGAGGTCCCTTAGATCAGCTTCCCTTATATGCCCAAACGTCCATATCTACATCTCATTCTCTCGACCGAGTCGCCCGACTTCTCTCCTTCTGTTCTCTTCTTTCTCCTGGCCTTTCGAATCCGACCTCCAACGCCCTCCTCGCCTCGCTCGTATGCTTCCCTCCCTCCTCCGAGGCAGCAGCAGGCTCTCCTCAACCGTCTCCTCCTCCTCTTCTCTCCTTCGCTCCCTTCCTCTTCAGCCTCTCGTCCCTCCCCGTTCTCTTCGATCTCTGCATCGTGTCTTTCCTTCCTCCTCCAAGCTCACCTTCGTTCGACCCTCTCCCCCTTCCATCCCCTCCCTTCTTCTTCCATCAAAACGCTTCGCCGCGAACACCACTACTGCATCCTCACCATCACCATCACCTCCCACGACCAACGCTGCTCTCACCCAGGAGAGCTCCGGTCTTCCTGCTTCACCTCTCGTCGAAGTGCTGGTGAACGAACCAGCTCCTCCTCGAACTTGGGTCGAAGACATGCCCAAGTCTGTTCGACCTTACCTCTACCTCATCAGGATAGACAAATCTATAGGGACGTGGCTGTTATTCTGGCCTTGCGGTGCGTACAAACCTGCGGCGTATGTCTTCGGACTCAAGCTGACTTCTTCTTCTTCCCTCTCAAGCATGGGGAATCATCCTTTCCTCCTCCGTCAACGCTCTCCCTCTCTCCACTCCCATCTTTTACTCGGCTCTCTTCGGGCTGGGAGCTCTCATCATGAGAGGAGCAGGATGCATCATCAACGATATGTGGGATATCAAGATCGATAAGGCCGTCGGTGAGCTCAAAAATGAAACTCGTTCGGTTTCCTTCCGCGAGCTCGAGCTCACGCTTTCTTCCTTCCTCGCCTTTCATCTCTTCCCCTAGAACGAACCAAACTCCGACCGCTGGCAGCAGGAGACGTAACTTTGAAACAAGCTACTGCTTTCCTCGGACTCAACCTGACCCTCGGGTTGGGAGTTTTGACTCAGTTGAACCCCTACTCGTGAGCTCTCCCTCTGGCTTCCTTTTTAGCCCTCTCATCCTGCAGCTCATCGTCCCTCTCTCCTCGCCTCTCTTCTCTTCCCTCGTAGGATCGTCCTCGGAGCCTCTTCCTTAAGTCTCGTAGCCATCTACCCAGCTATGAAGAGGGTTACCCATTGGCCTCAGCTCGTTCTGGGTTCGTGCTTTCCTCTCTCTACCTTTCGTTCGTCGAACGCGTCGAGCTCACTCTGTTTTGAATCGCAGGCTTCGCCTTCAACTGGGGAGTTCTCTTGGGATGGTCCGCCACAGCTGGATACGTTGACTGGGCGATCGCTCTGCCTCTTTACTTGGGTGGAGTGCTGCATATGATCGTTTGTGACACGATTTACGCTCATCAAGTGAGTCGTCGGCTTCTCCTTTCTCTCTCACTTCTCCGTCATATCTCTCTACAATAAGTCCACCTTCTGACTCCCCTTCTTCGCTATCACCCTCAGGATAAACTCGACGATATCAAAGCCGGCGTCAAGTCTACGGCTCTCCTTTTCGCCCAAAACACCAAACCCATCCTCTCTCTCTTCTCCGTCTCCATCGTCTCCCTCCTCGCCTACACGGGATACCTCGCTTCATGCTCTCCGGTCTACTACGTCATCTCCGTCGCTGGAACCGCCGCTCACCTTGGGTGGCAGCTGAAGACTGTGGATCTGGACGTGAGGAGCAGTTGCTGGAGAGTGTTCAAGAGCAACAAGTGGCTGGGAGGGTTGATCTCGAGCGGGTTGGCGGCGGACTATTGGTGGAGAGTTGGAGGTGGGAGGGAGTTGTTTGGGGTGAGGAACGAGGAGAAGGAGCAGAGGGACGAGAAGAGGTTGGCGGCGAAGGCAGATTAAGAGACGCGCCGATCTTGATTTTTTGGGTTTTTAGTCGATTGTGAGGCTGCTCGGGCCTTGGCGGATAGACCGCTGCGGAAGAGATAATTTGTTTTCACTCCGTGAATCGTAAGCGGAGAAGTCAAAAAAGTACGCGATTTGACATCTAGATCTTTGACCTCAGGCTCCAGCTGAAGCTACCTGGATCTAAGCTTTCTCTGCCTTCTCCTTCTTCTCTGCACTCTCTAACAACTCCTCAAACTTCCCACTCTTCTCGGCCATGCCTCTGAAGACTCCCCCCTCCTTCTTCGACAACAAAGCGAAGGGAGTGTCGAACTCGACGACGCGTCCACCGTCGAGCACAAGGAGACGATCGTAGTCGACGATGGAGGAGAGTCGATGAGCGATGGTGAGGAGGCAGGAGTTGGTGAATCTGAAGTGGGAGATAACGAAGAAAGGGAGAGGGAGGGTCAGTTGCTGTGTGGCAGACGCGTCGAGCGAAGATGAAGAGAAGAGGAAGAGAGCTCACTCCTCTCGAATCGTCTGCTGGATGAGAAGATCCGTTTCCAGGTCAACACTTGCGGTTGCCTCGTCGAGGATCACTATGAGGTTATTTCGGAGCAGAGCACGGCCGAGGGCGATGAGCTGAGAAAGGAAGAAAGAAAAAAGAGGAGAGAGAGGTCAGATCCAGCTCGATCAGTCAAATCGAGCAAGCGCCTCCCTCTTTCCAACGTACTCACCTGACGTTGACCTTGACTGAAGTTCTGACCTCCAGAGCTGAGAGAGAGAAAGTGTGAGTCAGTCTGCGCTCAAGAAGAGAAAGAGCGTCGCGACGCCGACTCACCTGACTTCTGAGTCGAGAGTGACCACGATCTTTCCTCCCGATGCAACGCTGTTAGCTTTGAGAGCTTCCTCGACGTCCTTAAACTGGTTCCCGTTGAGCTTCGTAAGGTCGCTGGAGGAGGCGGCTCGAGTGGGAGCGACGGAGGTGGAGGGGAGTCCAAGTTGAACTCGATGGAGAGCGGCGGTGAGCTCCTCGTCGGTGTGTTCCTGCAGTGGGAAGGTCAGGATATTCAGCTAGAGAGATTGTTGTAGGAGTGTGGGGTAGAAGGGACGTACCTGGAAAGGGTCGAGGTTGGATCTGATCGTTCCAGAGAAGAGAACGGCGTCCTGCAGAAGGAAGGAACGAGAGAGAAGGGTGAGCTCGAGAGAAAAGAACTGACTAAAGGAATTCACTGACCTGAGGAATGATGGAGACCTTCTCTCGAAGGTTCTGTAGACCGATAGTCGAGATGTCGATCCCGTCGATAGAGATGCTTCCGCTCGTGAACTCGGTGAATCGCAAGAAGCTCATTCCGAGAGTACTCTTTCCGGATCTGTAGCCGAGGAAGTCGAAAGGTCAGCTAATGAAGAAGGGTAGAAAATAGAACGGAGAAAGCTACCCAGTCCTTCCAATGAGCCCGATCTGAAGGAAGAAAACGGACGTCAGGTCGAGGAGAAAACGAGACCCGCCGAAGGAAGTTGAAGCTACTCGCTCACCTTTTCTCGAGGCTTGACGTCGAACGAGATCCCGTGAAGCACTGGAGGAAGAGCGGGATCATAGGAGATGACGAGATCCTTGACCGAGATCTACAGTGGGAGTTTTCCGAAGTCAGCTTGAAGTCAAACGAGGCGACGGAAGCTAAAAAGAAACTCACAAGAGTTTCTCCTGAGTTCGACGGCCAGTAGGCTGGAGGAGTCGTCTCGGGGATGAGAAGACGAGCCTCTTGAGGAATCCGGAAGAACTCGTCGACTCGGTCCACAGAGTTCATAGCCATCTCCATCTAAAAGGAAGAGGAAGAGGAGGGCGGAGCGTCAGTGAGAGTCGAGCTTTGCGAACGAAGAAAACGCACCTCCGACCAGTATCGACACGCCCAGTACCAGCTCATCATGACGGATTGAGATGCAAGAATAAGCATCTGATACGATGAGAGCGGAAAGGGTCAGCGCAACTTCAAGAGAAGAACGGAAAGTCGAGTCGAGTCGAGTCGGATAGAACTTACTCCTCCCAAAGCAGCAGTCATTCCCGATCCGAGAACCATGACGGTCGTCAAGAAAACAGTGAGAGCCCCGAGAGCGTCGAATCGAAGGAGAAGCCACCTGTTGAGCATCCAGATTTGCCTGGAGCGAGCAGAAGGGGAAACAGTAAGCAAGGAGAGTGGGTGACCGTCGTCAGTTTTGTTGCTCACCATTCGGCCGTTGTAGTGCGGTCTTGTTGGACGTGGAAGTCGTCGAGGAACTTGATCTCAGCGGAGAAGGCTCTGACGGTGACGATTCCGGTGAGGGTCGAGTCGAATCCAGTCAAAATTGGTGAGAGCGTAACCGCCTGGGGAACGACGCGAAGAGAAAGTCAGCTTGCGAATCTCGAGAGAGTTCGGGGCAGTCGACCTACGAACCTTGATCCTCTGCAAGTCTCGGCCACATCGGAGGTAGGAAACCGTGAGTCGCCAGTAGATGAAACCGAGGAAGACGGTGGGGACGATAAATGCGGGAAGGAAGGCAAAGACGAGAACGAGAGACCCTCCAACACCAGCGAACGAACGCGAGACCATAGTGATCATATCGAGAACTTCGTTGTCCACCGAGCCTTAAAAAAAAAAATGGACAAGGAAGAGAACGGTAAGCCGGAGGAAGAAGGGAAGAGAACGCCAAATACAAAAAGAGGAGCCCTTCGCGTCCGCGAGTTCGTTTCTGCGACTCACCGATATCTTTGGTGAAACGATTCAAGATGCGACCGGTAGGGGTGACGTCGAACCATCTAGGCGTGGCTCTGATGACGGAGCGGACGAGCTGTGGAGCAGGGATGGGGGGAAGGGAGTCAGCTTCCCGTTCGAATGGACCGACGCGTGTTCGTTCGATGCTTCTTCGAGGAGGACGGACCTTCGCGTGCAGCTTCTTCGAAGCGTTGTACTTCCCAAGATACCCGAAGAGATTTCGGACGAGGTCGAGAAGGACGAAAGTGAGAGAGATCGCAAGGTAGATTCCGAGATACCAGAGAGGATGATCCTTTGCGACGGGAAGAGAAGAGGTCGAGAGGGTGTCGTTGGCAGAAGAAGGCATGGCGTTGATGTTGAAGATATGCTGGGCGGAGACGTGACGTTGACCGGCGTTGGAGAGGATGGAGTGCTCGAGGGAAGGGATGTGAGAGCTCGCGAGGGAGGTGAAAGCTCTCAGAGTTTCCTCGACCGGTCGAGTCCCTGACGAGATTCAAAAGGGATAAAGTGAGCAGCCACGTCGACGAGCGATTCTACAGAGCGAAAGATGAGATTCCGATCAAACTCACAGACAGCGATCCACCACCGTTCGGCGAGAGGAGCGTTGGCGCAAAGGATCATGAGACTGCCGATAGCGGCGACGACGGTCCAACCCGCTGCGCTGAGATAGACCTTGTACGTTCGGGCCTAAGCGAATACAAGAGGATGGTCAACGAAGATTAGCTTCGACTACCAGAGAAAGAAAGAACGCGACTCACTCCGACGGTTCCCCTCGATCGATCCTCGTCCTCCGTCATCTTTCGAGCGACCTTCTTGGGTTTGACCTCCTCCTCCTCAGAATCGGAGTTCTTCTCCTCGGGAGTCTCGTCGACAACCGTCTCCTCCTCGACGTGAGCCTTCTCGACCTCGGCGACGATGGCGGAGAGATGACCATCCGCTCGGAGTTCCGCGACCGTTCCTTGAGCCTCGATCCTTCCATCGACGACGTGGATGACGGAGTGAGCGATGGGAAGTAGAAGCTCGATATGGTGTGATACGATAATCTGAAAAGGGCGAGGAAGAAAGAGAGTCAGTGCTGAGAGAGGGGAGCTCCAGACGCGTCCTCGGATCGAGGACTCACGACCGTTCGGTTCTTGAGAAGAGGAGAAGCGAGGCAGTCGTGTACCAAGGCAGCAGCGGTATGACTGTCGACGGCGGCGAGAGGGTCGTCGAGAAGAACGTGCTGGAGAAGTTGAAAAAGACCTGATGAGTCTCGCGGGTAGAAGAGGGAAAGGTTGAGCTGCTCACCTTCGCTCGACTGTAAACGGCTCGAGCAAGAGCAACTCTCGCTTTCTGTGGGAGGGTAAACAAGGGAAGGTAAGCTTGAAGTCTCGATGAGAGGAAAAGCTGTTCACCAACCTGGCCCCCCGACAAGCTAACGCCCTTCGATCCAATCTCTGCGAGGACGGAACGAGAAAAGTCAGCTCGGAAACCGGGACGTCGAAAGAAAGAGCAGGAAGGTTGCGCTCACCCGTTTCATCACCATCCTCGAGCATATCAAGATCAGTGATCAAAGAGCAGGCCTTGAGAACAGCGTTGTATCGCTCCTCGTCGAGGAGAGCTCCGAAGAGACTGCGAAGAAGAGAGACGGCGAGAATCAGTCTCTCGTCTACCGGCTGAGACGAGCGTCAAGCGTCGAAGGAGCTTACATGTTTCCCTTGATCGATAAGTTCTGCAGCCATGAAGTCTGACCAGCATAGGCAATCGAGTTGGAGAGTCCTTCGTCGTCGAAACGGTTGACCTCCTTGGGAAGAAGGATCGATCCTTTGATGATGTCCGTCTCTCCGAGAAGGGAGAGAAGGAGAGCCGTCTTTCCTGATCCAGTCGGTCCGCTGATGACGGTCAGAGCTCCAGCTGGGAAAATGAAGTCGATGTCGCCGAGTTCGAAGACGCGAGGAGGTTCCTCGAAAGCAGCAGCGACGGCAGTGCTGAGGGCGGAAGTTCCGTTCGTCTTGACCTCGGGAGCCTTGTCCTCAGCCTCGGCAGTCCCAGAGTTCCACTTGAAGCGAGCGCCGACGAATCCGATGCGAGTGTCGGCGGGAATGGAGGTGTTGACGGGAAGAGTTCCGGACTTGAGAGACGAAACGGCGACGGAAACTTCCTCCTCGTGAAGGTACGCGTCGATTCGTCGCGAGCAAACGAAGGTTTGGGTGATGTGAATGATCTGGGGGAGAGGATGATTGGTGAATCGCGATGCGGATTTCTCAGAGGAGGAACAAACTCACAAACATCGGAAGGCTGTGAGTGAGAAGGAAAAGGGGCGCGAGCGACGAAAGGAAGATAAAGCGTCAGATTCCCGTCGGATTGAAGGGAGATCGGAGGTCTTACTTCGTCAAAGGTGCCTCTGGTAGATTCAGAAATAGCAAAAGTCAGTATCGAGGATGATGGAAGGAGGCCTAGAAGTCGAAGACGCGACTCACCGAGCATCTGCAAAGACGAAGAGGAATGAAGGTCAGTACCCGAAGCGAAGGGCTGAACATTGATGATACGACTTACGCCGAAGAGAGACAAGCTCGTGAAAGCGACGGCGACAGTGAGCTCCTGCTTCTGGATCTGGACGTAGCTGAGCGAGATCAAAAGGAAAGAAGCTGGTTTCAGCGGGAGATCTGATCAATCTGACGACGGAAGCCGCTGAAAGACGTACCAGAAGAAGGCGACGACGGTGACGCTAGATGTAAAAAAAAGGTTCAAGATCAGCGATTGGAATGAAAAGTTGCAGAGCTCGGCTCGACGAAGGATCTCTGAGTGGTATCTTCCAACTCCGCTGCCGAGTTAAAGTACGAGTGTGGATCTCACATCATTGGAGTGAGCGTACCACTCAAACTGAAAACTAGCGAGACCACCGAATCTGTAGACCAGGGAGGTGGGTTCAGCTTTGATTCCTCACTCGACTGAAGTAAAACGAACGCGACGCGACTCACTGAGCACGGACAGCTTCAGCTCTTTAGCTCTGGCATCATCGACTTTCTCGAGCCAGCGCTGCTCCCATCCAAAGTACTTGATGATCTTCGAAGAGGTAATGGAAGCCGAGTAAGCTTTCAGCTTCGGTTCGTGGCGTGAGAGGAGGAGAGAGGATCCACCTTGATCGAGTTGATGAGCTCGGAAAGAAGGTTCGTTCGGGTATCTGAAGCTTTCCTGTACTTGTGCTGAAGGGTGTATCCAAGGGAGGTGAGGTAGACTTGCAGCGGCATGAGGAGAATGACTGTAAATTGGACAGAAAGAAAAGGAGAAATACTATCAGTCCGCTGAGCTTTCCTTTCGCGACGAAGGCTGCCTCCGCAAGTAATCCTTCGAGATGTGAACTTACTAGCGGCAACTCCAGCAAATGCAGACCAAGAGAGGATCGAGTAGAGGAAGCTGCAGCAAACGAGTAGCTCGCTGGAAGAAAGCAAGAGAAGAGCGAAAGAGCGAAAAGTCGAATCAGCTCGGCCATTCGAGTCGAGAACTCGTCGTTGGCGACTCACAAAGGGGCTCCGTAGATCATAGAGAGAGCGGGAGCCATAATGGCGATTCGAGGGCCATCAGACGACATGAGCCTGAGCGGAAAAAGAGGGGTGATGAAGCAGGAGGAAAGTTCAGTTCTCCTTGACGAGATGCGAAGAGGAGTTTGCCTGGATTCGGACATACTGCATCTGGAAGAGAAGGATTCAAAAGTAGACGAAACTGGTCAGAAGTGAAACTTTCGGAAAGATAGAGGAGGAGGGAAGAAAAGCGAGCTTACGATCTTTCCGACACCAGATGCTCCTTTCCCTTCTCCCACTCCCGACGCGTCTTGACGGAGCAAAGCCTTCTGGAAGATAGCTCCAGCAATCTGAGTGTTTACTCTGATAGCAGCTCGTCGACCTCTCCACAACTACGAGGGAGCGAAACCGAAATATCAGCTTCCAATCGGCAGTCTCGACCTCCTCTTCTCCTCTCTCTTCTTTGCTTTTCACTCACCTTGTTGAGATCAGTCTGGCCCTTAGCCAAAGAAGCGAGAAGAGCAAGTCCGGCGAGAACGTAGGCTTTGCTGATCTTCTCTGTTGTAGGATCTCCCAGCGCTTCGATGATCTGCTTGATGAAGAACGGCGACGCGCTGAAGAGGGAAGAGACAGAAGCGATGAAGAGACAAGCGTGTCAGTTTGACTGGAGTTACTGCATGAGCAGACACTCTACAAAGAGGCGAAGCAGTTCTGATTTCCTCTGATGGAGTAGAAGAAAAGCTTACTAGGTCAAGATGATCGCGAGGTAGGAGAAGACGAAATCGATCAACATGTCCATCCCGTTGGCCTGTTGGTAGAAAGACGAAAGAAAGAAAGTCAGCAAACAAGAGAAGGACAAGTCGGTTACCGGGCTTCTCGAGCTAACCTTCAAGACTCGATGAACTAGGTTGAGGTCGCTGGTGAGTTTGAACTTCGCGAAGAGATGCTTCGACGCGTTGACGGGGCTCAAGAGATAGAGATCGGAGTCCTTGAGGTACCCGCTTCGTCCTGGGGGTAGGAAAGCAAGTATAGATCAATAGATCAATATTGAGGTCTTGAAAGAAATCTCGAGAGCTTCAGACTGGAACTTACCAAGGACGACGAGAGGGTAAACCCAACCGAAGCTGATCCAGGATCCGAACGAGGTTTGATCCTCGGGAGAGTAACCTGCGAGAGGGCAGAGGTCAGATCTGCACTACATCACTAAGGATTACCTGTCGAAGAGTGGATCCTACTTACCCAAGCTTCCCTCCGCGAGCAGCTTCTTCTGCTCTTCGACGTAGGCCTCAGGCAGCTCGGAGATCTTGAGCGAGAGGCTCGTCCCAGTCAAGACGAGGTCGACTGCGAGGGCGAGAGCCTCGGATACAATGGTCGCAGTGGGAAGGAAGGGGGTACCAGGGTTGACTTTGTGGATATATATCGAAGTGAGGAAGTTGAGGGAGGAGCCGATGGCCTGGACCAGAATGAAGACGAGGATGGGCAGGCAAGGAGTCGACCTCCTTCGATTGATCAAAGGGAAAAGACCGGCGTAGATCCATGAAGCTGCAAGCAAGGATCCGACAGCCCAGCTAGAGATGTCCCTGTGAGATGCCGAGCTTGAGGATCCGAGCCTCCAGCTTGAGCTAAACCAGAACGCCTGAAGCTGGAGGAAAGGTCCGAGGCTGAGGACGAGAGTCTTCCAACGAGGTCGCTCCTCCTTTGGCTGCTTGTCCTCCGGGTAGATCTCGGCGAGAGTGATGTGGGGACCAAAGTAGGAGTATGGGATGTCGATGAAGATTTTCTTGAGAGGGAAAGGGAGGAGGTGAGGGACGCGGGAGGCGATAGGTGGGAGAAGGAGGAGGAGGAGGGAAGGAACGAGGTTGAGGTAGATCGTTCGGAAGGAAGTCGAGAGAGGATCCCAACTAGGAGAGGGGAGCGACATTGGACGGGCAGAGGACCTTCTACGTCGGAAGGAGTTCCAGTTTGAGTCCTTTCGTCGAGGTGCTGGGCGTTGGAGGAGAGGGAGAAGAGAGCTGGGAAGGAAGGAAGCGAGCGAGCGTGAGCTCGGCCCAAAACGAACCCACGCGAGTCCCTCTCACAGTCACTTTTCGCTTTCGGATCCGCTGTTCTTTCAGGTGACTCGACTGAAGATTTGATATCTGGGATAGAAAAGCTGGGACATGAAGCAAAAAGGGCTGCTAAAAGCTCAAGAAAAGAAGGCGATGGCCGATGCGGTCTCGTTGCGACGCGTCGCGAGTACGGTAGATCTCGCTCGTCGCCACTCCCTTCCCCACTCTCATCCGCTTTCCTTCGTCTTCAAACGACATGATCCAACAAAAAAACTCTACCAAGCCGAGAAATCCCCAAACCCACCCCCCGCCCCCTTCCTCTTCTTCTTTTCCGGTCCTCCCCCACCTCCAAACCCACCCTCCTCTTTCCCACCCTCCCTCTTCTTCTTCTCTCCTCCCGGCGCACCACCACCACCACCCAAATACTTCCCCACCCCAGCCTCGACCTCCAACCCCACGCGCTTGTGCTCCACTTGGTCGGCTTTGAGTTTTTGAGCATCCAAATCCTCTCCGAACCAACTTGTTCTGTCGGATTCTCGTTCCAGACGGGTCTTGTCTTTCTCGAGGGTGGTGGAAGCGAGTTTGAGGTTGGAGGCGAGCTTGTTGGCTAGACGAGTTTGATAGACTGCGTAGGGATCTTGGAAGCTAGAGGGACGATAAAGGAATAGGTGAGCTTGGGGTGAGAGGGGAAACCGAGAGGGAAAAAGAGAGAGAGAGAGAGAGAGAGAGAGCGAAACGAACATCTCGATGTTGATGATCTTGATTTCTCGAAGAGGTCGATCGGTAGCTTTATCGGAAGGGATGGATTCAATCTTGTTGAGGACTTCCATGCCGCCTGGAGGAGACGAAACCGAAGGGAACGGGCGAGGGTGAGCGGGAGGAGAAAACGACGGGAAGAAGGAGAGATGGGAGGAAGATAAGGTGTAGAAACGAACCGACGAGACCTCCGAAGACGGTGTGCTTGTTATCTGAGAGTGTAGGGATCGAGGAGACAGCGCGAGTCAGGGAGAGGAGAAAGGAGGACGGGGGAGAGAATGGGAGAACGCAGGGAGTAAACGAACCAAGATGAGGAGTCTTCCTGAACGTCAAAAAGAACTGAGATCCGTTCGTTCCAGCTGTCGGCGACAAAGGAAAAGACAAAGCCGAGGAAGAAGAGAACGCAAGTCAGTCAGTTCACCGCCTCTCTTCTCCCCCCCTCCTTCACTTCCTCCCCCACCCAGAACTCACCTCCAGAATTCGCCATCGACATCGTCCCTCGTTCCTCGTGCTTCAACGCTCCCTTCAACTCGTACTCATCACGGAAAGGATGTCCCCAATACGAAGATCCTCCCTTCCCTGTTCCAGTTGGGTCTCCTCCTTGGACCCTGAGAAAGAAAGGAGATGGAAGAGGCGTCGGTGAGTCTGCCTCGCTGAGAAGGAAAGAGGAGGAGAAAGAGAGGGGGAAAGGGATGGAGGGACGGACATGAAACCTGGGATGTTTCGGTGGAAGATGGTGCTGCGAGGAAGAACAGGAGGGGAGGGAGGGAGGGAGGAGGGTGGGTGAGCGGGAAGAACGGGGAGGGAGTGAGAAGAAAGAACGCGAGAGACTCACTCATCGTACTTTCCGGCCTTCGCGAGCATGATAAAGTTGTAGCATGTCTTGGGAGCTTTGTCGCAGTGCAGCCTGTTCAGACGAAGTCGGAGCGAAAGTAAGTCCAAACTCGCTCGATGGAGGACGCGTCGCACATCTCGCTGCAAGAGAAGGATCGAAAGACTCACTCATAGTTCAACGATCCCATGTTCGTGTTGATCCTCAGGAAAGCCTTCTTCTTGACACGATCCTTCTCCTTAGCGGGAGCTGTGATCTCGTCGAACATGAACTCTTCTTCATCGATGAGGGCTCGTTCCGATTTGGTTTCGAGGTTCTCGGCGGTGGAGGTGAAGGAAGCAGCGGCTCTTCCGGTGGAGTAGGTGGCGGCGTTATCTGAGCAAAAGGATGGAAGATGAACAAGCTGCTATTTTGGTGCGAGGAAGGAGAGAAGAGACAGGGAGGAAGAGGAACGAACAAGGAGTCGTCGTGTCTCGGGGCTTAACTGCCACGACTCCGACCTTGGGTTTCGATCCAGAAGCCACTGGTGGGGGAGGCATGGGAGTGTTCTTAATAATAAAGGCACCCATTCGGATGAACGTTAGCTCTCAGCGTGGGAAATATGAGAGAGAAGAACAAAACTCGACTCACCTTCTTCGCGACCTCCTCCAAAATCCTCGCCGCACTCCCACTCGCCCCAACGTTGATCCCCGACAGCCTATTCACCTCCTCCGCCTCCACAGCCGTCTTCCCGGTCTTGACGTAGTCGAACTTGGTGAGATCTCGAGCAGAGAGGTTGTGTGGGTCCTGTGAACCAGACGCGTTCTCTTCGAGTCAGCTTGACCCTCTCCCTCTCCCTCCCCCCCCCCTCCCTCCAGGTTCTGCACTCACCTGAATAGTGACCAAATCCTTCCTCGTAAACGGCTCATCGTTCACCAAGTCTCTCCAACTCTTCGCCTTGATGCACAACCTCTCTATGCTTTCGTACGAGAAGACGTTCCCTGTGTTTGCGAGGAAGACGATGTGGGAGTGAGGACCGAAGGGTTTGAAGGTTACGGGATCGGAACAGATGTTGGAGGTGGTGTTTCGGAAGAAGTTAAGCTTGATGAGGTCGGAGGTGGAGAGAGGGCGGCCGGTGACGGGGTCTGAGAGGGAGGAAGGAGGGGAGGGAGGGAGGGAGGGAGAGAGGTGGTGAGCTCGGGAGAAGAAGTTTCGAGGTGAAATTGAGAGCAAGTAAAGACGAACTGGTTCCGTGCTTCTTGATGTAAGGAAGGATGTTGATGAGATCGAACTGTCGACGAGAAGCAAGGGAGGGAAGGAAGGAAAGGTCAGCTCGAGCTCAACTCCTTCCCCTCTCTCCTTCCTTCCTCCACACTCACAACGTTGGCGGTCCCATCTTCTTCCCTCACGGCCACAGGGACCACGAAAGGCTGCAGACTGAGAGCGCAGCAGTCGAAGGGCAGGCTCTGGAAGGCGTGCTGCCTGTCGAACGCAGAAGACAAGAAGAAGGTGAGAAAGGGACGGAGGAGGAAGGGAGGAGCTCGTCGTTGGACTGACCCTCTCTGGTTCTTGCCCTGGAAACCACCTGATCCTGCTGTGTGTCCACCGGCTGCATGCTCGGTGTGAGTGATGTACATCTTGTCCGTGTTTTTACCCATTTTTGCGAATTGTCGAGCTGAGAAGAGGAGAGAGTTGGAGGTGAATCGACCTGGAACTTCGCCCGAGCTTGGGCGAGTCGAATCGACTTACTTGACGACCAAGGGGGAAGAAAATCTTCAGACCGACCCTTCAAACAGGTTGATTAGCTTCCAAGCCTCCCATCTGACGGACCGAAAATATTTCCAAGCCAAAAGTGCCGTAGAAAAAGCCCTCTCCTCGCTCGTCATGAGCTTCCGCTGAGCTGTCAGCTCGTGCTCCCTCTCCCTCAACTTCGACTTGCTGGCAACCTCGCCGTCTTCCTCTTTTTGGCTTTCTCGAACTCTAGTTCTCTCGACCGGCTCCCCCATCGATGCGACTACCCACCTCTCTCCTCCTCCTGGTTTCGGCTCTCGTCCTGGACCGGACCTCTTCCGTGGAAGCCTTGTCGAGCGAAAGGAAGCTCGAGCTCAGGGAGGAAACAAGAAACCTGTTCAACCATGGATTCAATGCTTACATGCACAACGCTTTCCCTATGGTGAGCTCAAGTCTGATTCGTCTACTGAGCTCTCGTGTGGACGGGGAGGGGAAGTTGAGCTTGAAAGCGCCGACGGAGATGACCTTGAGCTCATCCTTCCCTCCTTCCCTCGACTCGTACGATCTCTTCGAGCAACGAGCCAGAGAGCTGACCCTTATTACCCACCTGTGTGTTAACTCTTCAGGACGAACTGCAGCCACTGAGCTGTCGCGGTAGAGGTCCAGATTCATCGTACGGTTCTCCTCGCTTCTTCATCGAGCTCGTCGTTTGACAAGCTGACCGATCCCTCCGCCTCTCCTCTTCTTTCAGCAACGATGGCTCCATCAACGACGTCTGCGGAGACTTCTCAATGACTCTAATAGACGTCATAGACACCTTTGTCGTCTTGGGAAATCGGACAGCGTTCGATGAAGGGTGAGTCTTTCAGCGAAGGAGAGAACAAGGGAGAGAAGAGCTCGAGCTGAAGTTGGTTGTTCGCCTTTCGCTTTGCAGAGTTCGGACAATCATCTCGACGGTCTCATTCAACAAGGATGTAAAGGTGCAAGGTGAAGAGCGTATCCCTACTTTTCCTTCATTGAGCTGAAGCTGACTTCTTTCCTCCTATCCCTCGATTCTCAGTCTTCGAAGGTACGTGCCCATCCTCCGTCTCGTTTACTCCTTTGTCCGAGCTGATCTTCTCTTCTCTCTGCACTTTCAGTCACGATACGAGGTAAGCTATACTATATCCACCCCTGCACCTCCTTGGTTTGAAAACTCTCTCTCTAATCGCATCTCGTTCTGTAGTACTCGGCGGTCTCCTCTCAGCACATACCTTCGCCTCTTCCTCGCCATCGAACCCTCGACCCGACTTCGCTCTCCCTTGGTACAACGGCGAGCTTCTCCACTTAGCAGAGGATCTCGGAAAGCGTCTACTCCCAGCTTTCAGGACTCTTACTGGAATTCCTTACGCTCGCGTGCGTCTTTCAGATTATCTCCTCTTGCACGCGTCGCGACTTTGAACATCCTCCTGACGCGTTCCTCTCTTTCTCCGACTTTTCTACGTTTTTTTTACTCTTCAGGTCAACCTCCGAAAAGGAGTCTCTCTTCACGAGACTGCAGAAACATGTACCGCTGGAGCTGGAGTACGTTATGTTTCCCTCTTCCTCCCCGTCCATTCATCTCTCCTTCCTCTCCCTCGACTCGTGCATTTTCACTTCTAACTTCGAAACCCTTCTATTTCTTTACTCTTTTCAGTCTCTGATCCTAGAATTTGCCACCCTCTCCCGCCTCACCGGTGATCCTCGCTTCGAACAAGTCGCGTCTCGAGCGTTTTTCGCTCTTTGGAATCGTCGATCTGCTTCTGGTTTACTTGGGAATGCGGTATCTGCTGGAACGGGGGTTAGTTATCCCCTTCCTTCGTCCTCCCTCGTGCCTTTCATCAATCCCCTTCCGGCTTATCTTCCGAAAGGATCCCAAACGCTGACACCCTCCGAACTCGTTCCAGGCGTGGATCGGTCCCCTCGTTTCTCACGTCGGAGCTGGGAGCGACTCCTTCCACGAAATTGCTCTCAAGGCTTACATCCTTCTGGGAGAGGAGGAGTATCATGATGTCTTTCAGGAGTCCTATGGTTCGTTTCCATTGTTCTTCCCCATTGAAAGTCGCGCCTCTCGTTTTCGTGCTCGAGCTGATCTCTTTCCTTCCCTTTCTTCTCGCCTTTCAAGCTTCGGTGATGAACCATGTTCGAGGAGAGGAGGGCTTTTGGGTGAGTACGCTGGACAAGTCCACATCTTTCTTTGAGCTTTGGCTGATCATCTCGACGCGACGCGTTCTTCTCTCTTTCCTTTCTTCCATTCAGTTCCGAGGCGCTCGAATGGAGGGAGGAGAGAGAGTTGGTCTTACGGTAGAGTAAGTCCTCGTCTCACACTTCCTCTCCCTCATCCAGACCTGAACTCGAGATTCCTTTCCTTCCTCTCAGCTCCTTATCAGCCTTCTTCCCGGGTCTCCAAGTCCTCTCAGGAGACGTCGCCAACGGGATCAAGTCTCATCTCGTCTGTGAGTCGCGTGTTCCTCTCCCTCCTACTCCTTCGTCTCGCTCACTCAGCGCTGATGCCTGTTGCTCGGCTCGTTTCCAACAGATTGGAATTTGTGGAAACGCTATGGAGGGATCCCCGAGAGCTTTCATATCGTCGACAAGAAGGCTGATAGCTTGAACTACCCCATCCGACCGGAGTTTGTCGAGTCGACCTACTTTCTCTATCGAGTGAGCATCGCCACGTCTCCTCATGCTCTCGTCGCATCTAAACTTTCGTTCGAAACTGACATCTCTCTCTTCTCGCCTCTTACTCGACAGGCCACCAAAGATGAGCTCTACCTTCAGTAAGTCTCACCTCCTTCTTCCGCTCCTCACATCGAGTCCAGTTTCGTCGCCTCAAGCTGACATCCATCTTCCTCTCGTCGTCCTCCAGAATCGGCGAGAGAATCTTACACGATCTCGCCGATCGAGCCAAGGTTCCCTGTGGGATCGCTTCCTTCAAGAATCTCATCACTGGAGAGCTCGAGGATCGGATGGAGAGTTTCGCTCTGTCGGAAACGCTGAAGGTGAGTCCGGCAAGGGAAGATGAGGGGAGGTTGGAGCGACGAATCTGAACGAACGCGTCGCGTTTTTGCCCGCGTCGCTTCTCGCCTACAGTACCTCTACCTTCTTTTCGACGAGGCCAACTGGGTCAACAAAGATGCCTCTAATATGGTTGTACGTACGGTCCCGTTCGAGAGTCGATCTCTCTCGATCCAGCGACGAAAACCGACCTTTCTTCCCCTCTTCCCCTCGCTTGCTTGCCATCTCAGTTCACAACCGAAGCTCATCTCCTCCACCTCAACGCGAGTTATCTTCACCCGTAAGTTTTTTGCTGCCTTTCCCTCTCCACCGTGTCTCCTCGCTCTCTCTCGTCTGAACCCCTCCCCTCCCTTTTCCCTCGTTACTTTCCTCCTCCCAGTGCCTCCCCAACCCGACGCAAACTCCGCTCTTCCGAGAAACTCGCCTGCATTCCCTATGCTCCTCATCACCTCTCCCTCCACCCACCTCACTACTCCTCGCCTTCCTCCTTCGGTCTCCAGGGCGGCATTCGAGGTCGTCCGGACTTTGACTTCGCGAAACAACTTTGTTTCCCGCTGGACCGAGTGGAGGCGGAGGAGACTTCAAGCGAGTGGGATGGAGCTCAGTACTGCGATGGATTGATCAAAGAGGAGCCTTATACTCTGGAGGTGGTGTTTACCATGGCGGACAATGGGCAAAAAATCGAGGAAGAGGATCCCTCGTGAGTCTTTTGCGTCCAGGTTCGAGTGGAGTCGGAAGTCGCTCGATTCAAGGAGAAAGCTGACCTCTTTTTGCGTCTTTATTTTCAGACCTGGACCCGAGAAGCTCTTGCGGATCGATCGCGGATACGTGTTGAAGAACGTTGCTGGAATGTGAGTTGGGCTCGCTCTGATTCTTCCGTCGATTCGTGACTTGCAAACTGATCTCTCTTCCTCTTCCATTCCAATTTCGAACAGCCGAGCTCAAGTCGCCAAGAGGATGGATGGAAAAGGATACGATGTCACCAAACGTGAGTTTTCTTCCCTCTCGCCGATCCCTGCTCGAGCCTCGAGACTTTATCTGACGCGTCTCCTTCTTTTTCCCTCCCTTCCTTCTCAGTCGGTCCCCATCGCGTCCGCTCTGGCCAGAAGATCTTCCTCACCGATCCAGACCTCAACAAAATGTACGACGAGCAGCTCAGCAAGCACTCCACCGGCTTACCTACTACCGAATCCCCCTCTTCCTCCGACTCGAACAAAGGCGCGTCTTCCTCGACTCCTCCTCCTCTCACCACCGCACTACCCTCACCTCCTCGAGACCTGATAGTTATGCTCAGATTCTCCATCGAATCATCCTCTGGAGGGACCGAAGTCTTTGCCCACGCTCGAGCAGGAACAGCCAGCTTCGGAGGAATCGTTTCTCCACCAACCTCTCTTCCCTCCTCGTCACCACCTCCGCCTCCAGCTCTCCTTTCAACAACCACCCCCTCCCTTCCACTGGTCCTTCCACCTTCACACCCCCTAAACAACCAAGGCTGCTCCCCTCTCTCCAATCCTCACTCCACCCCCTCCCTCCTTTTGCTCAAACGCGGTGGATGCACGTTCCAACGCAAACTCTCCCAAGCTCGCCTCGCTGGCTACGCAGGTGTGATCGTGTGGGAACCGGATGGGAGGAGGGAGCTCGTCAACCCTTCTGACGAGGAGGGCGTTGAGGATCAGCAGATCAACTCGGGAGGAGGAGGAGGAGGGGAAGTGCTGTTGTTTTTGCCTGGAGGAGTTGGAGCGATGGGAGCGAAGTTGGAAAGGAAGGTGATGGGGTTGGGAAAGAAGACCGGAAAGGAAGACGATGGGAGGGTGATGGTTAGTGTTTTGGAGGTTGGGAAGGAGGAGGGAGGAGAGGGAGAGGAGGAGACGGCGACGCGACCGAAGTACTCGTGGGCAGAAGACGGCAACGTAGATCTTAAGAGGGTGTTGTGGATCAATTCGCTGCCAGTGTTGAATGCGATGGTGGTAGGATCTGTTTCGGAGGTGTTGTGATGATCTTTGACTCGTTCGCTCATTCTTTCGTGGCAAGAGGGGAAGATGGGAAAGGAACGAGCAAAGAGAAAATCGTGAATCGTCGTTATTTGTAGCTATAGGTTTCCTTCCACTGCCGCCTCGGTCCTCAGGAGCCTCTCACACTACTCCTGGTACGCTCTCAATGGGTCTGCAGATCAACGGGCAGCCTCAGGTTGAGCGGAAGTTGGCTGAAAAGCGAAAACCAGGACGCGTCAGATTTGAAGTGTCCGGGCGAGCGAGATCGAGTAAGAAGAAGAGGAAAATATTCTCACGTGTTCCGAGATAGGATCTGAATCCACGAAATCAGGCAAAGCGTGCGTCGACGAGTCGCGAAGGTAGCTAGGAAGCTGTCCCTCCGATTCCTCTTCCGCGTATCCTTCGTCGGCGAGAGCGTCGAGTTCTGCAATACGAAAGGAACCCAAAAGTGGCGAGGTCAGGGTCGGTTCCCGAGATATCTCCAACGTAATGCGAGAGCGAGGAAATCGAGTCGACTCACCAGCCTGCAGATCCGACTCGTCAATCTCGTCAGGAACTCCATAACTCCTCCCCAGCGACTCCTGGATCTCGTTCGCCTGATCGATCAAGTCCTCCATATCGTAGTGGATGCTCTGCAAGACCATCAAGAGCGACATCGAAAGCAGATGGTCAGGCCAAAACGAAGCGAAGGGGAACGGAGATGAGGGGACGTGGAGGTTGAAGGGAATAGCAGGAAACGAACCTCGATCTTGTCGATATCAATCCCCTTGTACTGCTTCTTCATCTCCTTGTTGGCTGACTTCATAGCGTCCACGGTGGCCATCTAATTTGGAGCCCAAAGACGCAGAAAGAAAGGTGAGCTCGAGCTCAGATGACGAGGAAGCGAGCGAACAGAAGCGACCGAGGAGGACGAACGGTGTTCCTCAAGTTCTCAGTGGTCATAGCGGCTTGTTCCATGTTGAAGGTCTGTGCACGAAAGATCGCAACGAGCGAGGTCAGCTCGAGCGCTTACGAGAAAAATGGAGAGATTCGAGAGGAGGAAGGAGCTCGAGGAGGAAGGGGAGGAGAGGTCTGGGACTGACCTGCTGCTGCAGCTGTTGGAGCTGCTGCTCGTACATCCGTTTCTGCTTCAGGACTCCGATGGCACGTTTTTGGATCGCTCCCTGTGACCATCCCAACCAAAAGAAGGAAGAAGGAGAAGAGAAAGTCAGTCGACGAGCTTGCGGTTGTTGAGCTCGGCTCCACCCGTTTCCTTCCTTTCCCTCCCTCGTCTCATCCCACATGCTCTCGCGAACTCTGAGCAGCACCATAAGGAGCAGCACCAGCATCTTCTCCAGCTCGAGAGAGTCCTGAGTTTCTGATAGATAAAGAGAGAAGAGAGCTCAAACTGACCTTGCCAGGTCCTTCCCTCATCTTGGCCATCTGATCCCTGTACCGCCCAAGCTCAGCATCAAGCTTGCGAACCTTCACTTCGATAGTCCCTATACGAGTATCAGTCTATATCCAAAGAGCGCACAGAAGTCAGCGGGGAGAAGGGGGAAGAGCAAGAGGAAGAGGAGGAGGAAGGGAGGGCAAGGCTGACCGAAGCGATGGCGTCCGTCAGGGTCGGTTTCGGAGTCGCTTTGCTGTTTCCAAAGAGACGGTTCATAGTGAGGTAGGAGAAGAGAGGTCTGTTGTATTGGGTGGAGAAGAAGAAGGGGGTGTTTGGTTTGGAGGGTGGGTACTGGGTGCTGGATGGGGAAAGGGAAGGAGAGCTGAGAACTGTTCGAGCTCGCTTCGAGCTTTCGGACAAGCGTCTCGCTCGCCTCACTTCGCGACATCGTACAGAAGTCGTTCGTTTTCATCAAGATCCGAGGCAGCCTCAAATCCTTCTAGACGCATCCGTCTTCTTCACCTGACTCAAAACAGACTCTGCGTTCCTACTCCCGACCCGGTAGCCGATTCGATTGCTGTGAGCCATCGATTCCTTCAGGTGGATCTGCGCTTCGTTCAACTTGCCTTCCATCTACACAGACGAAGTAAGAAGAGCGCGAAGGTTAGCCTAGATATTTAGCAAAGACCGAAAACGAGGTCTGAATGAGGCGAAGGAGGGAGAGAGAGACGAACCGAAGCCAGCACTCCAAGGTTGAACAACGCGACGGACATCACTCGATCGCACATCTTCTTCGTCTCCTCCTCCTCAGGAGTAAGATCGGGATTTCCTCTCATCCTGAGGAGATCCTGAGATGCGTGAGCTGCTTCGATGGTCTCGACGGCCTTGGACCCCCAGATGGAGGCGGTGGCGAGGTTCTCAGAGGTGGGTCGTGAGGCGAGGGAGTTGGCGAGGTTGGTCATGAGCTGGAGGAGAAGAAGACACTGTCGAGTCAGTAAACATTCCACGGAGAATAGATGGAGAATTGAATACTGACTTGAGCGGCTGAGAAAAGGAGAAAAGCAAGAGGGAAAAGTAGTGAGAAGCGCGAGAGACGGAGGACGCGTCGAAGAAAAGCAATCGAACTCACCTCGACAACGATCGTCAAGAGGTGGAAGAGGCACGTCCGTAGCGAGAGATCCAGGATCCGTCGGTGGTAAGGTGACGTTGATGGCGTGGAGGTAGAGTGCACTCGCATAGCTGGAGGAAAGCGAAACGAAAAGAAAGACGTGAGGTTCCGTCAGATCGCGTTGACGAAGAAGGAAGACATGGACGGAAAAGTCAGCCTATGGACTTACTCTGGATTACCGGTTCTGGTGTAGTATGCAGCGAGGTTTTCACAGCACACGGCGACGTCCGTCCGACTGACGAGAAGGAAGGAGAGGGAAGGTCAGCCTTCGGACTACAGTTCTCGATCCCCGCTCCTGCATTCCCTCCTTTCTCCTCCCTCTTGCTGTGAATTCGAATCAGCGAGAGACTCAGAAGAGACAGCACTCACGAAAGCCATCCCGGCATCGGCAAATCTTCCCACCCAGCAGTGTTCCCTCCCTGCTCCTCGATCTTCGACTTCGCCTGCTTCCTCGCCTGCACCACCGCTCTCAAAGCATCCTCCAACGCCTTCGTCAAGTACAACTCCTCCTCATCGATCCTCTTCAGCTTCTCAGCAACCTCGCCCAGCTTGCACAAGATAGCGATCCGTCGTTGTCGTTCTGGACCGGTGAGAGGGAAGGGCGAGGAGTCGATCTCGTCGAGGGCTGAAAGGAGGACTGGTCGAGCTCGCTGAGGAGCGAGGGCATGGGTGATGAGGAGATCGGCGTATGAGCTTGCTAGTCCGGTGATGTGAAGGAGGGAGAGTTTGGGTCGGGTTTCGGGGGAGAGGGCTTGTTGGTAGGCTCTGAGGAAGGGGAGAAGAGGCAAGAAGCAGGGGAGATGAAGGTGAGAAGAAAGGACCAGCCAGCTCGCAAAGATCTCGTCCTCCTCGATAACTCACGTTCTCCAATGACCTTCAGCCCTGGGCCATTCCTCCCTTCCTTCGTCTCTGATAGCGTTTCGAAGGCCGTCTCGGAGCTCTGGAGGCCAAACGGTGAAGAGCTGGGGAAGGGAGAACGGGAGGAGAAGGAGTGGAGATGGTGAGTTTGATCTCTCTCTAGAGCGTATGAAAGGAAGCGAGAGGGAGGAAGAATCAAAAAGAAAACGTACTGCTTCCAGATCGTACCTGTTTCGATTGCGAAAAGAAAGAGGTGAGCTCGAGAAACAGGCGATCTGTGAGAGAGGGAAGGAGAGGTCGAGCTCACGCCACCTTCACCGCATAAGCAGCCGAGCCGATGACCATACAGCCCACGATGAAGGCTGTTCGACGGAAGCTAGCCTTCGCATCTGAGATGAGTTCAGCCTCAGTTGGCATTCGAGGCTTGTAGCGACCCACAGCGTCGCGCGAGGAGGGGGGAGTGGTGCCGAGGGAAGATGGGGAGGAGGAAGGAATCGGAGCGACCTGAGCTGCAGGAGGAGGAGTAGAAGAAGGGGTGGCAGTAGAGTTGAAGCGTTGGGGAGATAGTGGCAGAAGGCGTGGTGGAGGCGGGAGGCGGGAGAGAAGACGAGCTGTAGGTCGAGAGAAGGACATGGTGGTGGTTGAAGTGAGCGGAGGAACGCGACGACGTTCTTCCAAAGAAGACCATTTTTGAACTTCTCCCTCCAACCTTCAGCATCTCAAGAGTCCTGAAAAGTCTTCCTTGTCCTCTTCTCTACTCATCCTAGCAACATAAATCTTCGCCTGAGTCGGAGAAGGTTAGCATATGAGCTCGGAAGCTCGACCCTCCCCTCCCCTCCCCCTCGCCCGATCAGCCCTGCGCTCCTTCCCCTTGTCTCTGCCGTCTCGCCCGACCTTTCTGAGTGGACAAACTTTCTTCTTCACCACGCGTTCGCTCCATGACTTCTACCGAGAGGACAACGACCAAACGCTGAACCTTGCTTCCTGCTCTACGAGATTTTCAGAGCCTGCTTTTCTCCGCCAAAAGAGTCGACGACGCGGTCTTCCCTCCGCTTAGACTCATTCCTGTAGCTCCCGGACCCTGCCTATTACATACGGTTTGTTTCAATCACCGCCCTGGAATCTGTTCCAAGCTCCAAATCCCGCCAAACAGAATCCAAGCAGCTGGGAAATGGAAGTGGACGCCGAGAGGACCTTCGCCTTCACCTGTCCGTCAACCACGACCCTCGTTTTCTCCCTCCAAATCCTTCCTCGTCCCTCTTCTCCCCCCGACCACCACACGCCTCTCGCCTTCATCCATCATGCCCTTCGTCGAGATTCCTCCTTCGTCCAACTCGCTAGACACGGCCCCTCTACAAGTCCACTACCAGATCAGCACTCCAACTGAAGCAGTCGCTTCCGCCATCGATCCTTCTCTCCCAGTCGTTCTCTTCCTCCACCCACTCTTCTTTGCCGCCGAGTGAGTCCTCCATCATCTCCTTCCATGCTACTGCACTTTTCTTTCGCGTCGTTCGAGACTGGGGATGGGAGTGGAGGAGTGAACGAGTGAAGGGAAACGGTCAAGCTCATTCAGCCCTCCGACGTCCATCTTTCCTCTTTCGCAGAACGTTCAATGATCAGTTCGGCTCTCCAGCCCTCCGACAGTTCAACCTCATCGGAATGGACTTCAGGGTTCACGGCTCTACTCGTGGGGAGGTGTGGAAGGGCTTCAAGCTGGAGGATCTGGGGGACGACGTATCTCGCTTCATCGTGAGCTTCCTTCCTTCTCGATCTAACGTCCTTAGTCTCGTATCTAATCGTCTGCCTTTGGCCCCCAGACCGCTCTCAACCTTCCTCCCGTCCACGTCGTCGGTCTTTCTCTCGGAGCTTCAGCTGGTAAGTAAGAAAGCAAAGCAAACCCGTCTTCCTCGAACCTTGAGCTCGAGCTTGACCTTGCTCGACGCTTCTTCCCATTGACGACCGCCGAAGCTGACCGCCCGCTCTTCCATCTTCTTCGCATCTTTCCTCTCTCAGCTCTCTGGCTCTCCATCAACCACCCTTCACAAGTTGCCAGCGCTTCCATCATGTCAATCTTCACTCCCACAGAGGTGAGTCTGATCGACCTTCGCGATCGACTTCCCTTTTCCTCGCCCTTCTCCCGCCCCACATTCCTTTTCATCTCCATTCAATATCTGACCTGGTGTCTCCCTTCATTAATTCCCGGTGGCTGGTCCCTGTAACTCTGTCTCGTCACTCCTTTCTTCTTTCCCCCACTCTCCCTTGTTCTACATCCTCCCTCGTCGTTTCTTCAAAACGAAACAGCTGCCCGAGGTCGCTGCTGGACGAGCCGAGATCGCGAGGGCCTGGCTAGATGGTGTCGAGTGAGTACCAGCTACGTTTCTTTCTGTCCCTCTGCACTTCTTTACCGCCAGGGATCGAGCCGGCTCGCTGAATCCAGTCGAGAACGGAAAAGAAGACGACGCGTCGAACCGAAACCTCCTGGAAGTAAGAACTCTTTGCTGACTCTGTCGCCGTCTTCTTGCTTTTTCTTATCACAGAGGAAACGATATGTCGGCATACAACGACGCTGCTTTCGGATCCATACAACTCTTCTTCGGAGACCAAAGCATCGACAAGGCCAGAAGGTGAGCTCTCGACTGCATGCACTCTCCCTCAATCGTCGAGGCTGTTTCAGCTCCAAGTTAATCATGACGTCTCCCCTTCTTCAGGCTCACTCAGTACTACTCGATGGAACAAGATCTCAAGCAATGGGACGATGCTCCTTCTGTGGGTCTTTGTTTCCCTTCCCCTCGCGAGCGAGACCGATTGAACTGATCCTCTTTTCCTCTCGATTCTCCAGTGTGAACGAATCAGGATCATGGGAGTCGATACCGTCGTTACGCGAACAGTATTCACTACTTCGGAGCTTGCCAAAATCACCGCTCCTGTGCTCGTCATCCACGGAGAGAACGATCTCGCCTGTTCGCAACGACTTCTATAGCTCTCTTCGTTCCGTTCTAGCTCGATCGACACTGAACTCTCTCTTCCCTCTCATTCACAGACCCTCCGTCTACAGCCACCGATCTCAAGAACCTCCTCGATGAGGCTGGCGTCAGGAGGACGCAGCTTAACATCATCCCAGACGCGCCTCAGTTCGTATCTCTCCTCTTCGCTCGTTTCCTCTTCCTTTCTGTGTCCTGATCTCCTCTTCCCCGTCGTTTCCTCCCACGCATAGCTTCTGCAGTGTTCACGCTGCGAAACAGTAAGCCCTCGCCCTTCCTTGCCTCTCTTCTGGCTCTCGTCGCTGATGCCCTCGTTTCTTCCTTCTCGTTTCCAGAATCAACGCGCTGCTCGCCTCCTGGGTCATCTCCAACATGCCATCCGACTCAAAACCTCTCACGATCCCTACGGATGTTGTTTCTCCTTGGCAGGACGGTCTCTACCCCGCTGACGATCCTGCAGAGTCTGAGGAAGAGGAAGACGAGGAGGTGGAGGAAGACGAGTAGGGCTATCGTAGTTTTCGACGCTGTTCTTTCTTTATTTCTTGTACTATACCCCTTTAGTGACATTATTGTACCTCTGCCGATACACCCTACCTGCTCATATTTCAATATCTCTGATCTCGATTTGTCGGAAAGTGTCGAGGAAAGAGACCTGAGCTCGCGAGCGTTCCTCCAACTTCCAACACTCTTGGATGCGAATCAGCTTCCCCAAGATGACCCTCTCCTCTTCTTCCACCTCCTCAGCCTTTCGGGACGTCGAACGGATGTATAAAGGTCGGGTCCATCCCGACGACCTCAAGAAACGATCTTCGAAAGCTCGCAAAGGATGGAGGCCCTCGCTCGAGGACGTCTTCGACCCTCGGACAGCCAGAGCTCTCTCTCTTCCCGCTGAGCTTCACCAAGTGGGAGGAGGATGGAGCGAAGCCAGAAGAGATATGGAAGTCTTCTCTGTTGGAAAAGAAGCCAGTTCGACTACAGCTTGGGCTTTCAAAGACGTTCCTGGTGAGTCGAACGAGCTCACTTCCCTTTTCTCCTTCCTTCCTTCTGTTCTCCTCTCGTCGTGCGGTCTCCCAGCCTCGGTCCAAAGCTGACTCTGGTCTATTCGACATCTAGGCCTCGTTGTTCTCCCCTCCTACTTCTCCCCTTCAGCTCAACGAGCTCTCATCCGCTCCTGCCTTGCAACCCACACCATCCTTCCCAACCAAACCAACCTGGACACCCACTTCCTCCTCCCAGAACAAGGACTCTGGTCAGCTTCCATCAACAATCCAACCCTCTCAGTGCCCACCAAAGCATCTCTCATCGACTCTCCTTCCGAACGGGACCCATCCAAGTTCGTGAAGGAGGGAACCGGTCGAGTACTTGTCGACAATGCTTGCGGAGAGGTGATGGGATCGATCGAGGACATGAAGGCGAGGGTCCTGCTCGAGGTCGAGCCTAGTCAGAAGCTGAAAGCTAAGGAGGCTGGGAAGCTGATGAGAGATCTGAGGTGGACGAACATCGGGCTGTTCTACGACGTGAGTTCCTGCCTCTTCTCAAGAGAGCACGGCGAGGGGAGTTGAACGCGAGCTGATCACGTTTCCTTCCTTCGTTCTCGTCGTATGTAGTGGACTTCGAAGTCTTACGACTTCAACCGACCGATACCGTTCCCCAAGGATCTCTCGGTGATAGCGAAGGAGATTGTGCGGGAGGAGATCGATTGGAAAGAGGTTTACGCTTCGGTCGCTCCTCCTCCCGAGGGCGAACCTCAGATTGGGTGGGAGTCTTGGGGAGATTATGGTCCGTTTGCTTCTTCAGTCCTCATCTAAGCCTTGGTCTAACGTCTCGCTCGCTGCTGGTCTGCCTTCCTTCTCCAGAACCCGACGCTGGAATCCTCAACTTCTACTCACCTGGTTCGTCTCCCCTTTCCCTTTCCCTTCGCTCTTCTTTCCTTCGTTCGCTAACAATGTTTTATCTTTGCACTCCATCAGACGACACCCTCATGGCCCACGTAGATCGATCGGAGCTGGATCCTCATCGTCCCCTGGTCTCAATCTCGTTCGTTTCTTTCCCCCTCGTCGCGTCTCTTTCGATGGCTCTCCCCTGAATTCTTCACCTTCCGCTTTCCAGTCTCGGCCTCTCCGCAGTATTCCTTCTCGGAGGAACCACGAGGAACTACACACCACTTCCTATCCTTCTTCGCTCCGGAGACGTCGTCGTGATGTCGGGACCTGGTCGACGGTGCTATCATGGTTCGTTCTTCTCTCTCGCTTTTTCTTCTTCTTCTTCGCTCTCGCCCATCTCTGACGCCGTTGCCGCTTTTTCGAATGGCAGGAGTACCCAGGGTGCTGGATGGAACGCTCCCTGATCATCTCAAGGCTGCAGCAGAGGACGAGGGAGATTGGAACGGGTTCGCTGAATATCTCGAGACGACGAGGTCCGTTCTTTTTCTCCTCTCCTCCTTCCCTTCTCGCCTTTTCTTCCTCTTTTGCGATCAGTCTCGCTGATCAGTATCATCTTCTCTTCGGTTCCCCAGGATCAACATCAACGCTCGCCAGGTCTTCCCAGGAGGATGGGATCAGTCCAAGACGACGCTCGATCCATGACGCGTCGCGCTCTTGTCTCTCTTGCTGGTAAAGAGAGTGAACGATAGTGAAAAGTTTTCAGAGAATTCTGTCCGGGGCACAAGGATGATCGTTTGCCTCTCTTTCGAGCGCTTTTCTCTCCTCCCCCTAGCAGCCCATGCGTGCGTTCCGAAAGTCTTGTATTTCCGCACAGCAACAAATGTTACACCAAATTATGTAGTAGTCTATGATTTTTAAGGGAGGAAAAGAAAGCGAAAACGAAGGAGGAAAGCCTACAGCGTGAAGGAAGAAGAGACCAGAAAAAATTGGAGAGGAGAGCGATTTACTTCCGCTCCTTCATGACGAAGATCACTCCCATTACCGTGAGGAAGAGGTAGCCAATGAAGAAGATGAAAAGAACGATGACGTCTCGATAGTAGTTGTTTGCGAATCCGAAGAGCTGGAAGGAGATGCGAGGACGGAGGGAAGAAGAAAGGAGGGCCGGTCAATCGAGGGTTCTCTACTTCTCTGCGAGCTTCGAGGTAGCAGACTCACCATCTGCATGATGAGAGTTGCGTTGGCAATGACGGGGACGCCTGAAAGTTCAGAAGAAGGAAGAGCGAGTCAGATGAGCGAGCTGTGGCAGGGAGGGAAGACGAGACGCGTCGACTCGCCTGAGAGTGAGTCAACGATTTGAAGCCCGGAGTTGACCTCGTTGACCGACAGGGCCTCTAGACAGTATCCGAGAGTATCTGTGTCGAGTTTGAAGGAAGGAAGAGGAGAGGGGTCAGAAAGAAAAGTTGGAGTCCTCGAGTCGGAAGAAGAGGATCGAACGCTCACCGAAGTATCGAAGCCATCGGAGCACGGGAGGGATCTTGTTCAGGTTAATGAAGAACCCAGCGTAGACCAGCTGTTTTTGAAGAAAGAGTAGTCAGCGACGCGGCCAGTGCGAAGCGAGGATGGAAAGGAGCGGAAAGAAGACGAACGAGGTACAGGTTGTAAATGGAGCATAAGAGGATGGCAGTCCCAGCACCAGAGACAACGACGGCGATCAGGAAGTTGAACAGGGCCATTCCGAGCGCGTAGACTGGGAGAAATACGAGCGAAAAGGAATCAGTCTCGTCGCGTCGAGGGATTCGTTCCTTTCGGTCGCAGCTCGTTTTGAGACTCACGGATCAAGATGAGCTCGAACTTGAAGTAGTTAGCAGCATGAGGTTGAAGCCCGGCCATCCAGTAAGTGATGGTCGAGAGGATGATGGTGGGGATGAGTCGGAGAGGGATGATGTCGAAGAAACACCTCGCAAGAAGCCAGGCCGAGGGGCTGCAGGGTTTCGAAAACGCATCAAACGGGGTTAGATCCCTTTTTAACTGCCAGAAAGTAGAGAGAAGGTGACGTACGAGTAGTAAGAAGCCGATCGCTCTCGAAGGAAGAGAGGTCGAATGGTGATGAGGTTGTAGAGAGCACTGGAAAGTGAAAGAAAGAAACGAAAGGTTGAGTCAGAGTGAAACGATTCAGACGAGGCGAAGGGAGAAAAGCCAAGAGCCACTGACCTGAGCGAGGAAAAAGCGATGAGAGCTCCTAGGAAGAACAAGGTACCAATTCGGTTTTGGAATCCCGAGATCGTGAGATCGACCTGAGGAGGGGATGGAAAAAGACGCGACGGATCAGCGACGCAGTTCTCGATCTCTAGCCTGTTCCTCTCCCCAGGATCCGTGCAAGCTCTCGGGACTCACTTGGTAGTAGAGTCCTCCGGATCCAACACCTGCGACAATGGCCACAAGCGTGTGAGCGAGGACCAGACTCTTGTCTCTTCGAATCGTCCTCCATTCCCTTCCACAGAGGATCTGGAACTGAGTGAGGAAGGATGAGACGGGCTTGAGGGTCGGCTTGAAGTTCGTAGGGATGATGTCGTCGAACTGAGAGGATCGGTGGGTCGGCGAGGGGTCGTTTTGCGAGGAAGGAGTGTCGTTTCGGTGGAGAGTGTGGATCCCGAGGACATCCGCGTCGTCGCTCGTAGGGATCGCGGACTTCTCGAGGTTGCTATCGGTTGTTCGATGAAGGAAAGCTCGTCGAGAAGGAGGAGGGTTGTTGAAGGTGGTCATGGACGAGGAAGAGGGGAGAAGGTCGGGGTTTCCCTCCGACGCGATCTCGAGGAGCTGAATTTGGGTGGGTAGGAGACGACGCGAGAGTCAGCTACAGCACTCAAACGAAACATTTAGGGGAGGGCGAAAAAAAAGAACGTACGTAATCGGCGACGTTGTATCCGAGTGGTAGAGCTGGACCTCCTCGATGGACGAAATGGTCGACGGGAGCGTGACCTCCGTCTCCGTTGTAGAGTTGCTTTCCCTGAGCTAGGACGATGATCGAGTCGAAAGAGAAATAAATTTTCGAAGAGGGTTGATGAATGGAGGCGATGCTAGAGGTGTGGAGGGATATTTCAGTCAGCTGCGACGCGAGAGGGTTCCGAAAGAAGGAAAGAACGCGAACTCACACAGTCGTGGGATTAACGGTGTCGTGGGCGAGATCGCGAAGAACGGAGACGACCTTAGCTGCTGAAACGGAGTCGAGTCCAGAAGTGGGTTCGTCCTGTTAATCGAGAGTTGAGTCAGCGGAAAGCCTTGAGCGAAAAGAAGATGAGCGAAACTCACGAGCAACAAGATGTGCGGCTTCGCGACCAGCTCCAGACCGATCGAAACCCTTCGGACCTCTCCTCCGCTGATTCCCCTTCGGTTTCCATCCCCGATCGTCGAATCTGCGATATGCGACAAGCCGAGCTGGGAGAGGACTTCCTCCACTCGAGCTTCCTTCTTTTCAACGGGCATCCACTCCGGAAGACGAAGTCGAGCGGCGAGGAGGAGTGCTTCACGGACGGTGGAGGTCGGGGAATGCACATCGGTCTAAGGGAGGAGAAAAGGGGAAGGAGGTCAGTTGGCTGAGACTTCTTCGAATCGGACGGGAGGAGAAGCCTTTGCCGCGAGCGGGAGCGTCGACCTCCTCACCTCCCCCTCGATCTCTCTTCCAGAACCCTAGTGCTCACCTGATCAACGTATCCCAATCTCGGCCTGAAAGTATCCTTGTTTCCCTCCTCCTTCTCTGAAGAGGTCGTGAAGAATGTGACTTTTCCGGTCACCTTACCCGATTTCGTGCGACATGCGAGGAGATCTATGAGGGTACTTTTTCCAGCCCCTGGAGAGCCAAAGAGAAAAGATAGATGAGTTAGCTCGAATCCTTCTTCTCGACTCAATCTTCAACACGACGACTGACCAGAAGGACCGAGAACAGCAACCAACTGCCCAGGCTCGACACGTCCCTCTCCCCCAGCCAGAATCGTCTTCCAACCACCGTTCGACTTCCCAGCAAGACCATCCTCGACCATGGTCCCCGATTTCTCCTTCTTCGAGCCGAATCCGAGCCTCTCCAGTCCCATGCCGTTCCCAGCCGTCTTGATCTCGTATCCGACTCCACTCCAATCGACTCCGACCCCGGGTCTCTTCTCGTCCTTCCCTTCCATCGAGGCTCGAGCCTTCTTTTGAGCGATGAATCCCCTACGAAAAACACAGGTCGACGTGGATTAGTATACTTTCGCGAGCAAGAAAGCCAATTCGCGAGAGGAGGAAGAAGCGCGAGCGAGGCTCACCAAACGAGTGCCAGCAAAGCTATACCGACGATAGCTCCGACGACACAAAGCCCAGCGATGACTCCGCTCGAGAGATCGGATTTGCTGACGACGGTGAGAGCGACGGTGCCAGAGAGGAAATCGATGTTGTTCTGGGAGATGCACTCGCCGAAGGAGCAGCCTGAGAGAGCGAGACCGGCGGTTCCGAAGGTCTGGGAAAGAATAGAAGAGTGGAAAGAGTGTTAGTACAAATGAAGAGAAAGAAAGAAGCGAAAATTACGAGACGAAGGAAGGAAGAGGACGGAAAGAAAGAACGTACGTTGACCAAGAGGGTTTGCTTGAAGGCACAGGCACCTCCAGTAGCATCACACTCGATGACGAGTTCTCCAGTGAGAGAGTTGACGGTCTTGGTGATGTCCGTGACCTGAAGAGGGAGGAGGAGAAAAAGGAAGAGAAGAAACGACGCGTCGAAGAGCGGTCAGAGTGAGTCTTTCTCAGTCGCTCGAACGTTCCCCGCGGAAACATCGCTGGAAGTTGTCCCGAGATCTATAAAAACTCACTCCTGAACAGAACCCCGTCCCCGGGATGCACGTACACTCCAAGTTTTGGCAAGTCCAAGTCGATGAGTTTCCCGTCGCCGTCGCAGAGAGCGTCTGGTTGCAGGAGTTCGCTTTGCAGAAGAAGGTTTCGATATCTGCAGGAACAAGGGCAAGAGGAAATATGTCAGTTGAAGAGAACAAAAGGAAAAGTGGAGAGGAGAAAGGATGGGGAAGAAGAGGACGGAAGAAAGCGAAGTTCTGGGACGCGTCGGATGATAATTGGACGAACCATCGTAGAAGAGCTGAGCGTACACCGTCGAGTTCTCTCCAGGCGAGGTGACTCCAGGGATGGGACTGAGGCTGGTATCGATGGTCCTTGAGATGGCGAGCCTCGATGATTTAGGGAAGAGAGTTTGGAGGAGAGGAGTCTGGAAGTGAGAAAGCGATCGATCAGGACGAAATTCGAGGACGATTTCCCCTCAGCTCATCACAGTCGATATATCGACATATATCACTCACAACGACGTCGCAGATCATCTGTCCAGCGGTGTAGACTCGAGGAGACCGGCTGCAGACCATCGAGTTGTTGGCGACCTGTCCAGCCGAAAGAAGGCTCGAGGACGTCTGAGGAGTGTATCCGGAAGCGTTGTAGGCGACACCACAGGCGATACCGGTAGCACAGACTGCGAGAAGTAAGAAATGGAAGGGAAGAGTCAGTTGTATATCGGAGAACACCAAAAGCAAAGCCAGCGACGCGGGAGGCTTCGTGGGAAACGAGCGCCTCTTTCCTCCCTTCTGAGACCAGATCGTGAGCTCGAGCTTCGAGATGAGCGAGAGTCTTCCATTTAGTATACAGGTAGGCCTTGAAGGAACATCTCCTCGACCCAAGTTGAGAGGATCTCCCCTCATCTCGGCTCCCAAATCTCCCCACAAACCAACGTGCCCTGGCTTCCTCGGACTTGTACGAAAGGACCCACCTACACATCCTGGTCCTCCCCAGCCCTCATCACAAGCGCAACTCGCCACGCTTCCGTTCGTAGCCACGGCTCGTCCCGATCCAGATCCTGCGAAGAGATTCGAACCACAGACGGGTTTGGAGCAATCCGTCGAGCCGAACCCGGCGACACACGAACAGCTCTCTCCACTCGAGGAGAGCGAGGAGTACTGAGAGCACTCGAGAGCCGAGATCACCACGGGCAGCGATAGAAGAAGGAGGGGTAGAAGAGGGAGCCTCATCGTTGAGGAAGAGGGGTTGGCGAGAGAAGGAAGGAAGGGAAGGAAGGGGGGTGTGACCGTTGGAGGGAAGGAGAGAGGAAACGCCTCGTGAAGTGAGTCCTCGATCCCTTCTCGTATGTTTTTGGTTCCTTCCTCCTCCTTTCCCTTGTTTTCCTCGGCTTCTTCTTCTCGACTGTTCATTGAATTTCCGATGAATATGCCCCATCGTTTTCATATACTCTAATGGAGCCAGGAGAAGCGGAGGGAAGTCCTGTAGATATCACAGATCAAACCACTACTTCCCCCCCCACTCGAAATCGAAAACTGAGTGAGCTCACCTCTCCTTCCTCGTCGTGAGACCTTCCGTCCGATTCTGAACCTCAGAGCTCTCCGGGACCCATATTTTCTAGGATATCGAGAGCTGCAGAATGGTAATAGCACGCTGGAAGGTGTTTTGGCTCCGTATATCTGCAACGGAAAAGCTGGCCGTTCTTTCGCGTCGAACTCGACACTTCCTCTTCCTCTCCCCCACCCGTTCCTCGAGTTCGCATCCCTTCCCTCCTCTTCTCCTACATCAAATCTTCTTTCCGAGATATCCCTTTGTCTACTTCCGAGATCATACAAAAGGACCAATCCTCACGCCCTTCCTCCTCGCTCATTTCTCCCCAAAGATCTCAAAGAGAAGATGGCAGAGTCGAGACGAAGGATCCCAGCGTCGAGGTCCTCTTGGTTAGGACCCTTCGAGGGTCTTCTATCGTCTAAGTTGGGGTAGAAGCTTTTCCGTAAACTCCTGAGCTGCAAAGGAAGAGCAGTGAAGAAAGGACGACGAGGGAGAAAGTGGAGGACGCGTCGCGTCGATCTTCCCCCCTCGTCTCCATCCCTCCACAGTTCGGAGCGAGACCATCGATCATCAATCTCACTCAAGATAGGAGAAAGCAAAAGTAGCAGTGGGTTGACCGAGCGTCGAGACGGGGCGCGTGCAGTACAAAAAAAGAAGCTGCTTCGTGAGAGAATAACGAGAGCTATGTACTGTAGGGTATGAATAGATCTATAAGGTTTTTGGGTCTGGGATTGATGTGAGGTAAGGGATGTGTGTGTGTGTTCCGCGAGCGAGCAGGAAGTGGATAGGGAGAGAGGGGAAATAAAAAGCAAACGAAACGATACGAAACGACGGGCGACGAACGAAGAAGAACCAAGGAAGACGAGACGAGAGAGAGAGCAGGGAAAGTCTAGATTCGTTCAAAGCGCCACCCTCCTTGCCTTCTTCTGTTTCTCCTGGAACTCGATGCTGCGAAGAATGAAACAAGAAAAGCGGAGGACGAAGGTCAGAGACGGACTGCGAGAGACGCGTCGTTCTTGAAAGAGAGAGAGAACGTACTAGGCGTATCCGGCTCCTCCAGCGAGAGTGAGGACAATTCCGAGCATGTTTGTTGGCTGTGAGAGGATGAAGAAAGAGGGCGAGAAAGGTGAGTTTGAGGGAGGAGAGGGAAAGGGAGGGAAATGGGAACGAACGTTGATGGAAAGGTCGAAGATGATCACTGCTAGGACGATGGTGAGGACTTGTTTCACGTTGGCTGCGGTGAAAATAGATAGAGAGCAAGAGTGAGTAAGAAGGAGAAGAAGAGAGAAGAGAGTAGGAGGGAGAGAAACGAACCAGCGACGGCTGCGAAGGAGAAGAACGAACGAACGAACGCGTCGACAGAAATCAGCAAACGCTTCTTGACGAGCATCGAGACCGAGAGTTTCCAAAGAAGGAAGTAGAAGAAAAACTCACTCATAGTGAGCGCACTAGTCTTCTTGTTAGCCGTAAAGCTCACCACGTTCAACCCGAACGCAATGATTCCATTTACCAACAGCCCAAACGCTTTCCAGCCCGTCATCTCCCTCGCTCCGTACCTCCTCACCCTCTCCAACTCCCCAGACCACCACCCGTACATCACACACTGGATGAACGCGAGCGGACTCATTCGCATGAGAAGGTCGAGAGGATGAAGTTTGAGACGACCTCCTCCTCCGGTTTGGATGAGGTTGGTAACGACTGTTTTAAGAGAGGCTAGGCCAGTTCCGAGGAGGGTGAGGATGAGTCCCCAGGCTGTGAAGTTGTAGTCTCCGTAGGTGCTGTTGGGAGGCGAGGGTGATGAGGGAAGGTGTGGGAGGGAGAGAGGAGGTGAAGAAGATGGAGGACGTGAGGAGGAAGATGGAGAGGAAGGAGTGGGTTGCGAAAGAAACAAGGAGGAAGAGAGAAAGGTGAGCTTAAGGTCGAGCTCGAGAGACAGAAAGAGAGAAGATAAATGAGACTTCGCAAACTCACGCGAACCCGACTCCAGCAATCACAGGAAGGAGGGAAAGGACCTTCATCCCGCTGAACTTGGCTCGAAGGAACACGACCGATATCAGGATGGTGAAGAGAGGAGTGGCTGCTCGGACGACTTGGTGGAACTGCAAGAACCAAAAACCACAAGAAGAGGAAGGTACGAGTCAGCTCTCGGTTCGACTCGACACGAACAAACAAGCTCGCGAGGAGATGAAGCTGGAGTGAGAGGATGGTTGAAACGTACGGGAACCGTCACGAGCTGTAACGAGAGGTTGGAAACGGCGATGTTGATGGTGTAGAGAACCGAGAAGAGAGCGAGGACGAGATTGTCGCGGGAGGTGAGGTGGGCGGGAGTCTGGGAGATTTGGAGGTCGGTTCGGTTCGTTCACGACGAGAGAGGGACGAAGGAACAGCCACCGAGCGAGCGACCGAAGAGACGAGCGAGTGAAGGAGAAGGGAAGGGAAGGGAGGGAAAAAAAAGCGTAGGGTTGATGCATGAGCTCAAGGTTTTGAGACGGAAAAGAAGGAATTCTCGAGCCAGCTGAAGACTCACGAACGATCCCCTCTCCAAAGCGACGTAACACCCAGCACACCCACTCAACGCATGAAGTCCCGTCAACGTCTACCACAACACGAAACAAACAGGAAACCCGGAGAAACGAAGATCAGTTGCTAGCTCGTGAGAAAAGAAGGGTCGTTGGCGCGAGCTTCCTTCGCCCGAGCTCTGCTCTCCTCGTCTCCGAACCTTATCTCTTTGGATCTTCCCTTCCTCCTTCGCTTCCCTTCCTCTCGCGCGGTGGATGGAGTGGGGCTTAGTGGAAGGTGAACTCACATAAGGGAAGGGAAAGCTGACGAGGACGATCTTGTTGAACAAGGTCAAGCCGAGGTTGAAGAAGAAGTAGAGTCCGAGCCAGTACGCTTCAGAATCCTTGAACTCTTTCTTTCCTCCTCCTGCTGGAGTGGCTGCTGGCGAGGTGTTGTTTCCTGTGAGAGGGTGGTAGGAAGGTCCTTGCTGGAAGGAGGATGAGGAAGAAGAGTCCTTCTCTTGAGGGAACTGAGATAGATCCGAGTCGAGATCTCCTGGCGTTCGAGGTGCGTTGTAGGCTTGCCGGGAGGTTGGGAGATTGAGGGGAGCTTGGGCTGAGGCTGAGGCGGAGGGAGGGATGGATTTCTCGTTGTTGTAGGAGGACGAGCGGGTGAGTTGGTTGGGATGAGAGTGCGAGTGGGAGGAGGAGTGACCGTCTTTGTCCTGTTGATCTTGATCCTGGGTCGTTTCTGAAGGTTGAGCTCCTCCTCCTCCTTCGACGAACAGCATCCCTCGTCCTCCTCCTCCTGCTGCTTCGGATGACGGAGGGAGATAGCGACCTCCTTCTTTACGTGGTGAGCGAGGAAGAGCGGCGGTGGAGGCGGAAGAGGAGGACGACGATGGGTCTGGCATGGAGGTGTAGGTGTTCCAGGGGGAAGAGGAGTGAGATTGGGAGGAGGAGGAGAGAGTTGACGGGTGCGCGTCGTACGGGGGAGTGTAAGGTGGGCTCGAAGGGAGAGAGTGCTGCTGGCTGAGAGGGCGATGAGAGTCGTAGCTAGAGGGCATAGAAATCTATACATCCATCCAAAGAAGGAAGCGTCAGAAGCTGTTCAGACTGAGAATCTGAGCTGTGAATTGTAGAAGGAAGGGAGATGCCCCCTCCTGCGGCCTGTCTCAGAGCTCAACAGTTCCAACCCTTCCTTAGACCGAGAATCAAAAAACTCACTTGGGATGGGGTCTATACGAGTTGCGCTTGAGCTATGAGTCGAGCTCTAAGGAACGTGGACGACTTGGATTGCAAGAGAGGTGCGGGAGATGGAAGGAGGAGGAGAGCTCGGGACGTCGAGAGTTTGGGAAGCTTCAACGAGCCGCTGGTGGACGAGCTGGTCGCTGGGAGAAGGGTCCGTAGAGTAGGGACGAGAGGGGAAAGGGAGGAAGAGAGGGAGAGAAGAGAGGCGAAAAAGTCGAGTTTGGCCAGAGGGAGTTGGGGGGGAGGAAAGGAGCCCGAAAGGAAGCAGGGTTGAAAGGGAACGCAGCCTTGGTTCAGCTGCTTCTCCCGCCGTCGCAGCTCGGTTGAGTTTGATCGGAAGGGCTGAACACAGATAAGTCATTTTTTTTCAGAGGCGCGAAGCAGGGATGTATGAACAGGGGGTGAGATAGTTCCAGTTCGAATGCAAGGAGATCCTCGTCAAAAAAGAGGAGAGGTTTCGGCTGAGCCTTTTCTCACGCGTCTTCGTTTTCGAACTTTCTCGACGCGTCGAACGCTCAAAAGAGCAGCAAATGAAGAACAGGATCAGCGAGAACCTAGAAAGCATGTCTCGGAGGGATTCTAAGCTCATGTCCCGGGAGCTCTTTCACTCTCGCTCCTTCCTCCTCAAGGACCGAAGGAGAAAGGAGGAAACCTTCTCGACGCGGCCTTCAGCCCTCGCTCACACCTCTCATCCTCAGCCGTCGAGCGGACTGAAAAGCCAAGCGTTTCATTCGATCCTCGCTCTTTTCTGACTCCTCTCCTCCTCGTGATGCCCGTTCGACTCGTCGCGGGGATGCTGGGTGGTTGCCGGGAAGCTCCCAGTTGTCGACGGTACTCCTCCTCCCTCGCTCGACTCTCCTGCGTGAGCGACGTCGTAGGACTATATTCGAGGAAACACAAGTGACCAGAAAAGGAAACTTCGCGTCAGTATATCTTTCTGCTAGGTATCTGACCTCGAGCTTGGCGGTTCTGAGGGGAGAGAGAAGAGACTCACGTCCGAGCCTTTCGATTGACCGTTCAGAGGTGTTGATGCGGAGGGATGAGGAGGAGGAGCTTTGGAAGAGAGTGATAGGAGTGCTTCTGGTGGAGGAGTCTTGTTTCGTTCCAGGTAGTACGCGAGAGAGGGATGTGTGTGGATGTTGGTGATGAAAGAGGAGAGGAAGGCGCTGGAGAAGGGAGGAGTCGGGAGGTGAGCTCGAGCGGTCGGAGGAATTCAAAGAGGAGATGAACACATACTCGTTCTCAGTCTGGACCTTCTCTAGACGTGCGAGAGCATTGCTGAGAGTAGCGAGGTTGACTTCCTTGGTCTGTGAAAGGTGAGAAGCGGAAGAGAAGGGACAAGGAGAAGGAGATGGAAGGGTGAGCTCGAACGAACGGACAATGAGTTGAGCTTTGTAGCTTCGAGCAGAAGAGAGAGATCATCCGACTTACAGCATTAACCTCGTCGTACTTGGATCTCAGTTCTACGAATCTGTAAGGGCCGAGAGAGGCAGAAAGTAGGGGGATTAGTTCACAGGGAGCCTCACGGGAAGAGGGTTAGGGCAGATGCGACCGCACTTGTCTTTGTACTTGTTCGACGGTTCTCCGAGTTCAACAGCGGGCTAGAAACGACATAGAGATGTCAGAAGAAATCTCAGAGAGTATACAAATACGATCTGATTCACCTTGGCTGCCTTCTTCCCTCCTCTACTTCCCTTGCCTCCCGTCGCTCCTCCTCTGCCTTTCCCTTTCCCTCCTCTCGTCGCGCTCGAAGATCCAGCAGGACCTCCGCCTTCTTCTGCTACGACGCCTTCGATGAGATCCGCAGCAACCTTGGCTGATGGTTTCTTTTTGCGCGGTTTGGGTGCTGACGGTGGTGGAGGCGGAAGAGGTTGAGCTTGGTCGACGGGTGCAGGAGCAGGAGGGGCGGGAGGGAGGAAGGAGGAGGAAGGTGTTGGCGGTTCATGGTTCGAGGAAGTGGGAGTATCGTCTCCAAGCTGAGTGAGAGGCGAAGGTGAAGGGGAGAAGGAGAGATTCCGAGGAGCCATATCGAGTCGCAAGCTTTTCTTGAACCAGGGGGAAGGGCGGTTGTCGTCGTTTGAGCTTTGAAGTGAGCTCGCTCGATTGGGCTTTGTTCCTTCTCTTCCCCCACTGCCTCCCTCTCTCGTCATCCACCTCATTTCTTTTCGGATACAATATCTCATCCGATCTGCGCCTTAGCGATCTTCGTCTTTGATGTGAGTCTTTGCCGTCCCCAAAAAATACTCCGACAGAATCGTTACAGACCTAACCGCGTGCTTCAACTCTCCCTCAACAAGACCTTCAACCTCAACACAGCGACCTCCTCCATCCTCCTCCCTCCGTCACCTCCCTCCCTCTCTCTCTCCTCCGCCTCCGCCCCTCTCTCTCTACCGATGAAGTCTCTCCGACGCTCCCTCGGAGACAAGAACAAGGATTCCTCCTCGCATGGATCCCCCTCTTCCTCTACAGCTTCTCCGACTTTCCCAGCCGGATTCGTCCCTTCCTTGTCGAAACCGTCCTCCTCGATAGCACCACCAAAGAAGGTCATCAGAGCCAAGGAGTCCCACTCTTCGACGCGATCCCCTCAGGAACTGCCCTTCGCCAAAGGAGATTTCTTCTACGTCGTAGGCGAGAGGGAGGATGGCAGAGGAGGGATGTATTATGAAGCTCTAAGTAAGTCCATCCTCCTCGTCTTCTTCCCATCCACTCGTCCTTCTCGAGCCCGATAGAGCTTTAGAAGCTCAGGAAAATTCTCCGAGGAGAGCGAGAGATTCATATATACCTGGATGGGCTACCAGAGCTGGCTTGGGAGTCGGAGGGAACCGTCTAGGTCGCAGGGAAGGGAAGCTGACCGCTCTCCTTTCTCTCTCTCCCTTCTCCTTCTCCAGACACCATCTCCAACGCTCGAGGTCTCGTACCCAAAGCCAAGTTCGAGGAGTTCGGTAGAGGAGCAGCAGGTGCTTCCAAGTCGGATAACGGGCGCTCGACAAGGTCAGTCCAGCCTAGCTCGTCGACTTTCTTTGAGCACGGAGAGAGAGGTCGACCCCAGAATCTCACCTTCCTTTTTCTTCCGTCTCACGTCTCTGCGAACAGTCCGACAAGATCAACTCCTCCCATGCCCAACACAGCTCGCTCAGTACCATCGGCGAACGGCAAACCTCCAGCGAGCAAAGCACCAGCTCCGTCAGTCCCACCTTCTCCGACTCTTCGACCCTGTTCGAGAGAGCGTCCCAATCGAGAGCGAGAGCTAGTGCTCATCTCCTCGGTCCTCCTCTCACAGTCTCTACGCCATCGTCCAGTACGACTTCGATGCGGAACGACCCGACGAGTTGCAAGCTAAAGCAGGAGAGCCTATCATCGTTATCGCTCAGTCCAACCACGAGTGGTGAGCTCGACTTTCTCCTCCTTCCCTCCTCCTTCTCTTTCAGCATCTGATCTCTTCCTTCCTCAGGTTCGTCGCGAAGCCGATAGGTCGTCTCGGAGGACCAGGTCTCATCCCTGTTTCGTTCGTCGAAATTCGAGATCCAACAACAGGTCGACCAGTCGAGAACGTCGCTGAGCTCCTCCGAGCAGGAGGGATCCCTCGAGTCGACGAATGGAAGCAGAAGACGGCCGACTACAAGGCAGCCTCCATCCCTCTCGGTCGATTCGAGTTCACCAATACGGCAGGAGTCGTCGATTCACCCTTCGCAAAGGGATCGGGCGGACAGCTTCAGGATCAGCAGTCGCGGGCTCTCGCAGAGCAGCAGTTCCAGCCTCAGCCTCAGCAGCAGCAGCAGCAGTCCTCCTCCTTCCAACAGCAGCAGCAGCCCCGTCATCAGCAGCAGCAATCCTCCGACTACAACAACACTCCCTCTGGTCTCCCCTCCTCTCAGAAATCATCCACATCCTCGAAAACGCGTCCAAACGAAGTGGAGGAAGAACCAGCGGAATCCTTCACCCTCCTCCCTCCTGGAACCTTCACCTCCGCCTCGGTCGTCTCCTTCCACCAAGAAGCCGATCAGTACTGGTTCCGAATCCACGCCATCTTCCTTCCCGAGGAGGCTCAGAACCCTACCATGCGTCTCACCATCTTCCGACTCTACGAGGACTTCTACCACTTCCAAATCTCCCTCCTCGACGCGTTCCCTTCCGAAGCTGGTCGAGCTCTCGACGGAGGAGCCGACTCCCCAGGAGGAAACAACCCGGAGAGGATCCTTCCCTACATGCCTGGACCTCTGGACTTTATCGACGACGCGATCACCAACACGCGTCGAGAGGATCTGGACGTCTACATCCGATTCCTCATCGGTCTGCATCGTCGCAACGCGGGCTACGTCCTCTCCCACGAGCTCGTCAGGAGGTTCTTCTCGCTCGGAACCGGAGATACCAAGGTCGTGTTCTCGAGGAGCGATGCGGAGAGGCAGCTGCTGGACGAGCAATCGTCCCCACCGCTGGAGGATCCTCTCGCTGCTCTCTCGCTCTCGGACCAAGGAGACGAGGACGATCGTTATGAGCCGTCGCTTGATCAGTCGAGAGATTCGCGACGGCAGTCGAGGGACTCGAGAGGAAGGTCCTGCTACTCGAACGACGGAGGAAACCAGCAGCAGCAGCAGCAGCAACAGCAACAATACCCCAGCTCTCACTCGAACGGAGGAGGATCGTCTCGCGGTCCCTCTCCTCTTCCCCGGATAGACACAACCCTTCGAGGACCTCCTCAACCCAACCCCTCCTCCTCCAACATTAATGGTTCCCCTCGTCCAACCTCCGACAACGCTTCCGGACTCGCAACCTCCTCCTCCTGGGGGTCCAACGCTGCCGGAGGAGTCCTCTCAGGAAACAACTTCCCAAACACCATGTCCCCTCTCACCTCCACAGCCAACAGCAGCTCTCTTCCTCCACCTCCTATACCTCGTTCGACCTCAGGAGGAGCAGGAGGCTCCTCAGCAGCGTACAAGAAGATCAAGATCTTTGATCGAGCGACGGACGATCTGATCGCGATTCGAGTGCCACCGAACGTGTCGTTCGAGCAGCTGATGGAGAAGGTGCAGGATCGGTTGGGTGGGGGGAGGAGGAAACTGAGGTACAGGGACAGTACGAGTGCGGCGTTCAGGGATGTGGCTGGGGATGCGGATTTGGAGGAGTGGATGGAGACGATGGAGAAGCTGGTGCTGTGAGTGTCTTGTTCCTTCCTCCTGTCATTTCTTCGAGCTCTCTCTCTACCCTACCAACATGTCGCTGACCTCTTTTTTCGTTCGTGGTATCACAGGTACGCCGAGTGAATACTCAGCCCTCACTCCTTCATCTTTCGTTTCCTTCTTCGCGTCGTCGATCTCAGCTCTTGGTTTTACGGTTCGGTTTCCCTTTTCTTGGACGTTCTCCTAAGGTACCTACATATCTCATCATACCTACGCTCTCTACGATCTCCTCAGCTCCACGTCCTCCACTTTGCGACGACTCTCTCTTTCTTTCTTGATCTGTTCTTCTCCTTCTCCTTTCGGGTCTTCGGTTCTAGTCTCCTCTCTCTCCTGTCTCCCTCTAGCAAGCCTCTAGCTCTCTCTTTCTTCTTCGTTCGCTTTTCGACTCCTCTTTTTTCGATCCTACGCTTCATCTTTTCTTGGGTTTTCGCTATCGCCGTTCGTGCTCTCTGGGAGCATTGCGAGACAGACGGAGGAAAGCAAGCGAGCTCAAAGAAGCTCGAGCTGCCCTCCTCCCACTTTCCCTTCCAACGACCAGCATCGAAAGCGCCTACTCTTTCCATAAGGCTCTCCTTCTTCATCTATCTATCATCGCCTCGTCCTGTTCATCTCATACATGTCGCAATCCTCCTCGTTCGGACTAGGATTCGAGAAGAAGAGCGCCATCGACGGTCCCTCACCTTCCTCCCTTCTCGACCTCCTTCCCTCCTCCACTCCTTCTCGACCTCCTCATCCCACGAGTGCTACCACCCAAGGCTTCACTGTGGAATCTTGCACTTTTTGAAAGCTCAGATCTAGAGTCGAAGACGTTGGGGAGTCAAAGACGGGACCGCGGAAACGACGCGACTCGTTTGGCTCGCTGCTTTCCTCTTTTCAGCCCCTCTCAAAACGATGTAGACATCATCTGCTCAAGTCTTTGTGAAGAGATGTGATGATGCTGCTGGCTCTCGCAGGTTTTCTCGAGAGAAACGCTACCAATAAACCCCTCTTTGAAAGGTCACCGCCGTCAACCGTCAGTCTTCCTCAAACCGTCATCTTCATCACTTCCTGAGCTTTTCACACCCGGTCTTCTGGGCCAGTCTCAACCAGGACTGCTTTCTTGCCACTGAGATCCTCTCTCCGTGCTCTAGACTCCTCCTCCGCAACTCAAACACCTCCGATCTTCGCCTTCCACCATTGCCTCCTCCTCCTCCTTTGCTCCATCCTTCCGCTCTGGATCTCCTCAAATGGCTCCCCGGTCGGTGTCTCCGTCTCAGGTGCAAGGGAAGTCAGCCAATGCTTTAGCTCAGGCTCGACATCGACAGAAGAAGAAGGCTCATATACAAAGCGTGAGTTCGTCTTCTCTCGCAGAGGTGAAGTTGAGCTTCGAGGCTCCTCCTCGTCCTTCTTCGCATCCCTTTACTCCTCGCTGATCCTACTCCTTGAATCTTTCTCGTTCGCTATCTTGTCTCATACAGCTCGAAGAAGAAGTCAGCAAGCTCAAGGAATAGAACGAGGAGCTGAAGGAGCAGATTGAGAAACTGAAAGCTCAACACCGCCCATGCTCCTCCTCCTCCTCCTCCTCCTCCTCCTCCTCTTCCAAAGACGAGCTCTCTGAGCTTAAAAGATACGTTGCTCAGGTGCGCTCATCTTTATATTCCTTGTTGATTTCCACGCTCTACCTAGCTCACCAATCCCTCCTCCCTCCCCTCTTACATGGTGGTCCTCCTCCCCCAGCTCGAGTCCGCGCTCGCTGAATCTCATGCCTCTCTTCGCCCTCCCTCCCTCTACCCACTGGCTTCCCCTCCCTCCCTCCCGTCCCATCACGTTACTCGTCGTTCCTCCCCGATTTCCAAATCAGACGAAACCACCACCAACTCTCCCTCAACCTCTACTGTACTTCTCCCTCCTCATCCTCCTCGTCGCAAGATCGTCGGAAAGCCGTCGATGGACCTGGCGGTCGAGCGAAGAAGAGAGCGGCTGCTTCAGATTGGGAAGAAGGTCGCTCGAAGGGTGCTCGCTCGGACGCAGGGGACGAGGGACCAGACGGAGCAGGAGGAGGAGGAGGAGGAGACGCGATGCGCAGTGCGTGGCCCAGTGCGAGTCCGAAGGTTCTGTTGGCTCTGGAGAAGTCGGCTTCGAAGTCAAAGTCGAGGGATAAAGGGAAGGGGAAGGAGGTCCATACGAAGGGAACTGTTGGCGGAGCAGGGAATGGAAAAGCAGTACCGTGGACGAGCGATTGGTGGGAGAGCGTTCGCTCGAACTCAGCTTTGGGTCCTGCTTCTGCCTCTGTAAGTCCACTCCGCTTTCTCCAATCACTCCTCGTACAATCTGAGAGTATCGCTGACCCGATTCACTTTCCTATCGCTCTCACAGACCTCTGATCCATCCTCGACGCGACCTGCTCCTCCTCCTCCCAACAACCCTTTCCCCTCCGCCGCTCCTCCTCAGGGCTACTCGATCTCCCATCTTCTCTACCACAACTTCGACGCAGGCTCCGTGCAACTTCCGAAACGAAATCCTCCTCCTTCGCAGGTCTGGACAATAGCCTTCCCTCCTCTTCTCTCTCCCTCTCCCTCCTCTCGCTCGACTCAAGAACCCACCTACAATCCAGTCAGCTCTCAGGGAGGTCCTGCAGATTTTTTGGCACCTCAAGCAGGTGAGGAGAGTGGAGCTGAGTTAGATAGGGGAAGGAAGGACTGGGGAAGAGGGTTGGTCGTGAGTTTGGGACGCGTCGTTCATCTTTTGGTTCGTGTCCAGGAGACGAGTGGAACTGACATTGTTCTTATTCGATTCTACAGCATGCTGTGTCTTCTGCAGGAGAGGTAACGCCTGAAGATCGAGGAGCAACGGCGCAGGGCGGCGAGTGAGTCTCTGTTGTTTTCGCCTTTCCCATTTCTGCGTCGGTGCATCGACTCGAGCTGACTTCGAGTATATCTCCTTATCGCAGAACCATACCTTCCTCCGGATCTCTTCTTAGCACATCTGCTTTCGCTCCTACAGCACCCTCAATCTTCTCTTCTAACTCCTCCTTCTCCCTTCATCGAAATCGACCTCAGGCTCAAATCCAAACCCACACCCCAGCAAATTACCGACCTCACATCTTTCACTTCAACACCATCTCTTCGCCCTCCTCGATCGCCAACTCCTTTTCTTCCAACCGTCTCTTTCCTCAAATCGCGTCGACCAACCTTCCTCCTCTCGACACGAGCTCCCCAACGGCGCTCGGCCATCTCCCAACGTTCACGCTACCCGGAACGAGAACCTGAATGCCTTCGACTCCGAGCTTCAGCTTCAGGGGATCTCCTTCGTCGTCCTCGGGGGTAGGGGTGGGAGGTTGAAGAGAGGACTCGAGGTGGAGTGGCCGGTCGCGTCTGTTATTATCGCTCGCTTCAGGTTTCACGATCTCTTAATCGGTCTCTTTTTTTTAGCTGGTAGATCTATACGCCTTTTTATGACTCATGAATATCACGAACTGTCCTTGATAGGATGGGGAAGGAAGAGAAAGAGAGAAAGAGCAGGAGAGAGACGCGCATTTCTTTCTCTTTCTCGCTGATTCTTCTAGGCCATGTTTTCGAAGTTTTCACCCTGGTCTTTCTTTCTTCTTCGATCCTCAACCTCGACGAGCTTTCCCACCCTACTCGTTGAACCCATTGCTCACACGACCGAGAAGAGGCAGTTCGCAAACTCATCCCTCCCTCTTTTTTCTACCCACATGTCTGAGTTGAACAGATCTAATAGATCTCCGTATGAAAACGAAAAGCGAAAAAGTGTAGAGTAGAGTAGAGGATCCGTCAGTGTGCACAGACGAAGGCGTCCGCAAAAGGAGAGAAGAAAGAGAGAAACCGTTTGGATTCGTTGGGGAGTTGAGCTCCCTGGTATCGTTAAGACTGGAAGAGATGAAGGAAGAGAGAGCAGCAGAAGAGTGTCTAGATAGGTAAGTAGGTAAGCAGAGAGAGAGAGCAGCTGAAAGTTCCGGAGGATGAGAGGCAGCGCGGGAAGAGAAGGATGGATGGTGGGTTGGGTTGGGTTGGAAGGAGATTTTCAGAGGTAGCTGGAGGAGAAGGCGAGGAAGGCCCAGACGAGTCCTCCGCTGACGATGGGGAGGGTGAGATTATCGTCGAGGGACCCGACGTCTGCGAGCACAAGAAGGAGACGTGAGCTTCGAGCCTCGGAACAAAGAGAGAGAACGCGAGACTCACCGAGAGCTTCAGTCACAGCAGCGACCATCCCAACCATCTGTCCCGTCACGAACACTCCCCTCTTCCACTCCAGCACTCTCCAATCAACGTGTCCTCCTCTGCTCACTCCTCCTCCGGGTCCTCCTCCGTAGTAGCCGACGGCAACGACGAAACCTGTCGCCCACGCGGCGAGGAAGCCAGCGAGCGACTTCGACGACGAGAAGGGGATGAGGCCGAAGAACACCCGACGAGGAAGTCGAGGATTGTAGCGGAAGGCGGAGAAGAGCCGTCCGAAAGACGAGGCGGCGGTGTCGGCCCAAGAGAGGACTGAGAAGCGAAGTCAAAGGTCAGGGAAAGAGAGACGCGAAGGAAAGAGATTGAAGCGAATACGAACTGAGGATGGATAGAACAGCGACATCTCGAGGATAGAATGTAAGAACGAAGATCACTCCCATGAGATACCAGTTGATACCTGAAGGAGAAAGAAGCGCGGAGTCAGTCGACGCGTCGGATGAGGAAGGGATGAAACGTTGAGCTCGACGAACCGTTGATTTTTTTCTGCAGAGGCGACAAAGGAACGATCAGCTTTGCTGCTCATACGTATCGATGGAGTGAGAGTGGGAGCGTACCTTCTCCTCGTCCCTCATCAGCGGACCCATGGCCTTCTCGAACAACCTGAAGAAAGAGGAGGAAGCAGGAGGAGAGGAAGGTCAGCTCAAGCTCGCGTTCCTTCCAACCCAGCAGTCGACCCAGACATCTTTCCATCCGACGGTCCAACTCCTTTCATCTAGCCTAGATTGCTCTTGAGCACCTCTGGGGAGTTCTAGCCCTCGGAACATGGTCCAGCTTCAAACTGTCCAACCTCCTTCCTTGAAGCACGACGTCACCCTCGTCGCTTCCTCCTTATGTTTCCTTCCTCGCTCACCCATCTTCCCTGACGCACCATTGAAACGAAGAAGATATGTACTCACTTCTCACACGCAGGCACATTCAACCGCAGAGCATCCACTGCGAGACAGGTAATGAGTCCTACACTGAGGAAGATGATGAGAGGTTTGAGAGTCGGAGGATCCAGCTTGTTCAACGCAAGCACCACAAAACCTGGTAGACAAACGATCAGGAGGATGAAGAGTCAGCTTCGGAGGAGATGAGAAGGACCCGTAGGAAGAGATGCAGAGGTCTGAAGGAGGAGTGACGGGCCGAGGTCAAAGGAAGGAAGGAAAGCAAAAAAGGACGGAGCTCGTCGTACCAACCAGCTTCTTCGCTTCCTTCCTCCTCAGAGCAAGCCCTGGGCTTCTAGCCTGCCTCCAAGATAGCCAGCACTCGAAACAACAACCCTGGGAGACCCGAGAAAGTGGATCTGACCCTTTCGGCTGGATCTCCTCGCAAACTCGCACGCACAAGGCCAACCCTCCTCGCTCCTTCCTTCTCACCTCCTCCTTTGCTTCCTTCCCTCTTCTAGGGTCAGCCTCGCGGCGAGAGATGGGATATGGACTGACCTATACTAGCATGCAAAGCCTTCCTCGGCACCTCGTACTCCTCCCAGAACGTCTTCTTCTTTCCATCCACGGTCGCTTTCCCTTTCGTTCGGACCTCATTCGACGAGCTCGAGGAGGAGAGGTTGTCATTGGCGTGTCCGTTCGTCGAAGTTGAAGGCACGAAGGGAGCTGCTGCTGAGGAGTTGTTGTTCAGACGTGTCGTTCGACGGGTGGTAGACATCTTGGGAAGATGGGAGAGATGGGGAAGGAAGGGGAGAGGGAGAGGGTGGTGGTTCGATGCAAGAGAGGGAGAGGGGGAGAGGTCGAAAGGTCCGTGCGAGAAGAGGGCTGCTGGCATGTGTCGAGGGGATTTTTTTTTCTGGTTTGGATTCGGTGGTAGGAATGTTGGTGGATGGGAGCGATATGCTCAGAGGATGGTTTCTCTAAGAAATCTGGTCGTTTGGAGAAGCGTCGAGGGGGAAACGGAAAACGAGCAAAAGTCGCGACGCGTCAAAGACACTCTCTTTCCTTCCTTTCCCTCTTCTGTCCATTCTTCCTCTCTCTCCCCAGCCAGCAGAAATCATCAAATTCATTAACACCCACCACTTAAGCGCTCCTAAGCCTTCCCACCGTCTTCAACCCTCTTCCACAAATCCCTGTACCTCTCCCCTCTCCCCGGATCCACCTCTCCCAGCAGCTTCAACCACCCCTTGATCTCACCCACCAAGACCTCTTTTTCCTCGGCGGAAGGAAGAGGAGGAGTTGAAGAGTTGAGGAGGAGCATGGAGTAGTGAACGAGGGTGTCGAGAGGCCATTTCGCTCCAGGCTCGAGGTCGAGGAGCTCTTTGAGGGTGAGGATCTCGCGTTGGATGATGGGTGGAGAGTTTTTGGCTGAGAAGATGAATGAAAGAGAGGAGGAAGTGAGTTGGAGGAAAGAGGACGGGCGAGAGAGGACGGGAGAAAAAGGACGAAGAGGGAAGAGAGAAAAGCAGAGGCTCAGAGAACTCACTCTTTGAGATCAAGAATCGATGGTACAGCCAAGCTGATTGATCAGAAGGATCCGTCCATAGTGCCTGAGAGACTAGGTCGAACTCTGATACGTCCAAAAAAGGGGCGCGACGGAAATTCGAGTCAGTTCTCTCTCTCTCGCTCTCAAAGATCGACGCGTCCTTTCGTTCATCGCGCCGCAGACAGACTCACCTCTCTTCATCTCCTCCTCCCCACCCACAAACTCGCCCTCTCCCAACACCTTCCCCCTCTGATGCCAGGCCGAGAAGTTGGAAAAGTTGGCTTCGATCTTCTTCTTTGTGTAAGCGAGTTCGGAGTCGCGCGAATGAGGGACGGAGGAGGAGGTGAGACGGAGGGAGGTGAGGACGATGCGACGGTAGTCCCAGGCGTGGACTGTAGGACGAAACCGAGAACATGTCAGTGATGAAGAAGAGGGAAGGAACGAAGGAAGATACTGGGTTGGTGAGGGTGAGGAAGAAGGTGGAGAAACCAGGGAACGAGAGGCGACGAACAATTCCTAGCATCAACAGCCAACATCTTCTCCACCAGTTTCAGCTCTCGTTCCCAGGCTTCTCTTCTCCAGGTCCCATCCTCCTGCTCCTCCTCTACCACCACCTCCTCCTCTTCTTTCGCCTCCTCGCCCTCAGCCGCTTGCTTCGTCGTCGTTGAGCTCGCCTGCCTAGGTCCAGCGGGGATGTTGTCCAAGCACCAAGCTCGATGCGTCCAGATCCAGTACACCTTTGGTAACGATTTCAGGAAGAGGGTTGTGAGGTTGAGGTCGTTGAGAAGCAGGGAGTGTCTCGTTTCGGGGGAGCTGGATCAGGAAAAGACAAAGGAAGGAGAAGAAGGTGAGCTTCGTTCCGTTCCCTTCTCTCCTCTCTGCTTGCACTGTTCCTCGACCAGCAATAACACCAGACAAAGACGAAGGAGTGAGACGTACGACTCAGGAAAAATGTGTTCCAAGAGAATTGTTCGTCTGAAGTTCCAAGCTGTGTAGAGCTCAGGGTTGAGATGGAGGGCCTTGGTGGTGAGGTCGAAGGAGGTCTGGTCGTACGTTTCAGAGCATTTCTGTAGAACCAAAGAGGCGAGAAGTACGATCAGTAGAGTAATGGAAAGGTGAAAATATGGGTATGAGGTCTTGATAGACTCACTCTGTCTAGCAGTTCGTCTACGGTCGTTCGATAGTCTGTGATCTTCGAGGCCTCCTTCTGCCTGCGAGCTTCGAGAGACTCAGGAGTAACCTTGGATCTACGGACTCCGTGCTGCAGAAAGAATGCGAGACGAGTCAGGATCGTATGCTTTGGCCTCCAGCTGATACGAACTCACCATGGTCGATTGTGTGATGGTTAAAGGCCGACTCTAGACGCAGCGTTCGTTCGCGAGCTCATTCAATCGAAACCGGCTGAGCTTGTCTCTCCCCTGTCATCCCTTCAACCTTCACCCGCCAGCAGCTCGACTCTTTGATACCCCTCTTTCTCTTCTCTTCTCTTCTCAGCACGTCTTTCTCCCCTCCTCCTCTCTTGTCGATTCTCCTTTCGGTCTTTGGATGAAGTCTCCCTCGTTGAGCGGGACGGTCCTCCTGAACGCGCTCGTCCTTCCCCTCCTCCTCCTCGGTCGCGCCAACGCTGCCATCCCAGATTCACTCGTACCACCAAAGGAGCAACCTCGCATACCATGCCTGTCGGAAGGAAACGAGCTGACTATCAATACTCTCTTCAGCGAAGGTGAGAGCTTTTCGTTTCTTGGAGGAAACATGAACAGATTGGGTTTGGGAGAATCGAGCTGACCTCCTTCCCTTCCGTCTTCTCCCTTTCTTCCTTCTCTCTCGTCTCTTTTTTGCTCGCTCCCCCGCAGGTGGTCCGTCAACACGAGTTCAGCTATGCCCTTCAGCGATTCTACATCTCACAGGACCCATCTTCTTCACCGCAAAGGATCAGGAGCTCAGCACAGAAGGATACCCTCAGGACGAGACTCGAGCTAAGCTCATCTGTACCGGAGAGGCCATCACAGCCGTTCAGTACGTCCTAGAGCCTCTCATCGCACACCCAGACGAAGCTAACTCACTCTTTGCTCTAATCTTTCAGGGGAGACTGCCGACGTTGCGCCCGAGTCGCTCTTCTCAACATCCAAATCGACGGATCTCGTTCAACGCTGGGTCGAGCGACGCCGGACGACAAGGGAGGACCTCTCGTTATCTTGGGGAACAACGAGGGCCAGAGGGTCGAGAGATGTGTACTGCAGGATCCTAGAGGGTGGGCTGCGGTGCATATCAGGGAGGGAGATAATCTGCAGTGTACCGGAGCGAAGGTTGAATGGAACGACATCGTGAGCTCGACCTCTCCTTCCCTCCTCCTCTTTCGTTCCTCTCTTTCGGCGTTGAGCTCGTCGAGCGCGAGGAGCTAATAATATTTCCTCTCTGTTGTGGCTGCTAGGGACCTGCTGGAGAAGAGTGGGTGGAGGAGTACGATGGTCCTGATCCGGAAGCGAGTCCTTTAGGTCGACCTCTCGGAGATGGAGTGAGCTTGAGTTGTCGCGACAGCTCCGTCTCTCACAACGTGAGCTTCTTCCTCTACTTTCCTTTTTTTCGCGTCTCAGATCCTTCTCCAAAACTCACACCTCTTCTCTTTCTTTCTCCCAGACCTTCACCGACACCTCCGACGCCGCCGTGGTGATCTACGGCTCTCCAGGCTCCAGCATCTCGTACAACAAGGTCGTCGCTCGCTCCCGTTCCCAGATGGGAGGAATCCTCCTCGTCGACTACGGACCCTTCGAAGGCTCCTACCTCTCCACCATCGTCTCCCACAACATCATCGACGCCCTAGGAGGTCTCATCAGAGTTGGAATCGGAATCGGTCCTCCCGTTTGGTCGGACGATCTCGAAACGGTCCTCACGGACGGGACGGTCTCGGACAACGTGCTGAGAGGCTACTGGATGGGATACGGAGTGGCTGCAGCTGGAGTGAAGAACTTTACGGTGGTGGATAACGTCAGTACGGCGAGGCATTCGGGGTTGAGAGGAGGGAGGTGTCCGACAGAACCTGTCGAGAACAGTCCGCCGATGGCGTTCTTGTATAATGCGACGAGCTCGGAAGGAGTGTTCCAGGCGGACTTTGTGGATGGGGCGGTTCAGTACGGTAAGTTGGATATCTTGCTGTAGTCGAAGGAGGAGACAAAGAGCTGAGACGTCGAAGCTGACTCCGTCCTTTTCCTTCTTCCCGTCCGATCTCCCTTCGCTTCTCAGTGGTTTGCATCGAGCCCGAATCCGACACCGATGACATCTTCAAGCCATCAGAACCCATTCCTGAACCAGAAGTACGTCCTCTCTTCAATCTCTTTTTCCTCGTCGTCGCGTTCCTCCTCTCCTCTTCGCTGACCTCTCTCTTCTTTCACCTCTCGCTTCTTCGTCCCTTGCAGCCCGAACCTGTCTACGAGGAACCCGAGCTTACCCCTCAAAACTCAGTCATCAACGACATCTTCCACCACTCTAAACAACGGATCATGGAAGCTCTCGAGGGGGTTCAAGGTCAGGTCGACGCGCTCGAGGTGATGAAGGAGGTTTGGCAGAAGGCGATCTCTGGGAGTACGTCGAACGAGTTGGATTCGGGGATGATCATGTGAGCACGAGCTATTCCTCCCTATCATCTCTTGTTGAGTTGTCGAAGCTAGAAGACTGACCGGCAGTCCGTTTCGTTTCGTTGTTCGACCAGGTCCGCTCTCTCTGGTCTTTCAACTCGGGTAGCCAACCTCGAATCAGAACGGCGTCATCTCCGATTAACCATCGATGGACTGAGAGCCGAGTTGAAGTCGTTAGGGAACAACATGGATCATTTCGAGGTTCGTCTCTTCCCTTTTCTCGACGACGCGGCTTCGTCGCTTTCCTCCCCACAACTGTCGCGCTTCCTCAGTGCTGATCTTATTTTACTTCTCCCCTCATTCAACCTCGTCCTCTATCTATCCCTCAACGCTCTCCTCCTTTCACAGAACCGCGAAACCGACGTCCTAACCGAAGTCCTCTCCATCGTCAAAAACACATCTCCCCTCCCTCCTCCTCCTTCACCAAAACAAAAAGATCCAGCTCCGCTATTCCCACCTCCAGCAGCACCTCTCTCCGACCAATCTCGTCGCTTAGCGCGCGAAATCCTCAAACGGTCGAGACTCGCAGCAGCAGCAGGTCGAGGGCGTTCGACGTTTGGGACTTTGGTGGTCATGGCTTCCTTGCAGGGAATGGTGATTGGGGTTTGGTGGTTGCTGTTTAGGAGGAGAGGAGGATTCCTTGGGTTTGGAGGTTGGAGAAAGGATATCAAGACGATCTGAGCGAGAGGGAGGAGGAGATGGGGACGAGCGAGAGGAAGGGGCGACGAGGTCAATTTTGCTGCTGCTGTTTCGTCGATCTTACTACAACCTTGTGTATCCTTTATAATAGACTATAAAAGGACGACTTCTTCACTCTTTAAAAAAAAAAAACGCTCGCAAGAAGCTGAAAGATAAGCTGAATCGCCTCGACGCTCTCCGCCGACGTCCTCTCCCAAACCAACCCTCATCCCAAACCTTTTTCCAAAGATGAACTGTATGTCCAGCTTCTCCTGTGTGTGCTTGACATTATAATCATCTACTTATTCAGCTTCCCGACTTTGCCTTCGGTCTCGAAGTCACGACAGGAGAATCCACAGAGTCGTTGCTGAGTCTGGACAAGATCCGGTCGACTTTGAACAGGCTGGAGGATACCATCATCTTTCGTACGTACTTTCGCCACCTAGAGTACCTCGATATGGCCATTCCCTACGACGTGGAGTGGACGAAACCTGGCTAGGAGCTCAAGGGAGCCTTCAGCAGCTCCAGAGAGAAGAAGTCGATGAGCTCACACCTTTCTCCTTCCCTTCCTCCCCCCTCCTTTCATCCCTCGCAGACCTGATTGAGCGAGCCCAGTTCGCGAGAAACCAGATCATGTACACTCCTGGAGGATTCGAGGAGCTGAAGGAGAAAGGGTTCGAAGGAACATGGCTCGACTGGTTCTTGAGGGAGATCGAAACTTTCCATGGTGGGTCCTGCGAGTCATCTCTCCTTCAGCCCCAGAGCTCCTGATCTCCTCCCTCCCTCCTCTCCCTACTGTCCTGCTCTCCGGGTCCCCTACCACCAACCGAGCTCGTACATACTGATCGCTCGCTTTCTCCTTTTCTCTCTCTTTCACCCAACTTCACAGCCAAAGCTCGTCGGTACTCCTCCCCCGACGAATACCCCTTCACCTCTCCCCTCCCTCTTCCCGTCCTCGGTCCTCTTTCCTACCCTTCGCTCCTCCACAAACACTCCATCAACGTCAACGATCAGATCAAGAAGTTCTACATCGAGGAGGTCGTGCCAGCCATCACCAAGACCATGATCGCTGACGATGGAAACTACGGAAGTGCGGCGACGAGAGACGTCGAGGTCTTGCAGGCCATTTCGAGGAGGATCCATTTCGGTGAGCTCTCGCATTCCTGTTGCACCGCTGCTCGGCCCTGTTACCTTCGCAGAACTACCCTCTCTGATATCTTGGGACTGACTCGTTGTCTCGCTTTCGTTTTGGCCCTCTTGCAGGCATGTTCGTCTCGGAATCCAAGTTCCTCTCTAACCCAGGCGCCTTCGTCCCTCACATCCTCAACCCTCATCCGGAATCCCTCCTCGGTCTCATCACCAAACCAGCGGTCGAAGCAGCTCTTCTCGTTCGACTGGCCAACAAGGCGAGGCTTTACGGTCAGGATCTCGACAGCATGGGTCACCCGATCGTCGACTCCGAGAGAGGACCAGGGAAGATCGATGTTGACGAGGTCGTGAAGCTGTACGAGAAGTGGGTGATTCCTCTGACGAAGGTTGTTGAGGTGAGTGAATTCTTACATCCTCTGTTTCGCTTTCAAGCGGTCTTTGTATCATTCGAGAGGACGAAAATTGAAGGAGAAGAGAGAAAGCTGACCTCCGCGTCTCGTCGGCTTTCGTTTCCGTTCCTCGTTTCGTTCTTCGTTCCCAGGTCGACTACCTTCTCACTCGGTTGGATGGAGTCCCTCAGGAGCAGATCGACTCGTGGATGGCCCCTACTCCCAAAGAATAACAGAAATCGGCCTGCTTCTCCTTTTCCTTCTCCCGCTCTCTTAATCTCGTTCGAATCGTTTTGTAGCCTTCGCTCGCTCTCGTTAGTAGTGTAGAATCTCCTCGTCTGTTCTAGAAGTACCTGCTCTTCTCTCAGAACCCGCGCCCAAGACGAGGAGAGAGTGTCAATCCGAGAAAGGGAATCATGTCTGAAGGCTTCGTCGAGAAAGGGATCCGCGAAGTTAGCTCTCACTGGACTCCTTCTTTTGACACGAACGAGAGAGAGAACGTCATGAATTGAGAGAAGGTTGGCTTGAAATGGTAGGAGGTAGATGAGGCCGTCTCTACTTGTCGCTGCGAAGTCGAAAAGAAAGCCGAAACATGTCGGAGAGAAGTCAGCGACGTGAGACGTTGGAGCGAGGACTCCTCGCTCGAGGTGACTTACGCGATAGGGATATCAGAGCCGGTGGAGGATTTGTATGCCCCTCGGATCTGGTCAGAGATCATCTCGTCCTTGGCCTGAGGGGGAAAAGAAGACACAGAATCAGACGCGCCAAAACGATCAAAGGATCCGTCGTCAATTCTCACCTGTTCAGCTGGGTTCTCGCTGGAAATTCAACAAGAGTAGGGCCAGATGCTCGGAAAGATCTCTCTAGAACATTTTGAGCTAACTCACTTGGACTGCTGTCCTCCTCCCATCGCTTGCTGGACGTAGTCGACTCCCTGAACGAAAACAAATAAACGCTCCCCGAGTCAGGTCGTTCTCTCGTCCATGAAGCAGACTCGACTGCTTGCGTACTTTGTCCAGGTAGTCCTCTAAATAGGAGTGAGAAATAGGAGGGGAATAGTCCAGGCTTCTGACCAAATGAGATGAGGAGGAGGAGGTGTGGATGAAAAAAAGGACTCACCTTTCGCTTCTCCGCTCTGCCCGCCTCCCAACACTGAGTTAGCCTTGTCCATGAGACCTCCTCCTCCTCCTTGCTGCTGACCAGTGGTGGAGCTAGTGTTAGATCCTGAGATGGCTGATTTGATGGAGTCCATGTTGTACTCGAGGTTCTGAAGAGAGGAGAAGGTGATCGTTGGAGACGTTGAGACGCGTTCGAGAATCTTAAAATCTTACTGCAGCGAAACTGGTACTCCCAAAGGATGGACTCACAGATCGGAGATGTAGAGGCAGTGAGATAGATGATGGGGGTTGAGAGAAAGACGAAGGCTCCATCTCCTTTCCCTTTCCAGGAGCTGAAAAGCGCTCTATGACGCTCGACCATCTCGTTTCTCGGATTTTGTAGCGTGACGCGTTTTTCTCTCTCTCAAAGATGGGAAGAGGGAGGAACTAGATGAGTCGTAGGATGCAGTTCGTTAAGGGGTACAAAAGGGAGAGGTGACATGGGCAGTTGAAGGGGGAAGGAGAGAAAGGGAGGGGAGCTATAGAGAGGAGGGGCAAAAACGAAAACATGCAGGCCGGATGGAGAACCGCAGAAAAAGGAAGAGGGTACGAAAGCGAGATACTACTGATCGATTCAAACTCGTCCTCCTATCCTATCGAAAGCTGAGGCTGATGAGTCGTCCAAGGTGGTAGAAGTCGAGCTCGAGCCTTTCCTTTGCGACGTGAGCGGGCGAGGATTCGAGCGGTTGACGGCCCATCCTCGAGCGAGAAGGACAAAGAAGAGCCAGATGAAGAGGAAAGCGGTGTTCGAGATGGTCAAGGTGAGGAAGGACATCACGTCGTCTTGAGGTGAAGGGAAAAGAAGAGACGCGTCAGTCGAGGAAACGAAACGAAGACCGTCGCGATCTGAGAGAAAGCTCACTCACCCCAACCTGATCTCATCGCGCCGTAGACTACTTGCTCGTTAGATAAGATGAAGACGATGCCTCCGCCTGGAAGGAGAAGTTGACGTATGAATCAGCCTGGGCTCGAAGAAGACTGAGTCGTGAGGTCGAGGAGGAAAAGGTCAAAAACTCACAGCAAACACTGAAGGCGGCGAGAGCCTCCGTTGGAGGACGAGATGGGAGAACAGATCGAGGAGGTCGAAGCCAAAGAAAGGTGTAAGTGCTGATAAAAGAGGGATCGAAACGAGTCAGAACAAAGAAGACGCGTCCAGACGAAGGGAGAAGAGACTACAACGCGAACTCACGCGATCCGGAAAAATCCGAACATGGCCAGAAGGTTTCCCCAGAGAGCATGAATCTGGATCTGGAACAGGTACGTCTGATGATGAGAGCTCATGACGAGTCCAGTCTGGAAACGAAGAGAACATCGTCAGTCCCGTCTCTGAAGCCGTCGAAGTGGGAGGCGCGTTTCGACTCACAACTCCGATGACGAGAGCTGGGAAGGGGTTGAACGATCCAGTCCAGGTGGGTGGCTTCTCGACGTTTCGGATTCCTCGACCATCGAGAATGGCTACTGGAGCGGCGAGTAGGTTCCGGGCCAGGGAGGATTCGAGGACGAGGCCCAAGCCGCCGCCAAAGAAAAATAGCAAGGCGATCGAGATGTGCTGGACCTGATGGATGGTGAAGCCGCTTCCAGGCTCAGCTCCGAACCCTGATACGAAGAAAGGAGAGATCAGCGAAGGTTGGCAAACAAAAGAAAGGAGACGAGAGCTCACGTTCCATCCACGTGTTGGTGAGTCCGTAGACGAAGATCACGGTGCACTCGACAGCTGAAGAACGACGAGAGAGTAAGTTTACACGAATCTCGAACGTTCATGAAGAGAAGAAAGACTCACCTTCAGGCGAAGGGACCTTCCAACCTCCTCGTTTCCTCGTCTTGTTCTCGACGCGTCCCTCGTCTCCCCAACCAGCATCATTCCCTCTCTCCCAGAACGACGAACGACATCGGCGAGGCTCCGGTCGAACGTTCCAAGCCCATCCGTACTCGGCCCAGGATCCAAGATATCTCGCAAAGGTGAGGAGGCCGTAGAGGAGGAAGATAGCTCCCTTGATCAAGTGCGCGAGACAGCCGTTGATGTACTCTGCAAAGTAGAGAGATACTCGATCAGTTCAGTCGAATGAGGGCTGGAGAGGATCAATCGTGGACTTACCAGCTCGACACGCTCCTGAGTAAACGGTGATCCCGCTGAGGAACGACGCGAATCCGAGCAGGGGAGGGAGGAACCAGAGGCAGGTAAGGAGACCGGGGAGGAAGCCTTGTAGGCGAGAGGTCGTCAGCTGGGAAGCGGAGTAGGTGAGGGAGGAGTGAGATTGGTTTTGATGGTGTTGGTAGTGGTGGTGCTGATGGAGAGTGGAAGTAGAAGATCGAGGGGAGGGTTCGTCGTCGACGCGACTGGGTCGAAGTTCCGTTGGAGATGACGGCGAGAAGAGCACGACCTCCTCTTCCTCTGGCTCGATCGGAGAAGAGATCTGGATAGATCCCAGCTTCTCCTGCTCTTCCTCTTCTTCCTCCTCCTCATCTCCTTCTTGAATCGTGTGAAGTCCAACTTGTTCCTCTCGACTGACCTCTCCAACCAACTCGTACACCTCCCGAGCCTCCTTTCGCGACGGGATTCCCGCCAACCTCCACACCTTCGCTTTCCAGCCTCCCTCCTTCACCTCCCGCGTCGCTCTCCAGAAGTCCCAGCCGCTCAAAGCGAAGAAGAGGACGACGACGACCCAGCCAAGCGGTCCATGGGCGTTGTGAGCGTAGAGGTCGGGAGTTCGTGATTTGTAGACCGAGGACGAGAGGAGACCGACGAGGATGAGGAGGACGGTTGAGAGGAGGACGGGGGTTGAGTAGGGAGTGGATCGAAGACCGTGGGCTGAAGGAAGAGCGAAGGAGCGAGAAGGTCAGAAATGGGAATCGGATCAGGAGGAAAGAAGGGACGAAGTGTTGAGCTTCGACGTTCTTCTTGAACACTTTCGCCAGCGCGAAGGTGTGTACGCCTTTGTAAAAAACTCACCGAGAGGGAAGAGCAGAACTAATCCAACAGTCATCCCAATAGCATGACCCAACAGAATCCACCCTCCCCACTGACCTCTCCCTCCGAGTCTCTCGTCCGTCGCGTCAAAAGTCCAGTCGTGAGTCCAGTAAGAGAGAGGATTGGGCTGATGATGGAGGAGGATCTCCGTCTCGTTGAGCTCGGTAAGTGGCGTGGTCATTCCGTGATGGTGGTGAACGGAGGACGACGGAGGAGGGATGGGTTCGAGGACGACGTCGTCCAAGGAGGTTGAATTGAAGGGAGGAGGAGGTCGATGTTGATGATCCATTCCGTCGTGAGGACCTTCCTCTTCTTCGTCGTCGTCTCCATGTCGAGGAAGGATCGACTGGCGGCTGAGGAGAGCGTTGATCTGAAGGGCTGGGTCGTTCTCGGAACGGATATCGGCGAGGGAGAGTGGCGAGAGAGGAGCGGATGGGAAAGTGGAGGAAAGAGCAGAGCTGACGAGGAGGGAAACTACAGGGAGGAACCAGAGGAGTCGCATGTTTTGCTGGTATTAAGGGATGGGTATGTAGAGACGTCCGTTGAGAGCCTTTCCCGAGTGGTATGTCTTCAGGAGAAGAGGAGGATGACTGTTTGAGGGAAAACAAGAGAGAAAAGGAGAGAAAGAGGTCGGCTCGGTCTTCTGCTCAGGGATTACGACGACTCTCGACTCTGTGGAAACGAAGCTAATGACTCACGGCGCTGGAATACAGAGGAAGCAGAAGGAAAATCAACTTTTGCGCTGCTTTTGGACCGAAGAAGGGAAAGCGAAGAGAGAAGGAAGGTAGCAAAAGTGGAAAGGGAAAGACGTTGGACGTTGAACTCTCGAGCTCACCGACCGAGCTCGCAACTTCCCCACCCTTCCTACCTCGCAGACTATTTCAGGACAATCAGCAATCCATTACTACCCGACGAGTAAGGCGTCGTTCTATAGAAGATGAGAAGCGAGAGGCGACTACCACTAGCGAAGGAAGAGGAACGAGCTTGACCAACTCCTTCCCGAGCTCTCCCTCCCTCCTCCCCTCCCTTACCGCTCGTTCTCCAGCTCGCCGACACTTCGGGTCGAGGAGTAGCGAGAACCAGAGCACGCGGAGTATTAGCCAGGGTCTTCATAGAGTAGAACAGTTGAAAAGGATTGGGTTGAAGATGGGAGTTGGGAGGGCAAAGGGCTGAGATCGTCGAAATTGAGGCTGAAGGAAGCCTGTTGGGCGAGCCGGCGGCCTTGCCTCGCCCACCTTCAATCCTTTGGGTCGGCTAGCTAGTCTAGGAGACGAAAAGGGAGATGGTAGAGACCTCCTGGCATGGAACGAAGCGAAAGCTCGTTCCTTGAGGTGGAAGCAGACCCAGCAAGGCAAAGCGACGCGTCTCGCTCCCTCTCCCTCTCCCCAAGCTTTCCTCCTCGCTCGAGCCTTCAAGATGGAGACTAACAACCCGTCTCATATACCTACAACCCGCCGAATCTAGCAAATACAAACTGAGTTCACGACGACCGCGAGCTCGCGATTCCCTCTCGACGACCGAAAGCTTCAAAGCTCGACGTGCTCCTCCTCCGACCTGTCCTGCCGTTTAGATCTCCTCCCCAAGCTTGCTCTTCCCCAACGGCGACTTGAGCTTAGCGGCTACTGACTCTGCTGGCGATGAAGGGGAGGAGGCGTTGACGAGGAAGGGGTCCGACCGGTACGCAGAATAGGCTGGACGAGCGAGGGAGTTGATGGCGACCTGCTTGTCGGTGTTGATGTCTTCGATGAGGGCTTCTGCTCGTGCGATATCAGAGGAAGGGTAGAGGATAAAAGTCAGAATGAGCTTGTGTCTATGAGGAGAAAGGTACGGCGAAGGGTGGACGAGGCGACGAGAGAGGAGGGAAGGAGGGCGAAGGAAGGAAGGAAAAAGACGTGAGCTCGAAACGAACCTTTTGAAACGTAGTTCAGCTCAGGTCGAATGTATCCAAGGACGATAACGATGATCTCGTGGGAGTAGAAGTCCGAGGCGTACTGTAAGCAGCGAAAAGATGAAGCAATCAAGGTCAGCGAAAGGCGAAGGCGTGCGATAGAAGCAGGAAGGAGGGGGAGGGAAAGAAAATCGAAGCTCACCTCGTGCATGACGTGGACTTCCTGCTCCCATCGATAGCGATCAGAGGAAAGAAAAGCGTTGATCAGTATCGAGAGCTCTCAGGTGGAGGTAGGGGAGAGTGGGAGAAGAGAACGAACAGCTGTCAACCTCTCGTTTTTGTAGTAAGGGTTCCAACCGACGGACATGACCATGGGATGAATCTCGAGATCGATGTCCTCCAGTCTTGTCGCAGGTGTAGCGAGTCCGGACTGAGAAGCTCCATGGGTAGGGTGGGAGACGACTCGAGCGTAGCCGTAGTAGACTCCTCGGAGGGAGAGATCGGTGAGAGGAAGGATGGAGGAGTCGGGAAGGTTGGCTGATTAAACAAAGAGGAGGAAGGAGGAGGAGAAGAGGTGAGGGGAAGAAAAGGGAAGTGTGAGTCAGCGTTCTCTCGTTTTTTCAGTCCGCTTTTGTGGTACGAGAGGGGAGAGGAGGAGGTACCTGTAGGGATTCCGAGTTCTTTTGATCCTCGACCGAAGCCTTTCTGGACGCAACCTCGCAGGAAGAGAGGGTAGGGAGTCGTGGGATCTTCCGGTCCAACGACGGAAGGTCGATCGGAGCGAGAAAGAGGTGCAGTTTCCGCTGGAGTGCCGGGAGCGTGTAGAGGAGAGTCGGACATCGTCGATGGGACGGCTGAGAAGGAGGTAGGAGGAGTAGAAGGGGCTGAAAGGGAGAGAAAAGGAAGGGAAGGAAGCAAGCAGGAGATGGTCGTTTGGAGCGTCCTTTAACGCTGGACTCTCCCTCGCCGGTTGAGCTCGCCGCTGAAATCTGGGTGGGCGAGGTTTTACAAAATATAGCAAAGTGGCTTTCAACTTTAAGGGTCTGAGAGAGAGTCTGACGTATCCCTCGGAGTTTTTTTTTTTTGGCTTCTGGATTTGAGGCCTGAGGCAAAGCACCCCCACCCTTCGCTCTCTCGTCCTGAACCACATCCCTCCTCCCCCTCTTCCCTTCCCTTCCCTTCCGTTCTTTTTTCCTCCCCTCAGGTATCGCTCCTGAAGCTCGTTCTCAGTCAGTCTCGACCATGTCCTCCGTCGCTTCATCCAACGTCCCTTCTCCGTAGGTCCCAACTTTGGCTTTCCAGTTCGCGAGAGGAGGGGAGGGAACGCGTTGAGCTCACCTTCTTCCCTTCTCTTCTTTCGCCTGTACCAGCTCCCCAGCCGATGATGCCTCCTCTCCTCTCACCTCGCTAGGACCCTCGTCGAGTGGCATTCTCAGGTGAGTACTTTCTGTTCCTTGAAAGCACGCAGAAGGAGCTGCTTCACGCGACGAAGAGGGAAGGGAGGGAACGAGAGCTGACCCTCGCTTCGTGTTTGTTTTCCACCTTTCCTCCCTCCCTTCTCGCCACCTCTTCCTCCCCCTCTCTCATCCTCTATACAGTCTAAAGCATGGTCTCGTACCTTCTTCACCCACCTCCAGGTCTCGCAAGATCATCTCCCTCCCCACCGAGATCCATCGGCTCATCATCCTCTCCCTCGTCGAGCTCCCTCACCGAATCTACCTTCACCAGTCCCAAGAGGACGTCTACCTGGCCAACCAAGAGCTCGTCGTGCTCTCTCAAGTGTCCCAAGCTTACAAGGTGAATCTTTTCTTTCTCAAGAAACGTTTTCATTGTTGTTGTTGTCGTCTCGGAAGGTTGGAACAGCCGATTCATGTGAGAAGGGAGGGGAGGGAAAGTTCAGGGAACGAACGCCTCGCGACTTTTGTCGTCAAAACAGAACTCGAATGCTGACTCCTTCGGCCATCCTTTCCTTTCATGACTGCCCCCAGGAGCTCTCCTACCCGATTCTCTACGAAGAGATCGTCGTCAAGTCCGATCGAGCTCTCGCTCGCTTCTTCAAAACCATTCAACTCTACCCTGAGCTCAAGCTTCGCGTCCGAGCGTTCTGGCCGCTCTACTGGTACTCCAACTCGGTCGTGTCGCCTTACTTCGTCGGAGAGTTCCCCAGACTCGAAGAACTCTCGCTCAGGAACGATCTCAAACTCCTCAGCACCAACTACGACCTCAACTTCGAGAGGTACACCGTCGAGGACGAGGAGGACGGGGTCGACGCCGCTACCATCCAAGCCTTCGACGAGGACGAGGACGACGAGGCTCACGAGGGGAAGGTTGCGAAGAGGTTGATGACTCCCGGGGCTGGAGCTGGACTGGGAGAGACGTCGACGCCGCAGGTTGCGATCAAGGGAGAGAAGGCGAGGAAGATCGCGAAGCAGCTTAAGGTGTTCAAGAAACGACAACCGAAGCGAATGTCCATGTCCACGGTCGTCAAGCTCAAGACGTTGGAGATCACCATGAACGGGCTGTACACTCTCCCAGCAACGAACGTCGACCTCGACGACGTGGAGACGCTCTCGATCCACTGGGTCCCGAAACCTGCTCAGGACTTCAAGACGCCGCTCCCAAAGCTCAAGACGCTCTACCTCTCGACTCATCAGATCGTTCAGGATCGGGAGTACGAGCCTCAGCTGTTGAGGTTACTCGAGGTGAGCCTCAATCCTTCCATCATCGATCTTCGTCGTTTCGTTCTTTCGACGCGTCGTCGCTGACCTTCGATTCCCTCCCTTCTCTCTCTTCCCCTTCAGCTCTACGGACCACAACTCAAGCACCTCCACTTCGCCTTCCGAGGAATCGACGACCACGTCCCCTCCGACACCACCACCTTCTGTCCCAACCTCCTCTCCATGACCATCATCTCCCCTTACTTCTACTCCTACCTCGTCTACTTTGGCCACCCAACCATCGAAATCCTCCGCTTCGGCCTCCCCGTCTCCATTGAGCCTCTCAAACCTGACGAAGAAGGTCTCTTCGATTCCTCGCTCGACAAGATGCTCAAGGAGAACTGGCCCAAGTTGAAGGAGATGTGGTGTTTGGAGTTGGACTGGGACGAGGAGGAGCATCGTGCCGAAGGGAGGGTGGAGTCGTGGGAGGAGATGGCGGAGAACAAAGGATGGGTGATTCTGGACTGTAAGGGGAGGAAGAGGATCGGGGAGAAACCGAGTGTGGTGGAGAAGAGGAGGAAGGAGGAGGCTGGGGAGGAGGACGAGGAAGAAGGAGAGGAAGAGGAGCAGCAGGAAGGAATGGTCTCGGTGAGTTTTCGACGCGTTTTCTTTACTTTTCTCGATTAGACTAACCTAAAGACTGACACTCCTTCTATCTTCTTACTTCGATACAGCTCGATTCTTCCGACGACGACCTCGAAGAGATCGCTCCGCCCCTCGTTATCCACACTTGAACGACGAGCTTCCCCTTCGCGCTTTCACTTCCACCCTTGACACTCTTCTTCCTTCCCTTACCTTACCTTGCATTCATTCTCTCGCATACCCTCCCTTTGCCTCACTGCTTCTGCACATCGGATACTTCCCCCCGCCGTTTTTCGTCCTCACTCACTCTCTCTCTCTCGCGTCTCGAATACCACGTTTTCCTTTTTCCTCCTCCCGTTCTTGCATCTCAAAACCCAACTTCATACCTAAAGCTCGCCTTCTTTTTACGTAAGGCCGGCTACCTCCCACGTCTTCTTGCCGTTTCTCAATCAACCTCAGCTTCCTCACCACGCTCTCTCTCTTTCTTTCTCTCTCTTTCCCGTCCCCTTCTTTCTTTCTTCTTCTTCTTGCTCCCTAAGAATTCACTTCGTTGGCTGTCAGCCTGACCCGCTCTTCCCTGTACTTATCCTCGCTTCGCTTCGCACTTTTATTCCTATTACTCGTTTGGGCTCCTGCTTTCTTGAGAAGAAAACGAAAGGGTCGATGACGAGCGAGGAGACGAACGGACTCGATGGTCCTACGCTCGTTGCTTTGTTCGTAGGGAAACGAAAAGTGGGCGTTCGTTGGTTGTACGCGTACGTAGCATCAATCTTTAAAAAAAAATCCCCATCTAAAAAAGAAGAGCGTTCAAAAAGGCATCAAAGCAAAGCGAGGTTTCTCCCTCCCGTCACCGTCTCGTCTCGTCTCGTCGCGTCGTCGTCGTCGTCGTCGTCGGGCGTAAGTTCTTTACTTCTTGTCGCCGTTCCCGTTCCCGTTGGTCAAACCGAGAAGCTCCTTGACGTCTCGAACGGTATCTGCATCCCCGGTGTTCTGGTGGGAGGCGGCGAAAGAAAGGGGAAGGAAGAGGCGAGTTCAGCGAGCGAGATTGGGTTGAGAAGGAAAGGAGAGGAAAGGGGGGGGGGGAAGGGAGACGAACTTTGGAGATCTCGTCCTGTGTAATGAGAAAAAACGAGTGGGAAGGTAGGGAGGTGGAATGAGTGAGAGGGAAGAGGAGAGAGGGAGAGAGAGAGAGAGGTGTTGTGGTTAGATGGGAGCGGGGGCTTACACTGATCTTGATACAATCTTTACCGTCGATCTTGGAGAGTTTGATGACCTGGACGCGAAAAAGAAGAAGGGAAAACGAAAAGTCAGTTTCCGCATTATCCCTCGAATTGAGAACTACGAGATCATATTCCCTTCCAATCCCCAAAAAACTCACAATGTTCAAAGCCTTACTCTTCCCCTCCCCTACCCTCTTCTCAAAATCATTCGTCAACCAAGTCCCAACTCCATAACTCCTCTTCACTCCCCCTCCCCCTCCCTCCTCCTCCAACTCCAGATCCAACCTCTTCCCCTCCTCTTCAATCCTCCTCACCGCCTCTAAATCCAACCCATCACTAAAAACAACCACCTTCTGCTTCATATCCACTCCCAGCTCCTTGTAGACGCGGTACGTTCTCTGCAGGTAGAGCAGGGGGTCGCCGGAGTCTTGTCGAAGACCTTTCCAGGCTTGGGCTCGGGAGAGGGAGAAGGCGGTGGAGAAGAAGATGGGGGTGGAGAGGGTGTCGGTTAGGGCTATATGGAGGGGGGAAGTTGGGGAAGGGGGGTAGACTGGAAGGAGAAGGAGGGGAGGGAAGGGCAGGAGGTTTTTTTGTTGTGAGCGAGGAGGAGGGGGAGGAGACGAGGCGGGATGATTGAATAGAATAGAAGAACGAACCTTCCTCCCAAAGATCCATAGCTAAAGGATTCGCCACTTCGTACCCCTTCAAAGCAGCCAGTCCCATGATCCACTCATGCGCAATCGTCCTACCACATCACCCCAGCAAAAAAATAATCAATTTTCTCGACGCGACGAACGACGAAGAGAAGAGAAGAGAAAGAACCGAACGGACGAAGTGAACTGAACTGAACTGAACTCACCCAACAGGATTCAGTCCAAACACTTTTGCGAAATGAACGTTACTAGTTCCGTTCAGTTTCCCACTTCCACCTTTCCCCCCACCTTTGGTGGCAGCGAGGTATTCCTTCTCTCCTGCGATGAGACCTTCGAGGACGAGTTTGTGGACGGCGGAGGAGCGACGACGACGGGTTCCGAATTCGGAGAAGGTGACGCCTAGGGAGAGGAGGGAGAGGGATTTTTGTTTGGCGAGGTCTGAGGGAAGATAGAAAGAGAAAGGGAGGGGGGTGAGGTGAGGTGAGTAGGGAGGTGGGAGTAGGGGAGGGAGGGAGAGAGAGGGGGAGAAGAGGAACGAACCGAAGGTGTGATCTATCGACCAGTTGGTGTCGACGTGAAGGAAGTAGGATTCTGACAGGATGGCCATTAGAGGGACCTGTAGCACTCAAAGACAAAAGAAAAGAAAAGAAAAAAACTCGCGTTCAGTCGAAGAGCTGAGCTGAGCCGACGTCCTCCTTGAAGAGAGATAAGGGGAAAGCTGACCTCGTAGAGAATGGTTTCTACCCATTTCCCCTTGATAATGATCTCTATATCTCCCATGTCCTTTCCGAAATGCGGCTGAGGAACGAACGTAGCGACGACTTGGTTGGCTGGATCGAGACGGAGGGCGGAGAGGAAGGCGAGGTAGGTGGGATGGAAGTAAGGGCAGGTCGTTTCGAGCCACGAGAGCTCGTCAGAGGTTAACGAGATCGTAGAGAGGGCTATATATATATCAAGAGAAGAAAGTGAGCTCGGCGAAGTAAAGAGGAGAGAGAGGGAAGGAGGAGGGAAGATTGAGGTTGCAAGCTGACCTTTTACTTGTTGATTGAAAGCGTCGAAGGATTCCCTTGAAAACTTCATCGTTGAGAGTGCTCGGTTGTAGAACTTGTACTCGACCTCTTGGGTAGGGAAGTGAACAAAGATCGCTTGCTGCATCGTCAACTGAAAACAACAGAACAAATCAGAAGAGTGTGAGCTTCGCTCGTCCTTCTTCCCTTTGTAGAGAGAACGCTACTCACCTTGTAGAGATCCGTGTCCAAGATGGAGGTGATAGCTGAAGGTCCCGACATGGAAACGAAATGAATGCAGACTCGTAAATCGGCGATGATGGTCGTTGGGTGTGTGGATCGAGGAGGGGAATGGAAGGACGGAAGAGGGTGAGCTCGAATCTTGAAATCGCTTCCGCCCTTTTCCTTCCAGCTTCCTTCTGACCTCAAACCATCAGCATCGAACTTTAACAGCACCTCTATACCCCCTCTTTCCTCGCCGAAGACTCGCTTGCCCAAGATGGTGCTTCCCATCGCAGGAGTCACTCGATTCGCGCTTCGTCGGTCGAGCTCATCCTCTCCTTCCTCCTCCTCCTTCTGCATCGCTCGGTCCTTCGTTGCTCGACCTTCCACACTTCTAAGGGCTCGTCCAACTTTGGTACAGCCTGTTCGATCGTACACTACAGCCGCTTCTGCCTCCAAGATCATCGTCCAGCCCTATCCGGAGGGAGACTTGGACCAGGAAGCTGGAGTCAGGCTTCAATCTCATCTCGGTCAGTGTTTTGCCCTTTGCCCTTTGCTCTCCCTCCCAACCCCAAATATATATATCCGAGAGGAGCCCGAAGAGCCTGCTGCTGCGTCTCTCTGAAGGGCTCTCCTCAGTTTTACGGCCTTTCCACAAACAGAAAGAAACGACCTCGCTCGCACTCCTCCGCTCCGCTTGAAGCTCACCATCGTCTCCTTCCTTTCTTCCTTCTCGCCTTTTCACCTCCAGGTCCCTTCGCAGCTCGGACCCACTACCACGCCGACATCAACTCATCTATGATCGGGGAAGAAGTCGTCCTATCAGGTTGGCTCACCAAATCTCGGTCAGTCTTCCAATCCTCTTCCTCTCTCTCTCTCTCTCTCCTCCTTCAGCCCTGGCGAGCTCATCCATCTTGGAAACTGACATCTCTCCCCGTCCCAACCTCGCAATCTATATCTCTCGGGTTATACTGCAGTCGTGCATCCCCCGAACTCTCCTTCCACAACCTCCTCGATTCTCGCTCTTCGATCCTCCAACTCATCGTCAATCGGGCACCTTCCTCGTCTTCCTCCTCCTCCAACGCACCGTCATCGCCGCCATCACGGCTAGATCTTCTCTTCGTTCCCATCGAATCCGTCATCTCCATCCGAGGACTCGTTCAGAAGAAGGAGAGCCGCACGGGCGAGGACGAGATCGAGATCGACGTCAAGGAGTGGAAGTTGTTGAACCCTGCATCGAGGGATCTGCCGTTCAGACCTACGGATCCGAAGCAGGTGAGTCCGTCATGACTCTCAATGACATCTCAACAGGAAGGAAGTGAAGCCCAAAGTAGAGAAGTCGCGCGAGAGAGAGAGAGTTCAAACGCAAGCGAACTAACTGATCCTTTCCCTCTCTCCTCGACGCGCTTTTTTCCTCTCTTCACAGAACGTCAGCGAAGAACTCCGAGCAGAGTACCGCTACCTCGACCTTCGTCGAAAAGGACTCGCTGAAAATATTCGCAAAAGGAGTCAGGTCGCTCACATCGTGAGGAACTACATGCACGATCTTGGTGAGTTCCGTCTCGTTCGTTTTGTTTTTCGACGCGTCCCGTCCCGTCGCTTTCCCCCTCCATTTCTTATCTTCCCTTCCCTCTTCAGACCTGTTGAACTAGTTAACCCGAACGGATTCTGATGACTGACTGGTTTTGCTTTCCAAGACTTCACCGAAATCGAAAGCCCCATCCTCCTCCAATCCTCTCCCGAAGGAGCTAGAGAGTATCTCGTTCCAGCGAGACTTTCAGAGTCCTCTCTCTCTTCTCTCTCTTCTTCATCTCCCTCTCCCTCTCCCTCTTCCAACCCTACCACCACCACCACCTCTTCTTCCTCTTCCTCTCCTTCAACCACCACCACCACCCCTCAACCCACCTCTTCCTCCTCTCCAAATCCTCCCTCTCCCGCCGCTCGCGCCGCTCGAGCAACTCCCAAATTCTACGCCCTCCCCCAATCCCCTCAACAACCCAAACAACTCCTCATCGCCTCAGGGGTCACAGACAAGTACTACCAGATTGCGCGATGCTTCAGGGATGAAGGCGGGAGGAAGGATCGTCAACCTGAGTTTACCCAGATTGATCTCGAGATGGGATTCGTTTCGGGAGGAGTTGGAGTTGGAGTTGGAGATGATGGCTGGCGGATTGGAGGGGGGGAGGTTAGGAGGGTGGTGGAAGGGATGGTGGGGAAGATTTGGAAGGAGATTAAGGGGGAGGATGTACTGCTGCTTGGAGAGAAGGAAGATGGCAGTGGTGGGAAGGGGAGGTTCAGGGTGATGAGGTATAAGGAAGCTATGGAGAGGTTTGGGAGTGATAAACCTGATTTGAGGTTTGGGTTGGAGGTGAGTGTATACTACGCTGGAGGATTTTCCAGAAGGGGAGGGAGAGAGGAAGAGGAGTGGGCGAAGGTGAAACTGACTTTTCGTCCACGTCGGTTTTGGGTTCGAATCAGCTTCAATCGGCGACTCCTCATCTTTCTCTGGCAGCTCGAAGGATACTGGAAAAGGAGGAGAAGACGCTGGATGTGTTGGTTCAGCCTGAGGAGTGGTCTACGGCGAGGTTGTTCCCGAAGGAGGAGGAGCCTTTGTTGGTGAGTCTCGTTTTTTTTCTCCATCCTCGTTCGCTTCTAAACAAGAGCGTTTGAGCTGACTCATCAACTCGTTCTGGGTTAATCTAGGTCGATCGACTCACGATTGGAGTGTCGAAGAAGTCGAGATATCTGAGCTCGGAGGACTTGCTTGAGGGGAGTTCGTTCGCGACTGGGTTGGGGTTGAAGAAGGGGAGTGTCGTTTGGGTTGAGAAGAGGAGGGTGGAGCCTGAGGTGAGTCCCGCTGTTTTTTTTTAACCTACTCGCGGGAGGTATCTGTGCGATGGAATCGAAGAGAGGCTAATGTGACGTTCGTTTCCTTTCGGTTTCAAGGGAGGAGCGACGGATCTCGGACGCGTTCGACTGTCTCTGATGAACGCTGCTGTCAACAAGAGTTCGTCTTCCCTCGTCCATTCCCTTCTCATCAATCTATCGAATATCCCCTGAAGAGCTGAATTTTCGTTTCCTCCCTCTTCAGACCTTCTCACCATCTCAACCAAACCTCACTTTCTCTGGATCACCGAGTTCCCTCTCTTCACCCTCGCCGACCCCGACAAAGACTTCCAAGCTCACGGCCGATGGAGTGCGACTCATCATCCTTTCACCGCTCCTGTATGGGAAGATCTCATAGATCTCAAGGCTGGGAGGGTCGAAAAAGTGAGTGAGCTTGTTCGAAAACGTTCGCGGGCGGAAAAGAAAGAAAGTTCGAGGGCTCCATCGCGGGCTGACTCTCTCTCTCTTCCTCTCTGTTTCTTTCTTCCTTTTCCAAGGTCCGAGGACAGCACTACGATCTCGTGCTGAATGGGATGGAGATCGGAGGTGGATCGGTGAGGATTCACGATGCGAAGATGCAGGAGTGGGTGTTGAGGGAAGTGTTGAAGGTACGCTACTTCCATCCATCTCTCTTTCTTTCTTCCTTCGCAGCTGACCTTCTCGCCTTTCCAACTCGCTCGCAGCTCAACGACGACGAAGTCTCTCGATTCTCTCATCTTCTCAAGGCTCTTTCTTTCGGTGCTCCTCCTCACGGAGGCCTAGCTCTCGGTTCGTCTTTCATCCCCTTCTCCTCCTTCCTTCCTTCCTTCTTCGCTTTCTCTTTCCCCCGAAACAAAACTGACCAACCCCCCTCTCCACGGTACATCTCCCTTGCTGTTCTTACGAGCAGGCTTTGACAGACTCGTCTCCATCCTCTGCGACACGCCAAACATTCGTGACGTGATCGCCTTCCCAAAGAGCTCGTACGGCCTCGACCCGGTCTTCCGCTCCCCAAACTCGATACCGGAGGATAAGCTGGGAGAGTATGGTCTTGAGAGGAGGAGACTGGATTGAACGAAACTTTGACAACTTCTTCAGACAGGGCCAAGGAGCCGAGCGAGGTTCGGGCAGACGAGCGACCGACTCGGTGCCTAATTTCTCCCTTCCCATCTCCTTTGAGCCATGCACGACTTCCTTAGCCTACTTTTAGTCGATCACCTATCCACGTCACGCTCTTCTAGGGACCCTCCTGTAGATCTAAAGTAGGCGGAGGAACGGCGTCGAGTTCGACCGAAATCAGCGATCCTCGCTCGTCTGCTGTCTTTCATCTTCTTCTGCAGATTTCTTCTCCACCAACCGCCACCCAACAACAACAACAGCGAACGATGAGCGACGAAATCCAAGTGGTTCATACCCAGCACGCTATGGAGGAACCTACTCAAGCTCGAAACGACGGGAGGAAACACTACGGAGGACATGGAGTTCCACCAACAGCGAATCAGCTCATGGCTCTTCCTGAGTTTGTTCGACCCGATTTGTCGCATAGGACCTTCAAGCAGAGACTGGTCGGGAACATGTGAGTCCTGCTGTATCGTTCGCTTCGATTGATCGAGAAGAGGAGGGTTCGAAAAAAAACGCGATGAAGCTGGTCGGTTTGGGGATCGCGCTTCCTTTTCGTTTGTCTTCTACATCAATCTCAATGCAAACTGACCTTTATACGTTTTTAATCTTGTAGCTGGTTTGTCTGCGGCTTCTGCTGCTTGGGAGGTAAGTGAAGGCCGGGAAGACGAAAGAGAATGAGAAGAAGATTCACGAGGCTGATCGGGGAATCCCTCCTTTATCTGCCTTCTCCTATCTTTCTCTCGAGCGTAGGAATTCTCTTCGGATCAGATATCGCCAGCATGTCAGGTATGTAGTATCCTCAGGTTCAAGATCCGATCTGGCTGCCGATGGCGACATCTTTCGACCCAAAGCTCACCCTCTCCCTCTCCCTCTCCCTCTCCCTCTCCTCAAGCCGTTCTCGCCTTGAACTCGTACAACGACTACTTCGGACGGCCATCTTCTAGTCTTCAAGGAGGAATCTCGTGAGTATCTACCTCTCCTTTTTCGACCCTTGAGTCTGATCTGTTCGACCACACTCGCTGACTCAAAGCGACTTTCTCGCTCTCGCTGCTCCTCCCTCATCTCCCTTCGCCTTCCATCCTCACTCACTACACCTCAGCTCGTGCATCTCAGCTGGCTCCCTCTTTGGCGCGCTCGTGTACATGTGGGCCGGAGATCGATTCGGACGACGGGGAACCATGATCGTCGCTTGCTTTGTCTGGTTCGTCGGCTGTATCATACAAGCCGCTAGTCAGAGCGTTCCAATGCTCATCGTTGGAAGGATCATCGCTGGAATGTGTGTGGGTTTGGTTTCGAGTTGCGTCCCCGTGAGTCTCATCTGTCTTTCTCCTTTGATCACTGATTCTGCGGAAAACGGTTCTAACGACGCGTCTTCCTTTCTCTTCTCGTCTACCACTCTTTACTCTTCTCCATGCAGGTCTACCAATCTGAGCTCGCCCCTCCCGAGAAGCGAGGCCGAATGGTCGCTCTTCAGCAATGGGGTATCGAGTGAGTCGGCGTGCTAAGTTGCCATTTCGACATCGCCCGAAGCTCACTCCTCCCGTCTTTCCTGTCTCTTTCTTCCCCTCTACCTCTCTCTCCGCTCAGCTGGGGAATTCTGCTTGGTTACCTCGTTCAATACGGCTGCTCTTTCATAGGAGACGGAGAGTCTCTTCTCAACTTCAGGATCCCTTGGTTCGTCGCGTCGTCTTCGACCTTCTTCAATCTTCGCGGGCGCTCACTTTCCCGCTTCTCGTTTTTTTAAAAAGGTCTCTTCAACTTATCCCTGCCATCATCCTCCTCTCTGGATGCTGGTTCGTCCTTCCCGAGAGTCCCAGATGGTTGGCAGCGCATGGTCGACATCTCGAAGCTCTGGAAACCCTCGCCAACGTCCATCGAGCTGGGGACGTCACTGATCCCTTCGTTCTCGCTCAGTGGGGTGAGATCCGAGAGTACGTCCTTCTTTTCTTCTCTCGAGAATTTACCTTCTTTCGCCGTCGAAGAAGAACCACAGTTGCAAAGCTAAACGCGTTCTTTTCAGGGCGATCATCCTCGAAAACGAGCTCGAACTCTCCATCGCTTCAATCGTCAAGCCCAAGTATCTGAAGCGGATCTTCCTCGGCTGCTCGGTGCAACTTTGGTGCCAACTTAGCGGCATCAACGCTGTTCGTACCTCCTCACGTCAAATTCTTTCCCGCCTCGTCGTTGCCGCGACGTTCCACGAGCTCACCTCCCATCCTCCATCCGCTCTTTCTTTTTCACTCTCAGATGATGTACTACATCGTTTTCAGCTTCCAATCCGCCGGTCTCACCGGCAAGAACGTCAATCTGATCGCTTCTTTGATTCAATGTGAGTCCGCTCTCGTTTGACGACGCGACGACTTCTTTCGCTGACTTGTCGCGGCACCTTCTTCGCCTCTCAGACATCTGCTTCGTGTGTGGAACCTTCCCTGCCATCCTCTACATGGATGCATGGGGTAGAAGACCGACTTGGATCGCCGGAGGTATCCTGCAAGGCACATTTCTCTTTTGCGTAGGAGGACTTCAAGGAGGATTTGGATCCGCCGCAACGGTAGAGGGGAACCAGACGACTACCTGGGTCGTGGAGAACAACCTTCCCGTCACCATCATCATCATCATCCTCTCATACTTCTTCATCATCTGCAATGGAATGGTGAGCAGGCTAGCTTGTTCTTTTCCTTCTCGCTCCTCCTTTTCTCGGATGACTGATCACCGACCGTTCTCTTCCACTTCCTTCCTCTCCCTATCCTCCTTCAGCTCTACGGTCCCGTATCGTGGTGCTACCCTACGGAAATCTACCCTCTCGCTATCCGAAGTCACGGAATCGGAATCTCGACTGCTGCAACCTGGGCTGGTACTTTCGCTGTAAGCCGTCCTTCGTCGTTCTCTTTTCTGTCCTTGTTGGTCAAAGAAGCTCATCTGACATACGGATTTTACGAACAGGTGACGTATGTTGCCCCTATTGTAAGATTTTTGCTTCTTTGATCTGATGAGGGGATCGGAGAAAGCGGGAGGGAACCAGGTGGACGGAAACGACGCGTCGGATCTCTTCCCGCCTCGCTGAAGCTCAACTGACCCTTGACCTCTTCCCCCTCTTGCACAGGCTCTAAACACCATCCAGTGGAAGACCTACCTCATCTTTGGAGTCTTCTGTTTCGTCGGAGCTTTCGTGAGTCTTTCTTCAACGCGAAGAGTCCGACGGTCGACCTTGATCACTCTTTCTTCGCTGACTCCTCTCCGTCCTCCACTCCTCTATCCTCGCAGCACTTTTGGCTCATGTTTCCCGAGACTCGAAAACGATCTCTCGAGGAGATGGACGTGAGTTTCTCCTTACTTCTCTCTCTCCTCGCTTCGGTTCTTCGAAACCTCACGTCCTTTCTCCCTTTCTTTTTACCGCTTCCAGGCCCTCTTCGAATCCAACGTCCCCGCCTGGCGAACTCGTAACCTCCCCATCCAGATCGAGAAGGATATTCAAAATATCGCTGCTTCTCGACGAGAAGATTGGGCTCGACAGGTCGCCAATCTCGACGACGAGAAGAAGGTACGCGAGAACGACGAGTTCATCGAAGACGTGGCTGCACCTGTCGCTCCCTCTGGAATCCTGAAGGACTCGATGGCCTAGTCCGTAGTTTCTTTCTACTTTGAAACTCCTGCTAGTACTTGCTTTCTAACTTTGGCCTGGTTCCCGTTTGCGTTCTCTTTCGTCGATTTTTCTCCTCTTCCCTCCTTTTTCACGACCACTCGACGCGATTAAATACGTTATCTTCCCTCTCTTGTTCATCCTTTCAGGGCTGGAAAGAATTCGTCTTCCTAAACGACGGTGTCTGTAGGTCTCTCAAAGCGCAACGGGAGAAGAAGAGAACGGAAAACGATGAAGATCGATACGAGAAACGGCTACAGTAACCTAGAGGAGCGGATCTTGAACCGAGAATACACGACACAGTGTAAGTTAGGAGGAAGGAGTAAAGAAGAAGCTAGAAACAGGCGAAACCAGAACGAAAACAAACAAGACCAATGCGAACGAAACAAAGAGAAAAGAAGAGATGCACGCGTCGTTTACTCGGTCGTCGTCAAATCCGCCGCCCACCTCGAGGACACTCCTCCCCCATCCATCCCCCGTCTAGGCTGCCCACCCTCCTCCTCTGCGTTCTCTAGCTTGACTTCGTTCTCCCCCTCTTCCATATCTACGTCCTCCTCCAACGCGGCAGCAGCCAACCGAGGTCGACGAGTCTCCCCCGCCTCCCTCCCGCCTTCCTCCTCGAGCTCCTCTACGTCCAGCTTCCTCCCCTTTCCTCCTCGTCTTCCTTCCCAATTTGCCGGAGATCTCGATGATCCCTTCCTCCCACTGGTCGTAGATCTTCCGGCGTCGTCGTGTCCATTCTCGAGAAGCGTCGCTCCTCCCTTCTTCGGACTGCCGCTACTCCCCTGGCTCGTCGTCGAAGAGGGAGCAGTCCTCCCCTTTCCCTTCCCTCTCCTCTTAATCTCCGCCACGTACGTGCACGAGTCTCCGACGTTCCTCTTCGCACATCCCGCACAGGGCTGGCCTCCAAGGCATCGAAGTTTATGCGATCGACAACGTTGACACGCGATGGGAGTTCGTTTGGGAGGAGGTTTAGCCTTGGTGTCGTTTGTGGAGGGGGGTGGGTAGAGACTGGAGGAGTGGGCAGAGGAGATGGGGGAGGTTGGTGAGGTCGAGGCTGGAAGAGTGGGGAGGGAGGAAGAGTTCGCGGCGCTTTGGTTGGACGGGGAGGTGGCGTTGGAAGCTGGTGGGTAAGAGGAAGAGTTGGAAGTGGAGGATCCAGAGTAGGTCGATGGAGGTGGGGGGAAGGTGAGAGGAGCGAGGGAAGGTGTTCGTTGATTCGAGGAGGAGATTGGAAGAGCAAGAGGAGGGAGAGCAGGAGGGAGGTATAGAGATGGAGCTCCGTTGGATCCAGAAGACTTGTAGAAGTTGGTACTTGGGACGGATTTATGATTGGGTATTGAAGGATACTGAGAGGGAACGTTGGGAGGTTGCTGTTGTTGGTAGTAAGAGAACGACGGCGAGGGTCGATAGTCCGACGACGTGTCCGACTGGCGACGAGAGGGAGGTTGAAGTGGGTAGAAGGAAGGGATTTGCTGAAATTGTTGGTAGTGAGGTGATGGTAGAAGAGGAGCGTCTCGATAGGGTGGAGGAGAGGGCGGTTGAATCGGCAGGGATGGAGAAGAGGAAGTATCGACGGGAGGAAGCCTTGACGACATCGCAGAATCGAGCCTCTGTGCGTCGGATCTTCGTGTTATCTCGTCTAAGGAAGATCCGACGATCTCGGTGTAAGGTGCTCCTCCTTCGTCCATACCGAGTTCTCGAAGACCAGCGATGGACGATGAGAGAGCCTCGTCTGAAGAACCAACCAAGGAACGAAGAATCGTCGGTGAGCTCAACCACTTTCTTTAGAACCTTCTTCTTTCAGGGAGCCGACCAGAGCTTGGGAGACTTCATTACTCACTCGATGAAGTCGCTGGTCTTGCAACCAAGCCGGGTCCGCAAGTGCTGTAGCTCGAGTTATCGTCGTGGCCGCCGAGAGGAGGGGCGGAGAGCCGAGAGGGAGGGGGGGAGAGTAGAAGGAGGAGGAGGGCTGATGCATGTTTGGGTGGTCTGCGTCGAAGCTTCGATCCAAGATCTGAGTGTAGTAGGATGATGAGGGTGCGTGGGAGCTCTGGACGTGATCAAATGCGGGCTGGCGATTGCTGGGAGGAGGAAGAGGGAGAGGAAGGAGGCCAAGGTTGGCGGAGGGAGGACGATCTGCGTTTGCCCACGCCGCGAACGCTTGAGCAGGGAAGCGACTCGTCCCATCGTCGTCTGCAGGAACGAGACAAGGACGAAGATAATAAAAGTAGGTGAGCTCTCTCTTCTTCCAGCAGGCTAGAGATGAAAGAAGGGGGGGAAGGAAAGCACTCACATCCCAGAGGAGCGTATCTCCCGAGCTCGGATCCATCCTGAGCCCCCGTCAGATCCTCCTCCCTCCTTCCTCCACTCGTTCCGAACCTGACCGCCGACCCGTCCAAAGAGGGATCTGAAGAGAGAGCATACAAGCGAGGCGGCCACTGCTGAGTCTCTCCTGGTTGAATCTGATGGGAAAGGAGGCAGGTGTTTTCCTGTCGAGCGTCTCCTTCGACGCCGTCATGGAGTGTTTGCCCTTCCATCTCAACAAGGAGAGGTTGCTGAGGGGACCTGCACTCGAAGGAAGGCATCAGGAAGTGGGTGTGATGGCTGGAAGAGAACGTGCGATGGAGCTCACCTTTTGGGAGGATCCTGAGGTCAGGCTGAGGTGGAGGGAGGAGAGAGGAGGAGGAACAAGGAGAGGTGAACGAGGGAGCGGTCCGGGCCTCGGAAGCAAGCTTGTTTGGTTTTTCCTTCAGAATTCTCCTTGTGAAAGGCTAAAACTTCCTTGACTACAGAAAAGACTACAGAGAGAGGAAAATTTCCTCCTCGGCCTGTTTTCCGAAGGCATATCTGCTCCGAGGAGGAGAGCAGCTCTGTTTTATGTGTTTGAGATTCACCTCCTCATGCTGACTGGATCGCGTCTCCTGCTCCTAAGAGAGAAGAGATGTGGAGAAAAAAAAAGGACTCGAGAACCATCCCACCCACAAGCAGCGAAGAAAGTCATCGGATCTAACGTCTAACCCGAAGCTCTTCTCGACGCGAGAGGTGCTTGATGTGTTTCGTCGATTGGTTCTTCACGACGAAGGGAGAGAACCGAGACTGGATCAGCTCATAGCAAGGGTTTTGGGAAATATTTGGCGAGACACAGACCCGGAAAGAAAGATTTTTTTTAAAAAGGCAGGGAGACTCACGAGAGGAAATGAAGAGGCACGACGACGCGTTTTCCTTCCTGTCCGCCGATCCTCCTCGCCAGCACTCCCGTCCCCTGCGTCCAAAGCTACTCTACGAGTCATGCTCACGCCTCAGCCTTCCCGGACGTCTTGTCCGAGTGACCTAGTGAAACAGCGGGCGAGACGTGGTTTCGAATACGTTGTTTCTGATTGAGTCGTCAACAAGCAGAATCAGCACCATCTCTGAGCCATCACTACTGCAAGGAGAGGTGAAGACTACATACCAGCAGCTTCAACTCAGGGAATCCTCCCTCGATCTTCCTATCCCAAACAAGCTTCCCTTCCGGCTCTTTCCCCTTAAAAACCCAAACGCGGAACCTCCCTCCAGTTTCGACGGTATTGAGAGGAATTAAGCTGATAGCCACGAGAGCTGGTGGTGGGAAAGTGAGGAAAAGCTCGGTTTGAACCCAAGCTGCTCTATGAAGCCTGTTGAAGAAAGAAGGAGGGGAGCGTGAGGATGAGAGGACGGCTCGGGGTGGACTGCCGCGGAGAGAGCTCACCAGCGACACTGAGGAGAAGGGAGGAAGGAAGGAAAGTTGGGTCAATGTCAGGCTAGTATCGATCTTTAATGAAAAATCTCCAGTTTCGTTTCGTTGCTGAGCTGGGAGACACGGAGGCAAGGAGACCGAGTGGCGAAGGGAACGACCTCGACCAGCTCCCTCCCTCCCTCCTTCCTCTCTCAGCCTGACGAAGAGGACTCACTCGATCGCAGAACTCTATAACCACTCTCCATCCTTCAGTAATCTCTAGACGAGGAGCCGTAAAGGTGGAAGCGTCAAGGAGAGGGTCCAGATTCGTCGTTGGCTCAGAGATGGTCGAGGAGGAAGGAAGGGGAGGGAGAGGAGCATTGAGCTCGTCCGACGTCGTTGTTGAGGATGAGGGTGTCTCCAGAGTCGCAGGAGGGCAAAGCCCGGTGGAACACTCTTCGTTGGGAGCAGAAGACGACATTTCGATTGAGGTTTCTGATTGAGATGCTGGTCGTTGAGGGGGAGACGATGGAGGACGCTTTGGGGGAGAGCTCAAAGTTCGAAGCTCATCCTTCCCTCTTCCCTCTCCCTCACCGCCATCACCCCCTCCAAATCCTCAACATGACCGCTCCCACTCCCACTCCCGAGCAATATGAGACTCTCATTGCCGCTTCTCTCGCTGGTTCGTCCCGAAGTCCATTCTGCGGCTCGGGAAGAAGAAGAACCAAAGCTCACCTTTCCATCCTTCGCTTATCTCCTTCCTTTCCTCTCTCTTCCTAGCCAAGGAAGGCTCCTACGCTCCTTACTCCAAGTTTCGAGTCGGAGCTGCTCTCCTCACTGTTGATGGTCAGATTATCAAGGGAGCCAACATCGAAAACGCTTCGTACGGTGAGTGGGAAGTTCAATCAACGAAGAAGATCGGTTTCTCGAGTCGAGCTCAACGAAGACTGAACCTGACCTTTCGTCCTGCTTCCTTCCCCTCTGAAGGTGCCGGAATCTGTGCAGAGCGGACTGCTCTCGTCAAGGCCGTCGTGAGTCTCTCTTCCTTTTTCTCTGGAGGAGAAGGGAGCCATGCGGGAGACGAGAGCGTTGGTCTTTCGTCGGCGGAGAGGATCTGGGCAGAGCCGAAGCTCAGCAGAAATCAGCCCTTCGGAATCCCTCAAGCGAAGAAGCGCTGACCAAGTCCCTCCTGCCAATGGTCTATTCCTCAGAGTGAAGGAAGCAGCAAATTCTTCGCCATCGCCGTCTCCTCGTTCGTCCCGTCTCTTTCCTCCGTTCGCGTCGCCTTCGCACCTTTTGTCTTTCTTCCGCTCACCTCTTTCCATTCACCTTCATCTAACAGAGATGTCCCCACTCCTTCAATCTCTCCTTGTGGAATCTGCCGTCAATTCATCCGGGAGTTCTGCGCTCTTGACGTTCGTCCTTTATCTTCCTCTTTTTTTCTTTCCTTTGCCTCTCTCGCCTCTCTCTCCCCCTCCTCTCGATCTCGCTCCGTCTTCACCAGCTGATCATTCCATTCACTGCTTTGGTTTTCACACTCTCAGACTCCCATCGTGATGGTCTCTTCCGTCTACGAAGCCGGAGAGTACACCGCGTCGACGAAGGGCGAGACGACCGTTACCATGACCCTTGGAGAGCTGCTGCCGATGAGCTTCGGACCTGGTGAGCTGGAGTTGGAGAGGAGGCCTTGATTGGTATCGGGTGAAGATGTTGAGGAGTCTCTACCAGAAGCTTGCTAGGGAGAAGGGAGGAATGACGCGACGACGATTGACGACGATTGACTTCCATCAACGAGAAGACGAGAAGACGAAAGATAAGATGGATATACTACTTGAGAGGAGATGCGACCTCCACGCGAGAGAAATGGAGTCCACGCAATTTTTTCAAGGAAGGGAGACGAAGACGGAAGTACGCGAGAGAGGAGGGTGGCAGAGGGAGGGAATCCTGCGAGAGAAAGCAGAACTGCCTACAGGTATCGCACACACTGAAAAACATCGACGTACCACTTCCTCAAGAAGCATCTCCAGATTATCGTATCCTCCGACTGAGGAAGGAAGAGTTTGTGGAGGCCAGGGGGCTCTTTCTTTTCTTCCAGTCGAAATAGACGAGCTGACCTTCCTTTCTCCTTCCCTTCAAACGTTCAACCCACGATCAGCTTCAGCTCAGATACTCAACTCGCTCGGTCACCCTTCCCCCGTCGCTAGGGGCCCATGCCTCACTTCCGGTCGTCTCTCAGCGAGACTTCTACCCCTCCAGAGGCTCCTTCGCCCATCTCTACACCACCACCTCTTTCCTCCTCCTCGACCCCGACCGTCCCAGCTGCTCTGTCAGATCACCACCGTGCGGCTACCACAACAACTCCTAGGAACGAGCCTGCGACGAGGGAGGAAACGATAGATCCTGTATCTACTCAGAAGGACGAGGAGGTCGATGGGCTCCCCCCATCAGAGAAGGTTTCTCTGAAAGGTGAGCTCGACTTCAAGCACTCGCTCCTTCCTTTGTTCCCTTCCCTCCTCCTTCGTCGACCAGTCAACCCTCCTCCTCCACGTCCGCGGTTGCTTAGCAATGCCCTGGAAGAAGCCTTCAAGCCTGTGCTCTTACAAAGATGTTGACCCTTTCCCGTCTCTCTCAGATCCGTACCCAAAGTTCCGCAGAGCGGTCGCTCGACTCTCAGCCCTTCACGCCCTTCACACCGACTCTGGAGCTCCCGACCAGTCTACGAGCTCTTATGATTGGGGAGACAGCGGTATGGGAGCTGAGCCAGGTCTAGACGCCTCGAAGGCGACGCTGGACGACATGAAGGACCCCGTCAAAGTTCAGGTAGTGGATTGGAGCGCGGACAAGGTCATTCAGCGACGGTTTCAAGACGGAGATGCTTTCCTGAGATGGTTCGAGCGGGAGGACAGGGGGGAATGGGTTAAAGCACGCTGGATCAATGTTGATGGACTGAACTGGGAGGTCGCGAAGGTGAGTGGCTCGTTTCCTGCAGCAGAGGTAGAGGAAGAGAAGAAGAGAGACCTGACGCGCGTTTTGTTTTCGAACGAAGGCCATCGCGTTGAGGTTCGAGCTGTGAGTTCCTCTCTCTTCTCATCTCAACCTTGAGCTCCCACTGATCGAAGTTCACTCCTCCCTTGTCCAGCCATCCTTTGGCATTGGAAGACGCGTTGAAAGTGGCCGCTCACTCTCATTCGAAAGGTGAGTCGACCTTCCCTCTCGCGAATCGATCTCCGACCTCGCGAGCTCATCCTAGTCCACCGCCTTTCTCTCCTTCACTTTACGATCTTACCAGTCGACTGGTATCCAACTCAACTCTTCACTCGAGTCCTCATCCACTCCCTCTCTCCGCCCGACTGCAATCACGGCACGGGAACTCCCCGCTCCTCTGGACCCTTCCACACCCTGCTGAAGGCTTTAGGATGGAATAAGACCTCTCGGCATGCGAGGGATGTACTCGCTGGAGACCTAGAGAACGCTGGGACTTTCATCTCGAGACAGAAGAGGAACTCGGAGGAGGGGAGTGTAGGCTTGGCCTTGACGGACGACAGCGACGATTCCTCCGACGAGGGAGAGAAGGCGCGAGACAAGAGGTTGGAGGAGCAGCTGGCAGCTAGAGCTGTAGTTGAGGCCCTTACGGAGAACTTCAAGGTTGGCCTCACCCTATTTTCGAAGGACGTGCCTCACTTTCTGACCGTGTTCGTCTTCTCTTTCAGGTTCCGATCGAAAAGCAACAACTCTCAACGTTTCTCCTTCCCTCTGGTACGTTCGAATCTCATCTACTCACCTCAACACAGCGCCTGATTCCTCTTGAACTACAGGGACCATCATCTCCATGTTCACTCGATCCGGCGAGAGCCTGACGTCTTCGATCTTTCAACGTCTCGACACTCCTGAAACTCTGCTTCGCTCAACGGCCGACTGCTCGATGCTTCTTCAAGCTCTTCTCGACGTCGTTGTGGACGAGATCCTCGAGTTGACAGAGGAGTTCCGTCGAGAGCTGGACGTTTTGGAAGGGAGAGCACTCGTGAGTCCATCGTCTCCAAACTCTTCGTTTTCGAAGCGTCCTGATTGTCTCGTTTTCTCTCTCCCTGCAGGTCAACCCCGATACGTCGGCCGTCCGCCATCTCCACGTGCTATCCGGACAGCTTCTGATGCTGAAACGAACCCTCAGTCCCCTCCAAGGGATGATGCTCTCTCTCAGACACGACGACGAGAAAAGAACGATCGTAGCACGTCGCTCCGCGTCTGGGAACTCGGGATTGGGCTCGACTCTTTCGGAAGGAGAACATCCTGGCTTCCTGTCTCCCGAGGCCAAGCTCTATCTCACGGATGTGAATGGTAAGTTCTCTTTTCGAACCTTGTCCAAGCGAAGAAAACACGCGACTGAACCTTTCCCTCCTCCCTTTCGCTTTTTCTCCCTTCGGCTCTCGAAGACCACATCGATAGCGTGCTGTCGTCCCTCTCTCTTTTCAGCAAAATCGCCGACTCCATCGTGGACTTTATCTTCAACAGCTTATCCTTCTCCAGTAACGAGTCGATGAAATGGTCAATGGGTCTTCTTTCCTTCCTTCCTTTCCGACGAAGCTGACCTGGTTGGTTCTCTTCCCTCAGGTTAACGATGTTCTCCATCGTCTTCCTCCCTTTGAGCTTCCTTGTCGGGTACTACGGAATGAACTTCGTCTCCTTCCCTGAGTTCGTCGTCTCAGTTTCTCGAGATCTTCTTCTCCCTGTCCTTCGCTCGCGACTGATGTTCTCTCCCTCGCTTTCCTCTCCTCTCTTTAGCATCGGAGTCTTTCCCACCGGAACTGAACCCTTCGGTCCCAACCCTCAAGGAGGTCTTTCCTTCTTCTGGTCCATTACGGGCCCAGTTATCGCCGTCCTCGTCAGTCTCCTCTTCGTCATGAATTTCGGAAGCTGGATCGTTGGAACGGCTCGACGAACGCTTCATCGAGCGGAGAAACATGTTCGTTCCCTTTTTCTCTTGCTCTTCTTCTCTCCTTCCGATCTGACCTTCACCTCGCTTCGATTATATTTTGACTCTCTCACAGAAACATCGCAAAATCATTCGTGCGGTTCGGAAGACGAGGAGGAAGCAGAAGAGTGCTTGAGATCTCGTTTCGTTTCACTTTTTAATTTTCGGTTTCTTCTTGGTTTGTGCTCTCTTCTTCGATTTGTCCCCTCTGCTTGTGACCCATTTGCTTCTCTCTCTACCCTCTGCCTTAATGACGCGACGTGCTCGATTCTCTAATAGATGGCTCTCTTTTCTCGCTGAGGACGAAGTTGCGTCGCGAATCCCTTTGCTTCATCTTCTCGTCCCTCTTCTCATTGTCCATCGCCCCGAATCGCGACGAAGCTCACTCTACCAGTAACCTACCGACGCACAGCCTCGAACCCCCCAAAAGATTCCTCTGCGACGGCGCAGGACCCCTGAAAAATGACGCGCTAATCTCGTCTGATCCCGATCCGACTGAAAACCAAGCACCCCCTCCTCCTCCCTCGCTCCCGACACCCACCCCCCCCCCACTCTCTTCCTTCAACAACCATGGACTTCCTCAAATCCCAAATCTCCCAAGCCACCTCCGGCCAAACGACCGGAAACCCAAACTCCTCCGTCGGAAACGACAACCAGAACCAACAGGATCTCTCTTCCTCCTCCTCCTCCAACCAGAACCAGAACCAGGGCGAGCAACAGCAACAGCAACAGCAGAGCTCTTTCGGGGGAGGAGGAGGAGGTGGAGGTTTGATGGGCATGGCCAACAATGCTCTTGGAGGTGGACAGAGTGGAGAGGCGAAAGGTACGTCGGATCATGTCTTCTTTCTCGAAGCTCATCTCCGCTCCTCTCCTGTGCTTTTATCTCGCTGACTCTCGTCCGTCGGGGGTTGGGCTGAAAACAGAGGACTACCTAGACAAAGCCGTTGATATGGTTCAGTCCAAGTACTTGGGTGCTGGAGATCAGTCCAAGTGAGTTCTCTTTCCTCCAACTCGACTTGAGATCGCGAGCTCGTCCCTCCTCCCTCCTCGCCTCAAAAGGCTGAACTTTCCTTTCGTTTTTGATGGTCTTCTCTTCAGTGAGAGCGCAGCTGAGCAAGCGAAGGATGAGATGATCTCAGATCAGGTTGATTTCTCTAACTTTCTCTCCTGCCGGGTCGTGTGAGCTCGAGCTCACCCCTTCCCTTCCTTTCCCCTCCCTCCCTCCTCCTTCCCCCCCCGCCCCTTCGAAATCGTTTCAGATCCGAGGAGCCTACAAGTCCGCTACCGGGAAAGAATTCTTCATCGCGTGCGTTAAAAAAAAACTCTCTCTCGCTTTTCCTCCCCCCCTTCTTTTCATCTCCAGGCGCTTCAAGCTCACCTCCGACTCGTCTCGTCTCTCCTCCTCCCCTCGCAGCGACAAAAACTAGCTCCCTCTCTCTCTCTACATACCCTCTCGCTCCCAAATCAATGCTTCTCTCTCCCTCTCACCCTCTCTCTCAGCACGATCCATCAAACGCGAGAAAAGTAGTTTCAATCGCTGCCATTGCTCCTCCAAGAAAAAAGAAAAGGTCACAACACAAAGTTTAAAAGTAAAGGATGATGATGATAAGTAGATAGAAAAAGCGATAAAGTAAAGTAAATACTGTGCGAGTTGCCAGAGAGAGAGAGAGCGACAAGGGGATGGGGGGGGGGGGGGGGAAGAGGGAGAAAGCCTGTTTCCCCGAGAGAGAACGATCGAAAAAAGAGAGAGAGACGCGTCGAGGTGGGAGACGAGAGCTACAAGGAACGAGAACGAGAAACGAAGCGTAGAGTAGTAGAAAGAGAGAAAGAGAGAGAGAAATGAGTAGCATAGGGTATAAAGTAAAAAAAGACAGTTCGGATAGCGTTAAGGAAAGAAGGGAGAGGGAGAGAGAGAGAGAAGGAGGGAGGGAGCTGTTCCATTCAAGGACTTCTCACCAGCGGCTGAGAAGGCAACCTAAACGCACTTGGCGGCACCGGAACTTTACTCATCCTCCTCTTCAAAGGTCCTCCTCCTAGTCCTTCCAGCGACGTTGGACTCGAAGGCACCGGAGACGACGACGAAGGCGACGGAGAGGGAGGAGGAGGAACCTGTCGAAGCGTAAGCTGGGAAACCTTCTTCTTGATGATCCTGAGCGGCTGAGTCGCAGGGAAGACGAGGTTGGATGACGGTGAAGGAGGGGTTGAGACTGGTTTGGGGAGGGGAAGAAGGAATGCGATGGGCACGAAGGAGGAGGTTGAGGTTCTTCGGGAGAGGGAGGGGGTTCGGAGGGGGGATTTGGGTGGGGGTGGAATAGCGGAAGGGGTTGATGATGATGTTGTTGTTGTTGTTGTTGGGATTTTGGAAGGAGAAGAAGAGGAGGGGAAAATGACTGAGGAGGAGGAGGAGGAGGGAGGTCGAAGATGGGAAACCGACGCGATCCTCCTCGGTCCTGGAGTCGCGATCTTCGCCGCCGTCGCTGTTGCTGAAGGAGGATGATAAGCCGGCACCGGTTTCCTAATCGTAAGCGCCGAAGCCCTTCCTGCAGGGATCCTCGTCGGCGTCGGCGTCGAACCTGTCGAACTCGACGTTCCCGTTCCCGCTCCCGCTCCCGTTCCCAACCCCATCCTACTCCTCGTCCCAACCTTCAAATCCCCATTCGAAACCCTCCTCATCCCTTCCCCAACAGGTTTCCCACCCGCCAACGAACTCACCCTCCTCAACGTCCCTCCCGCCGCTGCAGCTCTAACCCCAGCAGCCTGAACGCTCAACGTTTTCCTCTCCCTCAACATCTCCGCCGCTTTCTCCCACTCTCCTCGACTAGTCCTCTCTCCTCCTCCTCCACCCCCACCCACTTCCCTTCCACCTCCGCCTCTCCCACTTCCCACTCCTCCTCCCACCGCTCCGATGGCCGTCGTCGTTCCAGCTTCAGCTTCCATATAATCCACCTCCACAGGACCCCAAACCTCCACGAGTTCAGCATCGTCTTCTCCTCCTCTTCGAGGACGAGGGAGGAGTCTTCCACCTAGGGAGTAGACGGATCCTGCTTCTGTTCCGATGGAGAAGAGGGAAGAAGGTCGGGAAGAGGGGGAAGGGTCGTTGGGAGGAGTGCTGGTGTTGGTGGACGGAGGGAGGGAGGGAGAACGAGGGAAGTAGGTTGAGGAATCGGAGGAGGGTCGGGAGATGGTTTGGTTGAGGTGCGTGGGAGTGGGAGTGGGAGTAGTAGGGGTAGGATCGATGTTCTTCGTTACCGCCGCCGCCGCCGACGACGACGAGTGAGAGGGCGAAGAAGGAGGAGGAGGAGGATGGTGAGGAGGATCGCTCGACCCAATCGACAACCTGAACTGCAGTCCTCCGGCTCCTCCCGCTCCCGTCCCATGCGAATCCTCCGACCCCCCACCACTAAGCACCGAAGCCAACGACGCTCTCTTGGACGTAGACGTGGACGTGGAAGTGGAAGTGGTAGGAGTCGAAGGAGGTTTCGGAAACGAAGCCACCATTTCCTGACTCGACATCATCTGAATCCTCTTCCTCCCTGAAGTCCCACGCGCACCACCCAAACTTCCTCCGAACCCCAAACCCAACGTCGTCCTACTTCCGGATTCCGATTCCGATTCTCCGATGGAAGAAGAAGGAGGGGGAAGGGAACTCCTGCCTTTGTGTCGAGCAGCAGGCGAGTGAGGGGAGAGGAAATCGTCTTCTTCGGAATCGGATCCTGCCCAGCCGTCGTCGTCGACTAGAGAGGAGGAGGAGGGGGAGGAGGAGGTTGAGACTCGACGGGGTGAGGAGGAGGTGAGGGAGGAGGGGGGTTGAGGGAGGAGACGAGAGTTTGGGGAGAGGAAGTGGGATTGGAGGGCTATTTGTGTTAGAGGGGAGAGGAGGTCGAGATCCGACTGGGTTGCGTTGAGTCCGAAGATGAAGAGGAGTGGAAGGAAGGGGGGAGATAAGATCAGAGTCAGTTCTCAGCTCTCTCTCTCTCTCTCTCCTCCTTTCTGATCAAAACAATCCCACCCTCCAACAAAGAAAAAAAAAACTCAACACTCACCTCCTCTCCACTCTCACTCTCTCCCTCCTCTTCCTCCTCATCCACTACAACCCTACTCCTACTCCTACTCCTCCCCTCCTCAACCTTCACCAACAAACTCTCCCTCCCCTCCCCCTCCCCTTCTCCCCACCGCTCCTGACCTCCTCCCTCCTTCTTCCCCAACCTCTCCCTCCCCGCCGTCCTCATACCCTTCACATCAGGACTCTTCCTTCCTTCACCACCTTCCCTCTCCCGCTCTGCCTCCTCGTCCTCCATCATCCCAACAACGTTCAACTCCCCTTCCTCTCCCTCTCCTTCGAGCTCAGAACTCTTGGCTTTCCCGCTCGTCGGAGGATCCGGTTCCTTGCTCGCTGCTCCGTGGAAGGTCGACGTTGTTGACGAAGAGAAAGAGGAGGAGGTCGAGGTGGAAGAAGAAAGAAGGGTTGGTGTTGGTGTTGTTGGAACAGGAACTGGAACTGATGCCAGTGGAAGAAGAAGAAGATGACTGTGGCTGTGACTGTGACTATGACCCCCTGTCCCTAACGAGGAAGAAGTTGAAGACCGGGAGGAAGACGAGATGGTAGAGGTCATGGAGAAGGTTGAAGATCTGTTTGAGTAGTCGGAGGAAGTTGAAGGGGAGGTTATCATCCTGTTGCTGTTGGTTGAGTTTGAGGTTGTTGCGGAAGGAAGAGGGTATATTGGAGTTGAGAGAGCTTTGAAAGAAGGAAAAGGAGGGGGAGAAAGGGAGAGACGCGTTCGAAGCGGGAGGAGAGCAGCGGAGGAGGGTTTGGGAACTGAGGTAGCAGTGGTTGAGAGGGGGGAGGAAGAAGGTGGTGGTGGTGGTGGTAAAGGGGAAAGCGATCGATTAGGAGTGATGGGTGAGATGGGATTGGGGTCTAGGGAGGGACCGATGATCTGAGAGAGAGAAACGAAACGAACGCGTAGAGGAATTGAAGTCAGCCCTCTCCTCGCTCTCTCCGCAAGTTAATATAGTACTACTCACCCTAGAATCGTTCATCTTCCCAACCGTCAACTCAAACCTCCTCTCCTTCCTCTTGAACGAGGAGGGTCCTTTGGGGAGGGTTGGAAGAGGGATGGACGGGGGTGGGTGAGGAGGAGGGTTGTTGGATAAGGAGGAGGAGGAACGTGGAGGGGGTTGGAGGGAGGAGGTTGGACTTGTTGGGGGTGGTAGAGGTGGTAGAGGACTTGGAGATCTTGAAGAATTCGATTCCGTGGGTGAAGAAGGCGGCTGGTGGTGAGGAGGAGGAAGAGTTGGAAGAGGGATAGTCGGAGGATGATTTGGAGAGAAAGAAGGTCTTCTTTTCCCTCCCACTCCCACGTTTCCTTGTTCTCCTCCCAAAGCTAGATAACTCCTCCTCCTTGTAAGAGAGGACTGCATAAGAGCTAGGGACCCCGTGTAGGAGGATGGAGGAGGATGGACGCGAGGGGAGGAGAGGAGGAGGATCGTCGTGGGTCCGTTCAAAGGAGAAGAGGGTTCGAGGTCCGTGCGCGTATTCGAGGGAGAGGTGGGTCGTTGGTGAGAGAGGGATGGTTGACGAGAGAGAGGAGGAGAAGGAGCAAGGAGAGGAGGAGGAGGAGGAGGAGGGAGGGTGAGGAGGAGAGAGGACGGGGAGGAGGAGGAGGAGGTGGAGCTCGCCGATGGAGGAGCTCGTCCTTCTGCTGTTAGAGATCCAAACGACGAAGGAGGAGGTCCTCCCGAGGAAGATGCCCTCTTGCTGTCGTGAGGATTTGCTTCCGAGTCGACCTTGATTCGCCGCCGAGGGGAGGAGGACGACGACGAAGAAGGCGAGGTTCCAGGTCGTTGTTCGTGGTGAGCTTGAGCTTCACGCCCTGCTACGGTACCATCCTCTCCTGCTCGAGTCCAAGCGAACGAGCTCGTCGTAGGTGAGTGAAGGAGCAGAGAAGAGCTCATTCTCTCTCTCTCTCTCTCTCTGCTTTCGTTCCAGCGTGGTTTTTTTTGTTGTTCGTGAAGGGTGGGCCGAAGAAGGAAGGAAGGAGAGGGCGGAGAGGTGCGAAGGTGCTTGGTTGTTTCGCTTGAAAGGACAGAGTCTAGCTCGGTTCTCTTCTATAGAAGGACGGGGTGGAGGCGGGCGGGAGAGGGTGAGGGTGGATGGGGGTATCGAGTGGGCAAAAAAGAGAGTGGACGTATGGGGAGGAAACAAGAGAGAGAGAGCAGAGGCGGAAGTCTTCAAGGAAGCCGAACTAGAGTCATCGACCGTCGCAGGGTTCATTCAGCTGAGTCGATCCCCCCCTGCCGAGTCACTTCCTCTCCTTCGGCTGTTCTACTTCTTCTCTTTTCTTTTCTTTTCTTCCCTCCGTACAGTAGATATCCTGCTTTCGAAAGACGGCTTCCTTCTCCTATCATTTCTCCGTCCAGGCCGGCTAGGGGTCAACGTTGACGACCCCTCTCTCTCTCCCATGAGACACCCGTCGTCCGCGAGACTTCCTCTTTGTTTTCTCTATGAAGACAAGCCCATAAGATCTATAAGAGAGGGAGGAGAGAGAGAGAGAGAGAGAAAGGGAAGAGGAAAAAAGGTAACAAGCTGACTTCCAGCTAGACTAAGGTGTTTGGTGAAACCGTAAAGGGAAGAAGAGAGAGAGAGACGACGACGAAAGAGTCCAAAAAGTTGGGAGGGAGAGCGAGCGAGCGAACGGTCCAGAGCGCGAAGTGAAGGGTGGTGACGGTAGCAAAAAAAAAGGTTGTGAGAGACAGGGAGACGGAGAGGCGTCCTTTTTCTGTGGGATGGAAGAGAAGAGGGGAGGAGGAAGCGAAGGCGTGGGTGAGCTCGAGCGAGGACGGACGGAAGGGAAGACGAGATAAGAGTGAAAGGAAAAGAAGTACTCACACATGACAATCCTGGGCTCGGTGATGCTGCTCGAGATCTGGAGAGGTAGAGGAGTGAAGTGGTCAAAAAGAGTCTTTCCAGACAAGGGGAGAGAAGGAGGAACGCGAAGGACAGAAACTCACGCTCTTGTGAGGAAGAACGGAAGCCCCGTTGATATACAGCTCGTCCTTGATCGCAACGTCGTCTCCGAGAACGGTGATGTTCTCAACCCTGGCCTGAAAGATCGGAAAGATCGCGAGACGACGAGGAGTTAGCGAGCTGAGAGTTGAAGGACCGAAAACACTGAAAACGCGTGAAGACTCACCCATCGTCCGACCGAGGAGTTCCAACCGATGATGGAGCTCATGATCCAAGCGTGCTCCTTGACGGTAGCGTTGGCCATGACGACACATCGTTGCAGACGAACTCCAGCTCCGATCTTGCACCCAGGTCCAATAACGACGTTGGGTCCGATGCTGCAAAAGAGAGAGACGAGGAAGCGAAAGGTCAGGACGCGTCGAAGGAAGGGTAGTAGTAGCTGCAGAAGAGTTGGACGAACAGAGCGGTAGGGTCAACCTCGGCGGTCTGGAGATGAGGATAGAGGGAAGAAGGAAGTCAGTCAGCGAAGGTTGATGAGCTCGAGCTCGCGGAACGTGAAAGTCGAAACGCACAGGATCGATCAGAACGTTTCCACCCTGGATGTAGGGCTTGGAAGGATCCGAGAGGAGGTTGGACTGCTGGGAGGTGAGGTGGGAGAGGTAGAGGCAGGTTCCTGTGGATGGAGCGAGGAAGGAAGAAAAGGTGAGCTCGAGAGCTCGCGAGACGAGGAGGGAAGCAGAGGATTGGAGAGAACGAACCGGTCAGGTAGTCCTTGGGCTGTCCGATGTCCATCCAGAATCCCTGAAGGTCGAAAGCGTGAAGCTGCTGCTCGGCAGCGATCAAGGGGAAGACCTCCTTCTCGATGGAAGTGGGCTTGAGCTGTGGTGGGCGGAAACGAAGGAGGAGATCTGATCAGCTCAGCCCTCGAGCTCTCTCCCCTCCTCCAGATCACTCGAACGAGCTTCCTCAGCCTCCAGAAGAAGCGTAGAAGATGTGACTCACCTCAATTCGGTCGAGAACACTGGGGTTGAAGAGGTAGATACCGGCGTTGATTCGGTTTCCGACGAACTCGACGGGCTTCTCGACGAACCGGTCGATGACGGACGAGTCTGGCTTCTGAACGACGACTCCGTAGGCTGAAGGCTCAGCAACCTTGGTGACCATGATGGTTCCCTCTCCTCCGTGAGCGAGATGGAAGTCTCTATGTAGCGGGAGGACGAAGGGCGAAGGAACGAGCGTGAGCGTCGATCTGGAGAAGGAAGATGGAGGAAGACGGGCGGTAAGGTTGGGAAAGAAACAGGACGAACCGGAACTCCTCGAAGGGATAGGAGCAGGTAACATCGGAGTTGAGAACGAAGAACGGTGAGTCATCCTTCTTGAGGACCTCTCGAGCAAGAGCAAGGGGACCAGCTGGAGGTTTCAGCGAAGGGAGGGAAGGCGATCAGCTCTCATCTCACTTTCCTCTTCCGGCCGATTCGTTCGCTTCCCCAGCCAGCCAGCTCTTCTCGAAGCTCAACCAGTAGAGCATAGAGGCTCGAGCTCGAGCGGAGATGGACTCACCAGTTCCCAAAGGCTCCGATTCAACCGAGAAGGTGATTTTGATGCCAAACTGCTCCTCCGTCTCCTTGAGCATCGCGACCATGACCTCTGGACGGTAGTTGACAGCGAGAACGATATCCTTGACTCCAGCCTTGACGAGAGCCTAGATGTTGGAAGAGAGAGGTTGAACGAAGCGTTTGCGAAGAGAGGAACAGGGGGTCTAGATCAGCTCCAAAAAGTCTCAGAGGGCTGAACGTGGGGAGGGAGGTGAGACGGACCTCGATCTGGTGAAGGCTGGAGAAGGGGACGGGAACATAGACCAAAAACACGGGGAGCGTGTGAGTTTTTTCGCGAGAGAGATAAGGATGCAGAGAGAGCGGATGAGTCTACGTACATCATGGCCTTGTTGCAGACTGGTTCAGACGAGAAGGAACAAAGTGAGCTAAGGGAGGAGGAAGCGCGACTTTGGCAGCGAGCTGAACGAGAAGGCGAAGAGAGACTCACACTCGACCAAAGGCTTGGGAAGAGTAAGAGTCAAAGGACGCAGACGAGTACCGAAACCTGTAAAGCAAGACGAGAGGCGAGGATCAGCTCTAGAGCTTGGTGTTCGCGTCCCTTTGAGGAAGCACGAACGAAGTGAAGGGGAGGGCAAAGCGGGGTGGGGGAGGAAAAGAGATGAGCTTCAAAGAGCTGCTAGGACGTACCACCGACAAGAATCAGAGCCTAGAGTGCATCCAGAGCGTAGAGAGGGAGGTGATGATCGTGTGGGAGGTGCAGTGGAAGGAGTCGAGACGGATGAGGATGGTTTTTGAGGGTGGTAAGAACAAGGTTGATAGTGAAAGACCGCCAGCGAAGGAGGAAGGGGGAAAGGACGTGTAAAGAAGGATCAAGGACATCAGTCTCTCTCGTTCAAAGCGGCCCAAGCTGATCAAGATGTTACTAACCTTCATAGTGAGTAAAGAGAGTGGGTAGAAAGGAAAGGGAGGGAAAGAAGGAGGCGGGAGTGATGGATGTTCGAAGCGGGAGAGACTTGAATTCAGCGAGCCTCTCCAGCTCTCCCTCCTCCTCTTCCCTCCCCGCAAGAAGGATAAAAAGAGGTTTGTCCATCTTGGGTTTGCGTTTGCGACAGATTTGTTCGGCTCAGCACGACAGCCAGCCAGCTCGAGTAAAACAAAGTCGGCTGTAGATATCTTCGTGTGAGACTAAGAAACGAACAAGGGAAGAAAGTCTAGAGAGCTACAACAGAGCGGTGAGCGGTGAGGGAAGCAAAGGCAAACGATAAATGCAAAGGGGATCCGATGAGATGAGACGAGAACTGATACTCTTGAGCGAGAAAGAGAGAGTGATGCATATGAAAAGATGAAGATGATATCTCAGGCAGGAGAGCTGTTGAGTGAGAAGGGAGAAAGCGAGGTCTTGTAAGGACGTCCGAGCCTTTTAGCAGCCTGGGTGATGGAAAAGAAGAGAGAAAGGTCAGCTTCTCTCGAGAGATAGATTCCGGAAACGACCTATCAGAGCTCACCCATGAGGTAGATCTCGAGATAGACTGGAGATCCCTGAGCGGTCTTTCCTGGAGGAGGTGCTGGTCCGGCGAGATTTTTGATGTTTTGAGACGCGTCGAAGGCTCGACGGAGAGCGGCATGAAGAGAGGGGATGTGGAGAGGCTTGACGAGATGAGCGAAGAAGCCTAAGAGGTAAACGTGGTAAGCAAACGTGCCTGTCGAGAAGCTTGAAAGAAACAGAGCGAAGGGAGGAGGCTGCAGGCGTCGCGATTCACCTTTTTCCTCGCAGAGATCACGAGTGTCGCGATCTGCATTGGCAGTGAGGGCGATGATGACGGGAGTTCCAGTAAGGGGAGAGGCTCTGATGCGATCGTTGGCAGTGTACCTGTATGAGGCGAGAAGGGGAGAAGAGGAAGACAATTTGATCAGTCGAACTCAAACGAAAACGCGAGGCGTCGAGATCGAGAACTCACCCATCGACGACAGGCATAGAGAGGTCCTGAAGGCGGAACGAGACTTCAGCGAGGTTGGTCGAAACGTGAGGTAGAGAGGGCACGACTCACCATGAAGATCAGATCGAAACGAGACTGCTCAGAGCTCTCGATTGCTTCTTGACCGTCGTTCGCAACGGACACCGACTCGCTGCCGTAGCCAAATCTCTCAAGGATCCTCCGTCCAACCATGATGTTGACCTTCGAGTCGTCGACTAGAAGAATCTTCATCGGACAAGCCTGTAAGAACATTGAAAGAAGAGTCAGAACCTGGACACGCTGCTGAAGGTGTGGAAAAAGCGGACCTTGGCGAGGTCGCGATCGATTCCTGAAGAAGAACGAACGACAGCCGCTGATTCGCTCGGAGGTTGGATGGCGGAGTGAAGAAGCGAAGCCTTGACGGGTCGAGTGATGATATCAGCGTGAGAGACTCTCAGCTTGTCGACGACTGATGCGAGGTCGATACCGCGGGAGAGATAGAGAAACTGTTGAAAGGAAAATACAAATGAGAGAGCTATCAGTGACCAAGAAAGAAGGGGAAAGAAAGCTGAGAAGCGGAAGAAGTGAAGAACGATTTCTCACTCACCTTCGCGTTCGGCTGAAGCTGCTGCATTTGACGAAGAGTCTCGAGGGATACAAGTTGAGGGTTGATGAAGACGAAGTGGTAGGAAGCGTTCTTGAGACCCTCTGGGTTGGTGGGAGAGACGGCGTCGTGAACCGTTGAAGCACCTCGAATGGGAAAAACGCGAAAGGCGACGAGACTGCAAAACGAGAGTGTCATCAGCGACGAAGTTCTCAGCGGCACCACGAGATAAAAACGACTTACTTCTCTTCAAGGACTTGTCTACTTGGTGACGGAGGACAGAGAACGAAGGCGTTTCGAGGAGTTGTGTGAGGCTTGAGCGTGATGGGAGCGGGAGAGTCGACGGCGGGCTTGACGATGAAAGAGAACTCAAAAGTGCTTCCTCGTCCGAGTTCTGACTTGGCGGAGCAGCTTCCACCCATTAGCCTAGCCAGAGATTGCGAGATTGCCAAACCCAGTCCTGGTAGAGACGAGCAACAGGAGGTTAACTTCGCATCCGACGCGACGACGACTCGAAAAGAGGAGGAACGTTAAACGTACCGCTTCCTCCGTGAGATCGTGTGATACTCGAATCTACTTGAGAGAACGATTTGAAGAGCCGATCCATCTCTGCGGCAAGGAAAAGGGTGGGAAAGAAGGCAGATCAGCTCTAGCTCTGCATTCCTCCTACTTCTCTCCGAAAGAGACGAACTCTGAGGAGGGATTCCAACACCCTGAGAAAGCAAAGAGGCGAGGATTCAGTACATTGGCTCGAGAAGATACAAGTCCGAAGGGAAAGCGTCCTCACCGTATCCGACACACTCAGTACTACTGGCGATTGACCATCAACGACCTTGTTGATCTTCCAGCGAACGGTGATAGAGCCTGAGACGGTGAATTTGGAGGCGTTACTGAGGAGGTTGAGGAGGACCTGCTTGATTCTGAAAGGGTCTCCCAGGAGTAAATGAGGTCTGAAAAGCAAGAGAAAGAGGAGAAACAGTGAGCTCGAACCATGAGGAGGGCGCGAGGGAACGAGGAAGGACGTACGGATCTGAAGCGACGCAGTTGGCGAGAAGCACCTCGATCCCTTTCGTTTGGGCCAGCGCCGCGACCGACTCGAGCTGCAACAGAGAGAATTGAAAGAGGTGCGAGTCAGAGATGCGACTGGAATTATAATCGGAAGTGGCCAGAAGACGTACGGTCGTCTCAATCACTGTTGAAAGAAAGCGGGAAAACACGATCAGATTTTGCTCTTCTGCAAAAGCACCTCAGCCGGATCAGATCACAGATGACTCACCATCCCTGAGAGAGAAAGGTATCGACTCGGCCTGTAAGGATCCAGATTCAAGTCGAGACCAGTCGAGGAGGTTCGAAATGATGGTCTGAAAGAAAGGGAGAAGAAAGTCCGACGTCAATTCTTGAAAGAGGAAGTAGACGATCGCGAGAGGGAGACCGAACCTGGAGATCTTCTCCTGAACTCCTGATAGTAGATAGATGTTCTCTCTGCAAGGTGAAAGCGCAGGAACAACGTCAGTCATCCTCTTTGACCATGAAGAGGTCGAAGGAAGAGACGCGAATCACCTGCACCGAATTCAGATTGGGAGAATCCTCGAGGACGGCAGCGAGTCCGAGTACGGCGAAGAGAGGAGTTCTTAACTCGTGAGACACTTTGAAACGAAATTGAGACGGCGGCGGAGGGTAAGTAGGTAGAGAGAAGGAAGGCAAGCGACGATTCACGAACGCCAGGTCCGTTTTCCTTCCCGCGCTCACTCATCGCGTTCACGTCCAGACTCACTGTGAGAGAGGAAGGTCTGCTTCGCGTTGAGTGCTGACTGTAGCGACGCAGTCCGTTCAGAAACTGGGAAGGAAACGGAAACGAGGAAGAGAGATCAGCTTCGACGCTCTCTCCACCACACGATCCTCCTGCCGACGAACCTAGTCTCTCCAGCTTCTTCGTAGACAGCGAACCCTCCACTGAGATACAAGCCAAGATAGCGAGCTGGATGGAAACGTGATCAGTAGCTATCAGTGAACGCCGAGCGACGGGTCGAGAGCACTCACAGAGGTAACGACCTCGACGGCGTGAGACGAGAGCTTCCCGGTTGTGTCGATGTGTTTACTGCTGAGGAAGACGACCTGAGAAAGCAACGAGGGGTGAGCGCTTCGTTCAAACGCCCCTCGTGCTGAAAAAGAAAGAGAAAGAGGAAGAGAGATCACTTACTCCGGAGAATCGACCTTGATTTGAAAGCGGAAGGATCATCGCCGAGCGAGGTAGGGAAGTAGCGAAGAACGAGTCGCGATGTAGATCCTGAAGCTTAGCTGAGGAGACGACGGCCTTCTTCGTCGTTGCGACGTGCTGGAGGAACGACACAGGCGCTAGCTGAGAGCACTCCGAAAGAGGAAGGTCGAAGGCTGAGAGGCCGGTGAACGATCCAGCCGATCGAAGATTCAGGTTTCCAGCCGGGTCAACGATAGCGAGAGCACCAAAATCCGATCTCGTGAACTGAAGAAGGACCTTCATGAGTCTAGAAAGCGGAGAAGGGATCAGCGGTCTCGACGTTCCTCGCTCCTCTTCTCTCCTTCTATCCAGCCTCTCGGAAAGATATGAAGCTACTCACTTGACGATCAGAACCGATGGATCCTTTTCTCCAGCGATGAGTAACGTAGTCTTGAGGAAACTCTCGAGATCGAGTTTCTTTTCCAAAGGATCAGGACCTCCGACGGCTTCCGACTCCTTCATGGCTCCGTAATTCGAGTCTTGAGAGACCGATTCCGAGTCCTTGGAGGTGGGATGAGGGGATCGAGGGTAAATTTCGAGGGTTGGGCTGAGGATAGGAGGAGGTGGGCGAATGAGGGACGGGAAGCTCGCGAGGACCATGCGTTCGACGATGGGGACCCTCGCGCTGATAGAGACCAGATAGGAACTTTAGCTTCAGTCCTTGTGTTTTCGAACGAGCCAAAGAAACGGAAAATAGCGCTTACGTTACGTAGGCGTTGTGGGCCGAATTTGCGTAGCCAGAAACGAGACGAGGGTTACCAGTTTGAGCTTGAAGGAACGTCGCCGTGGAGAACGAGACGAGACCTGCAACAACCGACAAAAGGGAAGGGTCAGCATACAATTCAGAGACCCAGAAGAAGAAGAGGCCTCTCACCGACGAGGCCGGGAAGATCTGCGTCCGCGCACACTTTCAAAGTGCCCTCGACATCCTCGAGGACCGAGCTCCAATGGATCGTTCCACCCGAAGAGGATATCTTCCTGATGAGCACGAGAGTCCTGAGAACGGCGGATCGAGCGACCCAGTCGGAAGCCGACAGAGCAGAGACTTCCTCGAGGAAATCATCAACGAGAGATTGTTCCTCCTCCTTTCCGTGCGTGAGGTAGAAGAGACTTTTGATGAAGTTCCATTCCTGCGGCGAGATCGAAGATGAAAGTGAGTTGGGGAAAGAACAAATGAGGAGGCTTGCAAGGTGGATAAACTTACCGGAAAGAAAGCGAATCCGTGGATCGAATGCTCGATCTTCGTTCCTTCTTCGACGAGGTTGAGGAGGTAGGATCTTGAATCTGAGGCGGGGAAGATGAGCCCACACCACATCTCACAGAGGATCCAGAGAGATCGATGCTACAGATACGGAGAGAACAGAAAAGAAGGGATTAGGTGCGATGCTCAAAGAAAGGGCGTCGCGTCGGGGACGAACGAGAGTGTAGTTCTCGATGCTGGGCCAGTCGCGTTCTCGATTGATATACGAGCCGTCGAATCGATGCTTCTGACTCAGATCGGGTCCGGTAGCTTGAAGATGTTCGACGGTTTGACGAGCTGAAGACGTGGCGTAAAGTCCAGAAGTCAGCGAAGAGCTGAAGCAAAGTCTGAGCTTTACTGACCGATGTTCACCAAGACACGACCTGCTGGCGAGAAGGACTCGACGGCGTCGAACCAACTCTCCTTCGTCGGCGAAAGATCCTCCCTGAAAAGACGGCCTGCTATCAGGCTGGTAAGGCACTCGAGACCGAGAACGTAGGAAGCCGTCTGCGAAAAAAGGAAAGGAACCGTTAGAATCCCAACGAAGCGAGAGAGAGGAAATGCCGAGGTACGAACATCTAGATCTCCACCTCGCATAGAAAGATCCCACGACTCCTTGAACGTGATGTCCTTCAGAGTTCGCGTCGCATGGTCTTGGACTCCGATGGTAACTGGAAAGGGGAAGGGAACGTCGTCGGCTCGCGAAATCTCAACGATGTGAGATGGGAGATGAAGAATGAGGACTCACTGAGAGCCAGGCAAAAGAAAGTGCTTCCTCGAGCGTTGGAGATGAGTCGATTGGAGACCTCCAAAGCTTCCTCGACGAAGCTGAGCTCGTTCCTCCTCGACTTCCAGATGCAGTTAAGAGCGAGGAGGTAAGGCAGCGAGGGAGATTGAGCTGCTGGTATATGTCGAGAAGCGAGTCCCAAGCACATCCGAGTCAAAGAGGCGCCGTGGTCGGGAAGGAAGACGTAGATCTGGGTGCCTGAGAAACGAAGAGAGCCGTCAAGCTCAACCAGACTCTTTCTTCGACTGATCTCTCGTCCCCTTTTCTCCAGAACTCACCGATCAATCCAACTAGAACGGTGACTGCCTGGAATAAAGAGCGGATTTAGCGTAAGAGAACTCGCTTCGAGTAAAGATGGGGAAAGAACGAACAGCAGCAAGCTCGTCTTCCTCCGTGAGCTCGTCTGGCTCCGGGGGACGACCAGTCGCCTTGGTTTCCAGGTTTTTGAGATCACCGGAGGTCCTCGGAATGATGTCGATGAGATCTGTAGGGAGATCGGTTGAATCGTATCCAGCGACCTTGATGGCGACCAGAGCTTCGTCGATGGCGTCGAAGAAAGAACCATCTGGGAGGGAAAATCGAGAAGGTCAGTCGGCGTCTTCAAGCAATGATGGAGGAGGCTGAGGTTGAACCTACTGGAGACAAGTAACCGAACCAAGAGGATACCCATATCGACTTTTTCCAGCCTTGTACGGCAGAAGGAAATGAAGAGTCGGATCTGGAATCGAGGAAAGAGGAAGAGGAAGAGGTGATGTCAGGATTCTCATTTCTTGCAGGCAGAAGCTCTCTTGGTCGACTACTGACTCGAGGTATCGCAGCAGCGGCTTGACCAGCGATGGCTGAAGCCTCGGCCAAGTTGCGAGCAAAGAGGGTAGCGAGGGAACGTTTCGATTTCCAGGTCTCGTCCGAGTCGAAGTTGACGAGGTCTGACGCGGCGGAGAGGTAGTCGAGAGCAGCGTTGTAGGAAGCAGCTCTGATCGATCGCTGCGCTGCTTGGCAAGCTTTGGAAAGAATATTGGGAAGAGATCGCTATCAGTCTCGATCTGCTCAGGAAGCGGGGGGAGAGGGCTCGACGCACAGAACAAGGCGAGCTCTTCCGGATCCTCCATCTTTCGACCGAGAGCCCTCGAGCGGAGAAAGTTGTCAACAGCTGCGGAGATAGAGGGAGTTAGCCTACGAAGATCATGCGATGGAAGAAACATCTCTTACTTACCATCGAAAAGGTACTCATCCGATCCAACTTTTCGAAGGAAAAGACCGATCTCCCAATGAGTCTGTCCAGCATTCGGTTTTTCGACGAGCTTTGAGGCTGCCTGCTGAATCCTGTCGTGAGAAAATCGGACGAGATCTCCATCGACGACGACGACTGACGATGCCTGAGCAGAAAGGAGCAGCGACTCCGTTGAAGAGACGGACTTTTGGAGGAGTCCGGCGAGGAGGGAGACTGGAACGCCTCGAGCGGGGAGACAAGAGAGGATCTGTACAACGAGCATCAGTTCGATTTATGCTCTGGGGGGGAAGGGGAAGGGGGAGTCGAGACTTACTCCGAGAGCGGACTTGACGTCTGTCGACGCGGCTGCAAGGCTACGAGAGAGGAAATGATCCACTCCTGGTGAAGCGTAATCTGGAAGAGGAAGAGAAGGACGGATCAGTTCAGAGAACGCTATGATGCAGACCCAGACGAGTGAAACGACCGTAAAGCTTACCCTGAAGGTCGAGAACGTTGTACGCCCAGCGAAGTTGATCGAAGTTGAAGAAGACGACTCCGTTGCGCACGAGCGAGGAGGTGAGGGTTTGGAGGAAGAAGGGTGTGCCTGGATGGGAAAGAAGGGAGAGACGTAAATTACGAGTTGAGGGAAGCAGGAGGAGACGAACGAGAGGCGAAGTAAGGGAACGAACCCAAGGTCTGGTCGAACAAGAACGCGACGAGGTAGTTGGCCTGTAGATCGTCTCCGGTCCAGTGGAAGATCTGAGAGAGGAACGTAGCGACTCCTGGCTCGTCCAAGCGGGATATTTGGATGGGAGTGGCACCGAGCGAAAGAAGATGCTCGGGAGGAGGAGCGAGGTCATCCGTCCGATGAATCGAGACGACGAGGACGTAACGAAGCCTCCCTGATCCTCCGGTATCGAGAAGAGACTGCCAGAGCTGCCTTTCTTGTTCCTCAACCCACTGAACGTCGTCCAGAACCAAGATCAACGGCCGTTGTTTCGTCGCGAAGATCTGGAGCAGCTTCTGAGCGGTGTTTCGAAACCCTGGGTTTGAAAAAAAAAATCATCAGTACCTGAAGGGAGTTCAGAGGCGAAAAGCAAAAGAACTAACCTCTCGTAAAATGCGACCAATCGTGCGACCAATCCGAATCCTCAGCCCTCTCGTCGAGTCGTCCTTCCGATCCGAACAAGACTTCCCTCCATTCCTGGGAAATGAGGACAGCGAAGGTAGAGAGGCTCGATCCCTGGATAGAGAGAGCAGCGACGATAGTAGTTCTCCATGCGTTCGCGTCCTCCGAAGGATCTGTCGAAGATGTGAAAGTTCAGCTGCGACGCTTGAGGGAAAGAGGGAGGAGGGGAGAGCTCACCGGAAAAGATTCGATCGAGGATGGAATGGAAGAGTTGGACGAAGCCGTTGAGAGGTGTTTTGGTGTGTTCTATGTCGACCAAGGGATAGGATCAGTTAGCTGGATCTTGCGCACTATTCAAGACGACAGAAACGAGTGAGCTCACGATCGAATTTCGCCCACCCAACGAGCGTTCTTCCAGCCTTCTCCCGCAGACCATCTGCCCAAGTCTCGACCAGCTTCGACTTCCCAGAACCAGAAACTCCCCAAACCATCACTCCTCCAGTACCAGTCTCTCTCAAAGTATCCAGGGCTTGAGAGAGACTGTTGATCTCCCGCTCTCTCGCGACTAGTCCTTGATGAACCTCGAATCGACTGAGCGCGTCGACAGCACCGGGCGTGAACTTGAGACTGGAGGACGTTGGATACGGCGAGAAGAGGATCGATTGTAGGGTAAGGAGGTCGTAGAGGAGAGAAGAGGTGGAGTGGTAGCGAGTCGAAGGATCCGGAGAGAGAGCGAGGCTGATGATTCGAGCGAGGTGAGGAGGGATCCGGGGATCATGGTCGAGAGGAGAGGGTGCGGGAGTGGTGAGGTGCTGATGGATCAGAGCCAGGAGATCTCCTGTCGTCGGACTGGAAGTCGAAGGCTCCGTTTGGGATCTTGTGAGGCTGGAGGAAAGAACAGGAGCGGTCAGCTTCGCTCGTCGCGTCGACGTCCCATTGTCCACTGCTGTAAATTTCCCACTGCTTATGAATCGACGAAAATCGAAAACTCACAGTTCGAATGCAAAGACTCCAAAGCTGAAGATGTCGGCGACTTGCGACCCATGCTTCAGGCCTCCTATCGTCTCCGGAGCGAGGAAGCGAAGATGTCGACGGATCGTTGTTTCCGTGTAGGCTTCTCCGATCTCGATATCACTGCCTGGAAGATCGCTGCTGACGTCCTCAATCACTCCAAATCGGCCACGCGTTGGGGTCTTCGACTCGAAGTCCTTCGGATTGCTGGATCGATTTTGAGTTCCGAAATCGGAGAGCTTCAGCACTTCCGCGACGTGAGCGAGCTGAACCTGGATCCCTGTTGACGAGCTGGAGGAGGGGACGCGACGGCAGACGAAGAAGTCTGGGCGACAGACGACAAGACTGAGAGACCTCGAATGTAAGCCCTGTTGCATGATGAGACGCGAAGAGGTCAGCGAACGCGTCAACTTCGTTCACTCCTTCCCTCCTCCCCAACTCCAAGGAGAACCTCACGACCAAGCGAAGGAGGTTACTCACAGCTATTATCCTCACGCACTGAATCAGAACTTCCAGCACCTCTCCCCACTTTCTCTCCTCGCTGCCGCTCTGGTTCTCGGACAGCAGCTCGTCGCAGCACGCTTCGAGCGAAACTCGGCCTTCCCCTTCCTCGTCCTCAAAGATGGACCACGACCCATCCTGCGACTCCCAAGCTCCGATGAGACGAGGATAGAGAGGTACTGCGACGACCAGAGGACCTAGACGAGAGGAGACCTTGGGGACGGAGGAGGGAGGAGGAGGAGGGGAGGAGAGGAGGGTGTAGATCTTCCGGAGTCGATGGGAGGAGGATACTGCCGATGGATTGGAGGAAGGAGCAAGCCTATAGAGTTGGATAAGGAGCGGTCAGGGAGCCGTACATCGAGGGTTGAAACGAGAGGACTCGCCTGATTCGAACTCGCGAAGGGGAGGGGTTGAGCTCGAGCTCGGGGAAGGAGGTTGAGCAAGAGCTCTTCGAAGGGTCATACAGTGCCGTCCCAGAGACACGCTGTTCCGAGTCTTGAAGCTGGCCTTGGATTAGAGGAGGGTCCAAGCGAACGTCGCTGAAGCCGCAGGAGCTGAAGTTTGGGTGGAAGGAGGGAGGAAGACGACTCGAGGAAGGCAGATCGAAGGTCATTTCGCGGACGGACGAGGGAAGGGGAGTGTGGGTGTGGTCCTTCTTCCGCGCTGAAGGATGCTGAGAAGGGGTCCGAAGGTTCGTGCAAGGGCGGAGGAGAATCCGAAGTATCTAGAGGTCTCGGTGGTGGGGGTTTTGGAGAGCAAGAGAGGAAGCTGGAAGGAAGGGAAAAGCCATCGATGGGGCTCGGTGATCGCGTTAATCCAGGTTCTGCACTTTAGTGTTTGGTCGGCTTGCTGAACGGGCAAAGGATATGGAAAATTACAACCGTATAGAGTTCACTAGACTACAAAAGCAGTGACAGCTAGAACTCTACATCACTCCAACGGCATCGTCTCGATTCCCTCCTCCAATCTCCTCCAAACAAGTTCGACCTCCGCCGAGTAGTTCCCTTCCTCCCTCGCGAACTGCTGGAACGCGAGGGTGACCAGCGTGTGCTCGCGGGGATGCAGAAGAAAGGCCAGCTCGGACCACATTCTAAAAGCATCGAAGGAAAAGAATTACAAGAGAAAGACGGTCAGCTCTCGGCGCGCGGTCGCTCTCGTCGGATATTTCCCCCCTCCGCGCTCTGACACAAGAAAGACGTACATTGAACGGACTACTCCTCTCCTAGCTATCCAACCGTCGACTTCCGCCTGAGCAGCTTCGATTTGTCCCGCGATTTTGTCGACCTCAACCTCGAAGTTGGGTTTCTTCGCTTGCTGAACGGCGAGGGCCTTCTGCTGAGCGAGCTCGATCTTCTTCTGGAGTTTGGCGACGGGGTCCAGAGAGAGACCTGATTGAAAGAAACAGAAATAGAGGATGGATCTGTCAGAGAGAGAGTCGCGGGAACGAGAAGGAGAACGAGGGAAAGTTGCGACGAACGGTCATGTCGAGCAAAGAGATCCCTGAATCCGAGGTACAGATCGCGTTCAGACTTAAGAGCCTCCAGCGTAACGAGTAGGAGTTGTTGAGACTAGAAGAAAGTGAGATACGGAAGTAGCAGTCAGCTTTCGGCTCGGATGGTGGATGAGAGAGGACTCGCCCGTTGATCTGCTCCTACAGCTATCTCCTCGAAGCTTCGTCCAACCCTCTTCAACCCTTCCCTCACGCCATCCCCCAGCTCGTCCCTCTCACGTTCCTCCCCTCCCCAACCGGCAACCGCGTTCACAGGAATCCCTCCTTTCCAAGTCTCCGCCGAGGCTTCGACGAGGGAGGACAGAGCGAGAGCAAACCGAGAGGCGTCAGCTCCTAGAGCCTCCAGTCGTCTCGAGTGTCGCTCAAAGATGGTGACGATGGTACTCCAGGAGTTGATCTTGGGGGTAAGAAGTCTTCGGGCGATACTGGAGAAGGGAGAGAAGAGACGAGGTCAGTCGGGGGAGGAACAAAAGAAGTCGAAGTCGAGACGCGCCGACGAAACTCACGCGAGCTTGTCCTCCAGATCCCCAGGCACTTCCATCTCCTCCCTCTCACTCAGACCCTTCCCTTTGCTTTCTTCTTCTAAGCTGATCGGCGTAGACTGGGAATCAACGTTGAGAGAGAGAAGAAGTCAGCTTCGATTCGCGTCGAGTTCGACCGAGGTTGAAGAGTTAAGATCCCCTCACCTTCCTCCAAGCTTCCAGGTTCGGCTCGTGAAGGAAGACCTGGACAAGATGATCCGCCTTAAGAGTAGGATGATTGACGACATAGTTGAGGAACCGCGACAGTCCTCGTCGACGCTGTTCCAGAAACGATCCGTCGGCTCCGAGGCGCTTCGGAGGCAAGCCGACGATGCATCTGAACGGATACTGCAAGATGTCAACGAAAACAAAAAAAAGAGTCAACTCGAGCTCAGTTTGTGATTCTCTTCGAAAGACACGAGAGAGTCGAGGTCGAAAAACGCGAGAGACTGAGAGCTCACCCTTTTCAACAGCGTCTCCCACAGCCAGGTAAACTCGCTGTACCGTCGATGCACACCCCCAGTCCCATCACTAGCACCTCCAGGTCGCACTATCTCGATCCCAAAAACCGTGAACTTGTTCAGGAACCACTTCCCTTCCCTCTCAGGGACCAACCTGACTCGAATCCTCGTCTCCTTCTCCCACCAACGATCAATCGCCAGCAGCCCTCCCTTCAGCCCTGTCGACGGAGCAGCTAGCGATGAAGGATACGAATGAGAGTGTGGGTGAGGAGTGAGGGTGGGCAGTGGAGGGGAAGTGGGTACTGTCGTCGACCAGGGATCTTGTGAGAGGCGACGAGGGTTCGAGGGAGCTGGAGCGGCTGAGGGAGGAGGAGGGCTGACGGCTCGAGTTGAAGGAGGGAAGGTCGGAGGGATGTAATGAGAGGAGAGGATGGAGGAGTTGGTGGAAGGAGAACTGGTGTGGTCCGAGACGTGGGAGAGAGGAGGAGGAGCTGAGTTCGAGAGGGAGGAGGAAGGACCGGTCGAGGTGATGGAATCGAGGTCGAGGGATGGGATTGGAGGGTCGTGTTTACGAGAGATGGCTTGATCGATGGAGGTCTCTGTAGAGAGATAGTATGGGTGAGTGATGAATACAAATTCGAGAAGAACATAGAGCAACTCACCTTCTCCTTCTTGAGCGAGACCGACGAGAACGAGGGCAAGGTGGAACTCGACTTTGGAGATCCTAGGCTTGTTAGAGGAGACGATGTTGATGATCTGAGAGGGTTTACCCATACGATCAGCTCCACTTTATACGCCGAGAAGGTCGAAACTTCGAACTCACCCTCTCTATCTCTGCTGAACCAAGCCCCGACGACCTCAAGACTCTTCCCAGCGAGGTCAAGCTGATCCCTCCCTCTCCTCTCCCGTAGGGGTCGACAGCTTCCAAAGCGAGTTGGTAGATGGGAGCAAGTCTGTCTTCATCAACGATTCCTCCCGTTCCATTGATCAACGAAGCTCCTCCGAAGCCGCTCGTAGCAGCAGGAGGAGGGGGAGGAGGAGCTGGCGTCGAAGCTGGGTAGTTTGGAGGAGTGTAAGATGAAGGAGTATGGCCGGTACTCCATGGGTCGTGGTCGTTGAAAGCTAAAGGGTCGTACGGAGAGGTGAGGTTGGGTGTGGAAGAGGAGGTTTGGGAGTTGAAGTTGAAGGAGCCTTGAGGGCGAGCTCGAGGTGCGTTGAACCTGAAGGGGAAGGAGGAGAGGGGGTTCGAGAGTGAGATGAAGAGCAACGTCAGCTACCAGAGGTCGAGGTGAGAAGATCTTGACCTGGAACGATGTAGAGAGGTCGGAAACCTTCTGGCTTCCCTAAAAGATGACTAAAAAGAACGACTCACATGTTGGATGGGGTCGACGTTGGAAGGGAAACGAGCTCAGCTCGACCTCCCTCCTCTTTCAACGGATTCAAGCGAAGTCCCACGCGTGGCGGTCGCTCGTCACTTTCGCAGAAATGTTCTCCCAGACCTCTCGTGTCAGAGCAGTTCCATGCATTTAGAAGCATTCGAGATAAAGAAATAAGCTTTTTAACAGGGTGTCTTGGAGTGAGAGAGAAGGAGGGAGAGGGAGAGATAGATGATCGAACAGATTGAAAGGGAGAGAGTCCAAAATGTAGATTAGAAAGGTAAAGCCTGATGATGAAGCTTGTTGAGAAGCAAGTCTAGATAGTTTCCGTGCATGCGGGGGGAAGCAAGGGGGTTGATTGTAAAGATGAAGCGAGATGAAGCGAGAGAAAGCAAGGAAGGAGGTCGACCGCCGGTGCGACGCGTCGTCGAACCGAAGCTTCTCCTCGTTTACTGTCTCTTCTTTCCGTTGACGGCACCCGAGGTGATGGCCTTTCCGTCCACCTGTCCAGAGACCCTGAAAGCGGCGGCAATCTCCTTGACGGAGTGGTACATGGCGACTATTGAGAGAAAAAAAGAGGATTCGAACGAAAAAAAAGTTCAGCTCACTGTCGAGCGCTCTCCTCTGCTCCTCTTCGACTTCGAGCGATCCCTCTTCCTTCGTGTTTCTCGATATCTTGAGGTAGGGAGGTAAGAAATCCGGACTCACGAGCAGGAATGAAGAACCAAGGCGCGTTCAATCCGATGAACTCTCCCCAGTAGTAGATCCACTCAGGTCGAGAGACGGCGGCGATAGGTCCCTTGACGTACCTGAGAGAAGTAAAGCGAGATGGATTAGGCCGTGGTACGAGAAGGGAGGGTCTCGGGAAACTACAAACTCACTCGTCGATCATGGGGATACCGTAGTAGAGGACGAGTCCGTACAACTGTCCGAGCGAGACGATGAGCTGGACAGGGTGTCGGAAAGGAGACTGCTTGGGGATCATCCAGAAAGCGAGAGCAAAGGAGAGAGGACCCCAGAAGATCTGGAACCGCGTAAAAGAAAGAAGAAAGCCTGAAGTTCAGCTTGACCGTCCGAGAAAAAGAATGGCGGAGCGACGCGCGAAGGGATGATGAGTCTGGACGAACGGCAGTGCAGGACTCCATCAAAACTGCAGGTACAACGGGACAGGTGGTTAGCCAGAGATGATAAGAACGCGTTCATGGGTCCAACTTACCAGTGAAAGTATCCGACGCGATGTATCGAGAGTCGGCGAGGGAGTACATCTGAACGAGGGAGGAGGAGACCGAGTCAGCTCTCGATGACGCGAGGAGCTCAGGACTGATAAAATCTTCAGCTCACCTTCCACATTTGGGCCTCTACGTGCAGAGAGTGAGCCATGGACCTATGGAAGAGTCCAAAGTAACCTGATAGAAGAGTGAAGAAGAACGAGAAGTCAACAAAGGAAATCAATCGACCTTCGAGGGGAGTCGTTCCCTTCCTTTCCCTTCGCTTCCCTCCTTCGCCTTCCAGCCAACCTCCAGGAGCAAAACTTCGCGACAGCACTGGAGATGTATACGTACCTTCGAAAGTGAGATGAATAATCGAAGAAGCGGCGTACCACTGAACCCAAGCCATCTCCTTCCCAGTGATTCTGCCTTTGGTGAGCTTGCGAGCCACGGTCGCCGCGAAGAGCAACCAGACCGACAAAGCTCCGAAGAAGATAAGGAGCAAGTAAATCGGGTGGAGAGTGTTTTCTCGATAGTCGGGGAAAACGAGGGAGGGAGGGTAGAAAGGATGGTTCGCGGTTGGGTAAAGAGGGTTGGGGACGGCCGAATCGGAAGCGGAGGCTGACATCGTCCGTAGAAGTTCGAGCGAAGACGAAGAGTGGTGTGAGGGTCGGAAAGAAAGAGGTTTTTGGCGAGAGGGATAGGAAGGAGAGTGAGGGGAGGTGGAGGGAAAGAGGGAGGAGGGAAAGGAAGGGAAGGGAGGAAGTCGTTCGAGGTGAGATCGAGACCGCTGGCGGCTGTCGCCCTTGCCCTCCCTTCGAAAGAAAAATCCAAAGTGGTTCTTTCCGTTCTCGAGCAAAAAAAGGCGAACCATGACATCGAAGGAAAGAACGAAATGTTATGCTAAATCACCGTCTCCGATCACCACCACATCAACAACTCCAAAAAGCAAAGAAAGCAAAGAAAGAAAGTGCAAGATGGTGCGAACGCGTCTCCTAGGTCTGGTAGCGAGGCAGAAGAGAAGTTTCCTCCTGATTGAGATCGTTGGGCTCGGCTGAGGGTTGGACGTCCTGTTGGAATAAGGGCGATGGAAGGGAGTGGGAGTAAGTCAGGCGTGCGCGAACGAAGTTGACGCGGGAATGTCGATCAACGTCGAGACCGTCGCTCAAGGAGGATAGATCTCGTGACTCACGTTCGGGTTCGACAACGATCCCCAGGGATCCGAAGGTCCTCGTCTGTTCGCCGAGGGAGCTTCTCGTACGCCCAACTGGGACAAAAGATGAGGGGTCAGCGAGGATTTGCTCCTCGAGAAGATGAGATCGACTCACCACCACAATCTCGTCATCATCTTCATCTCCCGAAGAGATCTCAATGAGCTCCGTTCCTGGAGGGAAACCAGCCTTGAGCTGGATCGAAAGAGAAGGTCAGCGACGCGTCGAGAAGAAGGGTTCGAGCCTTCAACTTGACGCGCAGAAGGAAAGATAAAGGAGGACGAACAGACGCGGAAGTCGTTGGAGCCTTGTCTCCGAGGCCATGAGAAGCGCGAGGGAGTCCAGTCGAAGCGGAGGAAACGGAACGAGAGAGACCAGTTCCAGGCGCGGTCGAAGACTTGAAGCGAGAGATCAAGAGAAGGGAAAAGGTCAGCTCGGGAAGGGGAGAATACTCTTGAGCGATTCACTCACGGAGGCAGCGGCATTGCTCGATCCTTGAGTGGAAGGAGTGGGAAGAAAAACAGCTCAGCGCGAAGAAGGGAAGACGAGGAACAAGAAGACGACGACGCGACGAAGACGACGACTGACCTCGAACATCCCATCATCCTCATTCGACTCGGTGTCCAAGATGGCTCTCGGTCTCTTCGGGATCGCAGGTCGATTCTATGGGGAAAAGAAGGTCAGCGATGCGTCGAGGCGAAGGAACCGGTCCTCGAGTCGACGCGTAGAGATCTCGGAAATCACCGAGATGACTTCGTCCTAAAGAAAACGTCCGATTCAAGCAAAAAAGAGGGGAAGAAGAGAAGTGGTCAGCGAAACGAGGCGGAAGGGGTGAGAGGGAGAGAGGAAGGCAAGGACTGTGAAAAGACTTACCTTCTCGACAGCGATCACGTCGTCCTCGTCCGATCCGATCGACACCTTCTGCGGGATTCGGAAACGAACGGAGATGAGGGTGAAAGAGGTTAAGGAAGCGCCGGTCTCCGACGCGCCGATAGCGTCGACTATGGAACTCGAAGCGCCCAAATGAAGAGAGCTGATCGGCTCGAGTCGACTCACTGGTCTTCTCTTCGACGACGAAACTCGCGGTTCTTGAGCAGCTTTCGAAGCTCGGAAGGTCTCATTTCCCTTCTGAAAATGAGGAAGCGGGCACAAGGTCAGCTCTCTGAACTCAGCGTTTCCGAGCGCGAGATTCGAGGTCGGGACTAACCGTCGCAGCAGAACTCCTCGAAGTCTTGGGGATGATGGGCACGTTGAAGTTTAGAGGAGATCTCGGTTTCGAAGCAGAGGAGGAGGAGGAGGAGGAGGGAAGGGTCGAGAGCATGCGTTCACGAGCAGCAGAGGGCATGGGTACTTCTCGGGAGTGAGTTTTCTGGTTGAAGACGTTGGCTTCCTCGAGAGGACGATCGACCTGGACGAGAACGATCTCGTCGAGACCAGGGGGGTGACGAAGCTCGACCCTAAAAAGAAGGACGAGAAACAAGAAGTCAGACGAGAACAAAACACGAGAGACGCGAGGGAGGGCTGGAAGAGCGCGAACTCACGAGATCTCCATCCCGTCCTCCAGATTCTCGCGAGCGAACGCAGACGTCGAGACGGGGCTTGAGAGGTTCCAGATGGAGTGGTTTTCAAGGGTATCCTCAGGAGTTCGACTTCCTAGGTTCTCTATCTGGAGCTCGCCCTCGACGGAGAAGAGGAGGAGGACTTCCCGAGGACCGACCAGTTCCGCGGCCTTCTCTGCTTTCCTGTGGTGAACGGCGAGTCTCGATGGCTTGTCGAATCCGGTGAAGACGAGCAGCTGCTTCGTTCCAAGGGTCCCGAGCTCGTCGAGGGACGTCCCTGTAAGGCGAAGGAGAGAAGAAGAGAGGAGGATCAGCGACGCGTCAAAGAGTTAAAAACGCGAACGAAACGAGCGAGTGCTCACCTTTCCACCCATCTACTCGATTCACCAGTCCCAGCACCGAGGGCGAAGGGTTCAAGAACCCGAGATCCGTCAGTCGCTTCAACGTGACCTCCGTTCCTACGATCCTCTTGTTGTGACCGTGGAATTCTCCGAGAAGGAGGTTCTGGAACTGGTAGCCAACGACGATAAGAGGAAGCTTCGACCATTGCTCGCAGACTCCTCGGAGCTCGTCCATGTCCTTCGGTCCGGCCTGGAAGATGAAGTCTCGAAGCGAGAGGGAGAGGTAGTTCGAGTTGAGAGAAAGGAGTTGAAGGCTCGAAGGATCTGCCACTGCGAAGGAGAGAGATGCGCCGATGAAGGGGAACGTCGCCGCCACGAAGACCTGTTCTTCGGAGATCTCGATGATGGTGGGATGTCTCCTCGATCGGAGCGTCTTGCTGAGGGCGTCGTGCTGATGTGGTTTGAAGGGGAGGTCGTTGGGCTGGTTGAGGTAGAGGAGAAGGTCAATGAAGCAGTCGGAGTTGGGGAGAACGACCACGATCGGATGAGGGGTGGTGGCGACGACCTTTCGGACGTGGGGAACAGCTGCTTGAGGTTCGGGGTCGTAGTCTCGTCCTGGCTCCTTCCTGAGCTCGTGGGTGTCGCAGACGGCGAACTGGTTCGAGTCGGAGGGCTCAAAGGAGGAGAAGTCCTTCGGAAGAGGAGGAGTTGATCCGAGGAGGAGTGCGAGCGATTGCTCGGAGGATCTGAACGTCGCGGCTGCTCGGATGTGGGTGGGTCTGAGGGAGTTGTCGAGTTGGGCGTCTGGTGTCGATTTGATTCCAGGAGAGGCGAGGATCGTGAGGAAGGGGAAGTGGTTTCGAGAGGAGAAGGAGGAGGAGTAGGTTTGGAGGGCAGCGAGGTACTGAGGTTGAGACTTGAGGATGGAGTATCGTTTCGGGAGGTCTTGAGCGACGATGGGAGGGAGATACCCGTCGCCGAAGATTCCAACTGAGGTGCTCATCGGCCCCTCGAAGACTCCTTGGATGCAACCCCTCTCCCCCCCCAGAACCTCGACTCGGCAGCCCGCTCCCAACGACGTCCATCACGTCATCGATGTAGTTCAGCAGCTTGAAGTATTCGTCCTTCTGTTCGTTCGCTTGTTCGAGATGAGCGATCCACATCCCCGGGAGCCTTTGCATCGTCTGAGCTGCGATTGATCCGTCGACTGCCTATCCTTGACAACGACCTTGGAGAGTCCCTCGTGGGCGATGTCGTAGGTTGCATCCGAGGGAAGGGCGAGACGGGAGGAAGAGGAGCTGGTTGGACCTGACGACGGCACGGAGGAGGAGGAGGAGGAGGAGGAGGAGGGGAGGAAGCTGAGCGGTTCGGGCTGGGAGATGAATTTGAGGATGTCGTTGGTGCGAGACTTGGTGCTGGAGTTTGAGTTGACCTGACCCGCGCGAACGATCTCGACAAGCTTGACGAAGTCGACGGAGTAGGTGTCGAAGGGAGCTTCCTTGACGGTCGCTCGCTCATATCCCATCCTTTCCTTCGACATGATGGGACAGGGTGGAGCTGATGAAATCAAGAAAGAGTGTATAGGCCAGCGAATAATGTTTCGAATTAGGGGGAGACTTCAAGTGAGAAGCGAGGAGAGGGAGGAAGGGAAGAGGGAGAAGCTGGGAATTAAGCTCGAGCTCAACATCGAGTTCCCTTCCCTCCTCCTTCTGACGAAGGTCACCCACGTCCTTCAACGCGAACTCAAGTTTCCTCCTTCTTCCTCCACCTCTAGATTTCCTAACTAGCCTTCCGAGAAAGAGGTCTCACACCACTGGGTCAAGAGACGAGAGGGAAGCCCACCGTTCCCTTTCTCCACCGTCTCCTCCCTCCCTCTCCTCTCCTCCTCCCTCTCCCCTCCTTCCCTCCCTTCTTTCCCTCCCTTCAAGTCCCCCCCCAACTCCCAAAGACCACCATTTTTTCCCCAAAAAAAAAACGCGCCCATCCGAATCTATACACCTCCCTGCGTCGATCCCCTCTTCCAGCGCAGGAAAAAGGGAAATAAGAGAGACTCACGAGAGGTAGAAAGAGAGAGAGAGACCTCGGGAGAAAGGGAGAAAGGGAGGAGCTGGGAGGGAGGGAGATCCGACGGTCTTCGAGGGCGAACGAGGATACTGCTAGAGGTTTTCGGAGAGGGAAAGTTGGATATATGGGATGGGGTGATTCGTAGCTTTGGGGGGATATAGGTTTGAGGTATAGGGGGGAGAAGGGCGATATGGGGGGGAAGGAAAGGAAGGGAGGGAAGGGGAAAGATGTGGCGAGAGGTCCAGAAGGAGGAGGGCGAGGTTGGTGGTTGTCGTTCTCAATTCGTTCGGAGGCAGATCTGAACGACTGAAGCTTTTCTCGCTCTCGTTTTTTCTTTCTGAGCTCTCTCCCATCCAGGATCTATCGAGAAAGGTAAGTCATGATATAGATGCCAGTGCCCAGGCCATCTCTTTACCAGTAATCTTGCCCTTCGTCGTCCTCTTCGCCATCTTCGCTGCGAAAGCCAGGAAGGTCGCAAGCACACCAAAGAAGATGAGAAGCAGGTAGATGGGGTGAAGAGTGTTCTCCCTGTAGTCCGGGAAGACCAAGGAAGGGGGGTAGAAGGGGTGGTTGGCCGTAGGGTAGAGGGGATCAGGAGTCGTGTGGTCATGGTTCGAGTTGAACGTTGACCTTTGGGAAGGCGAGGAAAGCTGGGAGGGGAGTTGGAGGAGGGCGACTGGGGGTCCTACGAGGTGCTGGTGAAGCGAGGGGAGAGAGGGATTCCTAAAAAAAGAAAAGTGGCGGGAAAGTGAAGGAAGTGGTCGGAGAGGAAGGAAGGGAAGGAGGGAAAGGAAAGGAGACCGCTGGCGTCGATTTCATTCTTGGGACCCGCTTCGAGAGGTCTAGGTTTCGGGGCCTCGGCTCTTCTGATTTTTAGAAGGTCAGTATTTCTCGATCCTAGATGAGCAGGTCTGCTTCGAGGCTGCTGATAGTACTCGAAGTTCAAAAGGTGAGAGCTGAAAATCGAAAGAAAAGGACGGAGCGGGTCGGTGAGCTTGGACGTAGATGCTTCCCTCCTCCATCCCTCCCTCCCCAACCTCCATCATCCTCCCCGCCAACCCATGTCTATATCAATCTTCCCTAGGCGACTCGCGCTCGCCCTTCCATCTCGACGTCTCCTCAGCAGTTCACCAACTCGTTTCCTGAGCAAATCCCATCGTTTCAACTCGTCCTCGAGCCCATCGGAGGAGCACGAACAGGACGTCGAGGACCCTCTCTCCTACCATCCCTTCCCCTCCAACACCCCACCTCTTCTAGCACTCTCCTTCCTACCGTATCCCCCTCACTCAATCACCTCCAAAACCATCCTCGGCTGGCTTCCTCTCAGCGAAGGAGCCGATCTCAACAGCTTCAAGGAGAACTCAGCTTTCCGAGACGTTGTCCTCGATCGCGCCGTTCGCGAGAGTCTGGAAGAAGGGGAGGAGAGGATCTCGAACGAAGCTCAGGGAAGGCAGGAAGGATGGCTACATGTGCATGGTGAGTGATGGAGAAAGGACGAGCATCGAGCAGCTTGAAAAGACGACCGTCCTTGTGAGCTCACCTTTCCCTCTCTTCCCTTCTTTCTCCTCGGTAGATGATCGAAACTATCCCATGCCCGGTCGCATAGGAGATCCCTCTGATCTCATCGGATCGGTCTATGTTCAGGACGGAAAGGTGAGCTCATTATCCCTTTCGATTCTCTTCCTCTCCTCCTCGAAAGACCAGGCTCATCTTCCATCTCCTCTCCTCGCTTCCGCTCCCAGATTCAACCAAAAACCTACACGGCCATGCCAAGTTACCGCATTCTGACGAGTGACGGACCTACCAGGCTTTCCGAGGGGATGCACAAGAAGTTGTTGGAGGTTTTGAAGAGGGTTCACGAGGAGGAGGGGAGAACGGGGCCGGACGCGTCGAGCTGAGCTCAATCTAGCATGGAGGAAGGAAGGCAGGACGTGATGTTGCTGCAGAAGTTTAAGGATAGATCCTATGTATGTAGCACTTCGGCAGCAGCTTCGTCAATCGAGAGAGTTTCATACGTCCGTCGGACTCTTCGTTGAGTCGCTTTCTTTTTTACGTTTCTCGGCGAGATCAATTCCCGATCCAAGATCCATACCAACTGACTACCAACGAAATATTTCTACATCAAACTACGACACTGTGCGAATTCTAAGCCGACGATCCAGCAGGGACGATGGGAGGAAGAGCGGCGGCGACGGCGTGCTTCTCCTCTGGTCGCATGGCAGGGAAGAGCTGTAGGACGGGAAGAAACGAGAGAGAGAGAGAGAGTAAAAGAGGTCAGCGAAGAGAAGAGACGAGGGATGGACTGAGATGCGAAAAGAAAAGAGGAGGGGAGAGAAAGAAGGGAAGAGGAAAAAAAGTGGACGAACGAGAACCTCCTTGATGTTGGAAGAGTTGGTGAGGAACATGACGAGTCGATCGATACCCATTCCCCAACCGGCGGCTGTGAAAAATAGAAAGACCGAGATCAGCTCCGAGAGGAAGCAGGAACGAGAGAAGGGAGACGAACTAGGAGGAAGACCGTGCTCGAGACTGTTTCACGCAACGACGACGAAGAAGAAAGGCTCGTCAGTTTCTTCTGAAGGTTGGTTGTAGAGATGATGAGTTATTAGACGTTGGTACTCACGCGTTGATGAACGTCTCATCCACACCCTGAGCCTCCTCGTCACCCTGGTTCTTCTGCCTCGTCTGCTCCTCGAACCTCTCCCTCTGGTCGAAAGGATCGTTCAACTCGGTGTAGGCGTTGCAGATCTCCTTGGTAGCGACGAAAGCCTCGAATCGCTCGCAGAGTCCGGGACGAGATCGGTGTCGCTTGGCGAGAGGGGACATGACCTGGGGGTGACCGACTGGAAGGAATCGCGTCGAAGTCGAAAAGGTCAGTTCAAGTGGAAGAGTTGGAGGGAGGAGGGGAGACGAGACGTACCGATGAAGGAGGGGTTGATGCACTGGTTCTCGATGTACTCTCCGACGAGCTGAGGGGGAAAAAAGTGGAAAGGAAAGGGAGTCAGAGGCGACGAAGGGAAGACGGGAAGAGGAAGACGCGTCGAAGCTGACCTTGTCCAAAAGTCGAGCGTTGGTCCTGGGCTCCGAGCAGTCGACGTTGTTCTGAGAAGGGAAGATCGTAGATATTAGCCGGCTGGGTAGAAGGAAGAGCGACCAAGGAAAATAGATAGCTCACCTTGGTGCAAACATCCCTCAAGAACTGGTTGGTCTCCTCGGTGTGAAGGGTCTCTCCGGGAGGGAACTTGACGTTCAACTTCTTCTCGAGCTCCTCGATCATATCGAACCTCTTCCAAGGTCTAGCGAAGTCGATCTCGTACACCTTCTTTCCCTCTCCCTGTCCCTCGGGATGGTAAAGGACCTTGGTCTCTCCCTTGTTGAGGTACTTGACCATGCCCTCGACGAGCGTCTCGGTCATCTCCATGAGGTCGAACATGTCGGCGTAGGCCATGTAGAACTCGCAGATCGAGAACTCGGGGTTGTGGGTGAGATCGATCTGCTCGTTTCGGAAGACTCGTCCAATCTCGTAGACTCGGTCGAGTCCTCCAACGACGAGTTCCTTGAGGTAGAGTTCGGGAGCGATTCGGAGGAAGAGGTCCTGCTTGAGATCGTTGTGGTGGGTGATGAAGGGCTTGGCGGTGGCTCCTCCGGCGAGGGAGGTCATCATGGGAGTCTCGACCTGGAGGAGAGGGAGGAGAGGAGAGAGGAGAGGAGAGGGAAGGAGGAGCGAAACGAGGTGAGCTCAACTTCTTCTCTCTCTCACCAGCCAGCCGCTATTCCAACTTCGCTACTCCCACTTCCATCCCCTCCAACAACTCTCTCTCTACCTATAGCTGCGCAACAACGGACTCACCTCGAGGAAACCGAGAGCATCGAGGTACTTCCTGATGTAGTTGACGACCTTGGCTCGAGTAACGAAGATCTCCCTGACGTTCTGGTTCATCATCAGGTCGAGGTATCGCTTCCTGTATCGAACCTCCTGGTCCTTGAGAGGGTACTGAGCGGAAGGAAGGAGGTGAAGGTTGGGAGTGAGGAGGACCATGGAGGTAGCAGAGACCGAGAGCTCTCCAGCTTGCGACCGAGAGGGAACTCCGGTCACACCGACGATGTCTCCTCGAGCGAGAAGGTCGTGGATCTTGGTGTACTCCTCAGGGGAAGCGGCGTGCCTGTAGATGGTAGCATTACGAGTCAGAAGTGCGAGAGGAGAGGTGGGAAGGGGAGAAGGGAGACGCACTGGACCTGAGCGAGGATTTGGAGCTGGAGGAAAGGAGGGGAAGAGAAGGTCAGCTCGATTTTGGACGAGACTGTCAAGGATAAAGACTCACCTTCTTTCCCTCGGAGTGAAGATCGTAGAAGATGAGACCCTTGGAGGAGTCTCGGACGACCTGAATCCTTCCAGCGACGGTGACCTGTTGATTGGGGGAAGGGAAGGAAGTGAAATCTCGGTGAGCTCGAACTTTCCCTCTTCCCTTCTGTTGCTTCTGCCTCTCTCCCCTCAGACAAGTATGTTGCAGACTTACGATCTCGTTTTCGAGCCTCTGTCCCTTCTCGGTGATGATAGGAGTGTACTTCTCGATGAAAGCGGGGATACCGATGGAGACGTTGAACTTGTGAGGGTAAGGGTTGGGATCCTGGCTGACTCGAAGGTCCTTGATCTTGTTGTATCGGTACTCGTAGTATTGCTAAAGACGAGGAAAGAAGGTGAGCTTGATCTCAACAGAAACCAGGTATCCAGACGAGATGAAGAAGGAAGGAAGGTGAGGAACGAACCGAGGGCGAGACCTCCTCCTTTCCCTTCTTGACCTCCTTCTTGGGAGCAGCGGCAGCAGCAGCGGCCTTCTTCTCCTCCTTCTCTCGGGCCTTGACGAGAGCCTTCAGCTTGCTAGAGTAGAGGAGATATAAAATAAAAGAGGTAGGGAAGGAAGGAAGGCGGGGAAGTGAACGAAAAGCAAAGGGGAGGGAGGAAGGGAAAGGAGGTCAGCTCGAGTCATCTCTCTTCTTTTCTTTCTTCTCTATCTCCACCACCCATCAGGCACCAAACCACTCTCTTGAAAGATAGCTAAGACGTACCTCTTGGAGACCATCTCTCCAGTGACGGGATCCAACTGGAGGTTGGGCACGTTGGGCTCTTCAGCGGACATCTTTCTTCGAGTCTTTGAAGGTTGGGGAGGAGGGGTGGGGAGACTGTAAAGTCGGAAGAAGGAGAGTGGTGTTGGGTGTGTGTGTGTGAAAGTGGGCTGGAAGTGGAAGAGGGAGGCGAAGTGTCGAGAAACCAAAGGTCGTCTCAGGGGCATGCAACGGTTGAAAGAGAAAGAAAGGGAGGAGGAGGGAAGGGAGGCGAGGAACAGAGGAGTCGAGAGCTCAAAAACGAGGGCACTCTCCTTGACGACCCGCTTGAGACGATGTCAAAATTTTCCCACCTCCTTCTTTCCGCTTGAAGCTGGAGAGATATGTAATCTGAGCAGATGACTTGTATCAAGCTTGAAACCCCAGATAGGGCGGCACCTCGGAAAACCGCAAAGATAAGAAAGCTTCTCGTTTTTCTTCCTCCCTCGCTGCTGTCAACTTCCCCTCACTTCCTCTCCTTCCTAGCAACCAAGCGAACGAAGCAAACAACCCTCTGGAAATCCTCAATGCGTTCTTTCACCCCTTTTCTTCCGTGCGTCGCTTTCGATTCTTGATACGAGCGACGCGTCAGGAACGTCCACTTCGTTCTTCCACAGCACTGAAGCCATCATCCAAAAAGTCCCATCGATCGATTCTTCCGTCTAAACTATCTAGAGAGTATGTAGTGATCCCTTCAAAGCTCGGTGTAGGGCTTCGAAGGGTACATGGACTCGATTCCTCCCGTCTGAACATTGGTGTCCCCGCTGCAAGAGAGAGAGAGAAACCGAACAAAGGGTAACGTCAGTAGAGCTCGTAGATAAGACGTGGAAGATAAGAGAAGAGAAAGTACTCACTAGACTCGCTTGATCTCGTACATCTGGAAAGGAAAGAAGAGGAAGAGAAAGGAGAGAGAACGAGTCAGTTCGAAGTCACGATTCTCTCTTTCCCGTCGGACGACGAAGAGAAGGGAATATGAAGAGAAGCAGAGAGGTGTAAAAGATAGAGACTCACCATCGTCGACACAGGAATATCAAACCCAGCGGTCGCATCCGAAAGCACAACCCTCGTCGGCGACAACCCAGCTCCAGCTCCAGCTCCCTCCGCGACCTTCTTCGCCGCCGCCATCCTCTCCTTCTTCGACACCTTCTCCACGACGGGCGCGGCTCCAGCTCCAGCTCCCTTCCCCTTAGCCTTCTCCTCCTTCTCCTTCGCCATCACAGCCTTGCTCTCCACCGTCACCGCCCGTCCATCAGGAATCAAGATGAACTCCCACCTCTTCCCCCCCTCTCCCTCCTCCCCACCAACAGAGTCACAAATAAAGTACCCCTTCCTCTCAAACTGAACCATATCTCCCTTCTTAACATCCCTCAACACGTTCCCATCCGCCAGAGCTTCCTCCCTGAACTCGGTGACGGGAGCGAGGAACTGTTCGATCGTGTCGTCCTCTTCGAGCTTTTTCTTGGTGATGAGGTAGTCGAAGTCGAGGAGAGTGACGGGGGTGAGAGTGTTGGTAGGGGAGGCAGAAGAGAGCCAGGTGATCTTCTTCTTGGTTTTCTTGAAGTCTCCGGCGAGATGGAGTTCGAGAGTGAGGGAGGTGATGAGACCGGTGGTTGGGGAGGTGGTTTTGGATCGAACGTAGGCATTTCCCCAGTCCATGACGGTGACCTAGAAAAGAAGAGTGTGAAACGAGAAAAGTAAGCTTGCAGTTTCTAATGGAGAGAGAAGAGAGAGAAGAAAGACGGAGGGAGAGAAAGAAGAAACGAACCTCCTCGTTATCGTCGAACGATTGAGCGTCGACCTGCTCGATGAGGATGCTCGACGAGTAGACGGTCTTCTTCTCTCCGAGATCAGGGTTCTTCTTGTGCCTGGGAACAGACTTGACCTCCTCGGACGCGGGTCCACCGATGATCTCAACGGTGACGCTGGAAGGAGAAGGAGGAGGATCGAAACGAAGGGAGAGACAAAAGATCAGCGAGCCGGTTCGACGCGAAGGAGAGAGAGTTGAGAGAAAACGAAGCGAAGAAAACTCACAGATCCTTCTCAGTCAGAGCGCAGTATCGAGGAACGATGGGGTCGATGATCCTCTTGTTGATAGACCAGATTCCGTCCCACTCGAGAGTCATCTGAGACTGGGAGGCTCCCTGCTGGATGATGAACTCCTTGAGAGCGTCGATGGTGAGTCCTCGTCGTCGGATACCTGAGAAGAAGAAAAAAAATGAGAGGAAACGGTGGGAGGCGAAAGAAGAAGCGAAGGTGAGCATTGTGAGATCTCAAAAAAGCCTCGCGCGAGTCGAGGGCAGGAAAGAGGAAATCAGAAGAAGAGGACGAACCTCGAACGGTAGGGAATCGAGGATCCTCCCAACCGGAGACGTGTCCTTCAGAGACGAACCAGTGCAACTTCCTCTTGGAGAGGAGAGTGTAGACGAAGTTGAGTCGACTGCGAGGGAGATATAAAAACGAGCGGTTTGAGTCAACCTCGGCCAACGATGCGTCGTAAGAAGAAGAAGGATCGGCGCAGAAGACTCACGAGAAATCCCAAAGCTCAGGCTTCCTGATCTGGAGAGCGTTGATGAACCAGAAGTACTGAGGGTTCCTATCTCGGTACTCGTTGGTCCTGAGAGCGTGGGTAACTCCCTCGAGCGAGTCGACGACGGGGCAGGCGAAATCGTAGGTGGGGTAGGAGAAGTACTTAGATCTGGCGGAGTGAAGGCGAAAGTTAAGTGGAGAAGATATCAGTAAGCTGAAAAAGAGGGATCCTCCCTGAATGAAGCTGGGGACAGGAAGCTGAGAAGGGGAGAGGAACGCGGAAAAACTCACCCAGTTCGGTGGTGAGGAACGGTAACGCATCTGTAGATGACGGTATCTCGCATAGCCTTGTTGGGATCGTCGAAGCTCATCTTGGCTCGAAGACACCACTTCTGTCCCTCCTCGGTTCCCTTGGTCATCTCGGCGAATCGAGCCAGACTGTCCTCGACGGACGACTCTCGTCGCTTGGACGCGACTCCGTCCCATCGCTCCTTTCGCATCTGCAAAGCCAACGAAGTGAGAATCGCGGTCAGCTTCAACGTGGAGGAGAGTTTGGGGGGGGGGGGAAGTGAACTGGATATAGAACGAACCTGCTCCTGGAGAGTATCATCACAGTAGGCGTTTCCCTCCTTGATAAGTCGAATGGCGATCTCGTGAAGCTTGTCGAAGTGATCCGAGGTGTAGGAAACGGAGTCGAACTTGATGTTCAGGAGCTCGAGATCCTCCTTGATCGACTGCTCGAACTCGGACTGAAGAAGCACATGGACGAAAACAAAGATCAAAAGTCAGCGAAGAGAAAGGCCGGAAGGGGGAGAGGGAAGGAGAAAAAGGTCGAGCTCACTTTCTCCTTGAGAGGGTTGGTGTCGTCGAATCGAAGCAGCATCTTTCCGTGGTACTTGTCGGCGAAGTATCGGTTGAGGAGAGCAGCCTTGGAGTGACCGATGTGGAGGTAACCTGAGGGCTCGGGAGCTGGAAGCGAGAAAGGAGGGCGAGGGTGAGCTTCGACATTTCGAGGGAGAGGGAAAGGAGGGCTGAAGAACGCACGGAATCGAGTGACAACGGATCCGTCGATAGCTCCGGGAAGATCCAGAGTGATCTCGGCCTGCCTAGCCTGCGGGAGTGAGAAGCAGCGAGGGTCAGCGAGGCTCGTTGACGGACAGATCAGAAGAAGGAGAAGAACTAACCTTAGCAGCCTTCGCCTCAGCGAGCAAGGAAGTGGCCTGAGCAGTGCTGGGAAGCTGGTCGACGAAGGAGAACCATCGCGCGAGGTGGACGTGAGTGTTCTTCTTGAGGAGACCGATAGAAGGGAGGTTGGCTAAGGGGGGGGGGGGGAGAAAAGAAGGAAAGGAAAGAGGAGATCAGCTCGAGCTCAAAAGTGGGGGAGGGAGGGAAGGAGAAGGGAGATTGAAAGCTCACACTTGATAGCTCCCCAGATCTCGAAATCCTTAGCGCCGAGCTGGTGACCGCTGAAGAAGGTTCTGTAGATCGTGGGGATGGTGGAGGCAAGGGTCAGAGGGAGAGTTTCAGGGATGGTGAAAGGAGAAAGGAGAAAGGAGAAGGAGGAGGAGGAGGTGAAGGAAGGGGAACGAACCGAAGAGCGAGCCACTGGTCGAGAGCGTCAAAGATCTGAGCGACGGCAGCGAAGGGGACGGTAGAGGTGAGAGGAGTAGGAAGAGTAGGGAAAGCAGTCTGTTTTCAGGTTGGAAAAGGAGAAGAGTCAGTTCCTGTGGCGAGAGCTCAACTCAAACTCAGCTCGGACGACCTTCCTTCCCCTCCCCTTCTTCTCAGTCTACCCCTTAGCACCTTCCGTCAACCTCCCAGAGCAATGGCAGATGTTTGGAGAGAATGTATTACTAACCTCCTGTCCCTTCAACGACTTTCCAATCTGAGCGAGAACGTCCTGCTCGGTCGTCTCCTTCCCAGCGAACTTGAGCTTTGAGTCTCGCTCCCAGTCGATCTCGACGTTGGCGTCGATGTCGTGTTGCGAGTTGAGGAAAGTGGCAGCAGCCAGAACCCCGAAAGGGAACGGGACAGCAGTTTGAGAAAGGAGGAGAGGGGGAGACATCGTCGTTGTGTCAAGGAAAACAACCCCAACGAGCTTCGACTTTCGACCAAGGCTGGAAAAAGAAGGAGGTGATGACTCGCAACGTCCATCTTCTCCCTTTTTGGCTCAAAGTGAGTTTTATTCCAAGGAAGATAACAAGCCAGAGAAGGCACGACATATAAAAAAAGACACGAAAATGAACCAAGATAAACCCAGGAAAGTAAGATCGATCAAGCAGCAACCCTCTTCCCGACGGCCCTCCTCCTCTTCCTAGGAACCTGCACCACCACCACCACCTCTTCCTGCTCCTCCTCTCCCTCGTCTTCCTCCTCCTCCTCCTCCCGCTCCTCTAGCACTATCACAGCTCCTTCTTCCCCCTCCTCCTCCTCTTCCTCAACATCCTCCAACCCCCTCTCCTCCTCCTCATCCGAATCCACCATCCCCCTCACAGTCACCTCCTTCCCCTTCCTCCTCCTCATCTCCGTCCTCGGCTGACCACCACTCTTCTTCCTCTGCCACCGAGGAGGAAGTTCAGGGTTCTCTTTCTTTTCTTCTTCCTCTGTTTTGCAGACCAACAAGAAAAGAAAGAGACGGAGGAGAGTCAGTTTCGATTTCTTCTGTTCTCTTCGTCGCGTCGCGTCGCGTTTGAAAAAGAAAGAAAAAAAAGGAGAGGGGGAGAGGGAGAGCGGTGTGGAAGGATGGGATGGGAAGAGAATCGAAGAGAAAAGAGAGGGGAAGAGAGGCGAGAAGAAGGAGAAAAAAAAAGAAAAGAAAAAAAAAACTCACCAAGCCAATCGATCCTCCTCTGATCATCCCTACTCAAGTACCTCATCAGCAACCTCGGGACGGGTTTCGTTCCAGACGACGGGAAAACAGCATGAAGGTAGTTTCGCATCTTGTCTTTGAGGTTGACGTTCGTTCGTCGTCCAAGGTTGGTGTTTTCGGTGCCGTTGGGACCGTAGAGACTTTGCATCGCGACCGACAAGGACGAGTGAGAGAGAGCGATGAAGAGAAAGAGAAAGAGAAAGAAGAAGAAGAAGAAGAAGAACGTTAACGGGAGAGAGAGAACGATAAGCCGAGTGAGGGAGAGAGAGAGGGAGAGAAAGAAAGAGAGAACCCGACGACTCACGAAATCAACCTATCCCAAGGCTGGCTAACCGACCAATGGACCCCCATGGCTTCCTCCAAAAAGAAATCCACCTCCTCCTGATCCCAATACCCTCCTGTCCCATTATCCTCCAACTCATCCTCCTCCTCCTCCTCCTCCCTCTCTCCTCTTCCCTTTCCCTTCCCCTTCCCCTTCCCAAAGTACTCCTCCAACCTCCTCTCCTCCTTAACCCTTCGCCTCTCCTCCTCCTCCCTTTCGCTCTCCTTCCTAGCGAGGACACGCCGCTCGATCAGCATGGGGTCCTCGGAGGTAGCGGAGGAGACGCTTCGATGTCGGATTTGGCGGGAGGGGGTGGGTTGTTTGCTGAAGGAGGAGTGGGATTGCAGAGCGGCGGGTTGGGTTCGACGATCGGTTGGGAGAGCCCATGCTGAAGAGGAAGAAGGTAGGGAAGGGAGGTAACGTTTGGAGAGGGGAGTCTTTTGGGGTCCAGGTTCTGCGTCTTCTTCGTCGGAGTCGGAGTCGGGCGTATCGTCGAAGGTGGGTTGATTCTTACTTGACGGACGAGGTCTCTTCGGTTGAGGTTTAGATTGACGAGCGGAGGAGTAAGTGAGTCGTTGAGGAGGTGGTAGTGGGGGTGGACTGGGTTGTGGATCGTAAGCTTGGTAGTCGTTGTCGTTCACGTCGTTGTAGTCGTCGAAAGCGGGAAGGGGAGCGGGAGCGGGGATGAAGGGGAGACGAGGTTCGGCGCGTCCTTTGCCTTTGTCGAGGGAGGTGGGGATGACGGACGTGTTTCGTTCGGAGGTAGGAAGGGAGAGGCGGCTGTCGGATCGAAAGAGAAAGGCAGTCGATGGATGGGATCAGTTTTTGAGATCAGAAGAAAGGGACGAAGAAAGGGAGAGTCGAGACAAACCTCTCAGCATCAACCTCAGCAGCCTCAGCGGCCACAGCCTCCCAGCCTTCCTCGTCCATATCGCCCAGAGACATACTGATCAAACAAGCACCCACCAAAAAAGTCAGCGAAACGCTCTTCCTCCTGAGCAGCTCCAAGTCGAACGAAAAGAACTCACGCTCGATCCTCCTCTTCATCTTCATCATCTTCTTTCTCCTCTTCTGCCTCAACCTCAACATCCTCCTCTTCGTCCCCATCTTTCTCGCCCCCTTCCCTCCCTTCTCGCTCCTCCTCCTTTCCATCCCCACCACTCTCTCCTCCCTCATCAACCTCCATCTCCCCCTCCGCCCCAACTCCAGCATCCGTCTCCTCATCCTCCTCATCTATCAACTCATCCTCCTCCTGTTCCTGCTCCTGCTGCTGCTGATGTTCCTCCGATCCCACCAGTTCATCAGTCTCCTCTTCCTCCTCCTCCTCCTCCTCTTCCGAACTCTCCTCCTCCTCCTCCGTCGAACCTTCAGCTCCACTCTCAGCCTCAGCTTGAACGACGCGGCGAGCAGCAGCGGCAGCAGGAGGTCGAGGAGTAGCTTCTCCACCTTCCTCCTCCTCTTCGGCACTCTCTTCTTCCTCCTCTTCCTCTTCCTCCTCAGAAGCACTCTCAGAAGCTGAAGCCGAAGCAGACGAAGCTTCACTCCCAGCAGTCGAACCTTCATCCCCAACTTCCACGATCTTCTCCTCCTCCTCCTTCGCAGGCTCCTCGCTCGCCGAAAGAAGGGCCGAGTACCTAGCACCAGTACCGGAGGAACGACGACGAGGAGGAGAAGGGATGGCGTAGTTGGACGACGTGGATGCTTGGGGGGGTTGTTGAGGTCGAGGGGCTCGAGGGGAGGAGAGTTGGAAAGTAGTCGAAGTAGGTGCTGCGACGGAGGAGGAAGAAGCGACGAGGTTGGTGGGGAGGGAACGACGACGGGATGCTGCTGCTGCTGTGGTGGTGAGGGTGTTTGGAGTGGGGATGGGTTTGCGAGCTGAGGCTGAGGCTGAAGCTGAGGTGGGGAGGGAGGTGGAGGTGAGAAGACGAGAAGCGGGCTGTTTCAATCAGAACGAAACGAAAGTGAAGGTGAGCTGAGCTCCTCGGGCGGGAAGAAGAGAACAGGGAAGGTGGAGAGAGGATAAGGAAGGAGAAGAACGGAACGAAACGAACCTCGCTTCTCCTAGCACGTTTGATCACTCGTTCTCGTTCCTCTACAACCTCGACCACTCGTTCCTCCTCCCCTTCCTCCTCCTCCTCTTCCTCCTCCGACGGAGGAACCTCCAACAACGACCCAGCAGGAAGGCTCGCTCTCCTCGCTTTACAGAAGTTGATGAGCTCCCTTTCGAAATCGAAGGAGGAGAAGATCGTAGGGAGGTCGGAGGAAGAGGTTGTTTTGAGCTAAACGCGCGAAACGGAGAAGGAAGGGAAAGGGTTCAGGATCGCTTCGAGACGCGTCGACGAGAGGTGAACTGGAGTGGAAAGAGGATTGAGGTTCGGGTTTGTACTCACTTTCCGTTCCCTTTCTTGAGAAAGAGCCCTCCACCTAACCTGCATCTGACTCCTCGCCGCCTCTCTGCCCTCGAGAAGGATTCCCTGTCGCGTCAACAACGTCGGAGAGAACAAGGCTCCCAGGAGAGCTTCCTTGTCTTTAGGCCGGAGGATCGAGGTTCCTTGCTTGAGGATGTAGAGCTGCGAAAGGAAACGAAAAGCATACGCGTGCTTCAGTCAGTCTGAAAAGCTCTTTACCAGCTTAGAACAGAACAGAACGACGCGCGAACGAGGAAAAGCAAGAGAGCAGAGGGAGAGCAAAGCCCAACTCACCTGCGTCCCAAAATCCACCATCAACGCCAGCATACCATCATGAATCCTCCACCCCCCAGCTTCCCCTCTCTCACCCGCAAACACCTGCAAGAAACTCTCCCACCCTTCCTCGAAAACGCCCACTTTCTCCTCGCCCTGGCCTTCAAGAACCGAATGGAGGAGAGTAGCCTTGTTGGCGAGGGCGACGGCTGAGCGGAGGTAAGGGGTTGTGGTTGGTGGGAGGGTGGAGGGGAGGAGGTAAGATGGTGTGGAGGGGAAGAGGAAGGATTTGTGGGCTGATTGATCGATCATGAAAGAACGGAGGAAGAGAGTCGTGAGCTCGACGGAGAGAAGGAAGGAAAGTTCGGTTCGGGCAGACACTCACACCTCAAGACGTTAAACAACAACTCCTCCGTCGCTCTATCGACCGCTTTCCCCGCCGGCGAAGAGAGATAGAAATCGTGAAGAGAAGAAGCAGCAGCATGGAAGGCGGATTCTCGTTCGTTGGGTGCTTCCTCCTCCTCCTCGAGCTCGTCTTCTTCGTCCTCCTCCTCGGATTGGGAGACGACTTCCTCCGTATCGTCAGCATCGGAGGAATCTGACTGGGCTGATTGGAATATTGTATTCTGCCTTGTTCGATGGATGGATGCTGGAGGAGGAGGAGGAGGGATGGGGATGGAGGAGGAGGAGGAGGAGGGTTGAGCTCGTCGACGGGGTGTTGACCTCCTTCCTCCTTCCTCCCCCCTTCCCCTGCCTCCTCCTGTCTCTCTGAGCTCAGCCGCTCTCCCCTTCCCCTTCCCCGTAGAGACTCGAGAGGTGGATGCCGCTGCGGCTGGTGTTCGAGCTGGTAGACGTCTTGAAGTCGAAGGGGTTTGGCCTGCTAGACGTGAAGTTGTTGTGCCTCCTCCTCGAGCGCCAGTAGATCTCGTAGAGAGGAGCCGAGGGGTGAGTTGGTCGCTGATATCGGAGATGACGTGTTGACCGAGGGAGGAGGAGGAGGGGGTGGGTGTGTTGGGATCGTGCGCGGTGGTCGAACGAGACGGAGGTCGCCGGGAGGACATGCTCGTCGTTGGGAGGAGAAAGGAAGGAAGGGATTCGGGACAAAGGGAAGCAAACGTGAAGGCCTTGCTGGGAAGGTTAAGGTTCAGATTTTCACTTTGGATCAAGACATCCTGGCTTAAAGTGCGGATATGAATCGTGAGGCTCTGAAGAACGGGAAAGAAGAGAAATACCCAGCCTACAAAGACTGGCAGCGCTCGACGCGTCGATCTCGAGATCCCACTTCTCAACTCTCACAAGTCTCTCTTCCAGTCATCCAGCAAGGTCCATTGAAAGATTTCAAATATGAAGTAGAGCAGCTAACCTAGACCCCAATCCGCGTACGTACACACCTCCAAACCCGCCCTCCAAAAAAGGAAAAAAAAAAAAAAAAAAAAAAAAAAAAAAAAAAACGCGTCCCAACTTTCCTCCCTCCCTCCCTCTCCCTCCTCCCCATCTCATTTCTTCCCCTTCTTCTTGCCACCCCACCCCTCCTTTCCCTCCCTTCCCGCTCTCCCCTTTCTTCCCATCCTCTTCCTTCCTCTCCTTCGGCGACTCCAAAAACCCACCCAACCCCAACGCTTCCCTCCCAACGTGGCTGATGTGTCTGAAGCGGGAAGGGCCGAGGGGATGGCCGCCGTACTGTTTGAGGAGGAAGAGAAGACGAGGACGAAAGGTGGGAGGTGATTTAGCGTGACGGGGGAAGAGGAAGGGGGAAAGGGGAGGGGGAGGGAGATGGGGCAACGAACCCAGCGTGTTACGATGAGGAGGACGTTGGAGGCTCCCTGTGAGCAAAAGGAGAAAGAGAGATAGGAGAGGGTGAGTTTGGGTGGTTGAGTGGGGGTGGGCAGCTGGGAAAAGAAAGAGGGGAGAAGAGAAAGAACGAACGGTTGAGGCAAGGAGGGAGGAAAGGATCGTTCCTGAGCCCGGTTCGTGGCAGTCGTTTTTGCCTGGTGACAAGGAAGCGAGAGAAACCCAGAAGGAGAACAGGTGAGCAAGCAGGTGAACTTGCCTGAGAGAGTCAACGCAGGAGGGCGAAGAAGGAGGAGCGAAGAGAGAGGGTGGAACGGACCTTGTTCGAGTTGAGCTGAAGGATCCAGAGGATTTTGGTAGCGCCAGGCGTACATCGTTGGGTGAGAAGCTTTGGCGATCTTCTGCGAGAGGGGAACAGAACTGGGTGAGTAAGCTGAGGGGGAGGGGGAAAGGGAAAGGGAAAGGAAGACGGAACGAACGCGATCCAGGAGAACTTCGTTGAGGATGCTTTGGACCTTGGAAGCGCGACCAACAAGCAGGAAAATGGAGGTCAGATAGAGTCCTGATATTAATGTACAGTGTGATATCAGCTCACCTCCTCCTCCCCTCCAACTTCAAGCCTACAAGCCCTCCCAACGAAGCCTTCCTCCTTCTCCGACACCCAGATCTTCCGTGATCCTCCTCCGTCCTTGTCGAGCAGAAGTTGCGACGTCGAGAAGTATCTTGAGGAAGCAGCAGTCAATGTCCTAGATGCTGATAGCGAACTGAGTAAACCATGAGCTTTGTGTTTCAAGCTCATGGACGTTGGGGCGAAGGAGGACGAAGGAAGGCGAGCTTTGAGATTTCGCCAGCGAGAGTCTGGTCGACGGAACTCTCCGAAGATCCCCCAACGTCCACCCTCGGAAGGAATCTATCTTTTTATCGAAGATGCCAGCAGCAGCCGTCGCCGTACCAGCAGCAAGGGGAGCAGCACCAGCAGCAGCGGGAGGACAAGAGCCTGGACAGTGGGATGGGGTCATCTCTAGTGAGCTTCTGCCCTCCCTTCCTTCCACGAGCTCGACCGATCTCCTTCCCTCCTCGACTCGCTAAGCTCATCATTCTTCTCTCTCTCACTCTCTCGCAGTGGTTCGAAATGGAGTTCTTATCTGGATTGGAACTCAGCTCGTCACCAAGCTCATCGCATCTCAGGTGAGCTTCCCATCGTTTCCTTGCCTCCCTCCCGTGAAGCTGACAACGTCGACCTTCTCCCTTCTTGCAGTTCCCTCCCCCGCCAACTTCAGCACCAGCAGTCTTCACAGCTCCCGTAGATGGATCAGCACCTTCTCAAGTCCTCACAGACTCAACCGGAGCTCTCATCAAACCACCAACAGCCTCCATTCCCGTTCGTCCTCACCTCACCTCTCCCTCTCCCTCCTTCCTCCCGCCCTCCCTCCCCTTTTCGCTGACGCCCACGTTCGTGTTTCCGCCGCTTCAGATGTGGCCCGAGAAGGCGTCCATGGACATGTACGTCTACTTCTCCACCCACCCCGAAGGCGACGTCGATTTCTCCGGCGAGTCAGGATCCAACGAGGGATTCCCTTCGTTCGTGTGGAAAGACTTGACCTATGGAGATTGGGACATCAACGAGACCAAGGATTTGGAATTGAAGATCCCTGAGGTAAGTCTCACCATCCTAACTCTCGTGTCCGGTCCCAGGAGTTGGAAGGAGGAAGGAAAGAGGTCAAGTCGAAAAAAGCCGCTGATGTTGAGCTTGCTTTTCCTCCATGACGTCGCAGAGCGTCCAACACAACGCTTCCCTCTGGGCCGACATCTTCTTGACCAACGGGCGAGCTTCGCCGGATCCTAAGGATAAGACTTTCGATGTTTCGTCGGTCGTTCATGTTCGAAAACGTCAGTGCCTTCTTCTCCCTCGTCTCCTCGTCGAACGCGCGAACGATCGTGTCCTGATCTTTCCTTTCGCTTGGTGTTGGGAAATGCAGTCCTCACTCGCTACTACCCCAAGAAGAAGATCAGAAAGGAGGTTTCCCTCATCGGAGGACCTAAGAACGCTACTACCGAGCAGGAAGAGCTCGACGAGGAGGAGAAGGCTCTGACGAAGGAGGAGTTGGAACTGGAGGTTCGTTCCCTCTTCTCTTTTTCCCTTCCTTCCCTTTTCTCCTTCGAATCGCCTGCCGACTGAATCCGAGCCTACCCTTTCCTTGTGCAGCGTAAATCAACCCCCACCATCTCCTACTGGCACCCCAACGTCACCCTCACCCTCGTCTCCGACCGCTCGCCCATCTCCTTCTCCTCTCCTCCCGAGGCGAAGAGACACGTCCACCTCGAGCCTTCAGGTCAGAAATCGCCAGATGGAACAGCACTCTATCACTACCCTGTTATATTCCCGAACGACTTCTGGAACTTGAGAGAGCAGATGACTCCCATCAACTCGACGACGCCGGTGCTGCCTATTCGGATCTCGCTCGCGTCGATTTCGTTCTGGAAGTTCAACCTTTACTCGGTAGGCATCTATTTCTTCCTTCTAGCTTCAGAAATGTTGTGTGCTAGATCCTGATCGTCCCTTCTTCGTTTCTTTTTGATTCGCAGAGCATGGGTGCTTCGTTCGAAGCTCAAGCTTCTGCTGCTGGTGGATCTGGAGGGGAGATTGACGAGATCAAGAGGTTCGTCCTTTCTTTCAGTTTCTTTCCTTTCTCTCTTCCCTCTTGAATTCAATCACCCAAGGGGTGGTCACGCCCAGCGGAAATCGACACCATGAGCCGGAATCGCGGCCTCGGTTTTCAGAAACTTAGACGCGTCCTACCAAAATGTAAAACTCGGTTAAAAATCTTCAAAACTCGCTAGCCTACGAAGTGGACCATCTTGAAGAGGAGATCCACTTTTCAGCTCTCAGCGAGGAAGTGGGGAGGAGGAGTAGGAGGTTGAAGACGGGAGGAGGGGCTCGGAAAGACCGCCGCGTCGTCTCGAAAAGATCACTTTTTTCGAGCGTTGAAGACGGGAGGCCTCTCCAGATACAGTCTAAATGACTTTGGAGGTCCTTTTCTCGAGCAGAGAAGATAGGGGAGGGAGAAAAAGCTTCGATTTCCGCCTCATTTTGGCTGCGTGGGCGCCAGGCCACCCCTTGCCTCTTCACTTTTCCCTCCCAACTCTATCCCGCTGACCTCTCCACTTCTCCTCCTCTCTTTCTCTTCCCTTCGCAGAATGCTCGTCGAAACGAACCCCATCCTCCTCGTCACTACCGTCCTCGTCACCATCCTTCACATGCTGTTCGAGTTCCTCGCCTTCTCCTCCGACATCGGGCACTGGCGCAAAAAAGACAAGGATCTCGTCGGGGTTTCGCTGAGGACAATTTTGACAAACTGCTTCGTTCAGTTGGTCATCTTGCTGTATCTCCAGGATAGTTCAACAGAGACGAGTTGGGTGATTTTGTTCTCACAAGGTGAGTTCGAAGCGTTCTCTTCTCGTCCGAGCAGACGAAAACCATCCCGCTCACGTCTCCTTCTTCTCTTTCCTTTTCCTACCCTTTTCGCAGCCTCTGGCCTCATGATCGAAGCCTGGAAGGTCTTCAAGATCGTCAACGTCGCCATCGTTCCCTCCGAAGCCGGATCCTGGTTCCCTTACAAGCTCGACATCTCGGACAAGAAAGAGCTCTCGGAGGACGAGAAGAAGACTCAGGAGTACGATGCTCTGGCGTTCAGGCTCGTGTCGATTGGAGCTTTGCCCTTGCTGGTTGGGTACACGATCTATTCGTTGCTTTATGAGTGAGTCACGCATTGAAGGAGAGGGGAGGAGAAGAGAGCGGGAGGAGAAGACGCCCTTTTCTGACGCGTTTCCTTTTGGCTTTGTCCCTTTCGTCTCGCTTCGCAGAACCCACCGAGGATGGTACTCCTTCGTGGTGTCGACTCTCGCTCAGGCGATCTACATGTTCGGATTCGTGCAGCTCATTCCTCAGCTCATCATCAACTACAAGCTCAAGTCCGTCGCTCACATGGTCAGTTCCGTCTTTCTCTCTCTCTCTCTCTCTCTCTCTCTCTCTCTCTCTCGTTCTCCCACGACGACTCCTCTTTCGCGTTCGCTGACTTTTCTTCTCATCCCTCGTCTGGTACCGCAGCCTATGAAAGCCATGGTCTACAAAACCCTCTCCACCGTCGTCGACGACTTCTTCTCCTTCGTTATCAAGATGCCTTGGTTTGCCTTCTTCTCTCCCTTCCCTTCTCACCCGACTCGTCGCTGACTTGGCTTTCCCCTTTTCTCCTGCAGGCTTCATCGACTAGCATGCTTCAGGGACGATGTCGTCTTCCTCGTACTCATCTACCAGAGGTGGATCTACAGGGTCGACAAGTCGAGAGCTAACGAGGTTCGTTGAATTCCCTCTCTCCTCCTCTCCCTCCATCTTCTTCGCTGATTTCTCCCTTGTTCGACCTATCCGCAACAGTACGGTCAAGTCCTCGTGGATCAGACCGAGCCGGAGGACGTCAAGGCTATCGACGCTGCTGGGGAGACGAAGAAGACGAAGTAGAGGCGAGGAAACCGAACGAAGGAACGCGCTCGCGGGAGGAAGTGAAGGAGGGAAGAGGAAGGGGATCTCGGTATACTGTTTGGATTGTTCTCAACCTACAATAAATTTTAGCTTGTACACCAACTCATCGTTCTCAGTGAAAAAACTGGACCAGCAGATTCACATCTCGCAAGCTCGCTCGTCAGCAGCGTCGGTCTCCTGCGAAACGCCTCGAAAAGCAGAGGAGGTGGAGGGAGGAGCGCTCGCTTCCCTCCTCCAACGTCCAACCATCAGCCCCTTCTCATCTTCACAAGCTTCTCTCTCTTCCCATTCAGTGTGTACAGCCATCACGGATGGCGTCGATTATGTGAGTCAAGGAGGAATAGTGGGAATGAAGGAAGGTGTGGGCGAGGAGGACTGATTACGAGCTTCGATTTCCCTCCTTCCCTCTAGACGTTCAACAGCTCGCGACAGGGAGAGGGAGGAGCAGGAGCCTATCGAGGGAGATTTTACTGTGAGTTTATCTCTTAGGTCTCGCACGGTAGATTGAACTTCACTAATCTGGGATCGATCTCTACAGTTCCGAGCAGTATCAGTCGGTCTTCTCGGTGAGCTTCGTTCAAGCTCCTTCTCCCTCTCCCCTCTCCCCTCTCTCATCCCTTCCCCCTCCTCCCCTTCTTTCAACCACTATGCAGTCGGATGCCTCATGGCCTTCACCAACCTCTACTTCGGTCTCCAAACCGGCTGGATCTCCATGATGTCCCTTCAATCTGCTCTTCTTGGCTTTGGAATCTTCAAACTCGTTCCCAAAGTCTTCCCCGACTCGCGGCCGTTCACCGTCCAGGAGAACGTCGTCTTGCAAACCACGGCGGTGGCGACGGGGACGATGCCTTTGGCTGCGGGGCTGGTGGGGATCGTGCCAGCGTTGGAGATGCTGAACGAGGAGTTGGATGGACAAGGACCCGTCGTGCTAGGGTTTGGAAAGCTGGTTTGTTGGTGTTTGGCGGTGGCTTTCTTTGGGTGAGTGGAACGGAGGAAAGATGTGCTACTAGGAAGAGAGTAAAGTGAAGCTGACTGTTGAATTTGCTTTGGGTCTGGCAGAGTCTTCCTTGCTGCCCCTTTGAGGAAACAGGTCGTTCGTCTGCTCTCCCTCCCTCCCGCCCCTTCGCTTCGCGTTCGTGCAGTGAGCTCTCTTTGGCTGACCCCCTTCGTTTATCCCCATCTCAGATCGTCAAAGAGAAGCTCGTCTTCCCTTCAGGAAGTCAGTGATGTCTCTCCTCCTCATCCCAACCCGCTCATCAACTGAACTGACGTCTCCTGTCCTTCCCACTTCGTCCAGCTGCGACCGCTCAACTCATCTCCGTCCTGCACGAAGCTCCTCAACCAGCTTCTCCTTCCACCAAACCTTCCCTTCGAAATGGATATCGCTCCGTTCTGACTGAGGAGGAGGAGGAGCTCGTCGACGAGGGGATCCCGGAGGAGGAGTTCGAGGAGGAGGAAACGGTTGAGAGCATGGGCGAAGTGGGTTGGAGAGCTTTGGGAGGGAGTTTCGTTGCCAGTGCTGGGTTGACTGTGAGTGGCGTAGACGCGGGTGAATCTGAAGAAGAAGAGACGCTGAATGATTGTGGTTGTTTCTTCTCTGCAGTTCCTGAGCTTGCTCTTCCCAATCATCTACGCGATCCCGATCTTCGACGTGTTCGGAAACCTCGCCTCGGGTTGGATGTGGTCGTTTTCTCCTTCCCTCTCGTGAGTATACTCTCTACACTCCCCTTCTTTCGTACCACTCTCTGAATTCTCTTTCCTTGTTTTCCTCTCGCAGCTACGTCGGACAAGGTCCGTCCCTCTCCTTTTCGACGCGTCCCTCCTTTCTTTTCCTCCTTTCCCTCGCTGACTGAGCTCTTCTCCTACTGTCAGGAATCATCATGGGCTTCCCTACCACCCTTTCCATGAACCTTGGGATGATCATCGGTTGGGGGATTCTTTCCCCTCTCGCAAAGAACTCAGGTTGGGCGCCAGGGAAAGTGTCCGATTCGACCGACGGAGCGAGAGGTTGGATCTTGTGGATCGCTCTGGCTATCATGGTTTGTCTCTCTTCATCATCCCTTCCATCTTCTCTCATCGACTGATGTTCTCATTGTCGCTTCGTTCTCCAGATTGCCGAATCCATCATCTCCCTCCTCCCCATCGCCGTCTCCTCTACCACGACCTTCTTCTCCCATCGATCCCAACGAGCTCAATCCAAGCTCTTCCAGGCTGAGAACGAGAGAGGGACGGACTACGTGGACTATTCAGACGAGGAGGAGGACGACGAAGACGAGCCTCCTGAGAGACTCGTGCCCATGAGCTGGGTTTGGATTGGGTTGGCGAGTTCGGGAGTGGGAGGAGTTGGGATCGTCTGGGCTCTATTTGGGAGTGAGACGATCAAACCTTGGGCTACGATGGTGGGATTTGCGTTAGCTTGCCTGTTGAGTCTGCTTGGGTAAGTCTGGAGCTTCAACTCATTCGAGAGAAATGGGACGAGAGCTGACTTCCGACGCGTCTGCTTCTTCTTTCCTCCTTTGTTCAGTGTTCGAGCCCTCGGAGAGACCGACCTCAACCCCGTCTCTGGAATTGGAAAGATCTCTCAACTTCTCTTCGCCGTTCTCCAGCCCAACAACGTCGTCGCCAACATCATCGCAGGAGGAGTCGCCGAGGCTGGAGCTCAGCAGGCGGGAGATCTCATGCAGGATCTCAAGACTGGAGCTCTTCTCAAAGCATCTCCTCGATCTCAGTTCTATGGACAAGTGAGCTCGACGCCTTCTCTTCTTTCTCGACTCGACCGCTCTACTGTCCTGACGCGTCCTCTCTCCTTTCCTCCTCTGCCCAGATGATCGGTTCTCTTGCGAGTGTTTTCGTCTCTTCGGCAGCTTACAAGCTCTACAAATCCGTCTACGAGATCCCTGGACCTGCTTTCCGAGTTCCAACAGCGGCGATCTGGTGAGTGCTATCTCCGCTCTCTTCTCATATGTCTTACAAAACAAACGTTGACCTCAGACGTCCCGTTCAGGCTCAACCTCGCTCGACTCCTCAACACCGGCCACCTCCCACCTTACGCTCCTTTGTTCATGATCGTCTTCGGAGTGATCTTCAGCGTCCTCTCCCTTATCAAAGCTCTCTCTTCCATCATTCTCGCTCATCCTCCGAAATGGATCAAGCACATCCCATCGGGAATCGCCTTGTTCGTCGTCTCTTCTCTCCTTTCAATCCTCTCTCCCCCTCTTCAACTGACATCTATATCATTTTTCTTCCTTCCAGCGCCATAGGGTTCATGAATACTCCCTCCTTCTCCATCGCTCGTCTCCTCGGAGGAATCATCGCTCTTCGATACTCTCGAAACGGAAAAGTCCCTCTCGTCGTGATCGTGATCGCGTCAGGGTTCGTTCTTGGAGAGGGATTGACGAGTATCGTAGGGCTGGTGATGAAGAGCTTCGGATTTGGGGTGGTGAGCTGTTGGGGGTGTATGAGGGGAGATGGAGGGTACTGTGCGAGTTGTTGAGCGGGAGGGAGCAAGATGAGCGAAGAGCGGGAATGGGTGGGAGAGGTTGCGGTTGGTAAAGGTACGAGTACTTTGGTGTTGGTCAGATTTTATCTTTGTATTCTGAAATACGTTGGGAAGGAAATATCTATCTAAAAGATGCTCTGCAGGAGAGGAGGCGGGCGAAGAACGACTTTGCATGTAGGAGCCGAAGACATACTGAAGATCAGGAGCATGAGGGAGCAAGTAGTTCGGAAAATGACTTCCTGTAGAGAGGGCGCTTCGCAAGGAAGAGAGAGCATGGCCGACGAAGCGAATCAGCGCGAAGGCCGCTGTGAACGACGCGTCGAGTCCGAAACGAGGAGCGAAGAAGCAGGGATAAAGAAGCGGTATAGTTCTGGAGTAGAATAAACACCTTTCTTATGGCTCGGAGCTGAAGAAGAATATCCGAACCGAGATTCGAAGCTCTGATGAGGGGATTTTGACCGAACGCGTCGTGCTTGGGATGAAGAATTCCCTCCTTGTGCCGTCTGAGCACCGATGAAGTGAAGGATCACCAAAGGGATCCTTTGAAAGTCGAAGGGTCAGTCTTGGGGTCGTCGAATGCTCGAAAAAGTGTCCTTTGAATGGTTTTCGCGACCCAAGGATCGAACCCGCGCGTTTTGTTCCGTTTTAGTTCGACTTCCTTCTCTTCCGCCTTCCCCCCCATCATTCTCTCTCCCTCCCTCTATGCCCTAGCCCATACATACTTCTCTCTGCGCGAAGTAAAAGATCAAGACCGTACGGCTCGCCCAGTAGACAGGTTCTTTAGCTACCAGAGCTTTGGTGCCGTCAGTCCCGTCCTTGCCCAATCTCCTCAGACCGCAAGCAGTCTGAATCGTCAACGGACACGCTGAAGCCCACTACACCACTGAAATCTAAATCAATACGGCGTGGACCCGCTTGCAACAGTTTGCAGGTCGGTGGGTTTGACCTCGACCGGAAACTCTGAACCAACGAAGGTTCACAGCTTCGTTCGAAGATGTATACTCTCTGAGAAGGCTTTTTGTGAAAGTATCATGGCAGATCTACTACTGATCTCTTTCTGAACACCGTAAAACGTAGATTTTCTGGTACTTTGGCGGGATCTTTCTCTCTCCCTCCTCCTTTTCACGAACTGGTGAAAAGACGTGCAGCGATGACGACGAAAACGGGTGATCTATTAAAAGGCGAGCAGCAAGATCTAGGAATGTCGATCTATTGGGACGCGAGGGAGTCTGGGGAGGAGAAGAAGAGACCCAACGAGTCAGTTGAGCTGGACGACTTGGAATGTCGGCCGCGTCGTCCCTCCAAGGGAAGGAAAAGGAGAGGACGCTCACCTTTGTTACAGGTATCTGAAAAATGCAGCTAGTGAGGTTGCAATACTGTGTACCTGTAGAAAGAAACGACAAAGTCAGCGAGTTTGAGACGTCAAGAAAGGAAGCAGCTAGCAGAGAGCCGACAACGCACGACGAGCGGACGTTGGGGATCCGACCCAGTGTCGATTTGATGGAAAGAAGTGAAGGAAAAGAGCTGGGGGATGAGCGTGTAGTTTAGGCCTGCAGAGACGAAAAAAGCAGTGATTAGAGATGAAATGAGTTGGGGAAAGAGGAGGGAGAGGAGGGAAAGGAGTGGACGAACTGACCAGGAGCTGTGAAGCAGATAGATCGCGTCGGCAACACGTCTGTGAGAAGAAAGCACGAACAGCGGAGAGACAGCTTTTTACTTGAAGAGTCCATTGGATCGAGGATGTTGCTACTCCTTCGTTGACGTGACCTGGAGTACGAGGAAGAGTCAGTGACGAGTCTGACGAGCGAGGTAACGAAGAAACTGAGTTACCTATCACTCGGTCGAGCTCATGTACCTACTGTTGCCCGAATCCACCTCCTCAAACTCAATCAACCTCGCCCATCTCGTCTTCCTCTCCACGTCGACCTCCCGTTCCTCCCAAGTCCCTCGAATCAACCCCCAGATCTGCTCCGACTGCTCCCCGTTTGCGACTCGAAAGACAAACTTTGCGAGGGATCGAGAGTTGAGAATCGACGCCTCGTCCACGATGTCGCGATCCCCTGCCCACGCTCCATACACGTCGTCCAACGCGTTCGAGATCGAGTCGTCCTCGTGGTCGAATGCGACGTACGGCCACCGATTGACGACGTCGTGAACGACGACGAAAGAGGGAGCTGTCTCTCGGAAGATGGTTGCTCGGAGATGCTCCCAGACTCCGCTGTTGAGGAAGGTGACCGACTGGAGACGAGGGAAGTCCAAGCCTCCGAGGTCGAGGTAGACGTGTAAGATTCCTCGGGTGTGTTGGAGGAGGAGGTTCCGTGGAAGGTGATGTCGATTGGGTCGAAGAGGGAGAGGAGGTTGAAGAAGTTCAAGGGTTGTTCGATACGTCCTTCGCGGGAGATCTGGAGGGTTACGGCCTCGACGGAGGAGAGGGGACCAGAGCAGGGAAGTCGATGGCGAAGTCGGGAGGGAAGCGGAGGGTCGTCGTCGTCGTCTTCGTCGTCCTCATCTGTGAGAGCGATGGACATGGTCCTGATTTGAGCCAGATTGAGATAAGGCTCGAGTTGAGGCTGACGGGTCGAGGGGTCCTGTAGACGACGAGACGAGAGAGGGGAGGAGGAGCGGGGAGGGAAGCGGGAAGACGTCTCAAATCAGCGCTGGATGGTGAAAATTGTGGACAAGAGGACCACTCACCACTTCACAGAGTAGCCTATCCAACCCGCCGTATCCTAGAATCGTGACGTGTTGGTAGAGGGGAGTCGAGTTGGAAGAAGGCGAGGGAGGAGCGAGAGGCTGCGTTGAGCGTGGGCTGGTCACAGAAGCGTAGAATTTCGTGCTTGAGCTCCAGAGGGAGGTAAGGGTACAGTCTAAGCGATGAGGTTTCTTCAGGGGAGGTGGTAGTGGAGGTTCCATGGCCGAGAGGAGAAGAAGGAAGGGAGGAGATGGAAGGAGGAGGGAGGAGGGAGGTCGAGGGAGGAAGGGGAGGCTGAGGGTTCGTCTCTTCTCCCAACGACGAAGGATCTGACATGTTTGAGTAAGCCAAGACCAGAGGGGTCGAGCGAGAGGTGTGAGAAGAGAGAGGAAGGGCCTCAATAAATGGCGAGGAAAAGGAAGGAAGGAGGAAGGAGGAGCTTGTGGACGTTGGGGATCCAAAACAGCGAAGCTCAACTTTCCTTCTCCTTCTCCTCCGACGGTCACTTCTCCCCTTCTTTCCAAGATGCTCTCCACCTCAGTCTCTACTATTCCCTCCCTCGAACCAGGACCTCTTCCCTACCTCCCGCTCGAAGTCAAGGGTCACATCCTCCGATTCTGCGATCCTCCCACCCTCTTCTCTTCCTCCCTCTCCTCCCTCGCCTTCCTCGAACTCTCGTCCCCCATTATCTACGAGGACATCACCATCAAAGGCATCAAGCCGCTCTGCCTCCTTATATGCGACCCAGAGGTTCGTTATATCGCTCTCTCATCCTGGTCGAGGTCGAGGAACGAACGAGGGAAGAGTCAATCAACCAAGCTCACCTCACTCTCCCTTTCTCCCCTTCTCCCCTTCTCTGCTTCTCCAGGTCGAGCACCCCCAACCTCAACTTGAACGTCATCTCTCCCTCACACTCCTCCGGAAGCTCAGCTACCATCAGATCCCAGGAGAATTCCTAATTCCGAGGACAGATTTCGCCTGCTCGACCCTTCGAGGATAACACGAACGCCTGATTCCGTCCTCCTCCTCCGAAGGCTTCATCCCGTCGTCCAGTCCGCTTCGGGATGGACTCAAGGATTCATCAGAGAGACTATCGGAGCCCTCCTCCGGTACTTCTCTCCCTCCTCCTTTACGCTCGAGGGCGTTCTCGGCGCTGCATCCCTCCACGTCCCCCCAAAGGAGCCTCGACCTTCCCTTCCTCTCCCTCGCCGCCACCGGCCGCTGGACCAGACTGGAGAGCCTTTCCTTCGTCAACGCCTTTACTTCTGATTCATTGTATATATCCGATTTCCTCCTTGGCGGATGCAGCCCGCCCGTGCGACTCCACTACGACGTTTCGCAGTCGGAGGGGATCAAAGGAGGTTGGATCGGGAATATCTTGGACGACCTGGGACGAGAAGACGAGTGGGGTTCCAACGCAGATGATGTTGTCGAGGAGAGCTTGAGCAGGATAAAGGAGGTGGAGGTTGCGGTGGGGAGCGAGGAGAGAAGATTGTTGGTGTTGAGAGGGCTGAAGGGATCGTTTTTGCTGGAGAGAACGAAGGTCATCGTTTGAGCTCGAGTTTGAGGTTAATCCTCCTGTCTGTCACCTCGATTTATTTTCAAATCCCACGCTGACCTTGATCTGCCTTGCTCTCTCTCCAGATCTCGTCGGGTAAAACTCAGCGTCGCCCTTTGAGGAGGACGAGGAAGGGTCGTTCATCTCGAGAGACGCGTCGTTGGATCGATCGAGGATGTGATGGACCTTTCGTTCACAGACCTGGAGGAAATGGAAAGAGAGTTGCTTCGTGAGAGTGCGCTTATTTACGCTTTCTCGGATTCCAGGCGAGGAGCGAGACCGACTTGCTCGTCGTCGTATCGCGTTCTCCTTTCTCCCTCCGGATCGCTGACCCAGTCGTCCCAGAAGACCCCAAAAGACCAGAAAGAAACTAAAGTATACACATAGTATACTCCTGCAAAACTCAGTTGTAGTACTTGACTTCAACTCCAGCGACGGTCGCAGTCTGTCCAGCAGCGACGGTTCCCTCCTCGTTCTCTCCGTTCGACTCGATGACCTTCTTGTACCGCTCTCCCTGAGCCTTCGAGAAGAGGTGCTGCTGTCGAGCTTTAACCCAGGCTGTGGAGTAGAACAGAACAAAGAAAGAAGTTGGAGGCTGATCAGGACAAGGGATCGCAAGGGAAAAAGAAGAATGAAACGAAGAGGAAAGAACTGACTCTCAACGGTAATAGGTCCGCCTTCGGGCTTGATGGCCTTGGCATCCCTAGCGTAGATACCTTCTCGCTCGAGTACAGGAGAGTTGGGGACGAGCTCGACGAGGACATCGTTGTTGGGTCTGGCAAAACCAGAAAAGACGACGCGTCGGAATCAGGCCGGCCCGTCGATGAACCGAAAGAAGCCAATGAATCGGCTAGAAGGATTGAACGTTATACTTACCGGACGAAATAGAGAACACCAAGTCGGTCAAACTGAGATTGGTCCTTGGGAGGGACGTGGACTCGGTGGATGGAGGACGGCAGGTATCCTCCAGTAAGAAGCTGGATTGTGTCTGCGAAGTTGGCGGAGATCTGAAAGGATGAAGGAGAAGAGCTATACTAATAAGTGACGGAAGATCTAAGGCGTGAGTTGGAGTGAAGAAAAGACTCACAGAGCCGGGGAGAGGCTTGACCCATCTCCACTTGTTGTCCTTTCCGAGAACTTGAAGAGCAGCCACGGGCTGTCGGAAGAGAAGAGTGACGACTCCGAGATCAGTATGGCCAGCTGGATACGGAAAAGATAGAAAAATCGCGTCAGTAAAGAAGAAAGGACGGAAAAGGGGGAAAGAGAAGAGAAAAGAAAGGCAGAGCTGCATACCTCCGTAAAGTTCCTTCGCCTCCTGATTCTCAGCGTCGCTTCGAGCAGCGTACTTCATGTATCGAAGGTCTGCGGAGGTAGAGATATCAGAGGGTGTAGAGACGAGTGTAAAGAGGAAAAGACTCACGATCCTCCGATCGTTTCTCGTAGACGTGTCGCGTGACGAAATACTCCTCGTCCTCCAGCTCCAAGACGACGGCCAGAACCACGAGCAAAGGGATGATAACTTTATTGTGGACATCCTATTTGAGAAGAGGAAGTGAGAGGTCAGAGACGAAAGCTCGAAGAGAAGAAAGAGAGAGAAACGCGACGCACCTTCCCAAACTTCTCAATCGCGACGATGTTGTCTTGTACAGGCTTGGGACGGTAGTTTTTGTGCTCCTCCTCAAAGTCAGGGGTAAATTTTGGTTGATTGAAAACCAGCAAGAGGCGAAGGCGAGAAGGATTGCAGAGAGACCCAGGAAGGGAAAGCGAACGCGTTAGCTTCGACGCGTCGACGCGTCGTCTTCGACAGAACCACAGCTCACCTCGACGTTCTTCCTCCTCTCGATTCCCTGAGACTTGAAGTAGTCGAGATCGGCTCCAGTGTATCCGTTGTCTTCCAGGACCATGGAATATGAGAGGAAAGGTCAGCCTCGATCAGACGAGAACGGAAAAACCTCCGTTGTTTCTTTCTTCGGCGACGGACTCCCTTCTGATCAGAGCTCGCCTCCGAAAGCTAAGAAACCATTCACTCACACCCTCCGTTTGCAAAATCAGCCTGGTGCTTCGCCTTGGTCTCGATTGGAAGATCAAAGACCTCTTTGGCGAGAGCGAATTGAGCGTCGACTTCCTCTTGAGGGATTCCAAACGAGGTAATGTAGAAGAAACTGAAGAAGTTAAAAGTTGGTTGATAAGAAAGAAGGTCAGAAAGGACTCGGGTAGGAGAAAAGAACGTGGAGAGATAGAGAGAGAGCGAACCCGGTGAGCTTGACGGCCTCCTTCAGCTGGTTCGCAAGAAACTGCTTTCCTCCCGGCTCGTCGAACTTCGAGAGCTCCAAAGTGATGAGATCAGCCCAAGGGAGATCCTCAGTTGTTTCAGGGAGAGTCGAGTATGGATGCTCGGCGGTTCCGTAGCGGATTTTCTCTTTGGAGGGAGTAAGAAGGTTGGAGAGCTTCTGAGTGATGGTAGAGATAGAGTCGTCCGTGGGAGCGGAGGCAGCGACGGGAGCCATTTCGGAGCAGGAAGAGAGGAGATAGAAGGGGATTGTGGTTCGGTCGTTGTGGTAGTTGTAAGGAAAGGAGGAAGATACAGGGCGAAAAAGAGGGAGGGAGGAAAAGCCGAAAAGAACGCCGTTCAGTCTGATGAGGGAAAGAACAAGAGAGAGCACGCCTTCCTCGACCTACGCACTCGCTCAGATCCGCTGTTTATCTTGGGTTGCTGAATCAGAGCAGCTCGGCGAAAATGAAGGGAAGGAACGGGAAAAGGCGACATGTCAGCTCGCCTTCGGAGCTGAGCGATTCCTTTTCCAGAGCCCGAGGAGGGCTGAGAATTGCTGAGGAGGTCAAAGCAGAGAGAGAGGGACAATATTTGCCGTCAAGGCCATCGGTTCGACGGGAGATCGGTCCGTAATCCCTCAGAGGGATTCCGATTCGTTCGCCTGGGACGCGTCGCATCTCAAAACGACTCGTTGCAGATTCGAACTCGGAGAACGAAGGTCGTGAAAGTCATCCTCTGAACAATTTACACCTAGCAGCTATCTAATATATGCAACGCTCCTGCTCCCTTCCATGTACCCAGATGTTGAAGCCCAGATCCCAAAACATTACAAAAAGAAAGGAAAAGATCCACGACTCCCTTCGTCCGCGTTCGCTCAACCTCCCATTCACTTCCCGACGACGTATTTTCCCTCAATCCCCTCCTCCAACTGAGGTCTCGGGCTCTTCCTATCCTCATCCTCCTCCTCTCGAGAAGCCTTCTCGGTGTCAAGAGGATCAGCGACGACGTCGAAAGTTCCATATACGTCCGTTTCGTCGACTTCGCCCAATCCTGGAGGAGGGAAGATCTTGTTGACGGTGATCCAGAGAGTCGAGGCGATGGCAAAGCCTGGAGAATTCAGAAAAGGCCGTCAGCGAACTGAGATACGTCGAGGTCTCGAGGGAAAGTGGAGAGAAGAAGGAAGGAGAGACGAACCGAGCGGCCACGCGAGGTAGCTCGTCAGGACCCAGCCCTGAGCGACAACGATCTTGCCTTTGCTGAGAACCGAGATCCAGCCAGGGAGAGACGGGAAGACAGCGAGAGCCCAGATGACGAGAGCCCTGGGGTTGAGGCCTGTTGCAGGAGATCAATTTCAGCGAACGCGTCGAGCTCGAGAGGCGAGTTTGAGACCCGACGAACCATGCCAGAACCAGTAGATCGACGAGGAGTTGGGAGTATAGAGGTGAGAAAGTCGAAGAGTTTGCCTTCGGATCACGAAGTAGTCGGCGATCATGAGGCCAGCGAGAGGACTGTAAGGAAAAAGAGAGGGTCGTCAGATTGAGTTTCGCGTCGGAGAGGAAAGAACGAGCATCAAAGACGCAGAAGGTGGACGAACCCAAGGAAGATCGAGTATCCAGAAAGAACGGAACTGTGAAAGAGGGAGAAGGACGTTAGTAGAGAACGCGAAGGAAGGTTGGGTGGAAGCCGGAAAAGAGACGGACATGAAGGTGTTGGCGGTCTTTTGATGAAGAAAAAGGAAGCAGATATCAGTAAGAGTCCTCGTTGTCAAAGCTAGCGGCTGACATTGAAAGACTCACGTTGACGAGTTGCCAGGGGTTGATGGCGAAACCGACGACGGCGACGATGAACGGTCCCTGAGAACGCAGAGAAGAATCGAGCCCGTCAGCGAAAGGAATTGAAAGGGTCCTCTCCCGTCTCTCAGATGATGGATTTCACTCACTCGGCGTGTGTTGACATACTTTGGGAACATGCTGGCTAGATCGATACCTCCAGTAATGGCGTTTCCAGCGATCTGAGAGAAGGGAAAGCGAAGATCAGCCAAAGTTGTCGAACTTCGGGGTGGAAAGGATCGAAGAGACTCACGTTGACGCAAAGCTGACTGAGGAAGAAAGAGAAGGCGAGGAAGAACATAGCTGCTCGAGCTCCCGAGGAGTTTTCCTCCTCCTGGATGACCTCCATGAGCTTGTAAGGTCGCCTGCAGCGGAAAGAAAAGGGAACGGGAAAGTGATCAGCAAGCGAGGCGAAAGGTAGGGAAGATAGGGTATCGAAAGAAGGAAAGGGGGGTTACCAAAGAAGACCTTTGTCGGGGTAGAATCCAGCTGAAAGAGGAAAAGGGGAGAAGAAGAATTGAAGTCAGAAGAGGAGCTCGTCGCCGCGTCGCGGAAAGAAAGAGAAACGGAGACGCGTCTTACCTGCACAACTGGTGATCACAACACCGACGAACGACCCCATGATCAAGCAGACGGGAATAATGAAGATCTGACCCATGATCTGATCTCCAGATCTTCGAGCGTATCGCGAAAAGTCTGGAGAAAGAGGAGAGGAAAGGATCAGCAGGTCGTCTCTCTCGATTTTACGACGACGAGTATTTACCACTCTGATACATGATCCCTCCAGCCCATCCTCCGATGGTAGTCGTAACTCCACGAGTCATCGTCCACGCCAATTTACTTCCAGTAAGAGCAGCGACCTTGGTAGTTTTGTGAGTCGCGTAGAAGAGCGGTCCTCCTCCTCCTTCTTTGGCTACCGCCCAGATCAACAGAGCGAGAACCGAAACGGTGACGGAGATGGAGGAGACGAGGGCTGGAATTCGGTATCGCTCAGGACGGATGGCGAGCAGAGGAAGGGAGAGCGCCCAGAAGAGTACGAAGGCGACTGAAGGAGAGGGAAGAAGAAAGGTAAGGGTTCAGTGGAAGAAGGGAGGAGACGACGAGTGTTCGAGACAGAAAAGGGAACACGAACTGAAGTCGTTCGTTTCCATGTTGGCAGAGGCTGAGAGGGAAAAAGAGGGTCAGATTGGGGAGAGCGGGAAGAGGAAAAGACTGCGAAGACGAGACACGTCGCCGAAGGACGATTTGAACTCACCAGGGAAGTGGTTTTTCATCCTGTAGAACTGAGGCCAGATGGCACCGATCATGTTCTTGGTAACCTGTCCACCCCACCAAGTCTGCACTCCGTACCTTCGAAGATCAATCGAGAGCGAGAAGGAAACAGAAAGAGAGCGAGACAGGTCAGCGCTTCGGCCGATGAAAAATTGAAGGAAGGAAAGGAGAGGAGGGAAGGGGCGGACCTGCAAGGAAGTGGGAGAAGATAAAGAGTGAGCATCCCATGTTTTGTATACCTCCGAGCGAAGATAATAGGTCGAACGTACCAGCAGAAACTCAATATCAACCTGTTCGCGACCACGAACCACGAACCTCTCACTCCCCATCCCGCTCTGTTGCCTACGGCGAAAGGGATATGCCATTTGCCTCCCTGGCATCCGTTCGCTACTAGAGCACCGCAGATGATCATGGAGCCGATTACGTCGCAGGCCACAGCTTGAGGCACGGAAAGCCCGAGACTGAGGATCGAAGCTGATCCAGTAAGGCCTCCGATGTTGATGCCTGGGAGAAGAAAGAAAGTGAAAGGAGGAACGTGGGTGGTCAGATTGAAGGCTTTCCAGGGCTACAAGACTTTGGAGGGAAGGAGACGACAGGGAAGGAAGGAAAGAAGGAAAACGTGGGGAAGAGAGAGGAGAGAGCAGAGGAGGAAGGAAGGTCGAGAGCTCGTTCTGTCTGCTCTTCGATACGGAAAGAGAAGATAACGACTTACTCGTAGCCAGCCAGAACATGTTGAAGGTCGTCTGAGTCCATGTCCTCCTGTGAGGAGGAAGAGGAATGATGTCGTCGTTTTCCTGATGGAACGAGGGTGAGCTTCGATTCTTCTAAACCTCCTCCTCCCTTCTTCGCTTCCCGCTCTAAAGGGATGGATTCGACCGTAGAAGCCAACCTCTAGCTCCTGCGAGGGCATAGATCTGACGAAAGGGATCACTTGAGAGAAAGAGGAGAAGAGAACGAACGTAAGAGTTGGCCTCTCCAGGGACTCTGAGCTTCTCGAAGCCCTTGGTCAAGAGCTCCTTCGTTCGGTTGATTCTGAGGGACATCGTGCTTGTAGAAGATGGTGGTTGGAGGAGGAAGTCGAAGAGTGTGTTCCGCTCCGTCTAGCTTTACGAATTTGCTGACTCGGGTCCTGTGAGAGCCAGACTGATGGCGACAAAGAAGTGAGGAGGAAGCGGTTGGGGAAGACTCGAAATCTCAGGCGGCAGAAGTCGTATCCTCCCCCGCCCTCTCTCGGTCGACTCGGGCCTCTCATTGTGACTCGAATCTAGATCCGATCTGATGCGATGGGGGGAAGCACGAAAAGAAGCAGCGGAAGGAACGGAGCTTGGTTCAGTTCCGTCTTCCGTCTTCGAACGAGTCAGATCAAGGTCTTGGCCAGGCTTCGTTCCTCCCCTTTCAAGCTGCAGCTTTTCCCAAGTTGCCGATGATAAAAAAAACAAATGTGCTCAGAGTCATAACATCTTCAACCTGAACGACTAGTGGTTGCCAAGGAGCTCTCGTTGCTCTAGTAAATTACCGCTCGACGCGTCGAAAGCATGTCGCTGATCGACTCACGAGTGTGTCGTCCGCTCAACCGTTTCTCCCCTGTCCTGCCTCGGAACCCGCTCTCAGGGGCGGAGGAGCTCGGAGCTCCACTTCTCAGCCTTCACTTTCAGAAAAGCTGGCATTTCTCGACACGACGCCCCAGCGAAAGGAAATTCACTCGCGAAGCACGCCTCCCCAACCTTTTTTCTCTCTCTCCCCGGTTCTACGACGCATCAACAGACGGTTCAAGACGTACCGGAGAACGTGCTCACCCCACATGACGGCCTTTGGCATATCCTTGGGCTGTAGGATCTGCTGGTTCAGAAATATCGACGAGAGGCTTTGACGGTTGACGGCGTTCGTCTTGATCTAGTGCTGCTTCGGTTCACTAGAGCTTGTAAGAAGAAGATCTTCATATTCAAGTGACAATCCAGGGAGTCGGGGCAATTTTTCTGGGTCTCTACATCCAGAGCGAAGCTCGAGCTCGACGAAAAGGAAGGGTCGAACGAGGAGATGTCTCTTTCACTCGCGCGCATACACGTAAAAAAATATCCGACGCATGCTGCATGTATCACAACACGTCGTCCCTGCACACCCAGCCCCTGTCCAACCCTAGCGAAAAAGGAGAATTTACTCAAGAGCAGCGGTGGCTCGAGCTGGGAGAGAAGAAACGAAGGAAGAGAGTCGAGTCAGCGAAGAGTTTCCTTCGTTCGTTCGTTCGAAAAAGAGAGTTAAGGGAGGAGCTGAACGTACTGTAGATCCACTGTCCGTTGTGGTGAACAATCTTCTTAATCAAACCCTCCGACTCGAGGAATCGGATGGCAGATCGAGCGAGGGATCCGTTGACCTGAAGAGGGAGAGAAGGGAAGGAGCGGTTAGTTCGGGCTTTCGAGGGGAAAGGACGGAGAATAGGGAAGACTGTGACGGACCTTCATTCGGTCGATGAGGACCGATTGGCTGGAAGAAGGAGATGGAAGGAAGCAAGGAAAGAAAGGTGAGTTCTCGTCTTTTTCCCAGGGCGTTTCTCCTCCTAAATCCGCGATTTCTTGAGAATTTTCCAAGTCGAAGACTCACGAGATCATCTTGAAGGTGGGGACCTCCTTAATGATCTTGTCGTACTGAAAAGCGCGAAAAAGGGGAGGGAAGCAGGTCAGCGACGCGAAAACCTCCGGGAAACCTCCAGCGACGCAGATTGAGAACTGCTGAAGCTCCCGAGCTCGTTCAAAGCGAGTAGAGGTATATGGCTCACGGTAGGTTTGTCACAGACCACGGCGTTATTGGCCTTCACGCATCCGCGACGATGGAAGGAAGGCGAGGGGAGGCGAGGGAAGAAAGAAGGGAAGGAAAGGTCAGCTTCGGTCGCGAGTTGAAAGGAGCCCTCTTTCCCCAAGATCTCGTCATGTTTATGCTACCATTCCCTGAAGCCCGTTGACCAAGGTCAGGGAGATGGGCGACGCAGAGGCGAGGGCTGAACGAATAGCGTGAGCTCGACGAACAGGCGTCGACGATTTGACCTCCTCTCGTCCGACGCAGGCAGGCCCCACTCATGCGACGACCCGAGCTGCTGAGATAGCCTCGTAGCTAGCAGAACTCTCTAGTATCCAGCTGGTATCACGCGAGCACAGATCCTAGAGAAGCACCACCAGTTACGAGCCTACTCGTGCGAGCGAGACGTCACTCCTCCTTCCTCTCTCCGAGGTGAATGCACGTCTCTTCCTCCCATCGCCCCTCCACCGAGACTCCGATTCCAACAAAGCCATCGTCTCCTTCTCCTTGACTGGAATCACCCGGGTCCAGGTTCGGGAAACGACAGCCTCGCCGACCCTCGGGCCTCGTTCCAAGGTCTCGACTCGACACCTCCTTCCTCCCCTTCTCCTTCCCGAAGAGCTATAGAAACGGGTGCTTACCTTGTCCTTCACCTTTCCCTTCGACCACTTCTTCTTCTTCTGGGCCTTTCCGACTCCGGTCTTCGCTTTGACTTTGGGTGGCTATAGAGATTGAAACAAGAGGGAAGGAGTTAGAGAAGGAGGGAGGAGTCAGGTCGAGTTCGAGGTTCGTCGCGCGGAAGGTGGGATTTAGGTGGGTTGTAGGGATCCGTTGGAGGTAAAAATTGCTGGAAGTTGTAGAGGAGAAGCAGAGGTTTCTGATGGTGGTATAGTTGAAGGGGGGAGCCGGGGTTGTTGAAGGGGGAGGGGGCGATAAAATCGAAGGAGAAGGAGAAGTCCTTGAGCTGCCTTCCGTCTTCGATTCCCCTCGGTTGGCTCGAAACCTCCAAAGTTGTGTCCAGCGCGATGATTCCTTCGGGAGGTGTGGTAGGAGGAAGGTTTCTCCCTTGGGTAGAACGAGGTGTGAGAGCATAGGGACTACTAACCATGTTTAGTCGGTGGGGGATGGGAGAAAAGAAGAGAGCCCAGGGGGGGGGGTCTTTCTCTCTCTTCAGCTTTTCGAAAACCCGCAGGCTGAAAGCCTCCAGGCAGAATCGTCTTCTTCGTTTTCGCCCTCTCCTGCTTCTTGACCTCTGTTCCTCTCCTCCAGAAAAACCGTACGCATCCTTTCTTTCCCCTCAATCCCCTTCAACGAAGCTCTTCAGCATGGCAACCTACCTCCAAGAACGCTGACTCCTTTTCCTCCTTTCCTCCCCTCTTCGTCGCTCTGCTTTTGGTCTTCTCCCTCCCTCCCTCACCTTCACCTTCAATCCAACTCTCCCTCCCCTCTCCTCCTCCCTGGATTAAATCCCACTTTATAGAAAAGTGGGTAGGCTTTCTCTCTCTCTCTCTCTCTCTCTCTCTCTCTCTCTCTCTCTCTCTCTCTACAGCATGCGATGCGACCAACATCATTCTAGCAGGAAAGGAGGAGGAGAGAAGGATGGGAAGGGATGGAAAGGGAGGGAAGGACTTGAAGGATTTGGGTGCAGCGGGCCAACCTGGAAGAGTGAGCGACTCTAAGCTGACCTCGTTACTCCTTCCCTCTCTCCCTCCCTTCTTTCAACCTTCCACCCTTCACCACCACCACCAACCCATCCATCACCTTCTCCTCTTCCCGCCAACCTTCCTCTCACCCCTCCAACCTTACCCTTCGCGTCTCCTCATCAACCTCAAACCTCGACTCTCGCGCTCCCTCCTCCTTCACCTTCAACCAACAGAAATGGTTCGCTCCCTCCCTCCCACCTCCAAAATCCCTCGAAATTCTCGCTCATCCCTCTTGCCACACCCCTTGCCTTTCATCCCTACCAGTCCAAGCGAACCAAGAAAGTGGGTATCACCGGAAAGTACGGAGTCCGATACGGAGCTTCGCTCCGAAAGACCGTCAAGAAGATGGAGGTCTGGCAGCACGGAACATACACCTGCGATTTCTGTGGAAAGGTACGCATCCCTTCCTTCCGTCTGCGTTGGTTTGGAGGTTGTAGGGTAGAAGGGGCTGGAGGGAGGAGAGATTGAGGGAGGTGCGAGCTGAGCTGAGATTCTCGAGCTGACCTCTTGTTCCCTTCCTCCCTCCCTTCCTTCGTTCGTTTCTCATAGGACGCTACCAAGCGAACCGCCGTCGGAATCTGGAAGTGCCGATCCTGCAAGAAGGTCACCGCCGGAGGAGCTTGGCAGTTGCAGACCACCGCTGCTCTTACCATCAAGTCGTTCGTCCAACCTTGTCCTCCTCTCCTTGCCTCAAACCTCAAACCTCGTCATCCCTCCCTCCCTTCCGATCCCCCTTCTACCTTCTCCTCCTTCCTTTCTCCTTACTCACACCTCTTCCTTCTCCTCGCCTCTCACAGCACCACCCGACGACTTCGTGAGCTCAAGGACGTGTAAAAATCGGACGTCGCTCGCTCGGTTTTTTCGTTTCTTTGGCCCCTCATGGATTTATGGCTTCTCTCGCTCTCCCACACACCATCTCGTTTTAGATCTTAGCGTTCTTCTTCTCCCTCTCGTACGAGTTTTGTGAAGCATGGCTTCTCATTCTCTACCGCCCTCGGTCGAGAGAACGAGAAACGACGGCCGCGAGAGCAACACCTTTGAGATTCACACGTCCTTCTCTCTCTTCGCTGGAAAAAGCGAGACTTCGCTACATCTCTGCGAACTTAACTACAGAGGCAGGCATCTTATCTCAGAATCCTTCAAAAGGAGTGACGTTTCTCGCAAAGCTCAACTCAGCTGCGAAACGAAGGGAACTCGCGATTCGCTGTCAAGCTCGCAACCAGCATCTCCTCCCTTCCTTCCTCTCACCATGGCTCCTTCTACGTTCGTCCCCCCTCCTCGAATCCATCCTCAACCTTCTCCCACGCTAACCTCGCTTCTCATCCCTCCCACAGCTCCGTCTCCCAGCTCAAAAAAGCAGCAGCAGCAGCAGCCAACCCATCTCTCGCAACCTCATCCTCCACCTCCTCCTCCTCTCCTTCCCCTTCCTCCTCCTCGTTCGTCCCCTTTCATCCCATCCCCCTCACTCAACCCTGACTAATCATTCTTTACCTCGCCCCGCAGCTCCTCGCCTTCGCCTTCTTTCTCCACCTCCTTCTCGACCCTCATCAACTCGTACAAGACCACGACCCCTTCCAAAGTCAAGCTCATCGACAGCTTCCTTCTCTTCCTCCTCGTCTCAGGAGTCGCTCAGTTCGCTTACTGCGTGCTCGTCACGAGTTTCCCTTATAATGCGTTTTTGGGAGCGTGAGTTCATCTAGCCCTTTTCTACATCTCTCCCAGAGCGAAGGAGAGAGGGAGGGAGGTTGAGCTCGTCGATGAGAAACCCATCTCCCCTTCCCTCTCTTTCTTCTCTTTCCCTCGTTCGTTTTCCCACAAGCTGAACCTTTCGTTCATTCTTTCTCTCTCTCGCTTTTTCTGCTCTCGCCAGCTTCGCCTCCTCAGCAGGTCAATTCGTTCTCCTAGCCGGTCTTCGAGCTCAAGTCTCTCCTCCTCTCCCTTCAACTTCAACCGTCACCTCCTCTCAGGGAACAAAAATCAACGTTACTACGACGGAGACGGAGTTCAAGGAGGTTTCGAAGGAGAGGTACGTATAGCATACCCGCTCTCACCTTTGCGGAATGAGGAAGAGGGAGGGAGATGGTGGTCGGGGACGAAGACGAGGTTGACTGACGGTTTGGGGTTTGTGCTTCGGTTGGGTGTTTTACAGGGCTTTTGCAGATTTCTGCTTTGCAAGTGTGATTCTTCATTTCTTTGTGTTCAACTTTTTGGGTTAGAAGGGAGGGAGCGTGGGAGGGAAGGGGACGAAGACGGAAGACGCGAGATGGGCTGAGCTTGGGTTCGTTTGGAGAGTGGGACGCTCGGTTGGAGGTTGTAGATCTATACTCATCTGCTCTTCTGACTCTGCTAGCAGTGTTCTTCTGCGCTGGAATGCTGTCGAGCTGGAATGTGCAAGTGGGCGAAGGGAAGGGGAGCAGGTTGGCGAGTCCGTTCGAGGGTCGTTCTCCAGCTGAGAAAATGAGACTTTGAGGAAATCTGAAGACCCAACGATTTCAAGGCTGTCTCTGTAGCTTTCTAAGTGTTAGAACCCTGCGAAAAAGAACCAAAGACGTGCCTTCGCGACGGCCACGACTTCGCCTCCAGCGCTTCAGCCTCGTTTCGGACGATCCCATCTTGACCTCAACTGCATCCCTCTCCCTTTCTCTCCCTTCTCTCTCTCTTTCTCCCTTCTTCTCGGCACTCGCTATGGTGAGACCTATTTCTTTTCTTCTATACATACATCCCTACGTTCTCTCGCTCGCGTCGAAGCCATCAAGCTGACTCCCTCCCTCCCTTCTCCTTCTTCCCTCCCTCACCCTCGCTCCTTGCTCCTCGCCCCCTTCTCCCTCTCCCTCTGTCCCTTCACCACCACCCTCAGGCGAACCTATCCCTCTACTCTGTGACGTGCCTGATCATCTTGGACTCTGAAGGTCAACGAGTCATCTCCAAATACTGGTCCCCTCCTCATCAACCTGCGAGCGTAGGACAAGGTTCAGCAGCTCCGAGTAGTCTGCCAGGGAACCCTTACTCGACCCTTAAGGAGCAGAGGGCGTTCGAGAAGAGTGTGGCAGAGAAGACGAGGAAGGGACTCGGTGAGTTCATGTTGAGCGTAAGAGGGAGGAGAGGAGGGAAGGAGGGAGGGAGGGAAGGAAGGGACGGAGGAAACGAGATGAGCTGGACGTGACGAGCTCGTTCTCTCTCTCCTTTCTCCTGTACCACCCGCTCTCCTATCCTCTTCACCCTCGCAACCCCCACAGACTCACGCCTTCTCTCTTCCAAATCCATCTAACCTCTTCCTCCCCTTGTCCCTTCCCTCCCAGCCGACATCCTTCTCATCCCTCCAACCTCCATCTGCCTCACCAAAACCTCCACCGACCTCACCTTCCACCTCGTAGGATCCACAACCGAGAACGAACTCATGCTTCACGCTTGTCTCTCTGCTTTCCACGACGCCGTAGGACTGCTGTTGAAAGGGCTCGTCGAGAAGAGGACAGTGTTGGAGAACTTGGATTTGGTCATGTTGGCTTTGGATGAGACGGTGGATGATGGGTGAGTTTCAGAGACGAAGAAGTCGGTGCGGGAGGGCAGTTGGGAAGTGAGGGCGAAAAGGTGGTGGGCGGACGGAGAGGAGAGGAGAGGGCGGAGGGCGGGGAAGGCAAGGAAGGGAGGGAGTTGATGAGCTCGACGCTTCGCACAAGCTGATCTTTCGTTCTCTTTACCGCCCAGAATCATCCTCGAAACCGACCCCGTAGCCATCGCCTCCAGAGTATCCAAGCCCAAAGCCGACTCAGCAGGAGAGATCGTCATCAACGAGCAGACTTTGCTTTCAGCTTGTACGTTCGACTCTCTCTCCCTTCCTCCCTCCCATCACCTCGCCCTTCCAGCGTCAACGTTCAAGCTCGAGCTGATGGCGGACGTCTTGCGGTGTTGGTTTATGCAGACTCGGTGTTCAAGGAGAGACTGGGGAAGCAGATCGCTCAGTTCTAAAGGAAGGAAGGGGCAGCGCGTCGAGTTCGAGTCAAGGTTGGGTTCGGGTCGTTCGGTTCGGTTTAGTTTTAGAAAGGACGAAGATATACCAGAAGTTAGTAGTGCTCCTACTCATCCGAACCCTGATTGCCTATAAGCACCTTTGGAACCTCGTGCAAAAATATACTTGCGAGGAAGAAAGAAATAAAAGGGAAGAGGAATCCAAGTTGAACTCCAACCACTTCGACCTCCCGGATCCCCCTTCCCCTCGTTGGGCTTTCTCCTCCTTCTTCACGAAACTCTAGAAGGACTTTGCGAGACCAGATCAGCGCTTCTCTTAATCACCCACCTCCGTGAGTATATCGACCCTCCAAGTAGATGTTGCGATGGAAAGAAAGAAAGGAGGAGGATCACACCACAAAGAACGAGCTCGAGCTCACTCCCATTCCCTTCCCTCCCTGCTCTCCCTCCCTTATTCTTCCTCCTCCTCCTCCTCCCCATCCCTATCCAGCCCTTCTCTCCTCCTCGCTCTCTCTTCTCTCCCTTCTCAGCATGCCTTCCTCAGCCCGCTCCACCGCTTACCACCGAGGAGGTCGAGGCGGAGGCGGAGGAGGTGGTCGAGGACCGTCTTCTTCCTCAGCTGCTTCCTATGTCCAACCTCAAGATCGTTACTCCGAAGACCACCAACCCAACGAAGGGATCCCGAGATCTAGAGCTGCTGCTGCGCCGGTTATTGGAGCTCCTCCGCCTCCGCCTCTGCCTCCGAGTGGACCGAGAGGAGGAGGGGGGAGAGGAGGGTTCGGGAGAGGTGGTGGTGGGCGAGGAGCGAGAGGAGGAGGAGGAGGAGGGCAGAGGGAGCCTTGGAGAGGGGATACTTATATTCCGAGAGGGGCGCCAGCGATGTCGCAGAGGAGTGCGAATGGGTCCAGTTGGGAGCAGCAAGGGAGAGGAGGAGGAGCAGCAGGAGGAGGGTCGTCGATGAACGGAGGAGGAGGAGGGTCCGGTTCGAGCTCGTTCTTGCCCCCTCGATCTGGATCTGGAGGTCTTCCTACTCGGCCAGCTTGGAATCTGCAGTCTTCGTCGTCGGAACGAGCACCAGCACCAGTATCGGGTTATGGGGACAGTGGTCGAAGCGCGAGCTCGAATTCGTACCGACCTTCCTCGTCGTCCGGTCCATCACCTTCCTCCTCCAACTTCCCTCCTCCTCCTTCTTCAACGAGACCAGGACCATCACCGACAGCTCCCAGATCGGCATCCTACTCGAATCCATCACCATCGCATCCACCTCCAAACCCAAACTCAAACCAAGCAGCAGTAGCGACATCGTTCAACCCGTCCAACGAGTTCCAGTTCGCCTCCTTCGCCTTCAACAATCCCAATCCACCCTTCAACTCAGCTGCAGCATCACCATCATCACCATCCTACAACTTCCCTCCTCCCTTTCCAAATCCCTACCAATCTCCCCAGGGGAACGGAAACTCAAACTCCTTCAGCTTCAACTTCGGAGGTCCCTCTCATCTCCCTCCTCCTCTTCCTTCTCCCTCGAACGGATCGCCCGTACCAAACCTTCAGAGCTCTTCCTACTTCTATCAGCAAGGTCCTCCACCACGACCTCCTCCTTCTTCTTCGCTAGCGTCAAACACGAATCGAGCAGCTCCGGTCAACTCGAATCAACCTCCTCCTCATCCTCCCATTTCAATCCCTATCCCTCCCATCCAACATCAATCCGCTTCCACACTCGTCGAATCACCCGTATCAACTTCAGCCACTCCAGTCGAACTTCCAGCAGGTCCGGAGCGACGCGTCCCCGTCGAGCAGGATCACGTCGACGCGACTCCTTCGACTTCGACTTCGGTCTACGTTCCTTCGAAATCCTCGCAGGACCTCCAGTCAATTGGTCCTGAGCCTGTACGGGAGCACGACAAGGATGGGGAGGATCTTATGGATCTGGAGGAGGAGGAGGAGGAGGGAGAAGGAGAGAGAGTCGAGAAACCTCAACAAGAGGACGAAGCCAGATCTAATCGTCCCGAACCGGAATCAGCCACTCCTTCGACGACGATGGCGATGGCCAACGAGGATTCAAAACTCGCAGGAGAGGAAGGAAGAGGAGCTCGGCAGGAGGAGGAGAGGGAAGAAGAAGGACACGAGATGGAGATCGACGCGTCGAAAGAGAGGTCGCTGTCGCCGATTTCGGCTGCGCTGAGAGGTGTTGGAAGGATGGAGAGGGAAAGTTCTCCTCTTGCTTCTGGGGCTTCGATTGGAGTTGGGGAGGAAGATGAGAGGATGGGGATGGAAGAGGCGGAGAGGAGACCTTTGGTGAGTTTCGTTTCGGCCAGCGTCTAGCTCGTTCTGAGAGTTCGAGCCCGTTTCTAACTTCTCTCGTCCACCTCTCATTTTCGCAGATCGAACAGCCTCCCCTCTCCCCAGCACCGACTTCTGCGGCACCACCTCCAGCCGAACCCAAGCCCTCAAGCTCGACCACGATGCATCAGCCAAAACTCGAGCCTCGTTCTCCCGTTCTACCTCCCGCTCCACTACCTCTCCTCCAACCCGCCGACGAAGAAGACATCAAGCCCACTCTCCCTCTCCCTCCTCTTCCCTCTCCTCCAACCTCCACCAAACGTCAAACGAGAGGAGCAACCTGCTACCCCTACTCCACCGTCCCGCCAGCCTGCTTCCTCTACCAAAAAATCAAACGCAAACCCCTCCCTTCCTCCTCCTCCTCCTCCCTCTCCCTCGCCGAAGCCGCAGAGCTGAATCGGGTTCGAGGAATCGAACTCGACGAAGCTAAAACAACTCAAACCATCGCTCGGAAACAGTTTGAGAACGATAAAGTCCGAGAGTTGGAGAACGGGTGTAAGAAGGTTGAAGGACCTCGGAGATGGAGGGATGATGGATTGGCGTTGGATTGGGTGTTGGTTTTGGAGGAAGGGGTGTGGAGCGTTTGGTATCCTACCGAGCTGGGAGCGGGAGAGGGAGAGGGGAAGGGGAAGAAGGGATTGGGATTGGGGAAGGAAGAGAAGATGAAGTTTAGGGAGAAGGTTGCGGAGGATGCGAGGAGGAGTGGGTGGGAGGTTAGGAAGGTGAGGGAGTTTGGTGACGGACGTGGGGTGGAGGTGCTTTGGAAGAGGAAGAAGGGGGTGGTCGTGGGTGGGGAGAAGGAGGGAGAGAAGGAGATGGAGAGGGTTGACGGGAGTTCGAGTGGGAGTGGGAACGGGAATGCTAGTGGGAGTGGGAATGCAGCAGGAGAGATGAGAGGACTGGTGGAAGGAGTTCTGCCTCAGGTGAGTTTTTCTTCTTCTCCAATCTCGCTTGAGTCGCGTCTCGCCGCACTCGACGCTCTGCTCTCGATCATCTGAAAACGCGATCGTCGTAAAGAAACTTCGCTAACTCTTTCGGGCTATGTTCTCTGATCGAATCGACAGCCACCGCCCGTCCCAGCAGTCGTCCCTCAAGCCCAACCTCGACCACCAGCAGTCATCCCTCCCGTTCGAGCTTCTTCACCTCCACGACAGCCTTCGATCCCTCAGCCCAAGCCCACGGTCGTTCCTCGACCTCCTCCACCTCCGCAAAACCCTCAAGTATCCATTCGTGGACTCTCTGCGCCCCAGCAGCCCGGCGATGGATCTGTTCGACAGGAAATGTTTCAACTTCCGTCGGATCCTCGAAAGGTGAGCAGCTCTCTTTCTCCTCTTTTCGAATCTCATCGTGAGGATGACTGACTGATTTAATCCTCCTCTTCTGTACCTCAGAAAATTACACCGGTCTCTACGCCTCGCATCTCTTCCTCTTCCGCCGTCGCCACTCGTCCCGTCGCCTCCTCCTCGTCGTCCTCGTCATCCTCCCAGCAGCAGCTTTCAGCAACTCACCTCTCCGAAAAGGCAAAAGGGAAGCAGCCCGAACGAAGGAGGGATTCGGAAAGGTCGAGATCGAAATCTCCCCCAAGGAAATCCGCTCAACAAGCGGTCTCGTCTTCGACTTCTCAAGCTCGTCGAGCCGCCTCCCCTCCTCTACCCGAGCCTACCACCGCCACTCGAAGACCTCCTTCTCCTCCTCAAACCATCGTTGCTAAACCCTCTCAATCCACCACCTCCGTCGCGAAACCCGTCGCACAATCAACATCGACGTCGAAGACAAGCAGACCAACAGCTCCCGTCTCCTCCTCTCGATCAAACCCAGCGGTTGCTTCCTCCGCCTCCTCTCGACCAGACCCTCCAGCATCATCATCATCCCAATCCAGACCAGCAGCTCCCACCCTTGCCCGAAGTCTCTCCTCTACAGCCTCCTCGTCAACGTCCCTTCTTCTTTCCCAGCCAGAAGCGCCAGGCTCCTCCTCGTCGTGGGCTTCCGTTCGACCTTCACCCAAGATCACCTCGAGGGTCAGCAGCAGCTCGGTTCCAGCCGCTGGGTCCTCGAGAGAAGGAGGAGCAGATCGAGAGTCGTCGTTGGAGCTCGCGAATCTGAGGAAGGAGGTCGAGAAGTTGAGAGCCGATAAAGAGGCTGCCGAGAACGAGACGAGGAGAGTCACGAAGGAGAAGGAAGAGTTGGAGTTGGCGAGGGTTGTGCCGACGGAGGTGATCATCACAGGGATGCCTGCTGACGCGACGGAACTCGACACGAGAAGATTCATCTCACCGACCGCGATTCCCATGTACGTTCGAGCTTTTCCGTTCTTCGTTCGAACGCGTCGGACAAAGCTGACTCTCCTCCTCCCTCTTCGCTACCTTATCATTTCTTCCCATCTAGCCTCAACGTCGCCCACCAAGGGTCCTTCGTCGTGATTCGACTCGCCAGTGACGCGGACGCAAGAGACATCGTTCGACTCCTCAACTTCACCGACTACCAATCCAGAACGAACCTCGTCAAAGTCCAGCTTGTCGTCACAGGACCCTATCGACCCATCATCAAAGTTGAACCACCAACGCGTCTCTCCCCTCCCTCTCGATCCTCCCAACTCCCTACCCCTCCTCCGGCTGGATCCCCCTCCAACAAGAACGTCGAGATGAGGATCCGCTCTAACGACGACAGCACCAACGCCGTCGCTGGACCGTCGAAATCCCGATCCTCAACGGGAGAGAAGAAGAGGAAGGTTGGAGATGATGTGAGGGACGACGAGGACGAGGAGGAGCTGGACGACGTGTCAGCGAGGAAGAAATCTCAACGACCGTCGTCGTCATCGTCGTCGTCGGGTCCCATGGAGCTCAGGTCGAAGGCGAAAGTGAAGTTTACGGAGATGATTGGTGGTAACAGGTCGAGATGGCTGGTTCCGACGGAAAAATTGATCGCTCATGCTTCGATGAAAGGTGAGTCGCGTCTCTCCCCCTTTTTCTCCCTCTCTTCCGATCCCTTCAGCTTACTGAGATCTTCTCTCACTTCTCATCATCTGCAGGCATCGTCTCTTTTTGGAGTCGAGACACGATCCAGTACGTCTCTCTGAGAATCGCGTGCGAGCGTCTTCCGTCGCTGATCTTCCTTTCGATTCCCTCTTCGTCACTCTCAGCACCGCCGCTCGACAAGTCGACTTCTTCAAGATGGAGCAGAGAGCTGGAATTGGATTGGAGGACGCCGTCGCCGCTGGAAATCGACTCATCGTAGGATTCTCGAGGTATAAGGCTAAAGCTCTCGCCTCAGATCCGATCAACCAGATCGGCTGGGTTGATCTCCGAAACACAAGTCCTCACTCCGTCGTGAGTATCTCTTCTCTTCTTGCTTCCTCTCTCGCTTCCTTTTTACTCAGTGGACTCATCAGATTCTCGCTCGCTTCTTTCCCAGCCTCGACACGGACTCCTCTCCCAGACCGGTCACAACCCAGAAACGGGAGTTTCTTCGCTCTGCGGACTTCCTTCCTCACTCCTGCCCACCGCTCCAGGCATCACTCTCTTCGCTTCAGGAGGAATCGATCATGGAGTCACTTTCTGGAAGATCACCGAGGATGAAGAGGTATGGAAGGAGTCGCTTCACAGCTCCCATAAGAGCCGAGTCGAAGGATTGGCGTTTTGTCCGACGAAGTGCTTGCTTTGGTCTGGAGGAGGGTCGACGGGTGAGTTTTTTCTGCTCTCTTCGCCGTCGCGCAGGAAGGGGTAGATGAACTGACCTCGGTTGAACTCCGTCTCGTCCCTTCCAGTCGTCGCGTACGATATGCAAGGAGATCGTGTCGCTCTGCAGGTCGCTGCTCCCAAGTTCGACGTACCTGTGTGCCATCTCCATCTCTCGACTTCCGATCCCAGTCTGCTTCTACTCGAAGTAAGTACTTGACTCTCTCTTCCCGCGATCTATCTCGCTCTTGGGAACAAAGACTCACGACGACGCGTCCTTCTTTTTCACAGGTGCGAGCCAGCAAGCGCTTCAAGCTCTTCGACCCTCGACAACACCAGCGTCTCGTCGATTTCGGAGTCGAGGACACGACTGGAGACGGGGTTTCCGCAGGAACGACGAAGTTCCAGAAGGGATCGTTCCGCGAGAACTACTTTGCAAGCGGTGACAAGAAGGGGTTCTTGAGGGTGAGCCTTTCCTTTTCTTTCCATTCCTCGTTCAAACAAAGTCCTATCAACTGACCTCGTTGAACATCTATGTTCTTCCTTTACAGATCTGGGACATCAGAAAGCTCTCTAAACCTACACAGCAGGTCAGCTCCCTCGTCGACACGTTTTTCTCGTCTTCTTCTTGCCTGACTTGTCTTGTTTGCCCTTCCTTTCCTCCAGACCAAACTCTACTTGAACGAGGACGATATCAAACAGGTCATACTCGATGGAGACTCGAGAATCTTGGATCTTACCAAGACCGGGTTCAGTGTTCGAGAGTACGCGAGGTCTTGATCTCGACGCGACGAGTCGTTCTTTTTTCTCCCTTTCAACTTTCTCTTCTCCTCCTTATATCGTTCACTTATACGCTGCTTTAAACCCACCCTCCGTACCTCTTCTTCTCTACAATATGTTTCCCTTCCTTCTTCCCATCCTCTACTTTCTCTTCTTTTCATCCTTCCGACCTTGTCGTTCGTTCGACTTCTCGTTCGCGCCAACCTTTCTCCTCTATACACTTCTACGCTTACGTACCCACTCTTCACGCCCCTCTTTCCGATCGATGATCTCCGATGATCTCCGACTCTAGTTCCGCGCCGTCCTAAATCCGGACGTCTCGAGGTCGGTGACAACCTCCGTCCTCAGGGCTTCCTCCAACGGCCACCTTCTCTCCCTCCTTCACCCACTCCAGCCCTTCCCTGTTTCCCTCTTTGTCACCTAATCATGGCTCCCACTAAATCGCTAGCCCTTCTTTCTCTTCTTCTCCTCTCCAAAACCGTTCAAGCTCAGTAGTTCGTCCTCTCTGTGGCCGATTCGCTTTCTCTTCATCCTCCCGGTTTCGAGCTCACTCCCTCTCCTGCTTTCTCTTTCTTTCGACAGCACTCCCGAGAGTGAGCCCTTTAGTCTCCCTTTCCTTCGTGTGCACTGAAACCAGAGCGAGAGAAGCTGATCCCTCGTTCTGCTATCCTCAAAGCTGCTCCCGAAACAACGCAACCGGGTCAGGTTCGTGTTTTCTTCCTTTCTTCCGTTCCCACCTGTTCCAGTGACGTCCTGCTGATATTCTCTGCACTTTCGTGATTCAGACTGGAACAAATAAGTGCGGAACCGTTTCGTCGCAAGAGAGCATGTGCCAGGTACGGCTTGCTGCCTCGAACGAAAGAGGGCCGGCGGCGGGAACCGAGCTCAAGAGGCGTCCGAAACTGAACCTTCCCATCTTCTTCCTCGTTCTCAGAACGCGTACATCAATAGCGTCGACGACTTCTGTCTCTGGGCTCCTCCTGCTCTCACCTCAGACTACGGGAACTCGATCATCGCAAACACGGAGAGAATCGAAGTCGCGTACGTTCAACGCCCTCTTGTTTCGACGCGACTGTGAGCCGTTCCTGATCCTCTGACTACCCTTTTCTCCCTCTTTGGCTTCTTCTAACACAGCTGGTGTCTGAAGAGTGGCTATGGGACTCGGGTAATACCTGTGGGAACGATCACTGGAGCTCACTTCGTCAAGACACCAAACTGTTCGTCTGTCATTTCCTTTCTCTCTTTTGCGTCGAAACTCGCTTCCTTTCGTGCCCGAGATTGTCGAAGCTTACCGAAAGTCTCCATTCCATTTATTCCACGACAGACGTCCAAGTTACAGGAGTCGGAGATCTGACCAAGCTCAACATCCCCGCTGGAGACGACGGAGGAGAGCTCGGTTCGTTCCCTTTTCTTCACCTCCCACTCTCGCGTATCGTTCGGACCTTCTTCTCTCGCTCTCTCTCGTGTTACAGATCCTCACGGTAAGCTGTTGGCTTCTTTAGAACGTTTTGACATTTTCCCTGGCTCACCACCTCCCTCGTCTTCCAGGCGCTGATGGAAACGGAAACCCGATCGGAGGTCTTGTATTCAGTTCTGGTGAGCAACCTTTTCTCTCCTCCCATCATCAATCTCCTCGAGCTCACAACTTCTCAATCTCAACTCTAGCCTTCGGAAACGGAATCCAGCAGGTCGTGAGTTCCGTTCTCGTCGTTCTTTCTTCGCGTGTCCGCTGAACTCCTCATCTCTTCATCAGCCCGAGTGGGACAATTTCATGAGTTCGACCACCTTCTGTTTCCGAGCCTGTACCGGAGCCGGTGCTGCTGGATACTGTCAACATGTGAGCTAAAATCCTAGGACTTCCTTCTCGTGCTCCATCGGATTGACTTCATCGACGCGTCTCTCAATCTGCCTTTCCTTCCCAGGTCTACGACGTTCTCGGATGTAACTGGAATCAGCCTGGAGATTACTCCTCGGGATCCTTTGAGTGAGTTCCTGCGTGCGTTCTACGCAGAGATCGATCAAGAGTTCTCACTCATCGCGTCTCTCTCTTCTTCAGCAACTGCGCCGGAGACTCTGCCGAGCTTCCAGGCGTTTACGGAGGCTCAACTTTCTTCCAAGGGCAGCCTATTACTCGTGAGTACTCTCGAAAACTTTGAATCTTCTTCCTCCCACTCGCGGACTGAGAGCTCACGACGCGCGTTTCTCTTTGACAGCCGCCGCTCATCCTGCTGGAGCAACATCCCAGTGTACTACTTTCACCGCCATCGGAATCACTTCAAACACGACTTCTGCCTCGCACAGTGCTACCGGTAAGTATTCGAGACTTCTCAAACTTGTTTCGTTCTCCGTCGCGAAGGCAGAATCCTCTCTTCTCCCTTCCCCGCACAACCTTTCATCTCTCCCTCCGACCATTTAGTTGAATTCTTGTTCCTTCTTGTACAAAACTGAAACTGATGCTCTCAACTCTTGTTTTCTCTTTACATCGACTCGGTTTCATCTTTCTCAGCCTCGTCCGGATCCCCTTCTGCTCCCGCCTCCGCATCCAGAGCAGGAGCATCGGTTTCAAGCCCTCTTCTCACTGCAAGTGCATCTGCGTCTTCCGTCGCGAAGAGCAGCGCCGGAAGGAGAGCCAGCGTGATGGGAATCGCCGTCGCGTCTTGCTTTGCTGGGCTCGCTGGAGCGTTGTTGCTCTAAGGTCCCCTGTGATTTTTGTTCTTCAACTGTGATTGAGTAATTACGAGCCTCTTTTCTTCACACTGGACTATTTTTTTCTGTTCTCGGTCACTCTGACCTCCCTTCCGTCCTCCTCCTTCACGCTTCTTACGTTTCGATCCCGCCGTATAATCGGCTCCGTCTTCCCTCTCTCACTCGGACTTTATATACATGGTTGACACTACGTATGCTGCAAGCTTTAGCTGTTGCGCTTCTCTAACTCTGAATCTGCCTCGCCGGGCTCTTTCCAACGACGCGTCGCGTCGAAGACAGAAAAGCCTTCGAGCCGGTCCCTTCTTTCTGCCTCAAGTCGATTTGCCGACAGGTCTTCTTCTTGCATTCTTGGCGACCAAAGTCGCTTGTTCGAAGAGGAAAGAAACGGAAAAATTACGATCCAACTTCGATCCGTTCCCTCCGACCTCCTTGATTTCGTCCTCGAAGCTCAAACCATCACCATCTCTTCTCCCTCAATCCTGCTTGATACAGATGTCGTCTCCCCGACCATCCTCATTCTCTGCTCTACCTGCCAAGAACAGGACCGTTATCATCGGAGCAGGCTTTCTCGGTAAGTAGAAGTTCGAGCTCAACATCTTCCCTTCCTCCCTCCCCTCTTCCTCCTTCTGACCCCTTCTTCTCGTCTCCTTCTCCAGCGTCCTACATCAGCAAAACCCTGGTCGCTTCTTCCTCTCGTAACACCGTCCTCCTCGCGTCAAGGAACCCTGAAAAACTTCACTCGAAGCTCTCCCACCTCGGGAACCAGATCCTCCCTGCGAAAGCGAACATCGACATCTCAAAGGCAGAAGGACTCGATGAACTTCTCAAAGGAGCAACGACGGTTGTGAATCTCGTTGGGTAAATTTTTCGGATATACCTCGAGCGGGCTAGGTTCCTATGGAACCACGGAGAGCGCTAAGCTTTCAGCCGATCGGAAGGGGAAGACGGTGCAGGGATGTCGAGGAGGGAAGGAGAGCTTGTTGAGCTCGACTCCATGGAGGACAGACTGCTCCTCATCTCCATTCCCCCGTTGCAGAGCTATCACCACCACTCTAATTCTAACCTCTTCTCTCATTTCTTCCCTGCAGAATCATGCATGGATCTCCTGCTCTCTTCGATTCCGTCCAATGGCGAGGAGCTCAAAACGTGAGGCCTTCCTGCCACCTCGCCTCGCCTTACTCTCCCGACCGTTCACTCACTCCAACTTTTCGTTCTTGCAGGTCGCCAGAGCGAGCGAGAAAGCCGGAGCCAAGCTCATCCACATCTCAGCCATCGGTGCTGATCCTACCTCCGCCATCGACTAGTTCGTCCTTCTCGTGCTCTCCCTCCGATCTCTTCCCTTCGACGACCAAAGAATGACGAGTCTTCTCGTTTTCGACGCACAGCTGGCGAACGAAGGGACTCGGGGAGCAAGCCGTTCTGGAAGCTAGTCCCAAAGCAACGATCATTCGTCCTTCTCTCGTGTTTGGCCCTGGCGATGGATTCTTTACGGTACGTTTTCGTCTCGCTCGCGTCTTCGTCCCGAGGTTTTGTTTCTGAATCGCTCTTCCCACTCATCTTCTTGATCTTGTAGAGGTTCGCCAACTTGGCGAAATATCTCCCCTTCCTGCCCGTCTTCGGAGGAGGAACCTCTCTCTTCCAGCCTGTTCGTGTGCTCCTTTCTCCGTCCTTGGTTCTCTCGCGTCGACTGATGATCTTCTTTTCTCTTCGACCGCAGGTCTATGCTGGAGACCTTGCCAAAGTCATTGAGATCATTTCCCGAAGAGATCCTGAAGTAGCAGCGATGGTGGACGGGAAGATCATAGAGGCTGGCGGGCCGAAAGGTTTCTATCATCTTTTCTCGCTCTCCTTCCTCTCTTCTTTCCGTAGCAGACTGAGATCACGTTCTGACCTTCGACATTTTTTATCCTCACAGTATACACCTACAAGGAGCTCATGGAGTTGACCCTCAAGTACGCTGGGAAGTCGCGACCGATTCTTTCCCTTCCTTACGAGGTCGGACTTCTTCAAGGCCTCGTTCTGGAACGACTTCCTGAAAATATCTTCACTGTCACTCGATCTCAGGTGAGCCTTTCTTTCTTCTTCTTGCTTCCCTCGAGTGGTCGCGGTGACCTCACGTTCCTCGTTGTCGAAGTCGAAGTCGATCGAACTGACGCGTCTTTCTTCATCGCTTCCTCCTCTTTCCCAGGTCAACCAACTTCGCTCCAACAACATCGTCGCAGATCCTCTCCCTCCCACTACTCACGTCTCCTTCGCCAAAGTCCTCGCTGCCTTCCCTCCTCCAGCGGTCCCTTCCTCGGCTCCTCCCCCCAGAGCCAAAACCGAGAGCGAGGTTCTCACTCCCGCGGAGGAAATTCTTCCCGAGTACCTTGGGCCGGACGATGGAGGAGTATTGGAGAGAGCGAAGGGTGGGAAGAGGATGCATGGTGGGAAGGGATTCCAGGGTTGAAGGAAAAAGAGTCGCGAAGTGGGAGGGAGGGAGGGAGAAAGAGTTGGAGGGAGAGAACAACGGAGGTTCTTGCACGGGGAGAGCTATGATCTAATGACTTCTTACGATCCTCTCTCTTCGTGCCCGCAGAGAAGATCGCCACTCATCAGAAACATCAAAGACGAAAAGGAAAAGAACCGACTCAACTTGACCGTTGCCTTCGACTCTCCATCTCGAACAAGACGGCGAGCTCCGATAGAAGTCGTTCCATCGAACGGAAGAAAAATCTACACTAAAAGTTTCACATCAACCCAAGACCTCCCTAGCAAGATACCTCGCCAGTGCCAACCTCACAACCTCCAATCCCTTCAACGCCGAGTTCCAGCCCCGTTCCCTCTCCTGCTCTCGCTGCCGCTCCTCTTCCGAGATGCCACTGGGTCCAGATCCGTTCGACAGTCTCGGCCGAGGTTTAGGCCGACTAGGTTGACGTTTAGAGGTTTGAAGGTTGGTGAGATGGGTGAGGTAGTCGGACGGGGAGTGGGAGGAAGCAGAGACGACTTCTTCGAGATGACGGAGGAGTTCGTACGCGTCGGAGGCGGGGATGAGGATTTCGGGATCTAGTGCAGATGGTGGTCAAGATCGGCCAAAGGTGAAAGAGAAAGGAAAGAGAGTGAGCTTCGAGAAAGAGGAGACGATGCGAAGAGGAAACGCGAGACGCGGCGGCGACCAAAGAAGCAAAGACTCACCCTCGAGAAGAGGTACTGAATCAATGAGCAACACAGCCCAGAACCCCATCGGTGCTACACCGTTGACGAGCATCTTCACCAGAAGCTCAGCAGCCTTCCTCTTCTCTCCCACACCATACGCCTCGAGGAAATCTCGGTACATCGGCAAGAAGCTGAGCCTGCTCGCGAGGACTGAGAATGTAGGGTTAGAGAGCGAGGCTTCTTGGTGATGCGAGAAGGGGTGTTCGTCGTGAGAGGAGTGGTGTTGGGAGGAGGGACTGGCGATGAAGTGAGGAGAGTCGGGGGAGAAGAGGGAGGGAGGGATCGAGTTGACGTGGTTGATGAACTCGGCAGGGCCTAGGAACGGTAGAACGAGGAAGCGAAGTTCAGCTCGAGACAGAGAAAAAAAGGGGGAAGGTACGAGGTGAGACGAAGAACGGACCTTTTCGAACGTATTCGTCGAGGACCTTCTCGGCGATCACACCCAGCCGTCGACCATCGGCAGCTCGAACGCAGTACGCAACTGCGACACCGTAGTTCCGTCGACGTATCATCTGCTCTCCAGCCACCTGTGAAAAAAAGAACGGAAGAAAGGGAGAACGAAGGTCAGCTTGGACGCGTCTGCGAAAAGCAACGGGGCTCGGATTGTACTCACTCTCAGCAGCGTCCGCGACTCTTCCTCGAGACCGTATGATTGCATCCTGCGAGTAGCAGAGGAGGAATCGTCAATTCTTCGTCGATCGAAGGTGGTTGAGACGAAGAAAGCAGTCGAACGCACATCTTGAACACCTCGTCGACCTTCTCCTCATCCACCTCATCCTTCTTCTCCCCTCCTCCCTCCATCTCCAACCCGACCCTCTCTAGCAGCACTCCAATCCTCCTCCTCCCTTCTTCCCCACAGGTACCCAGATAAGCGCACGCGATCCTCCACAACCCTCTATCGCTGCCCAAGTGCTCCGCGTACTCCAAACAGAAATGATCCCTCAACGTCCTCTCCCTCTCCTCCAGCTTCTCCTCCAGCACTCCAACCTTGTCCAGCAGATCGGTAATATGGGTAGCGAGCCAGATGGACGAGACGGAAGTATTGCAGAGGGTGATGGCTTTGGTGAGATCGCTGGAGCAGAGAGCTTGGAGGATGAGCTCTTCGGGGAGGTAGCCTTCTGGTGGAGGAGGGAGGGAGGAGAGGATGTGGGAGGTCGTTTCTGGAAGGTCGTCTCGTTTCAGTGAAGGTCGAACCCAAATCCCCCAGGCTCCGAGAGCCTCTTCCCAGTCGGCACTCTCCTCGAGAACTCGTTGCTCCTTTCCTTCGAGGACCTCCAGGAGGTCTTTGACTCGAGATTCCAGCTCTTCTCCTTCCTCCTCGGCGTCGTCGTGGTCTCCGTTCGTCCAGGATCCTTCCCGCGACCAGCCTGGGGTGTTGAGAGTTCGTGTGAGGGTCCGAAGTTGGGATCTCCAGGCTGAGTGAGCGTTGAGGAACGAGCGTTCGGTTGAATAGGAGGAGGAGGAAGATCGAGGGTAGGCTTCGAGGAGGGAGGAGAGACGAGGCGCGAGGCGAGAGAGGGTGGGAGATGGGTGGGAGGAGAGGGTGAGAACTAGTTGGGCTGCTGAAGCGAGGAAACCTCGAAGAAGGGAGCTGGGAGAGACGCGAAAGGTGAAGAGAGGGAAGAGACGAAGGGAGGTCAGCTCGAGTCGTCCTCGTTCGACAGCTCTTAAGCTACCCTGTCGTCCCTTACACCTCAGTCTGATATCAACGATCCCTCATGGAGGGAAAGGGTGGTAGAACTCACCGGACCAGATACTCCCAGAACTTCTCATGCTCCCACGGACGACTTCCTCCCAAGATCTCAGCTCCTTCCTCGGTCGTGGGTCCCAAATCCACCCTGTTCAACCAGTCCAGCAGCTCCTCTCCTACGACTCCTTCTCCCTTTCCGTCCTCTGGAATGTAGAGGATCTTGGTAAGATGGAAGATCTGGGTGGTGGCTGCCCATTCTGATTCCTCTTGGGAAGGAGAGTCCTCCGAGGAAGAAAGGGAAGCGAGGTGTTGACGGAGGTTGTCGATGTAAAGGGAGGCGATACGAGAGTAGAAGTTGATCTGGGAGGGAGTAGGAAGTCTGTGGGAGTAAAACGGAGACGGGCCGCGAGCATAAGATGGTCGATAGACAGTCGAAAGGAGGCAAGAAGAGAAAGGAAAGAAGAAGGGAACGCACTCTCGTTGACCTTGAGGACTTCGACCTCCCGATTGTTGACGACGATCCTCCTCAGCTTGATCAGCGATCTTTTGAAGGGTATCGAAGAGGGTATAGGTTTGGGTATAGAACTAGGTGATGACAGGTGCATGTGGATTAGCCCCTTGATTCTTTCTCGCACGAAGAAGTCAAAGGGAAGGAAGGAGGAGGAAGGAGAAGCTCACTGGAACGAGATGACTTGGGAAAGCGTCCCAGCGTCCAAAGAAGATAGCTCGCTCGGCATGGAAGATCCCCTTGGTGGTAGGAGCTGACGATCCACTCGGGTTAGGCTGCAGCAGATTGGGCGGAAGGGATTTAGGTCAGTCTTTCGTGAATGAAGGAAAGGTCGCGAGAGCTCGAGCTCACCTTTGGAGTCGCAAACGCTCCAATCTCTGCCATTCCACTAGGATTCACGACATGGGATAGAGTACGACCGGAAGCTTGCCATTCGCTGAGTTGGCCAGAAGGAATGGGAGCAGGCGAGAAGAAGAGGGACGCCATCGAGCAGGAAAGGAAGGGGAGGGACGAGGTCGACGTTTGAAGGGAAACGAAATTGAGAGCACGATAGCATTCTCGTTCCTCCCCGAGGCCGGTCTTTTTGCTATCATATTTCGGGTCTCGTTGAATCTGTTCATTACTAGTAGATCTAACTTCACTGAGGTCCAGGTTGTTCCCTTTCAAGAAGACCCTCCTCCTCCGACGCAGCGACGACTTCGTCTCGACGCGCTCCTCTTTCCTCCTCACCTCGAAAGGAACCAAGCGTAATCGTGATCCTATGCGAGTTTATATATAAGCCGAGAGAGGTAGCACTACGATAATGTGAGCGTGGGAAAAGTCAAAGAGAAGGGACGGGGTATGCAAGGAGAAAAAGAGGCGTCGCGTCGCTAGGACGTACGGAAAACAAAGAGAGAAGAAGCACGAAAGGGAAAGGAGGTTGGTATAGGGGCGTGAGAGGTCATGTCGTGTGTGTCCGTGAGGGAAAGGAGAAGAATGAGAGAGAGGAGGATAGAAGTAGGGTAGAGAAGGGAGGCAGGGGCAGCAGCAGACAAAAATAGCGAGAAAGAAAGCGAGCCAGAAGCGAGGCGTAAATAGATGAGAGGGAAGGTGTTGGATACAGTTGGTAGGGTAGCCAGCGAGGAAAGGAAGGGAGCGTATGGAGCGATAGGGTATGAGGGGAGAAGAGTGGAGGATGGGAAGGGGGTGGTGGGTCGCGCTGTTCGTTCGTTGAAGTTCGTGAAGTCGGGGTTGATCCGAAGGAGGAAGGAGGTTTGGACGTGAGGGGAGAGAGAGGTGAGGGTGGTGGGACATTTTAGTAGGCGAGAGGGAGGTGGTAATGCGAAGGAAGGAGAGAGTACGCGGGGAGGGAGTGGATCTTAGACCGAGCAGCAGTCCGAGGCCGTTTTAGAAGTAGCCTTCTTCGGTGGGTCGAAGTCGGGAGTCAAGTTGACGCTCTCCCTATCCCTCCTCTCCTTCTCCTTCTGGATCCGATCTCCTCGAAGGATGAGCTGATGGGTGATGAAGTTGAAGACGTCGTCGATGCCTGGAATAGGAGATGAAAAGTCAGCGACGCGTCTTCTCCTTCTTCCTTCCCCTGCTCGTCTCGGTTCCAGCACTCACCTTGATTCTTCAACGCCGAGCATTCCCAAATCCTGATCCCATCCTCTCCATCCTCAACCTGAACACCACCCCATTGGTCTCCTCCTTCCCTCTCATTTCTCGCGAACATGATCGAGCTTCCCGTCCTCCGTCGCTCGAGCGCTCCTCCTCCCACAACGTCAGATCCATCCAGTCCATCCGAAGTCGTCGTCCGGCCCCACTCCTCGCTCTTCCTTCTCGACCCTCTCCTCTCATGCGTCGGTCTCTCGTTCTCCACGGAGACTCCTCCAGCCCAATCTCCCGACTGAGGCCTCTCGCGAGAGGAGAACGTCGAGCTTCCCGTTTGGCGTCGAGAGAAGGTAGGGAACTCCTCTCGAGAAGGTGCGACTGCATCGGGAGGTGTGGTGGCTGGAGCGAGGGCTTGAGGTCGAGAGGAGACGCTGAAGCCGAAACGAGACGAAGCTGGGGAGGGGACGGTTGGTCGAATGAGAGGAGGGTGGGTTGGGATCGGAGGTGGAGGAGGTTCCGGGTAGAGCCAGGACCTAAGATGACGGCGAGCGTAGGCGATGCTATAGAAGTGGGTGGAAGGGAAGTCAGTCTTTGGAGCGACGAAGAAGGAAGACCGCGTCGAAACTCGAAGACGCGTGAAAAGGAAAAAGGACGCACTCGACTGCCTCCTCTCCAGCCGTTGATCGGAGGTCGCTCTTGGAGCCTACAACGTGGATGATGGTGTCCGTCTGAGTCTTCTCCTTGAGTTCCTTGATCCAGTCGCGGAGATCGTGGAAGGTTTGACGATTCGTGATGTCGTCTAGAAGAACGAGAGCGAAGCAGTCGATGATCAGCGAGAGCAGTACAGCTCAGACTTATGGCAGAAGAAACGTCAGCTTACAGAGGAGGATAGCGACTGGAGGAAGCGAAGATGGAAGGTTAGATCGACGATCAAATGCGCACAGGAAGTGGAAGAGGAGAGGAGAGGAGACGCGAGGAATCAGGAGCTTACCGTTCGCGTGCCGGCTTACGAGAATAGATGAGGGAAGGACCTTGTCAAAACCATCCTCTCGAAAAGAAGAGAAGGGGATAGCTCTGCTCACTAGTAGAGTTCGGCCTGCAGGAGTGAAAGGAGAAGAACAGAGTTGTCAGCTTCGAAGTCCTTCTTGTTCGGTCTTTGCTTCAAGCGAGCTCGCAAAACTCACCATGCCTCTAAATCTTTCGCCACCAGCTGTATCCCAGATCTGAATAGACAGACGCGAAAGAAAAAAGCGGAATCAGCTTCTGATTGTAAGTGTGTGGACGAGGAAGGAAGGACGAGAGCGTCTCGGCGTGGGCTCGACGGCCTTCCCTCCCTCCCTTCCAGCTGCGAGACCCTTCCGCAGAGCAGGAAGCTTTTGCAAGCACCGAAGAGAAGACAGAGAAGCTTTACTCACCTGTAGCTTGACTTTGACTCCCTGGACGTAGTTCTTCCTTGTCGAGATGTTGGCTGAGATGGTCGACTCGGAAGATCCCATCCACTCTCGCTTGCAGTAGCGGTGGATGAACGTCGTCTTCCCCACCGATACAGAGCCCAGCAAAACGACCTTAGCCTCTACTTCCTTCCCAGCTCCCGAGTCTATGAATCCCGAGCGTGAAGGGGAGTCTAGGACTGTTCTCGAACGAAGAACGTTGGTTCGAAGGTTGCCGTTCGATTGCGAGGTCGGGACCGTCGAGGAGTGTTTCAGCGGATGCGAGTGGGTCGAGGAAGCTGAGTGAGGGAAGGGGGAAGGCGAGTTGGAGGTTTGGTAGTGTACTGAAGGGGATGCTGTAGGTTGGGACAGCGTTTTGGACCGGTGGGGAGGGTAGCGAGCACCGGACGAAGAGGAGGAAGGAGAGGAGGAGGAGGAGGACGTCGGCATCCGTGGAGAGAGAGAGAGAGCGAGAGAAGCAAGGTTTTCAGGCGGTGTAGGGAGGGATGGAGTGGTGGAGTTGGAAAGCTGTAGGAGAGGTTAGAGGGAACGCCATCAGCTCAGGTCAAGCGCCATGCGAGAACGGGAGGAAGGAAAGAATCGAAAGCTCACGCTTGCTTCCTCCTCTCTGGTGAGCTTGGGCTGAAGGGTCGAGAAGATCGGTACGGTAGGTTTGGATCTGAAGGTGGAAAGGCCGCTCTCGGCTACCTCGTGGGGTAAAAAGTGAGGACCAAGGGCGAGCGAGCGAGAGAAATAAGGAAGCGAAAAAGGGGGAGAGAAGCTGGCGGTTGAAGGAAGGAAGGAGGAGGGAGGAGGAAGAGAGGGGTTTCAGGGTGACTCAAAGGGGTTGTAATTTGTTGTTGTTGTTTCTGGGCATAGGACAGGATGTATGGCAGGGATACGAAGTCGGGTTCAAGAGAGAGCAGGATGGAGAGAAGATGACTTTGCGAAAAGGGAAGGAGCTGGTCGAGATGGGAACCGACGACGCGTCGCTGGCGCAGTGCTGGGCGGAGCTCGTTTTCTCTCCACCTCCTCTGTTTCTCTTTGCTTCCTTCCCTGATCATCGACGCGAGAGATTGAAAGCCGAAAGTGCGTGAGGATTTCATTTAGGAAGCGAAGAACAGCAAGGGGAAGGAGCGGACGAGAAGACGAGAACGGTGAAGACGCGCCTGATTTTGAGCGGAGCCGGCTCTTTCTCACTCTCTCTTTTCTGCTTGGAAAGAGCGTCTAACGAAGCTATGTAACGTGTGAGCTCTATAGAGTAGAGCTTCACAAGAACGCCACTCAAATACTCTCATCCCGTCCGCAACGAGCTTCGTGAGTTTACCACCGATTCCTCTTGATCCATTTCCGTTTCGTAAAGTCATGAATCCGATCCCGACCCCACTTTCCAGACGAAGAAGCAGATGCTATGCGAGTTTGGCGTAAGTAGCTGGCCGGAACGTCCTCTGGATGACTTTGACGACGTAGAGAGGGAGAGAGCTGAGACAGGAACAAGATGAAGAAGAAACGAGCGAGGGAGGTCAGCGACCTTCGAGCTTCCCTTTTCTGGAAATGTAGGATCGAGGTAGAGGTCAGAGTGGGGAAATATAGGTACCTGACTGCGACTATAAGAGCGACCTTCCATGCGAAGCGAGACGAGATGACGAAAGAGAGATCTGTTGAAGAGAAGAGGAAGTGAGCAGGAAGCTTCGACGCGTCAAGTCGAAGGGAAGAGAAAAGCGAGAGCTCACTGAAGTACTCCGGTAGCAGAGCCATCGAGAGACCGTAGAAGATGAAGGTCACGATTTCGGAGATGACCATGTAGAGATGCCTGTCGAAGGAAAAACAGAACGGGTCGGCGAGACGCTCCCACGGAAGGAAACGAAGAGGAAGGAAGGGCAAGCTCACCAAGTGGTGATCTCGAGAGCGACCATGATGAGCTCGTTGAGGATGAGAGCGGTGAAGGAGATGGCGACGATGTTTTGGAACTCGGTTTCGAAGAGGAGGAGGGACATGATCATGATCGCTCCACCTTCGAGAGGGGAAAGAAGGGACGTCAGATCGGCGGTCGACGCGTCGAATGAAGGAGAAGAAGAGAGAGGGAGAGGGACGACGAACCTTGGTAAACCGAGATCAAAGTCCAGGTAAAGAAGGTCTTGTACGATAACGATCGACCCTGAGAAAGCGAAGGAAAGAAAGTCAGCTTCGTCGCGTCCCAACTGACCTGAACGAACCCCACCGTCTCTCGCGATTCACCTTCGTCAACTCCTTATAAAGCTCCGGATACAGCAAGGCCACATCCTCGTTCACATCCCTATCCAAGACCAGCGAGAAGACCGGAGCCATGGTGTAGAACGTCGCGTATCCGATCATCAACCATCCTTGGTAGAGAGCGATGGGAGCGAAGTAGAAAATGGCGGAGAAGACTGCTTGCATAACCGAGATGATGAGCCCTCGATGGATCACAAACTGAGCGAGTTTGGCTGATCGTTTGTAGGAGTTTCGACCGTGCCAGACGAGGAGTTTGGTGACGAAGCTGAATTGGGTGATGGAGAAGTCGGCGGCGAGCTGGAGAAAGGAAGAAGGGAGCGTGAGAAGAAGAGGAGGGAGGGAGGAGAACGAGAAGAGAGAGGACGCACGGAGGCTTGTTTCCCTTCCTTTCCAACGATACCGAGACCTAAAATGACGTGCGAGAAGTCTCGAAGTCAGCAAGAAGCCTCGAGCAGGAGGGAAGGAAGTCGAGCTCGAGCGACTCACCAACGTCGGCCGCCTGAATCATCGAGACGTCGTTCCCACCATCTCCAATACAGCACACCCTCTTCTTCGTATGCGACCGGATGAGACGAGCGATATCCGCCTTCTGAGTAGGACTGCATCGACAGGCGACGACGCACGAGAGTTGAGTAGCGAGGTCGATGAATTCGGTTTGGAAGTGGTCGAGGCAGAGTTGAAGGGATTCTCCGTCGATGACGAGACAGCAGTCGAGTTTGGTGCGGATGAAATCGAGTTGATCACGAATGTCTTCGGGGGTCCGGACTGAGGACGGAAGGGAAGGGAAAAGTCAGCAAGAGGGAGGGAGGGAAAGGGGAGGAGGGAGGAGAACTCACGTTTCGCGACTTGATGGATGTACTGTCCTCGAGCGACGAGTTTACTGGAGATCGCGATACAGGTAGCAGTTTCGATCTTGTCTCCCGTGAGCATCCTTAACAAAAATCAAGCAACCAACAAAAAGAAGAGGTCAGCGAAGAACGAGATCCAGCGCGTCTCCTTCCCTCTCCCTCCTTCCTCTCCAAAAACTCACCAAATCTTGATCCCCGCATTCCTCAACAGCTCCAACGTACTCTTCACATCCTCCTGCAACTTATCCTCCACCCCCGTCAACGCCAAAAGCTCCAGATCCTTCTCCAAACACTCCCCTACGACCCTCGCCATCGCCTCGTTCCTATCGTCCGTCCTCGTCCTCGCCTGATGATAGCTCGCTTCAAACTCCCTGTAACTCGCTTCCGTCAACTTCTTCCTTCCAACGACGAGGGTACGGAGTCCTTCTCGAGCCATGTTGCCGCATTCTTCCTCGAGCCAGTCGTTCTTGAGGACGATACGAGCCATGACGACGTCGGCTCCTTTTTGGTAGAAGGTCGTTTCGCCGGAGGAGTCGCGGAGAATGATGCCCATGCGTTTGGATTCGGAGGTGAACTGAAAACGGATGAATGGTAGGTGAGAGGTGTGGGTAGGAGGAGGGAGATGGAGAAGGGAGGAAGGGAGGAAGGGAAAGGTCAGCGAAAGCGCGACGAGAAGAGGGGAGGAAGCGAGTGAGAGCTTACAGGGAAGATGTCGAGGACCTCGAAAGTCTCAAGAGTCCCATCAGGAGTCCTGAGGCCCATGGTCGTTCGATCTCGAGCCACGAGAGTGAGTCCGACGGATTCAGTAAAGCGAACGATGGCGACCTCGTCGGGTGAGGAAGCTTGGTAGGTGATCCCTTCGTCGCCTGCGACTGGAGTGACCTGCAGAACCGAGGAATAAATAGTTTTGGTGGTGTCTGAGATGAGGAGGAAGGAGGGAAGGAAGGAGGAGGAGGACGAACGTTGTGACAAACAGCAAGAGCGAGAACGGCGTCTCGAACTCGAGACGACATGTCCCTTCGACCTCGAGTGGCGAGGAAAGCTCCAGTTGCGAGAGAGGAGGAGCGACGAGGAGTGAGAGCTGGGGAGAAATTGCGAGGGGGACGAAGTCAGCTCGACGGAAGAGAGGAGAGGACGAGAAAGAAGAGAAGACTAAGGGAAAGAGCTCACCTTCGGATCCATAAGCAATCGCCAACTGGTGAGCGACTTCGTCCATCGAGTCGAACCCATACGACATCGTTCCCAAATGGAGCTTCTTCATCTCCATCTCTGAATGGAACAAACGCAGGACATACCTCGTCAGTCAATCCGAAAACTCACGAAAGGCCGACGAACTCTTCGACGCGTCTTCTCGTCTCTCCGACTCACCATTCTGCGTCAACGTCCCTGTCTTATCACTCAACAGATACTCAATCCTTCCCAATTCCTCCGGAAGCGTAGAGGTTCGAACGATGGTTCCAGGGATTTCAGGATCGTTTTGGATTTGACGAGCGTAGACGGTTTTGCCCATGTCGAGGTTGACTCGAAGACTACGAGCAAACGAACGAAGGGTATCGAAGTGGATTAGCTGGAGGAAGGGAAGGGTGGAGAGGAAGGAGAAAGGAGGGAAAAGAGCGGGGGAGGGGGACGAACCTGATTGGGATGATTGAGGAGAAGAGGATGAGGAACCTGAAGATGTAGATGAACCACTGTCCTCTGAATCCATTGAGGGCGACAAGGAAGACTGATAGGGCGAAAGTTACTGCACAGAGAATCTACGAAGCGTTCGACCAGACCGAAAGCATCAGTCCTCTTTCGTTTCCTCGCGACGCGTCCCTTTCTCAACTCACCTTCGCCATCCTGTTGATCTCGAGATCCAACAACCCCGTCTTTGTCTCGGGATGACTCGTGTTCATCACTGCTCTTGTCTCAGGACCGGTATACACCACGAACCCGATGGCAGATCCAGCAGCGAGGACGGTGTTGGCCCAGAGGACGTTTTCGGCTGTGAGGGGGTCGACTTTGGGAGAGGGAGGGTTGGATGGGGAGGAGAGGTCGTCCGGGGCAAGAGAGGGTTGGGTGGTGATGGTTCCGATGAAGGTGTGGATGTCCTTGATGGGTGGATCCGCTGTGACGAAAGAACGATGGAAAAGGGAGGTCAGTTGGCGGCGACGGACGCAGACGGTGAGGAAAGAGCAGAGCGAGCGAGACTCACCGTAAACCTCGGCCTTGACAGCCAACAACTCGTCATCCGTCAACCCCTGGAAGCTCTGCACCGCCACCCTCAGCTTCCAATCCGTCTCCCCATCCAACTGATCCGTCCTCACGAACGCCGTCCCGCTCGAGTCGCTCGTCCTGAGCAGCACCATGTCCGCTGGGACTCTCTGATTCTTCTCCAGCAGAACCAGATCTCCGACCTGCAGCCTCGACGAAGGGACGGCCTTGGTGGGTGGGAAGGAGGTGGGTGGAGGTGCGTTGGTGGAGAAGGGAGTGTAGTCGAGGATGAGGTAGCGAGCCGAGTTGGCTTCTCGATCTCGAAGATAACGGAGGTGGTCGTCGTAGGCTTCTTTGCCCATGGTGACGAGTAGGACGAAGGCGAGAGGAGCGACGTAGGTTACGATGAAGCCTGAATGCGATGGAAGAGGTGTATAAGCAAAGGATAAGCTTGGGAAGGCAGAAGAGAGAGAGGAGCAAACGAGAAGAGCTCACCGATCTTGAGGGCTGGGATGAACTGGGAGAGAGCGACGAGGAGGAAGTAGAGGTTGAAGAAGAACTTGAATTGTTCGTACAAGACCAAGGGAAGGAAGGATGCGACGTTGTACTTTTGGTTGCTGATGGTGTTGGCAGCGAACGAGTTCTTGAGCTTGACTGCATTGGGAGAGGGAGTGAGGGAAGGAGGAGGTGGATGAGCTCGGTTGTTTCGCGAGGGAGTGAGGTCGAATAGACGAACGTGAAGCTCTAAACGGAAGGGTACGAGACTTGTCTTGAGGTGTATGTATCGAAGGTCGATTCCGTTGCATCGAGATCTATAGTGGAGAGCGGCAGGAAGGAGAAGGAGATGAGCTCTTCGGGATGATCTCCGCCGTCGTGTCGAGGGATGGATGAACGGACCTTCCTCCCTGCTTCTCCTGCTCCCTCTCCCTCCCCGATCTCCTGCTCTAGTAGACTGTCCTCCTCGTCTCTCCTTCGATCTCTCGACAGGAGGTTCTCGTTCTCGTCGTCGTCGTCGTCGTCTCTGATGTCGTCCGCTTTGACCTGCGAGAACCTCGACTTGAATCTCGCTTGCTGAGGCTGCGAAGAGGAGGAAGAAGCCATAGGGGAAGAAGAGAACGCGTTGGGACGAGAGGCTGGACGGTTGATTGTATGGAGGGGTATAGGTGAAGACGAAGAACCCATTCGTGGATTCCGAAAAGGTGGTTGTCGACGTTGGCAGCAAGAAAGAATGGAGGAGATCTGCGATTAGCTTTCGAGCTCAAGTGCTCTTCCAACCACTTCCTCCCTCCTCCTCCCAAGAAGAGATGGATTCAAAAGTAAAAGCTGCCCTATTCACGTGGGATGATGGAGGACAAGAAGCCCTGTGAGTTCTCAATATCACTTACTCGACGGGAGCCAGCAGAATGAGCGAACAAACGAAGCTGACCTCCTCCTCCTTCCCCTCCTTCCTCAGATCCTCGCTTCTCACTTCCTCCCTCTCGGACCCCATCGCCTCTCCTCTGATTCTGCATACCCTCCTTCGACACTCTTACCCTTCGATTCCCAAGGAATCTCTCGTATCGTTCCTCCAATCCATCCCTTCCCCTTCTTCCTCCTCCTCCTCCGCTCCTTCCTCCTCAACCTCCCCCGTCTCGCTGCTCTCGGAACATCTCGCCGACTCGCTATGGACTGCGGATGCAGAACTCGAAGATGCCATCCTCGCTGCTACTACCACTCCTCTGGATCCCAAAGTCAGGGCTGGGATGGACAAGGAGAAGAAGACCTGGAACGATCTCTGCAAGGCTCTCTTTGCGTCCAAGCTCGTCCCAGTCCCTCTCTGGGACAGGTTCGACTTTGCTTTCTTGGAGAAGGTAGGAGCTTCTATCGGCACTGGAATACATACGATGATCAAGAAGTCTACGAGGCTCGGGACCGTCACCTTGTGAGTTCGAGACGAGAAGAGAGACGCGCGAGAGAGAGAGCTGACCTTCCTTCCCCTTCGTTCGTTCATCCTTTCCTACCAGCTTCTCACTCAAGAAGTACAACCTGCTGCGAGAATCATCGGAAGGATTCTCTCTCCTCATCCTCCTCCTCACCAGTAGAGAGACGCTTGGCCCAGGGAGCAACCCGGAAACTGGGTTCGATCGCGAAGGTCAGCTTGAGCTCTCCTCCTCCTTCCCTCCCTTCGTTCTCTCTCTCTCTTCCTCTACCATCCTGACGATCCTTTCATCTATCATCCATCTCAGACTCCGAATCGAGAAGGAAGCGAGCCAAGGAGGTCTGGAAGCGAGTCATGGGTATCATCGGTAAGTCGCTCTCTTTCGCTCCTCCGTCCTCCCTTCCTTCTCCCAACCTCACACCTCCTCGTGTTCTCTCGTCCCAGGCTACTTCGACCTCGACCCTTCCCGAACCCTCGACCTTATCTTCGACGCCTTCACCTCCTCCCTCCTCACCCACCACCGCTTCTTCATCGACCTTCTTCGCTGCTCCGCTTGGTCGTCTCCTCCCTCCACAAAAGACATCAACAGCCAGGGGATGGACCTCGCAGGAGAGTCAGGATCTTCGGTGGCCGCTCAAGTTCTTGGGTTCAAGTTCAAGCACTACCAGGATCAGACCGTCATGCGGAAGGGAGAGGAGGCTCCGAAGGAGATGGTCTTGATGGCGGCGATCCTGATCAGGGAGGGGTTGGTCAAGGTGAAGGAGCTGTGGGAGCATGTGAGTTTTCGCCTCCTCGCTTGACGAACGGATAGAAGAGCTGACCGACTCTCTTACGACGCCTACAGCTCTCTCCCAGCGAATCCGAGATGGCTAAGCACGAATCTCGACACCGTTCAGCCGTCAACCAGCTCGCTCGAAACTCCATCGGAAACGCTCTACTCGCCTCAGCAGCTCCCTTGATCGACGACGATCCCACTCCTTTCTCCCTCTCTTCCTCCAACAAACTCCCCGCCAACCCTAACGCCCCTCCAGTCGCAGCTCCACCACCACCACCTCTTCCCGACCTCCCTCTCCCAGACCAAAAGATCGCTCTCTTCACCTCCCTCCTCGCCGTCGGAGCTTCAGCCCAGATCACCTACCTCCTCGCTCGGTTCCCTCACCTCCCCAACGCCTACCCCGAGATCGCAGATCTTCAACTCCGAGACATGACCTACACGCTGGCTCCTGTGCTGGAGAAGTCCTCGCCGTTCGCACCGAGGCTGGGGAAGGGGAAGGGGGTCGAGGGAGGAGGGAAGAAGACGTTGACCTTGATCGCTCCGGTTCCTCTCGAGACGGATACAACGGAGTGGATCTACTTCTTTCCCGAGTGGAAGGAGCAGGTGGTGAGGATTGAGACGGTGGACGATCTGTTCGACGAGGAGAAGGGAGTAAACAGGGCGTTGAGGTTGTTGGGAGCTTTGATTGGAAGGGACGCGAGGATGTTGGTTTCGTTGATTCGACTGGCCGTCAAGGATATCAAGGAGGTGAGCTACGCCTTCCTCAGCTCTTCAACATCCCCACCGTAGACTAATATCTTCCCTCGCACGTTCGCAGCACCCCACCAACCCCTCCATCCTCAACCGCTGGACCCTCCCTATCCGACTCATCTTCCTCCCCTCCCTCTCCCTCCTCGGCGGCTCCCCTACCTCCCAAGAAATCTGGTCCCTCCTCAGCCTCTACCCCGTCCCAACTCGCTACGGCTTCTACGGATCCTGGAAGACCTCCTACTCCGATTCCCTCCAACTCAAAGTCCAAGGAGCCATCGCCGAACGAGACACCAAAGCCGTCCTGAGACGAGTCTCGAAAGACGACCTCAAGCTGCACGCGAGGTCGTTGGGCAAACTCAGTCATTCGGATCCGACGATCGTGTGGGGAGTGGTGTTGAGGCAGATCCAAAGTTACGATAATTTGGTGAAGCCGGTGGTGGAGAGTGCGAGGTTTATCACGCCCTTGGGAGCGGATGTGTTGATCTTCGTGCTGCTGGATGCGTTCTCGAATCCGGCGAAGGAGAGGACGAAGTTGGACGGGACGAGTGTTTCACTTTGGTTGAAGAGTGAGTCGATCTTGCCTTCCTTTCCTTCTCTTCTGTGATTCAGGATGGACGAGCGAGGAAACGAGCGAGCTGACCTTGACGAGTCTCTTTCCCTTTCCTCCCTCTCTCAGGTCTCGCTTCCTTCGCAGGAGAGCTCTGTCGTCGCTACCACCTCGCCATCGACCACAAACCCATCTTCCAATACGTCGCCAACCAACTTCGTGCCGGCTCCTCCAAAGATCTCATCATCCTCCGAGAACTCCTCTCCGCCATGACGGGCATCGATCCTCTCGCCAATCTCTCGGACACCCAGGTCGCCGCTCTCGGAGGAGGACCCAATCTTCGAGGAGAAGCTGTCAACCCTACCGTCCCCACGACAAAACCTCCTCCCCAACCTGGAGTGGAGCAGAGGACTCAGGCTCCCGTGGAGAAGAGAGGGTTGACGACCAAGAGCGCGCCGACGTTGGTGGCGAGTTTGGAGCAGGAAAAGATGACGTTGCCGTTGTTGATCGTGGTCGCTCAGACGAGGGATAAGTGTTTGTTCACGGTGCCGGATGAGGAGGCGCATATGAAGCATCTTTCGACGTTGTTCGACAGTGTGAGTCGAACGATCCCTTTCTTCGTCGCGTCCTTTTTCTTTAATTCGAGCCCGAGTTGACTTCTTCCTTCGTTTCCCGCTCGTTCTCGCAGTCGACGGAAGTCTTCCTCCAATACGTCGAGTTCCTCGTCCAGAGCATCGGACCAGAGAAATACGCCGACCTCATCCCATCCTTCACCGACCTCGCGACCAACTACGAACTTCCTCCCGCTCTCGCTTTCCACATCCTTCGACCCAAGCTTTCCCACGCCGTGAAGGTGAGCACACAACTTATCTCTTACTCTCCTTCTCACTTCGTTTCTCTAACGTCTTCCGTCGTCTTGCTCGTTCGTTGTAGGCCTACGACATCAAGACGAAGACTCCCGCCGAAACTCCTGCAGCGAAGGAGGCTCGACTTCGCCAGGAGCTCAAGGAGAGCAAGAAGCCTGTTACTCCCGTTCCATCGCCTCTGGAAACTGCAGTCGGGTCGAATGGAGTCGTTTCTGGTGGGGAGATCGAGGGAGTTGACTCGGATAATGCGAGAATGGTTCGTTCTTTTCTTCTTTTCGTTCGACGCGTCTTTTGATCGTCGAGCTTTCGCTGATTCAATTCTCATTCAACTTCCATAGAAGAAGTTCCACCCTCTCCTCATCCCAGTCATCTCCGAAGTCTCCAAGTACTTCCCCAACGAGTCTATCAAGTTCATGGGGTTCGTCTTCCCTCTCCCTTCCTTTTCTCTTTCCTCTCTTCCTCGATCTGACCTTCCCTTTTCTTTCACTCTTCCCTCATCGCAGAGCTCCCTTCTTCGTAACCTTTTGGCAACTCTCCCCTTACGACATCGAGGTCCCTCTCCACACCTACCAGCACGAGATCGACCGGCTCCTCAAAGCAGACAAGGAACTTTCGCGATACCCTTCCTCCGCCCAGAACACCGACGAGTGGAGGGCCGATAAGGCTAGGTTGAACGAGAAGGTCAAGCTGTTGACGGATGAGAGGTCAGAACAGATGGAGTTGTACGCGGTGACGAGGAGGAGACTGGGGACGGAGAAGATGTTCTGGTTTAGGAGTGAGTTCGCCTTCGACGCGTTCTTTCTCTCTCTTCCCTTCGAAGCTCTTCTCGAGACCTTCGCTGACGACTTTTTCCCCTCTTTCCATTCTCGACCCTTCAGAGTTCCCCGACTGCAAGATCGTCAATCAACAAGTCTACCAGCACTGCATCTATCCTCGAGTTCTGCTCTCTCTCGAAGACGCCGCTTTCTGCGCCAAATTCGTCAAGATGATGCATTCGATGGGAACTCAGAACTTTGCGAGCTTGTGGTACCACGATGGAGTGAGTTTTACATCCTTCGTCTTCCGAATGGAGTCGAGACGATTTGAGTGACCCGTCCTTGATCTTCGAGCTCACGAGCTGACTCTTTCCTTTCCTCTTCGCCCTTTCAGTACACCTTCACTGAATGGATGGGTCCCCTTCTCTCCGCGATGACCGAGAACGAGGCTCGAAACTACGGTTCGTCTTCTCTTCTTCCTCACGCGTCTTCTCATTCCCTCTCCTTCGAACGCGTCGACTGACCTTCGTCCTCTCCCTTCGTCTTCTCCCTCCAGCTCGCTACGTTCACGACTGCCTCCAAGACCTTATGCCCTGGCAGGAGGACGAGGATAAGTTCAACAAGGAAGCTTGTGGAGTCAAAGCTGGAGAGAAGGCTGGAGACAAGGACTCCGTCCTCCCTGGATTCCGAGCCAAACTACTTCGACAAACCAACCCGTCTCAGATGACGAAGGAGGAGCTGCTGCCTTGGAACGGGTACAGGAAGGTCATGCATAAGTGGCATAAGAGGTTGACGTTTGTGAGTTCCATCTCCATCTAAATCTACTGGAACGAGAAACGAAGAAAAAGAGAAGAAGAGGAAGGTTCGAATGCTCACGTTTGACTTCCCTTCGCTTTTCTTTTGCTTAGGCCTTCGAAACCTGTGTGGACTCGAAAGAGTACATGCACATCAAGAACGTTGTCATTCTTCTGCAGAAGATCCTTCCTTTCTTCCCCCGAGAGGCTGGACTAGGAGAGCAGATGGAGAAGAAACTGAAGTCTGCCATCGCCGACGAGACGAGGGAGGATCTCAAGCTCTTGCTTCAGTCGTACGTCCTCATCTTCCTATCCTTGCTTCCTGCTCCGCTCATCTTTGAAGGGAAAGGAATGCTGACCTTGCGTTCTCCTCGCTCTTGCAGCTACTCGTCTCAGATGTCAAAGCTCAAGCCCAAGTGGATTCCCATGTCTCAATTCCGAGCTCCCGAGCCCGTCAAGTCTGTGAGTCTCTTCTTGAGCTTTCTTCACTTGATGCTGTGCACCCTTCCATCTAACTTCTTTCGTATTCACTCTCGCAGGGAACTCCTCGATCGACCGTTTCCTCCCCTCTCGTCAACAAGGCCGTCGCTCTCGCCGCTGAAAGCACTCCCACCTCCCCTGCTTCTCCTCTCGCTCGAGCCGGCACTCCAGTCAAGACGGAAGCCGCCACCACCACCACCACCAGCACCATCGTCGATACTCCCTCGGCCTCGACTACGACTTCGGTTGCCCAGGAATCTTCGAAGCCCAAGGTCGACGAGGACGTCACGCCCAAATTCGTCGAGGCCGGTCCCTCTTCCTCCGTCGCCTCCTCGTCCTCGTCGTCCAAGCCCGTCGCCGCTGCTTCGGAATCCAAGGAACTGAAGGACTCGAAACCAACTGCGTCCGAGAAGCCTCTTCCCTCGGGTCCCAAAGCTCTCGTTCAGCAGTCGAACGGATCGTCGTCTCGAACCGGCGCCGTCAAGAGCGAGTCAGGCTCGATACCGACAGGTCCTTCGAACGGGAAGTCGGATGCCAAGAAGGAGACGGTCGTGGATTCGTTGACCGCAGGGTCTTCCTCGAGGTGAGCTTGCTTTTCAATCAGCTTTGTTCTTCCTTCGATCTCTTCGAGCTGACCTTCTTTTCCTCCGTCGTCTCTTAGGGCTCCTCCTGCTTCGCCTGGATCGTCTGGAATGAGATCGGATCGAGCGGACGCTTTGAGGTCGGACGCTCTGTCGACGAAGGAGGTTCCCAGAGGACCCCGAGCTCAGCAGCAGCTCAACCGCCAACCCCCCTCTTCCGCTCGACCAGTCGACATGCACCCTCCTGCCGGACCCAGCTCAACTCGAGACGCTGTCGACATCCGTTCCAGCTCGAGCACGAAACCCGATCGAAGTCCTCCCTCTCGAACTCAAGCAGGACGCGACCGAGCCACCTCTCCCTCCCGCTCTTCCCGTCGTCGAAGCCGAAGTCCTCCAGCCAAGACCTCCCGAAGCGGATCCGTCGACAGCTCCCACTCCACTCGCTCAGGATCTCGTCGAGCCGTCGACAAGGAGAGCGAGAAGGATCGAGAGGATCGGAAACTCGCGGATCGAGAGAGTACGCTCAGCAAGAGTCGGATGGGAGATGATCGCGAGAGCAGGGATCGTGGAGATCGCAATGGAGATAGAGATAGGGATAGGGATAGGGATAGCAGAGATCCTCGCCGAGCCAGTGGGGCGAGGACCGATAGGGATCCTCGTGATCCTAGGGATGCGAGAGGATCCGACAGGAGGAACGAGCCGTACGGAACGTCGTCGACGAGGAGAAGGGAGGCTGTCGGAGGGAGAGATACTCCCCCTCATTCGAGAGCGAGGTCGCCGCACCGAGATGAGAGGGATACGAAGAGACTCAAGACCGATAAGGAGGTGGGTCTTCGTCTACATCACGCTTTTTTTTTCGAGAAGAAACTGACCTTCTCGGGTCTTGGTTCGATCTTCAGCTTCCCTCGTCATCCTCCAGCTCGAGACGTCGCTCAGCTTCACCACCTCGGATCGATCGAAATGTCGACAAGGATAGGAAGAGTCGAGATCCTCGAGACGCTTCGAAGGAGAAGTCGTCGCTTTCGAGGGAGGTCGAGAAGTCGGATCGAGGCATCGACAAGGATCCTCGAGATCGAGACAGCAGGAGTCGAAGGGAGCGTGAACCGTCAAGAACTACCGATGTGAGCATCTCATCTTTCGTGTTTTCCATTTTCAGCCTCCCAATTCTCGGACTGAGTTCTTTCATTTCCTCTTTCTCAGCGACCATCGGACGACCGGGACTCTCGTCACTCCTCTTCCTCCCGCTCCTACGACACCCAACCCTCCTCCAAACTTTCGGATCGCATTGTCCCAGCAGCCAGTTCGAGCGGTCCAGTCAGCTCGCACGGTCTCCCGCTCTCGTCCAAGTTCCAGGCTCCAGCAGTCTCGACTGCGACTTCGACCCTTCCAGCTCGACTCTCCAGCCGAGATCGAGATCCTCCTCCTCACGCTGCCGTCGTCGAGCCCTCGTCAACTTCGTCGGATGATAGGAAAAGGAACGCTAGTCGTGAGTCCCTCCCTTCCCTCGTTCTTCTTCAGTTTGAGACGAGAAAAAGAAGACGAACGACAACGAACTGATCCTTCTGTTTTCCTCTTCTTCCTCAACAGAACTCGACGACTCTCCCGTCCCCGACCCGAAGAAGAGCAGGATCGTGAGGAACCATCGATACGCTCTCGACAACGCTCTCAAGGACGCCACGGGAACTGGAGGAACGGGAAGACCTGGGGAGGGTGGGAGGAGAGGAGGGAAGTAGTGATTTTCTCGTGGTAGGAGGAGAGGAGGAGGAGTTTCTTGCGTTGGTTCTCGAACATTATCTTTGTGTCAGTATGTAACGAATATTTAGGACTGCTCGTTGCGTGAGGTTTGGAGAGTCGGAGAGCCCATGGCGACACAGTCGAGGGAAAGAAAGAACGGGAGTCAAACCCAGCGTCGGACGCGTCAACGTCGAGCTCCAGACGAAGGGATGATTTTCTGGCGTAAGATGAGATTCCTCCAGATCCGATTCCTCCACGGCGTCGTACGATGTGGTAGAGGATATGGAGCGCGATGGCATCGGCCAACCAGCTGGTAAAAAATATGAGCGGACGGAGTCAGTAAACGCGCAAAGGAGACTGGAAAAGGAAGAGGAAAGGGAAAAGGAACGGACAAGACGAAGTTGGCGAAAACGAAGACGAAGTGGTGAAGCCAATGGAAGATCGTCTGCAGAGAAAGGATGATATAGTGTCAGCTTCAGCTGCAGGCTATGGAAGGTGGCAAGAGAGAGAAGATACTCACCGAAACGAAGGAAACGGCGAGGAACACGAGCGAAAGCGTCACTCCGAACACACAACAGTAAATAGTTGATTCTATGCTTCTCAGCTCCAACAATAGGGAACTGTCCGTTGCGACGTTCGTGAACCAGATCCGCGCTGAAGCCAAGGCCGACGGCGGATACTGTGAAGGGAAGGCGAGGTCAGGATTTGAAGTTGTTCAACAGAAGATCGCTCGCTGAGAGCACTTACCGATGAGGAGGAGAATGAAGAGAAGGGGGAGGTGTCGTTCAAGAGCGTTGATAGCCATATCTGAGATATGGGGGAAGTTAGGAAGGAAGGAAAAGAGAAGAGGTCAGCGGGAAGTTTCATCGCGACGCGTCGAGCTCGCGAGAGATGAAAGGACGTACTGATTGGGTGTTGAGAGATTGAAGTTGGGTGGAAGGTGAGGGAATGAAGGAGTTGATGGTGAACCCTGAATGGAGAGACAGAAGCAGCTTTTATAGAAGGAACGGGTTCGATGACGCTCCGTTCAGCCCCCCCGCCAAAAACTGTAGCTACGGCAAAAAGGGAAGCCTCTCCTGGCTTCCTAGGTTCTCCTAAGACAGCGTGACAGGTTGGAAGGAAACACGGGGAGGGCGGAGAAAGAGAGAAAGGGAGAGAGGGGTTGTTTCACGACTCGACGACTTCCCTCCCACCTCCTGCAGCGAGAACGAGAGGCTCACCTACAGCCGCTGGAAAACACTGAAAACACCCGAGAAGTTACTAATACTTGATGGATAGATGAACGCGACTCAAAAGCCGCAGAGCTCGATTGTGGAGTTGAAACTCTCGCTAGACGCGACGTCTTGTGCTCGCGTTTCGAGGCCCAAAGTAGACCTTCCGTCGACTCGAAAGGGAAGGAGCTGGTGACGCCTTCCTTCCCGTCTATACAGTAAAACGCTCGGTGTCAGATGAGTCATTATCAGACCAGGACGTGAGGATTTTTGTTTGACGTACTCACGCGGTGAAATCGGGGCGGAGGAAGGCCGGCACGGAAGCGTGTACAGAAGACGACAAACCCCAACAAACCCCCAAAAGGTCAACAAGAACTCTCGTCTATCTATGAGCAGAGAAGAAGAGAAGCCAACGAGGAGAAGCTCGCAGGGAAGTCCAGGAGGGAGCGGAAAGGAAGAGAGGTCGTCCATCTAATCGACCCAGGGCAAAGCACGGACATTCCTTCCTACAACAGCGAGATAAACCGAAAGAAACCGTCGTCGATCCTACAACACATCACCACCAATCCAGACCTATCTCTTCCCTAAACTCCAATCCTTACCCTCATCCCCTCCTCATCAAACCCTCTCAACCTCACCTCCCTCTGGACCAACATCCTCCTCGCCCTCTCCGCATAACTCACAGCAGCTTCCGCTCTCCCGTTCCTGCTCTCACTCCCACTTGCATCCCTCTGAGACCGCTGCTCATCCCCCTCTGATCTCCTCCTCATTCTCTCCATCCTCTCCTCACTCTCCCTCTCGAACTCGCGTCGAGCAGCCTCCTCTGCGGCGGGCGAGGGGGGTCGGGAGGGCTGAGAGCGAAGGAGACGGCGAGCTCGGTTGGTGTAGGATTCGATTCTTTGAGGGGAATGAGGACGTCGGACGGGTGAGGAGGAGGAGGAGGTGGTGGGGTTGGGGTTGGGTTGAGAATGAGGCTGAGGGAGAGGGAGGGAGAGGGAGGGGAGAGAGGCTGCGAAGGGGTGAGACTGCTGGACCGGAGGAGGAGTTTGAGTTGAAAGAGTGGTCGAGGGATCCGTCGAAGGTGTAGGAGGAACGGGAGGAAGCAGGGGAGAAGGATCTACTTCTCCCACCAGAATCGCTCTCGCCCTTTCGCGAAAGCTCAAGGACTCTGTCCTTCCGGCTCCTCCTCCTCCCTCGCTTTCCTCTCCACCCTCCCCCCCGTTCCCATCGCCGATACTCCCCCTCCGACTCGTCGGCTGACTGCGCGGAAACCTTGCTGCAGCAGTGGCTCGATGTCGAAAGAGCGGCGGAGGAGGGACGTAGGAGGGAGGGATCACTCTGGCCGAGGTTTCCTCCACCTCCTCCTGGGAGAGCTGCAGAGCTGGGAGATTGATGCCAGAGCGGCTGAGTCTTTCCATGAACGCTCGCTCCATATACGGGAGGGTAGCGAGCACCGTGGGTGGCGGTGAAGGCGTGTAGGGAGGAGGAGCAGAGGCGTTGGGGGGAGGGGAGGAGAAGGAAGCTGGCGTCGAGGGAAGAGCCGGCGAGACGGGTGAGGTTCCGAGGATGGAGGTGAGCAGGTTGAACGCTGTATTGGAGTTGCGAGAGGGAGAGGGTACTAGGGGGGAGTGCCGACGAGGTTGAGGAGCAACAGACATGGTTTCGGAGGGGAGGAGTGGTGGTTGGGGGCTAGTGAGGAGGACGACGTAAGGGCAAGGGCGAGTTGACATGGCCTTCTTATCTTTCCCTCCGCTCCTTCCTGCGAGTTTCTCCGAACAAAATCTGAGATGCCCGAGTTAAATAGCGGGCTCTGGTTAGTAGAGAAGATCAGGGAAGAAGATCGGGATATCCTCGTTGAAATGCGAGATGCAGAGGGAGGAGGCACCTTAGAGGGAGAGAGAAAGAGAGAGCGAGCGACGCGTCCGTTTCTTTCCGTTCCGACCAACTCTTCATCCTCTTCCTCTCCATTCTCCTTCTCTAAAACCTTCTAATTTGCAGCATATTCCACTCCATGAGCTAAACACTCTGATACCCCAAGCGACGGTGGTAAACGAAGTCGAATCAGCACGCGTCGTCTCGAACGACTGAGAACTCGACTGACCTCTCATCTTGCTGTCCCAATCCAAAGCGAGCCCCCTTTTTTTTGGGGGGGGGGGGTGACCCATAATACAGTGACTCCTGTGAACAAAGGAGAGCATAAGAGGAAGAATCAATCGTTGGGAGAGGACCGAGAGAGACGTCGAGGGGAGGGAGGAGAAGAGAGAAACGAACCTTTCGGAGGAGAAAGAAATAAGCCCTCTGGGCAGATCCAGAGACAGTGAAGAGGTCCTTTCTGGATAGAGAGAGAGAGAGTAGCAAAGGCAGTCAGCGGAAAGGGTGAGGGAGAGGAGAGGGAGGAAAGGGAGGAAAGAAAGTCGAAGCTCACCTTTCTGAACAGTCCCAGCTTGAGCTTGGCGATCCAGAGGCTCATGATTCTGATACTAAACTTGATTGAAAGGTCTGGTGCTCCTTCAGGCGTGGAGTCGGATCTCGTTGTCGCAGAGTGAGAAGAAGAAGGAAGAGACGGAACGTCGAAGAGGTTTGAGGGAAGGTCTGAAAGGGCATGCTCTCGGGCTCTTGAAGCTGATGTTTCTCGGTGTGGATGACAGAGGTAGAGGAGAGGACGCAGGCAACCCGTCGATATCGGGTTGAGCATGGAGGCCAATTGGGTCGAGGGAGAGTCGAGAAGCGTCGAAGGTTGAGAGAGTGGGAGAGGAGAAGAACAAGGACGTGGCACCTTCGCAGCTCCCGATCTGATCTTTTTTGACCACCACGCGACTCCTGAGACCTTAGCGCGTCTTTGAGCTAGTCATTCGAGGTCAGTTTAGATCTAAGATTCCTGCAGGGAGGAAGGAAAGGAGAGCCGCGTTGAGCTCGAACAAAGATCTTTCCTCCCTCCTCCGTTCCTGAGCTAGAGACCCCTCTGAAGCTAAAAAATCCTCCTTCAGATGACTTGAGATCCAGACCATCGTTCCACGGAAGGATCAGGGCTCAGAGCTAAAAAAAAAAAAAAAAAAAAATGAGTTTTGACGGGTGGGCGTGAGAAGAGCCTTGAGAGCAAGAGTGGACGAGTTGACCTCAACCATCGACAACTCTCCTCCCTCCTCCTCACGCTTCCCTTCTCCCCTTTCCTCCCTTAGTCTCGACTCATACATCATGAGCTCATCGAGACAACCCGCATCGGAGGTGAGACAATCTCGCGACTGCAGGTCTGACGGATGTAGCAGCAAGAAACTGACGAGCTCTCTTTCTCCTTCCCTTCCTCAGGCGGTCGACCTCGACACCTTGAGTGAGCCTTCTTCTCCCTCTTTCGTCCTTCTCTGACACGAGCTGATCATCATCTTTCGCTTCCTCGCAGTGGAGGATGTGTCCCAATACGGCCAAGCCCCTGATAGACTTCTCGAGGAGAACTTGGCTGCCATCGAAGAGCTCGAGAGGAAGAAGAGAGCTCGAAAGCTTGCTCACGTACCCACTGACGACAGGAAGGTCAGAGCAAAGCTGAGGGAGATGGGAGAGCCTATAACGCTGTTCGGAGAGATGGTGAGTCTGGTTCCGAGCTTCTGTGGTCGAGGGAGGCGGCCAGAGCTCGAAGGGAGGAAGGAAGGGAATGAGCTCGACGCGAGATGCTGCCGAGGAGCTTTCGAGCTTGCATCTCGGTGGCGCGAGCTTATAGAAGCTCAAGAGATCTCACAAGAGTCAAGGGGACCCTCTCGTATCATGATCAGGACCTTTAGTTCTCACGGGAGATCCGACACTCGCGTCCTGCACACCTCCTTCCTTGGCCTTCGAGCTCACAACTTCAAGCTGACCTTTCCTTCCCTTCCTTTCCTCATCTAGGCCGCCGACAGATACATCCGTCTTCGTCTCGTCCTCTCCACCATTCAAGCTGCCAAAGGATCCGGAGACGAAGCCGAAGAGGGAGGATCAGGTTCAGACTCGAGCTCAGGCTCAGACGATTCGGATGTGAGTGCTTCGACTTCCTCCTCTTTCCTTGCTCTCTTCCTAACCCGTCGACCCTTTCGTCCCATCTGACCCACTTCGCTCATTTTTGTGCTTGTGTTCTGCAGGAGGAAGAAGAGTTCTACACAGAGCCTCCTCTACCAGACGAACTCCTCGCTGCTCGACGCAAGATCGCTCGCTTCTCCCTCCCTCTCTCCGCGGAACGTCTGCATCGTCAAAAAGCCGAATCCGTCGTGCCTGTAGGGAAGATTCTGGACGTTAGGAAGGCGTTGTACAAGTCCTTGAAGGTGAGCGTTTCCGTTACTTTGCTCAGCTCGCGTAGCTCGTTTTCTTCGGAAAAGACGCGTGAGAGCTGACTCCCTCGACTTCTTCGCTTGCTCCGAACGCAACAGACAACGGTGCTTCTGGGATCTCAGATCGGAGATACTCGTCCGATATCGACAGTTCGGTTCTCGCCTAATTCGAAGTTGATCGCGACGGGTTCTTGGAGTGGAGGAGCGAAGGTCTGGGACGTGCCGGGGCTGAAGGAGGTGAAGGCTTTGAAGGGTGAGTTCTTCTTTTCTCTCAGTCGAAGAGCTCTTGATATCTCCGTTGCTCAATGTCGACGTCGTGGAGAAGTAGAGGAAAGACCAGAGTGTGACCTGAGAGGAGCTGATCGTCCATTTCTCCCTTCGTCCGAACCAGGTCACGACACTCACTGCCGAGGACTCGCATGGCATCCTAAAGCTACGCTCTCGATGTCTTCTTCGGGAGTAAATCTGGCTACTGGAGGTGGAGAGGGGACTGTGAAGCTGTGGTCGCTGGATAGGTGAGTTCCAACCCTTCCTCTTATTCTTCTCCTTTCGCTAAACTCAACTTTCCTCTTCTCCGAACAGCCCAACGCCACTCTCGACCCTGGAAGGTCACACCGCACCCGTCGCTCGAGTCGCTTTCCATCCTTCAGGAGATTACCTCGCGTCCGCGAGTTTCGATGGAACTTGGCGGTTGTGGGACGTTGCGACGAGTAAGTTCATCCTTGCTTCCTCGTCTCCTTCCTCTTCACACATCTAATTTGTCCTTGTCCTTCTCCTTATCTTCTTTGAACTCTTCCAGGTCAGGAGATTCTCCTCCAGGAAGGTCACTCGAAGGAGGTTTACGCCGTCGCGTGGCAGGACGACGGAGCTCTAGTCGCGACTGGGTGAGAGTTTCTTCCCTTTTCATCTCTTCCCGCGGATCAACTACTTTCGACGAGCTTTTGCTGACTTGCCGTCAATTTGGTCGCTTTCGAAGTGGTCTCGATGCGATCGGACGAGTCTGGGACGCTCGAACAGGTCGAACGGTTTGGGTTCTTGACGGGCACGCGAAGCAGATCACCGCTATGGACTGGAGTCCGAATGGGTGAGATTTCCTTCTCCCTAAAAGCTCCTTGTCTCCTCGGGGAAACTCCCCTCTCCTTCTTGAAGCGCTTTGCTAATTCATTCTTCCTTCGACGCGTCTCTTCTCCTCCTCCTTTCTTCTTCCAGCTACCAAATCGCCACCGGTTCCGCCGACGACTCCATCAAAATCTGGGATATCCGGAAACTCGCTTGTGCCTACACCATCCCAGCCCACAAGTCCCTCGTCTCAGATCTCAAGTTTTTCCGAGACGAATCCGAACGTCCCTCCTTCCCCTCCCCCTCTCCCTCTTCTTCCACTCTCATGGACACCGACGACTCCAAAACTCGCGACCCTCCCTCCGCTCCTACTTCCTCCTCTTCGTCAGTGGTCAATCGCTCCGGCTTGTACTTGGTCTCGTCCGGCTACGACTCGACGGTCAAGATCTGGTCGGCGGACGATTGGTTGTTGGTGAAGAGCATCGTGACGGATTCGGGCAAGGTGATGGGTGTGGATGTGGATGGGAAGGGAGAATACCTGGCTAGTGGGAGTGGGAATAGGAGTTTCCAGCTGTTTGGAAAGGAGGAGGCTTTCTAGATGGGTTGTTGTGTCTTTGAGAACGAGAGGGAGAGGGAGAGACGACGTTTTTCTTTTTCTTTTAGTCGCTGTTCTCTTTCGAGGGACTTCGCTCAGACTCAGTAAAGGCTCTCTGCAGTTCCACTCTGAGATGCGAATGAGAGAAGAGAGAGAGAGAGAGATCGGATAAGCGAGTAAGATCTAGATACAAACGACGACCTTCGTTCTCTCCAGCAGACTCGATCCCTTCAGCCCTCTCAACAGGAACGATTTTATCTCCTCGCTCCCAACCACAACCTCCGCCTCTTTGATCCTGCTTCAAGCCTGCTCACCAACCTCCTTTGGGACGGTGTAGTTCTCGTCTTCTCCTCCCAGGTCGTCCAAGATACTCCCGATCCAACCTTGCGATCCCCTCCAGCTGCGAAACGTCGAAGAGGAGTCGCACGGGCGGGCTGCATCCGCCAAGGAGGAAATCGGATATATACAATGGATCAGAAGTAAAGGCGTTGACAAAGGAAAGGTCCTCCAGTCTGGTCCAGCGGCCGATGGCGGCGAGGGAGATGACGGGAAGGTCGAGGTCTGCCTCAGGGGCATGGAGGGATGCAGCGCTGAGAACGCCTTCGAAGGTGAAGGAGGAGGGAGAGAAGTACCGGTGGAGGGCTCCGATGGTCCCTCTGATGGATTCCATCCCGAAGCGGACTGGACGACGAGGTGAAGCCTACGAAGGAGGAGGACGGAACCAGGCGTTAGTGTTATCCTCGAAGGGTCGAGCAGGCGAGATTCGTCCTCGTCGTCGGGCGATTCTCCTGGGATGTGCTGGTAGGTGAGATTTCGGAGAAGTGTGAGGGAGAGATGAGGGTCGAGTTGAGGTTGGGGGTGCTGGACCTAGGGAAGAAGGGAAGGAAAGAAGGGGAGAACGAGGTGAGCTTGATTGATTGACTCTTCGCCTCGTTGATTCCTTCACAGTGACAAGGGCGAAAGAGCGATGAAACGAACCTCCGGGTCGCATAGAAGAAGGCACAGCTGCTTGATGCCTCTGATGGTGACGTCTTCGTAGAGAATGGGGGAGGAGAGTCCGAGGAAGGCGAGGGAGACGAGGGAGGAGGAGAAGAGGGTGGGAGGATCGCAGAATCTGAGGATGTGACCCTTGACTTCGAGAGGGAGGTAGGGAAGAGGTCTTGGTTCGAGGGATGGAGAGGTAGGGACTGAGATGGAGGACATCTTAAGGTGGAAGAAAAGAAGGGAAGAAGGCGGAGAGAACGTGACAGTTGGAGGAGGAGGAAAGCTGAACTTGGCCCTTTCTCAACGTCGACCAGCTCGCCCCCAGTTCCTGAGTTTCTACTAGGATTCTTCTCGTTCAAATCTATCTAAATCTCCTCACCATTCGGCCGCTACAGTATCAAGTATCTGGGATCGTTCGTCCTTGTAGAACCAGGACGTCCCTCGCCAGTCTCCTTCCGTCCTCAGTCGCTCTTGCTTCTGCCTCGCAACTCCTCCTCTTCTTCTTCCCATGAGTTTGGTATGGGACCGCATGCTTACAGATCTGCTTCATTCACGCCTTAGATCTCCCCATTCCAGTGCATTTCATCTCCCAGACCTTTCCAGATCAAGAGCGCTCTTTTCCTCCTCTCGCTCGAGCTCAACATCGGCTTCCTCCGGATCGTCTCACGAGCTCGCAATTCCTTCCTTCCCTTGAGCTCTCTCTTCCCATCGGCGACGGGAAGGCGTGCCTGTTCGTCTCTAGATTCCTCATCCTTCTCAACCCCAAAAGAAGATGGGTGGACGCCGACGACAGCGAAACTCCTCTTTTCTTTCGATAACCACCAGCTCCTCCTCCTCCTCTCACTCGCTCTTCTCTACAAGATGGCCACACCCAACCTCACAGACATCATTCCTCCTACAACTCGAGCTCGTCTTGAAGCCGCGGGCATCGATCTCACCGTATACCCTTACTTCCGTTCGTGCTTTCCTCCTCCTCTTCATCGACGATGTCGTCGTTCCGCTTTTTCTCTCTCCTCCTTCGACTCAACCTTCCTGAGCTTGGACTTACCTTCACCCTCTCCAACGTCTCTCTTGCAGCCAATAAGCCCGATTCTCTCGAGATCGCGTCCTCCGTTCGCAAGGAAGTGCGACCTTACGAAGACAAGGGACTTCGAGCCGACAAGGATAAGAAGGCGCTCTTCGGCGCTGCTAGGGAAGTGATCAACCTTACTGCCAACATCGGAACCGAGATCGTTGGACTTCAGCTTTCCGAGCTTACGGATCAGCAGAAGGACGAGGTGAGTGCAAGTCGTTCTTCCCCCCGTTCAAAAGACGCGACGGCGGACTTGAGCGCTGACTTCTTCTCCTTTCTTTCCTCGCTTGAAGCTCGCTCTGTTGATCGCGGAGAGAACGGTCGTCTTCTTCAGGGATCAGAAGCTCTCTCCACAGAAGCAGAAGGAACTGGGTGAGTTTGGAGATATCGACCTTTCGCATCGTCCTCTTCATCATCTTTTCCTCTTTTCTTTCGCTCACCTTGCCGCTCTCGCTCTCGATTTTTCTCTCATGCCTGCAGGTCAATACTGGGGAGAGGTCGAGGTTCATCCTACAGCTCCTCAGGTTCCAGGAGTTCCCGGGGTGTCTATCATCTGGGATAAGATCTCCCCTGTCAAACACGGCTTCCGAAACCCTTTCGTGAGTCTCGTCCCTTTTTCGACTCAGCCGATGAATATAATGTGTACTTAAGATCTACGCTCTTTTTTTCTCGAACCTGCAGGGCACTCAGGTACGTTTATACCTCGCAGCGAACCTCGTCGCGTCGTCCGTCCGAAGCTGACTCAACGCTCTTTGTATCTTTCTATCGACCTGCAGAACTGGCACACCGATCTCGTTCACGAGCCTCAACCTCCTGGTGTTACCCACTACCACTTGGATGCTTCACCGAGGGTGGGAGGAGGTGAGATCATACCCTCTTTCGTTTGTCGAAACCTCAGGCTGACTCAAGTTTCTTTCCGTTTCATCCTGCTTCCTCCCGCTCTAGATACCTACTGGGCGTCGGGATACTCAGCTTACGACAAACTCTCTCCAGCTTTCAGGTACGTCTATCTCTCCCAAGCTTTGAGCTCTCGTCTCGAATCTGACTTCTCTCGTCCCTTCTCGACCGCGCGACCAACGCGTCGCACAGAGCATTGATCGATCCTCTGACAGCAATTCACCGCTCGATGCACTCCTACGTCGACCCTAAGGATGGTCTCACAAAGACCATCGAGACTGCTCATCCTCTCGTTCGAGTTCACCCCGTCACCGGTGAGTGAGCAAAAGTACAGTCGAGGCGACTTTTGTGATCTCGAGCTGACCTTTTCCTCTTCGCTTTTCTTCCTCCCAGGCTGGAAATCTCTCTACGTTAACCGAACCTGGACTCTGTGAGTACTATTTCACTTTGATTGTGATCCTGAAGAGGTCTTTCCGAAGGTCATTTTGTAGAGAACAGAGCAGACGGAGACGCGACGCGACGCCGACTGACTTGACTTCCTTTGAATCTCTCTTCAGCCGGATCCAAGGGTTTGATGCAGCAGAGTCTAAGGTCCTTCTCGAATATCTTTACGGAGTCTGTGAGTTGCCCAAATTGAGAGCTGGAAGTGGAAACGCTCGCTGAAAGCGCGTCGTCGTCTTTTTTCTCCAGATGAACGCTCTTTGGACATCCAGGTCCGCTTCAAATGGACTCCTGGAACCTCAGCTCTATGGGATAACAGGATATCTATTCACGCAGCCTCGTATGACCACGAGGGTAACGAACCTCGACACGGAACTCGAGTCTCCTCCCTCGCCGAGGTCCCTTACTTCGACGCCAAAGCTCCCTCGCGACGAGCTGCTCTCGGTTTGGACAAGCCCGAGGATTTCCTTACCAACGGAGCTGGAGGATATTAGGTTGGATCGATGGACGCGTCGAGGGAAGTTTGAGTTCACGATTTTGGGTTCCTTTGGACGTCTTTGGTTTAATGACGATGCTTTTGAACAGCTCAAGGATAGGAAGAGAGAGACTCGATGGTTCTTTCGGTGAGTGAGAGCGGAGAAAAATCGGGTGGAAGATGCGTTGTCCCTCCTTTCCTTTCCTCGACCTGATGCAGCGGTGCCGCTAAAGTCAGCTCGGAGGGGCGAGTAGTTGATCTTGATTCCAACTCCTTGCGAGGCCATACCTTCTCAAAATCTGTCAGGGAGAAAGAAAAAAAGGGCCAACTCCGATTCGCTCCCCGAGGCCGAAATGGACTTTTGCGAGCTCACGCTATTCCTTCCCCCAAACTGCATCTTCTTCCTTCTGCTCCTTGCTCCTCTCGACTTGGCTGTATCTCTCTTCTCGGACATAGAGCTCTCCTCTTCCTCTCGACCGCACGCCTTCCTACGATCAACTTCCCTGACAAACTCAGAGCTCTCAAAGCTCTCGACCGTCATCCCTCTCGATGCGAGCTTCCCTCTCCTCCTTCCTCTTCGTCCGACCTCCTCCAACCGTCCCCCTTCCCTCTCTCACCCCTTATACTCCTCACAAACTCCCATGCACAGCTCCTCCCACCTCGAGCCACCTCATCGTTCATCTCCCTTCCCCACCTCCAACATGGCCCGCCAAAATCCCTTCGCTCATCCATCCCTCCCTCCCTCCTCTCCTCGCCGATCCGTTATCACCCTCTATGAGGGTCCTCTACGCCTGGGACGGAGTCAGAAACGAACCATGGATCGATCAACCAGAGCGGAGTCTGTCGGCGAGGTGGTATGTGCCAGGGAAGAAAGCTTGGAAGGGGGAGTTGACGTCGAATGGAGAGTTGCCTGTGAAGGAGGAAGAGCTGGATGATCTTGTGAAGGAGAATAAGCTGGATGATGATGTGAAGGGGAGTCGGCAGGCTGAGCTCGATGAGGGGTGGGATATCTACGTTTGTTCGCATGGATCGAGGGATTGTCGGTGCGGAGATGTGGGAGGAGCGTTGGTCGATAGTCTGAGGGAGGAGGTCCAGAAGCAGAAGATCCCGAAGGATAAGGTTCGAATCTGGGAGGTTTCGCATCTCGGTGGTCACAAGTGAGTATAGGAATTCTCTGGAGGTCGACAGCCGAGTGTAAAGGAAGGCGAAGGGAGACCGCGACGCGCTCGTCTTCGACTTTCCGTTACTCCTTCGACACAGGCACACCTTACCTCTGTAAGTTTTCTGACTCCCCCAAGAACTGACCCTTGTCTCTTCCGCTCTTGTAGATTTGCCGCCAACGCCATCATCTTCCCCTCCTCCCACCTCCTCGGAAACCTTCGACCCTCTCACGCTCCCCTCCTCATCTCCTCCCTCTTCGCCGAACCCGATTCCAACTACCCTCTCGTTCCTCGCGACCTCCTCCCCTTCTGGAGAGGAAAGAACGGAATGACGAAGGAGGAGATGAAGGTCTTCTGGGTCGCTGCGGCGGGTTCCCCTCCTCCCCCTCCTCAATCCCTCGACGACGACGACGAGAAGAAGATCGAGAAGACGGGGCCGATAGAGATTGTGTTCACCACGTGGGAGGGAGAGGATGTGGTTACGGAGGCGGTCGGGGGGGAGACTGTGATGGAGTTGGGAAAGAGATTGGAGTTGGGAGCGATGGAGGTGAGTTTGACGCGCCGTTCCTCGTTCTTTCCTTTTTCGAGCTCGCTCTCACGTTCATCCTTCGGTCGAGCTTGGGATCTGACCACACTCCGTGCTTCGATTTCAATCAATCAACTAGGGAGTCTGCGGTGGAGTCCTCGAGGTACGCTCCCGTCTCGTTCTTTTTCCTCTCTCCCTGCTTCTCCTCTCGCCCTCAACTCACTCTTCCCCACCTCTTTTTCCTCCTTCCTGCTTCTACCCAACCAACAGTGCGCAACCTGCCACTGTTTCATCTCTTCAGAACCATCCCCAGCCCCTGTACCCGCCATCACCGACGGGGAAGAGGAGTACGTCCCTTCCTCTTTCTCTCTTTCCCTTCGACGCGTCTCTGAAGCCATCTCTCCCTCTCGTTTGTTCACAGCATGCTCATCAACGCCATGATGCCCAAACCCACAAGTCGACTAGGATGCCAGATCAAGATCACTCCCGAGCTGGGAGAATGGTGTGCGAAAGGAGGAAGGATTGGGTTGCCTCGGTATTAGACTGCTAGATTGGAATGGAATGCTCAGTTCAGCTCAGCTTGTACGTGTTCGTTAAAAGATATATCTGAAGTGAAAGCCAAACTCAAACGAAATCTACGTACACAGAACCAACCCTCCTCGTCAACCCATCGCGTTCGCATTCTCTCTCTCCATCCCCTCCCTCCTCCTCTCCTCATCACTCTCTCCCCTCCTCTCTCCTTCCCTCCTCCCTCCCTCCCCACCATCTTCTACCCCACCGACCTTCCCCTCCCACCTAGGTCCGCTAACTCTGATCCCCTCCCCTCTCCCAACAGCATTCATCAAATCCACCGTCTCCTTCCCCACCCTCCAGCCGACCCAACCCTCCTCGTTTCCAGGCCCAAACTTGGTTTCCAAGACGTCCCAGGCGGAACGAAGGACGTGAGGGTTGTAGTTGGATGTGACGGCGAAGGCTCGGAGGATCCAGTAGATTCGGCGAGGGTGGGGGGCTAGGGAGGAGGAGGGGAGGAAACGAGGGGGGCGGGAGGGATGTAGGAGGGGAGGGGGTTGGGAAGGATGATTTCTTGGTGGGAGGGGAAGAAAGGAAGGAAAGGAGGAAGGAAGAGTTAGGATTCGAGGTTGAGAGAGAAGGAGGGGAAGAAAGCAACAGAAGGAAAGGAAAGAAAGGAATGAAGACGAAAACGACTCACCTCCACTGGGACACAAGTTCAAAAAGCTCCTGAACACGATCACCAACGTCTTCAAATTCCACCTCTTCTTCTCCGTCGCCAGATTAACCACAAACTGCTTCCTCCCCGTGAACTCCCCGGTAAACTCAGGCGTGTACGGATCCTCCAACGGCGTCGTCTCCTCGAATCCCATGCTAGTTTCCCAAATCCTAGTCGTCTCGTCCTTCACATATTTCCTCCACAACCGAGTCGCACTGTCCTCTTTCCCACCTCCTTCCTGCGGCGGGAGGAGGAGAGCTCGGGACTCGTCGTAGGAGAACCGTTGATCGTTGTCAAGTCCGTCGGTCGTTCCGTTTTGGAAGAAGCCGACGAAGAAGGCTGTATAGTCGATGAGGCCTGGGAGGAAGGTTTCGAGGAGGTTTGGAGGACCGTGGGCTGGTCCGGGAAGGGAGCCGGGGATTCGGAGACTACAACAGAAGCGGGAGCCAACGCGAAGGAACGAGAAAGGGAGGTCAGACGCGTCGAAAAAGAGAAAGGGAGAACACGAAGCGAAGGAGGAAAATACGGACCTCATTCCATTAGGGTTGAGCATATCCTTGAAGACAACGAGAGCGAGGTTGAGGTCTCCTCGAAGAATGCAGGCTCGGAGGCAGAGCGTGTAGGTTTGACGGTTGGGAGCGAGACCTGCTGGGAAGGTGTAGCCGAGGGAGTCGAGAATTGGGTTGGCGAAGGAGATGGTTGGGTCGTCGCTGAAGGAGAAGAAGACATAAAAGATGATTGAAGATTGGAAGGTGAGTTAGCGAGATAGCTCGATGAGATAGGAAAGCGGAGGAAGTGGGCTCGGAGAAGACAAGATGGGTGAGAGATGGGGAGAGAGCGGAGAGGAAACGAACTAGTTCTGGTATAGTCCGTGAGCTGCTCGCTCGATGTAGACTCGTCTCCAATGGTATCCAGCTGCGTGTCTTCCTGCGAAAGAAAGAAATCAAGAACGAAAGCATATCAGCGTTCTTGGTTCTTGGGCTCAACGCGAAACTCGACTTGGACTCACTGAACGCAGCGTACGCCTCCAACGCAACAGCCAAATCCAGCTTCTCATCCATCGCAAACGTATGCATGATCTGGTTCAGGGCCTCGGTGTTGAGATCTCCAGATCTCGGGTCCTGGAGGAGAGCCGGGAGGTTCGAAACGAGGGTGTAGCTTCTCGAGTGCAGCGCGACGATGGGACCGAGGTGACGACGGGGAGCTGGAGAGAAGGCGAGGATGGATTGGAAGGATGCTGGAGACAGGGTAGGGGATCGAAGCATTTCGTTGACTGCTCCGTAGCCTGGTGTGGAAGGAGAGGCAGTGGGCGAGGAGATGGACAACCTCCGCTTCCACGAGTTGGCCGTAGGTTCCTCGAACTGAGCGACGTCCCCGTAGAGTAGGTTCCAAGCTTCCACCTCCGACTGTAGCCCGCCCGTTCCATCACTCTGCGAGACGATTCCCATTCCAACGCTCATCCGAATGAGCTTGGTCTGAACCGACTTTGGAGGCTCGATCCCCTCTTCCTTGAGCCTCTCTACGACCTTCAGCAACCTGTTCCTCGCTTCCCTCCCTCTTGGAGCTCTCGATAGTTGAAGAGCGACCTGGTTGTGAATGCGAGGATTGAGCATGTTGGAGTCGAGGGAGTGGTAGGCTTGGGAGATGAGAGCGTGGTGTTTCCAGTTTGCGAGTGGGAGGAGCGCGGAGAGGTCCGAGAGGAGTTTGACTTGGGAGCGGGGAGGAGGAGGAGGAAGGTAGGCGACGGCGGGAGGTGGGGAAGAGGAGGAGGAGGAGGTGGTGGTGATGGAAGAGGAGCGAGGGAGGAAAGGGAGGAGGAAGGGAGGGAGATGGTGTGGGCTCGTCGGAGAAGGACGGATAGAAGTGCCGAGCGACGACGAGGAGGAGGAGGTTGAAGTCGAGAGGGAAGACTTTCTCGTAGGGATGGAAGGGAGGGTGGATGCTCTTGTACTTGTACTTGACGATGAAGAGATAGACGAGGGGGATGGGAGGATGGTGGCGAGGGTGGAATCGTTGTGTGGATGAGATGGACGAGGTCGGATGCTTCCCTCCTTCTCCGAGCTCCCCTTCGCTCCAGCCTGCTTCCCTTCCTCTCTCCTTCCTTCCAGAGTCGCGTTGGAGGTGAAAAAATGCCCCAAGGATGCTCTCGACGAGCGAGCTGAGGCCGACGAAGGGAGGGAAGCTGACGGCGGGGGAGGAGGGGCGCGAGGTGGAGAGGGCGGAGAAGCAGAGAAGGGAGAGTGAAGAGAACGACTAGAGGGAGGAGGAGGAGAGGGAGTAGAGACTGCTGCGGTAGCATAGGCTCGTCTCATGATGGAGAGATGAAGTTTTTTCCCGTTCTTCTTTTCGTTGTTGGATGGTGGTTGGGAAGGAAACGAGCAAGCGAGTTGCGATGGGAGGGATTTCTCGCTCTGGTCCGTCCCTTACCCCGGTCTTGAGTCTTCTATCAACGTCGACCCCCTTCGTCTTTGGAATCCAGAGGGAAAAAACTTCAACCAACATGGAGCCCTTCTACTCTCATGCTCACAGGGTACGTACATATCCAGCTCTCTCTCGCTGCAGCATGGTCTCTGGGAGGAGGATCGATCCTTCCTTCCTCCTCCTTGCCCCTCCTTCACCTCCGCCCCCTCCCTCCCTTCTCCATCCTCTCCTGCTCTTGAGCTGAGTCCATATCTCGTTCCTTTCGAATCGCCAGATCTACGTCAAATCGTGAGTCTCGCTACATACCTCTTTCCTTCTGTCTACATCGCGCACTGAACTCGCCGAGCTCGCCCTCTCTTACAGACTCTTCAAACGAAGCGTCCTCGAAGCCAAAGCCGTTCTCTTCAAGAGGAAGATCGAATTTACGCTCGCATCAGCATACATAAGATCAGAGTTCGAGGACGCAAAGTGAGTGAAAGAACCTAACTTTCGTGCAAACGAGAGGAAGGAGGGAGGAGGAGAGGGAGGAGTCGGAGAGGTCACGACGGCTCGAGAGATCTCCGACCTCCCATTGGTGGTCTCCTGCGCGTTTTTCTGGAGATGGTAGCTCACTAGACACGCCAGAAGTCATCTGTCGTCTGTTTTGGGGAAGAAACGTCACCTCAGAAATGAGAGGAACGAACTCTTTCCCAGGACTCCCATCTCCTGTCTCCCTTCACTGACCCATCCTCCTTCTTCTTCCCCACCAGAAACCTCACCGATCCTCGAACCATCGGAGCCTGGATCAGAGAGACCGAGCGAAAGCTCGTGGCCAACTACTCGGACAATCCTCTCATCCACGGTTCGTTCTCCCTCTCCAGTCGTTAGGCTTCCTCCTTCTCGCGACCTCTGACTTTCTTTTCGTTTCGTTCCTTCTTCAATTTGGAATGCATACAGGTAGAATGCCCGGAGGAGTGCTGTAGTATGTTATCCTTTTATTTTATTCTTCTTATTTTCTCACTCGATTCTGTCGCGTGCGCACGAGCTCGACGATCGATCTCCTCACTGAATCGCGTTCTCTGCCCTTCCTCCCTTTCTTTTTTTTTCTTCACAACGAACAGCGAGAGAAACATGCCCGTAAGCCCCTTCCCGTCGTCCCTTCCTACCTCCGCTTCTCTGAACCAACCCTAACACCTTCCTCCCTCTCCCTCTCCCTCTCCCTCTCCCTCTCCCTTTCCGCTACCCTCCTCCCTACCACTCACTCACCCACCCCAGCCACCCCAATGGACCGCCTCCGAATGGGCCGCCGCCGAAGGATACATCGCCGGCCAGACCATCTCTCCCTGGCAAGCGCATCAAATGCGACTGGTCAGGCTTGAAAAGGAGAAGATCAACGACGAGTGGCTCGAAACGGGAATGATGGAGACGGCGGTGAAGGCGGAGGAGGAGAAGATGGAGAGGGACAAGAGGAAGAAGGAGGCCGAGGCGGACCTTTGGAATCGAGGTGGAGGGAGGTAAGAGGAGAAGACGAGATGGGCAGGAGAGGGGAGGAGGGGTTTGGAGTCTTGGTTTGCTGTTTTATAGTTGTTGCTTTGCGCTGGTTGGACGACGGTACATAAACTCTTTCTCTTTCTCGGTTTGATGAGCTTTTACGACTTGGTTTTCTGCTCGTTTCAGCTCTTGGAAAAGGACGGCGAGAAGGAGTCGAGACGCGTCGGAACTCCTCGCCGTCGTCTCTCGTTTCGAACTCGATGAGCTCTCTGCTTACCACGACCCTTCCTTCAGTACGTTGAGGGAGGTGAGCTCCGAGAACAAGCGATGGTGGAGGTGGAAGGAAAGAGCCTCCGAACGATCTCAAAGGAAGAGGAGGACGCGTCCCGCGACTCCAACTTTCTCTGCTGCACTCTCTCCCCTCTTCAAGCAAATCACAACACAACAACCCATAATCTATCCCTCTAACCTAAGCTTTCATCGGCATCTTCTCCCCGTCCTTCCCTCCCAACCTCTCCGTCTTCCTCTCCTTCTCATACGGACTCCTCTTCAACTCGTTCTCAAACCCACTCAAATCCACCATATCCCTCCTGCTCGTCCTCGCCCAAACCTTGTTCCAATCCAAAGCCTGCAACCACTTGTTCGCATAGCTCGCTTTCCCTCCAAACCCAAACAGCTCGACGTAACTCCTCTCGTGCAACGAAAGACAAGCGAGAGGGTAGACCTTGTACGATTCCTCCTTTTGTTTGTTCCTCCCTCTCCCCGAGTCGAACACGGACGAAGGAACTCCCCTCTCGGCGGTCCGAGGGTCGACGAGGGAAGCGGGATCGGTGGTTGTGTGTTCCCAGCCTTCGATTTTGGGAGTCGGGGGGAGGAAGTCGGGGTTGAGTCCTGGAGTGACGGGTCGAGGCTTGGGGAGAGGTTTGGGAGTGAGTTCGTAACGAGGTCCGGATTGGAAGCGCCAAGGAAGGAGGACGGTTCCAGCTCCGTACGAGACTTTGATGGCGATTCGGTTGGTTTTGGAGTCGACTTCTTGGACGAGCCAGAGCCAGCCGGGTCCGGTCATGTTGTCGATGGCCTGGTAGAACTCTTGCTCGAAGGATTGAAGAGCTCGGTCCGAGGCTTCTTTTTTAGGGAAGCTGGATTCGAGGTAAGCTTCCACAGGTCCGTTCCAGGTTTTGGAGTCAGTGGTCTGGGGAGGAGAAGAGGCGACGAAGGGAACGAGTCGTGAGTTTATTGCTTCGACGTCGCGAGCGAGAGGGAGAGACGAAAACGCACGAGTCCATCGAGGAAGAGAGAGTTGTTAAGGGCTTGACTGGCGTAGCTGAAGATGAGGGAGGAGGCGGGATCGTCGGAGGTCTGTTTGATGGTCTGCACGACGGTGAGATGGTCGAATTCGGTTCCTGATGAGGAGGAGGGAGAAGGAAAGAAGCGGAGGTGAGCTTCGACTTTTGAACCTCTGCGTGGCTGCTCGAGAGAAAAGAGAGGTGAAACTCACCTGCGGTCACATCGTTCAGACGATCCAGGAGTCCCTGCTGGTAGTCTACGGCCAGGACCTGGAAGGATGGAGGGGAAGGAGAGTCAGAAGGGGAGTTGGACGGCGTGGGAGAGAAGTCGAGCGTAAGGTGAAGGACGACGCTAGTGGACCTTTGCGAGATGAAGGATTCGAGTCGTAGGATCCAGACAGTATTCGACTTCTACAGCTGCCTGATACGACAGTTACACACGAAGGAGATCACAGCAGCAGAGGTGAGTCGAGAAGAGACGAGCTCAAATCTCGACCTCGTTTGATCTTCCCTTCCTCTGTGGTCGTCGCTGCTTCCCTCCCAGGCTTTATCGACCGAGATAAAAGAGCGAGTACAGCTGGAGGGCTACAACAAGCTACCCAGAGCGTCTAGGATATAGATCTCCCTGAAGGAGCGCCGAAAGATAGGACCTCGAGAGGGGAGGAAATCGAAAAAGAAAGCGGAAGCTCACCTTGAGCGTCTTAGGAGAAAGGAAACCCGGGATTCCCTGCTTGAGATCCAAGTTCGGGTAAGGACGAAGCTTGTGTACAGATCTACGAGAACCAGCGATGGCGGTGGTTGCTGACCGAGATGTCGAGGAGGGGAGCGTTCGAAGGAGGGAGCTCATGGCGGAAGGGAGGAAGGGAAGGGGAAGATTGAGCTCGGACGAGAAGGCGACGAAGGGGGAGATTCCTGGACTGCAGGAGTATCGAGGAGGGAAGCGGGAGGACCCTTGAGGTGATGGGGAGAAGGAGGGGCGATTTTTTGATTCGAAAAGTGTGTCGAGGAGGAGTGAGTTGGAGGGGAAGAAAGGAAGGAGAGCAGAGGTCGAAGCTCACTTTTCCTTTTCCCCTTGAACTCCATCGACCCTCCTTTCCGTCCCTTCGTTCGCCTTTCTTCTCATCTCCAAATGCATCGGGCCATACTATCGAGGTCGGTCGTCCTTGGTCGATCTTTATCTCGCACATTTCTCGCCTCCTCTTCGACAGCAGCCTTCGCTCGTCCGTCAGCCCTCCGCCGCCTCCTCCCGACCCGTCAACTCTCCTCCTCCTCTTCGCTCTGGACCCCTCCCTCCAAGGAAGAGACAAGCTCGGTACCTGAGAGTGAGTACTGCTTGGTATACATATCTTCTGTTTCTGTTCTGACCCCAGACTTGTCTCGCTTCATAGCTGCTTCTCCAACGTCTTCTCCAAAGGAAGGAGAGAGTGAGCTCGAACCAGAGCTCGAATCGATTCCGCTCCTGTCTGATTCGGAGTCTGGTAGGTCCCCATCTTCTCCCAGATCTATACGCAATCTCATCTCGAAGGCTTACTCCTCGACTTTGCTCTTCTTCGATCCCGTAGCTACGCCTCCACCAGAAGCTGTCGGATATCCATCGACGAGCGACATCCTCGAGGAGATCGGGTCGGAGATTCGAGGTGAGCGGTCTACGTCTTTCCTAGAGACCTGTGGCTAGACTCTGACTAGTGTCTGCTTTCATCCTCTCAGTTGAACTTCCCGAGGAATCCGAGCCTGCAGAGGGAGAGGAAGGATCTCTCGCGTCAGGTCCGTTCGCGTCCTTCTTTCTCTTCCCCCAATCTCGATCTCTCGTACTGACCATACGACCATTCTCTGCTCAACCTTTCAAACCCACCAGGAGATTCTACTGCGGCCGAGACTGTTTCCCTTGAAGCTTCCTCGTCGCCCGATTCAGGTTCGTCTTCTCCTTCCTCGTCTCTTTTCCTTTCCTGACCTTCTTCGCTGCTTGCTCAGTGCCAGAGGAAGTAGTAAATCCGGTACCACTAGGGAGCCTCGTTTCAGGTCGGATGATCATCACCACAGACGATTTCGGTACGAGGAAGCTCAAAGGCCGAATCATCGAGGCCAGTAAGAATCTCAACGTGAGTTCCGCTCAATTCTTTCTCTCTCTCCTCTCTTCCGTCCTTTTGTTCACCTTGCTCGGTACCCAGAGAACTGAGTATCCCCCACTTCTTCTTTGATTTGTTTGTTTCGTTGAATAGAACTTCGTCGTCGCTCCTCCTCCCTCCGAGTACAAGATCGTCGATCCAGACGCGGACGACCTCGTCCCTCCCATCAACTACTTTGCTCTCTGGCCTCAAATCGACGGACGCGAAACGGCTCAAACCATCCTCTCATCCCTTCCCCTTCCTCCTCCTCCTTTTCTTTCCAAGAAACCTACCAAATCAGCTCCCAGCCCTCCTCTTCCAGCCCATCTCATCGACCCTTCTTCTTCTTCCTCTCCCTCTCCCTCTCCCTCCCCCTCGCCTCCCGCCCTTCCCTCTCGCTTCGACCTCGAGCGAACCCTCAAGTGGCTCCGCACCACCCCCTCCCGTCGAAACCCTCACATCACCATCATCCACGACAGCGTCACTCTCAACCTCCCCCCTACCCACCCTTACAACCAAATCTGGGATCGCTTCTCCTTCCTCGCCCTCCAACCTCACTCCCCGGAATACCTCATCCGATTCGACAACCTCGTCTGGGACGGTCACGTCATGATCCTCACAGTCGATAGTATCCAGCTTCTGGTGGAGGAAGGAATGGATGAGGAGTACGTGGGACTTTGGACTCTCCCGCCGGCGGTGGATAAGAGGTTTCATCTGACTGTGTTGAGGAGTGGAGGAGTTTCGTTTGGGGCGCCGGCGGAGTTGTTGAGGAGGTTTAGGTTTTTGGAAGGGGTTAGGGAGGGGAGGAAGGTGATTGGGGAGAAGGAGAAGGAGGGGATTAAAGCTTGGGCGAAGGTGGATTGGGTTTCTTTGGTGGAGGGGGAAGGGAAGAAGGGAGGACCGTATGAGGTTAGAGCAAAGTTTGCTGCTAGGGCGTTTGATTAGGGATGGGTTTTACTTTTTTTTTTTTTTTTTCTGTAAGGAGCTTGTTTCGCTTTGCGAGCGCGATCCGTCGCGTCTGTCGCCTCTCCTCTTCTCTTCTCTTCTCTTCTCTTCTCTCCACTATCTTTCTCTAGCTCCCCTGCAACCAATCCAAAATACACAAATATAATAGCCTGACAAGATTGTAAAAAAAAAGGGCAAGAGATCTCCGAAAAAATAGACTACAAAGCGAACGCAAAAAGAAATATCCCTCCTCTCTTCCCTCCTCCTCCTCCGTCCACTCATCCCCTTCCCTCGTCTAAAACGAATCATCATCATCCGCCCAACTCCTCCCACTCAACGGAACCCCCCAAGCAGCGGGATCATCCAACACCGGCAAATCCATCTCCATCGTCGTTGCCGCTGATTCCTTCTTCTCAACCAAACCCTCCTTCTTCACCTCCTTCAACGCAGGTTTCCCAGGCTGCTCCTTCCTCGCCGACTCCACCACCCTCAGCCCATTCGCTGGTACTACGGGAACGTTCGAAACCGAGCTATTTCCTCTCTTGTGCCCGTTTCCGTTTCCGTTCTTCTTCGACGCCCTCGAGTTCGAAGAGATGGGAACGGAAACCCTCGGCGCGTGTTGCTGTTGCTGCTGCTGCTGAGGAGGAGGAGTGGGAGGGAAGAGTTTCGATTCCGAAGGAGGGAGATGAACTGCTACTTCCAAAGGAGGTTGGTGGATTGCCGAGGAGGAAGAGGAGGTAGGGAGAGTGGGAGAGTTGGCTGCTTGTAAACCCCAAGTCCCGCCTTCGGATTTGACTCGTGGAGGACGGGGGACGGGAGTGAGAGCGGGAGGTGGTGGTGGGGGTGTTGAGACCGGAGGAGTGGGTGAGAAGTGAGTGGTTGGTGCTACTGGAGGTGGAGTAGGGGTGGGAGTTGGGAGGAGGTGAGGAGGAGGGGGTTTGTTCGACGACGCGTGGGAAGTTGGAGGGTGTTGACCTGCTGTTCGAACGGATGGAACGACCGGTGGAGCTGGTGCAGGAGTGGGAGTAGGAGTGGGAGCACCCCAAGAGCCTCCTACTCTCTTCGTAGGAGCTGGACCAGGGTTCCGAGGTCCTGTGGGGATGGGTTTGTTGTTGAAGGTCGTCGAGGTCGGGGTCGAAGTCACGACGACGGGAGCTGGAGCGGGCTCTTCAACTGGAGGAGTGGGCTTGATCCTTGAAGGAGGGAGTTTAACGATGATGAGAGGAGGGGAGTCGATGGGTGAAGGAGCCGGTAGGGAGATGAGATCGTCGTCGAAGGGAGGACGGGACGGGGGAGCTCGAGTGGAGGCGAACGACGAGGAGGTGGTTGATTGAGATTGAGGTTTGGGAGGGGATGGAGGGATCGAGGGAGTGACGGCAGCGAGGGGTTTGCTTTTGTTGGAAGTGTTGGAAGAGGTAGAAGAGTTCGATCGACCGTGCTGTCCTCTCCTCTTGGGAACGGTGTTGTTGAACGACGAGGGAGGAGCGTTCGCCGACGAGCTCCCTCCTCCTGCTTGAGGAGGAGACGATCCAAGGGTTCCTGCCGACGAAGAGGAGGTTCTACGATGTTGCTGAGGTGGCCTGGAATGAGGAGGAGGAGCGGTGAAGCAGTGCTTGGCTGCGTTCCAGTCGGATTGAACGGTGTGAGGTTGAGAGGAGGAGGAGGAGGGAGCGTTCTTGGTTCGACGAGTTTTGGAGTAGGAAGCTGGGGAGGGAGGAGCTTTGTTGTCGTCGAGAGTGTCTGTGACCATTGCGTGAGGAGCGTGGAGAGGAGGTTGGGTGGGTGGAGAGGAAGGTCGAGTGGGAGGAGTCGAGAAGATGGAGTTGGTATCGACGGAGGAGGGTGGTGGGTTGCGAGAGGGCCAAGGTCTTCGAGGAGGAGGGGAGGAAGGAGCCGAGGAGGTGGATGGATCGAGGGGAGCTTGATGAGGTGCTGGGTCGTTGGTGGATCTCGATGAGGCTGAGGAAGGGAGAGCGTCTCCCAATTCTGAGAGGGACGGGAAGACGGGAGGTGCTCTGAAGGAGGAAGGAGTCGACCTCGATCCTGTTCCTCCTCTCAAGGGAGAATTCTGAATCCCCTGATCCTTAAGAGCATCATTCGCCCAAGATTCCAAACTCCTTCCTCCCAGTCCTGCTCCCAACTGAGGTGAACCCTCCCTCGCTGCTCGTTGGGCTACTCTGGGAGAACGGAAGCGACCGACGTCCTCGAGAGGTGTGAACCCAGGTCGAATCTTGAGCTCCTTACGAGCACTGAAGGCCAAAACAAGCGCATACATCATCAGTTTCGACTCTCTGGAAGATCTTCTAGGAGCAAAGATGACTACGTACGTTCCATCTGAGCGAAGGGTGGTGGGTACATGGCGAGAGTGAGTGGTAGAGTCTTCAACGATCCCAGCCGCTGATCGAGGGACGGGAGATTCGAGAGCCATGGAGAGGGAGAGGGAGTAGAGTACGATGGATGGGGATGGGACGCTCAGTGAGCGCTTCGAGATGAGTTTGTCAAGTAGAGTCGGCGGGGGTGGATGGGTGTTTGGTGGAAGGAGAGAAGATGCCGTCGTCAAGAAGGTTGAGAGCCGGATTTCGAACCTTTCTTTTCTCTCTTCCGTTGTTTGCTGTTGATCTCGTAACCACCATGTCTGAAGCTATCCTTACAAAGTCTAAAGACGCTGTCCTCGACGCTCTCGCCAGTGCCACCCAGGCCGTGGGAGTCTCGGCCCCTACTGGTGAGTCAGAAGGAGAAGGAGGGAAGAGAGAAGTTGAAGCAAGGAGGAAGGAGCTCGAGCTCAAAAGCCTCAAAGATAGTGTCGTTGCTCGAGCTGGTCGAGCTCTTCCTCTATCTAGAGTTGGCCAGGAGGGTCATATGCATCTCAGGTGTATGCTCTGCAAAGTAGAGCTGCAGAGATGGAGTTCTGGATGCTGTAGAGTCGAGGCAAAGCCGACCTCGTTCGAGTCATCTCCTCCTCCCTTCCTCCTTTCACACTCCTCCCGCTCCTCTCTCGTTGCCGTCGAGTCACTTCTGACTCTCCGTTCCTCCCTTCTCCCCCTCCTCCAGGTCCTACCATCTACGTCGATGAATCCCTTGACCTCGAGACCACCACCTCCCCTTCCGGAACGACCTCCTCCCCTTACGCTACCCCTACCCAAGCCATGCTCGTCCACGGTCCCGACGCCGTCTACCTTGTCAAGAAGGCCAAACCCGCTCCCGTAGCTGGATCCACTGAACCCGTCCCGGAGACCAAGTACGAGCCTATCTCTGGAGCTGGAACCAAGAAGGCCAAGAAGGCTTTCGACGCCGAGAAGAAGAGGAAGGAGAAGGCGGAGGCGACGAGGGAGAAGACCGAGAAGGATGCTGAGGAGGCTAGGGTCAGGGATGCGACGAGGAGGGAGGAGGCTAAGAAGATTGTGTTGGTTAACGACGAGTCGTTGGGACCTATCACCAGGGTAAGTACGGAAGCGAGGAGGGGGAAGATGCTCGCGCGAAGGAAGGCGAAGAGAGCTCACCTTCTTTCTTTGTTTCTTTCTTCTTCTCCAGACCAAGGTCAACGGAACCACCAAACTTCGAGATTCTCGAGTTCAGATCTTTGGATGGGTTCATCGACTTCGACAGCAGAAGGGTCTTACGTTCATCACTCTTCGAGATGGATCAGGTCTCCTTCAGGTCGTTCTTGGAGGTCAGCTCGTGAGTCGTCCTTCCTTCTCTCTTTTACCTTCCTTCGACAAACTCCCTCATCCCCAGTTATACCTCCTGAATTCCACGTCCCCCCTCTTCTTATCATGCTGATGCTTGTCTCGTTACGCTTGTTGTGCTCGTGCAGACCAAAACCCTCGACTCCATCAACCTCAACCTCGAGGCTTCCATCGAGGTCGTCGGAACCGTCAAGATTCTCCCCGAGGGAGCTCACGCTCCTGGAGGACACGAGCTCATCGCCGATTACTGGAGAGTCATCGGAGCTGCTCCTGGAGGACTTGAGGCCATGTCCAACAGGATTACTGCCGTGAGTGTCGAAGTTTCTCCTCCTCTCTTCCTCCTCCCTCTTTCGCGTCGAAGCTCACTTATCTTCCTTCTCCTCTCTCCTCTCTCCTCTCCTCACCTCCCTCCTCCACCTCGTTCCTTCCCCTCGTAATCATACAGGAATCCTCGCCCGACCTCATCGCCGACTCCCGTCACCTCGCCCTTCGAGGAGAAACCGCCTCCACCGTCCTCAAAGTCCGAGCTGCCGTTCTCGCTCAGTTCCGAAAAGCCTTCGCCGACAAGGAAGTCCTCGAGGTCACCCCTCCCTGCATGGTCCAGACCTCCGTCGAGGGTGGTTCGACGTTGTTCACGATCGATTACTACGGGGCCGAGGCGTACTTGACTCAGTCCAGTCAGCTGTACTTGGAGACATGCCTGCCTAGTTTGGGAGATGTGTACACTATTCAGGAGAGTTTCAGGGCTGAGAACTCGCATACTAGGAGGTGAGTACTGGGTTGAGAGTCATCGATGGGTTGCTGGAAGGAGGAAGGAGCAGAGAACTGACTTCGCGTGTTTTTTTCGTTCGTTCCTTTTCGCGTCTCTCGTTCAGACATCTTTCCGAGTTCACTCACCTCGAGGCCGAGCTCGCTTTCGTCAACTTCGAGCAGCTTATGGATCACATCGAGTCCATGGTTTGTCTTCTCCCTTTCATCCCTCTTCTCTCCTCCATTCTCCCCAACAAACCCTGACTCTTCTTCCCTCCGTCGCGTCCGTCCCCCTTCCAGATCTGCACCGTCATCGACTCCCTCCTCGACGACCCCGTTTCCTCCGCCGCCATCAAACTCCTCAACCCTTCCTTCGAGAAACCCGCTCGACCTTTCCTCCGAATGGACTACAAGGCCGCCATCGCCTGGCTCGTCGAGCACGGAATCGACACCGAGGACGAGGAGACTAAGGAGTTGCGACCTCACGTCGTAGGAGACGATATCGCGGAGGCTGCGGAGAGGAAGATGACCGATATCTTGGGAGTGCCGATGTTCATCACTGGGTTCCCTGCTGCTCAGAAGAGTGAGTTTTGAAACCGGTCTTGAACTGGAAGAAACCGGGGAAGAGGGAGAGAACGAGACGGGCGAACGCTGACCGACCTTTCGTCATTTTCGTTCCTCGCGATCCAGGTTTCTACATGCTCAAAGTCAAAGGAGACGAGGAGTACACCGAATCGTGTGATCTGCTCATGCCTGGAGTTGGAGAGATCGTTGGTGGATCCATGAGGATGACCGATACCGCTCAGCTGCTTCAAGGGTTCAAGGAGCATGGAATCAACCCTGCTCAGTACGAGTGGTGAGTCGTCGCCTCTCCTTTTTTTTCTCGAGTGGTTTTTTTGAAGAAGAAGGAAAGAGAGAGAGAGAGAGAGAGAGCTGACAGGTATGTTCGTTCGGTTTGTTTGGGCTCGTAGGTACATTGACCAGAGGAAGTACGGAACTTGCGATCATGGAGGATATGGATTGGGTGTTGAGGTTCGTTTCGTTTCTTCTTCTTCTTTCCCTCTCTCTTCTTCTCTTCCCACCTTACGGCTCTTCCTCTTTCTCCTCACCCCATATCTCGTCTTCGACTCTTCTCTTTCACTTCCTCCCGCTGACCCACCCGCCTTTCTTTTCTTCGCGACTTCCAGCGACTCCTCGCCTGGATGACCGCTCGATGGACCGTTCGAGAGTGCTCGCTGTACCCTCGATGGCCTGGACGTGCGAAGCCTTAGATACGATTAGACGTGCATAGGGTTTCTTTCTGGGAACGCATGGGTTGGATGGAGGATTGGATGTGATGATGTTGAGGCCGAGGCTGTGAGTAACGCGACTGGGTCTGGGATGGAAAGGAAGAGAGGAGAGAGAGAAGGAAGAGAGAGAGGAGAGAGGAAGAGAGGAAAGCGGACAAGAAGTTAAAGCTCTAGAGATGCGAGGAAAAGCTCGAAGAGGGAGGTTCGAGCCTCGAGAGACGACGGAAGAAGGAAGGTCGAGCAGCCGCGTCGAGTGAGCGGAATTTACTCCGTTTCCCGGCCTGAAGAGACGAGTCGACAACTCAACCTCACTCCAGCGATAACGCTCTCTCTCTCTCTCTCTCTCTCTCTCTCTCTCTCTCTCCTTTCTAGCTCTGTCCCTTCGAACGTGCAGGAAAGAGAGCTTCATCGTATCCTCAATCGATTCACCGACGCGTCTGAGCTTCGACGACCGTTCCTCCTTCAATACGACGATGAGCTTCGCATGACGAGACCTGGATCAAAGGTTACATTGATGCGGCATCAGCCTTGAGATCTTCTATATAGAGGAGCTGAAGAAAGCAGCTCACCTTAAGCTCGAGGCCGAACGACGACCTTCGTTCTCTCCAGCAGACTCGATCCCTTCAGCCCTCTCAACTCGAACAACTTTCTCTCCTCGTTCCCCACCACAACCTCCACCTCCTTTATCCTACTCAAGTGCTGCTCGTCAACATCATCTGCGTCGGAGTCCTCGTGTTCCCCTCTCAGGTCGTCCGAGATACTCCCGATCCATCCGTCGCTCGAGGCGATCTCCTCGAGCTGCGAAACGTCGAAGAGGAGTCGCACGGACGGGCTGCGTCCCCAGGAGAGGACAGGGTATACATATAAATGGATAACAGTGAGGGCGTTGATGAAGGAAAGGCTCTCCAGTCTGGTCCAGCGGCCGGTGGCGTCGAGGGAGATGTAAGGAAGGTCGAGGTCCGACGCAGGGGCATGGAGGGATGCAGCGCTGAGAACGCCTTCGAAGGTGAAGGAGGAGGGAGAGAAGTACCGGAGGAGGGCTCCGATGGTCCCTCTGATGGATCCTTGATTCCATCCCGAAGCGGACTGGACGACGAGGTGAAGCCTACGGAGGAGGAGGACGGAACCAGGCGTTCGTGTTATCCTCGAAGGGTCGAGCAGGCGAAATCTGTCCTCGGAGTTTGGGAATTCTCCTGGGATCTGATGGTAGGTGAGTTTCCGGAGTAGTTTGAGGGAGAGATGACGTTCGAGTTGAGGTTGGGGGTGCTCGACCTGGAGAAGCAGAGAAGGGGAGAAAAAGGGAAGGGGAGAGCCAGGTGAGCTTTGATCGACTCCTCGCCTCGTTCGTTCTTCGACCTTGACCAAGATGAGAGAGCGATGAAACGAACCTCTGGGTCGCATAGAAGGAGGCAGAGCTGCTTGGTGCCTTTGATGATGACGTCCTCGTAGATAATGGGGGACGAGAGTTCGAGGAAGGCGAGGGAGACGAGGGAGGAGGAGAAGAGGGTGGGAGGATCGCAGAATCTGAGGATGTGACCCTTGACTTCGAGAGGGAGGTAGGGAAGAGGTCCTGGTTCGAGGGAGGGAATAGTAGAGACTGAGATGGAGGGCATTCTTGGAAAGAAGGGGAGAAGTGACCGTCGGAGGAGAAGGAGAAGGAAAGTTGAGCTTCGCTGTTTTGGATCCCCAACGTCCACAAGCTCCTCCTTCCTCCTTCCTTCCTTCTCCTCGCCATTTATTGAGGCCCTTCCTCTCTCTTCTCACACCTCTCGCTTGACCCCTCTGGTCTTCGCTTACTCAAACATGTCAGACCCTTCGTCGTTGGGAGAAGAGACGAACCCTCAGCCTCCCCTTCCTCCCTCGACCTCCCTCCTCCCTCCTCCTTCCATCTCCTCCCTTCCTTCTTCTCCTCTCGGCCATGGAACCTCCACTACCACCTCCCCTGAAGAAACCTCATCGCTTCGACCGTACCCTTACCTCCCTCTGGAGCTCAAGCACGAAATCCTACGCTTCTGTGACCAGCCCACGCTCAACGCAGCCTCTCGCTCCTCCCTCGCCTTCTTCCAACTCGACTCCCCTCTACCAACACGTCACGATTCTAGGATACGGCGGGTTGGATAGGCTACTCTGTGAAGTGGTGAGTGGTCCTCTTCTCCACAATTTTCACCATCCAGCGCTGATTTGAGACGTCTTCCCGCTTCCCTCCCCCCTCCTCCTCCCCTCTCTCTCCCCTTCTCTCGTCTCGTCGTCTACAGGACCCCTCGACCCGTCAGCCTCAACTCGAGCCTTATCTCAATCTGGCTCAAATCAGGACCATGTCCATCGCTCTCACAGATGAGGACGACGAAGACGACGACGACGACCCTCCGCTTCCCTCCCGACTTCGCCATCGACTTCCCTGCTCTGGTCCCCTCTCCTCCGTCAAGGCCGTAACCCTCCAGATCTCCCGCGAAGGACGTATCGAACAACCCTTGAACTTCTTCAACCTCCTCTCCCTCTTCGACCCAATCGACATCACCTTCCACGGAACCTCCTCCTCCAACACACCCGAGGAATCTTACACGTCTACCTCGACCTCGGAGGCTTGGACTTCCCTCGTCTCCAGTCGGTCACCTTCCTCAACAGCGGAGTCTGGGAGCATCTCCGAGCAACCGTCTTCCGAGAGACAGCTCCCTCTTTCGTCGTCGTTCACGACGTCGTCAATCGGTGGCCGTACGTCGCATTCGACCACGAGGACGACTCGATCTCGAACGCGTTGGACGACGTGTATGGAGCGTGGGCAGGGGATCGCGACATCGTGGACGAGGCGTCGATTCTCAACTCTCGATCCCTCGCAAAGTTTGTCTTTCGAGTCGCAAACGGGGAGCAGTCGGAGCAGATCTGGGGGTTGATTCGAGGGACTTGGGAGGAACGGGAGGTCGACGTGGAGAGGAAGACGAGATGGGCGAGGTTGATTGAGTTTGAGGAGGTGGATTCGGGCAACAGTAGGTACATGAGCTCGACCGAGTAGGAGTTAAGCAGTATGAGTGGAATCGATAGATCTCGCTCGGAAGCAAAGTTCCTCTCCTCGCAACTCGCTCGTTGCTGATCGCTTCGATCTTGTTCTTTCCTCCACCAGTGCTCTACCCACTACGCGTCTGAGTTTTGTAGGAGGTTGATGCACCTGATACTCTTTCGCCGATACACTCGCAGGGTCACTTTGTCGAAAGCAGGGGGGAGAAAGAGAACCGAAGCAGGAAAGAAACGAGACGCGTCCCGCTCTCTCCTCTGACAGTAAATTTTCAGAAACCTCAACTTCAAGTCCTACGTTCAGCGTGAAAATCTTGTTTCTTTCACCTTTGAAGGTCTGAGAGGAGTGAAGATCAAAACGACTTTCAGGCCTCGAAAAAAAAGTGACGAGGGAGTTTGACCTCTCCTCCTCCTTCCTTCCTTCTCTCCCCTTCTCTCCAGCACCCACCCTCACCCTCTTCCTTCCTTCTCCCTTTCTCTCTCTCTCTCTCTCTTCCTCGTCGTAGAGATGTCTGGAAACCTCAACCCTGGAGCGGGAGCTTTCAACTTCAACCCCAACTCTGGAGGCTTCGTCCCTCGAGCTCAACAGCAGCAGCAACAAAACGGAGCTCAGAACCCCAACCTCCCTCCCCAGGGACAGGGATACGGCCAGCAGCAGCAGCCCTACTACCCTCAGCAGGGACAGCAGGGACAGGGAGGAGAGCGAGGTCTCTACAACCCTTACGGAGCTCAGCAAGGAGGAGGAGGGCAGGGACAAGGGTACCCTCAGCAGCAGCAGCAGTACGGAGGAGCTCAGGGCCAGCAGTACAACAACAACCAGTACGGAGGATACCAGCAGTCTTACAACCAGTACAACCCACCTCAGGGAGGAGGATTCCAGCCTCCTCAAGCTCGTTACACTCCTTCATCCTCGTCCTACGCTCCTCCTTCCTCCGGTCCCTCCCAGGCGGAGCAGCTCGCCTCCCTTCCTCCCAAGGTCATCTCCCTCGGAGGCCCAAAGCCAACTCCTTCCACCACCCCCTTCGTACGAGTAGAGGCTACCGGTCCCCCCAAGCCTGCTCCCTCCTTCTCCCTCGGAGGAGCCAAACCTGCCGCTCCCAAGGCGTCCATCGGAATCTCGCTCGCCAAACCCAAGGTCGCCTCCACTCCTTCCATTCTCTCCTCCTCCGAGAAGGCTTCCTCCCCAGCTCCTCCCCCAGCTCCTCCTTCCATGATCGCTACCCCCAAGGCTGCTGCTCCTCCGGCGGCGACGGACGACTCTGCTCCTGGCTCGGGAGCGTCGACTCCTGCGTCCAAGGTCGGAACCGGAACTGGAAACTACACCAGGGCTGCTGCTAAGATCGATGCGACTGGAGTCTTGGCTGAGGTCGAGAAGCATCTGACGGACGACAAGTTGAAGGATCTTTACGGTGGAAAGGAGGTCGATCAGAATGGTTCGTTCTCCTTCTCTTCCCTTCCCTCCCTTTGAGCTCGAACGTCGAAGTTCACCTCTTCTCTCAAACACTGACTCGGCAATCATTCGTCCAACTTACAGTTAAGCAGCATCTCAGTTCGTAACCGACTTCTGCCTCTTCGCCAACAGGACCTGAACTGACGCGTTCGAACCATCCTTTCCTCTCCTTTCCTCTCCTCCCTTCTCCTCTCCCAGACGTCGTCTTCATCGGGCACGTCGATGCCGGAAAGTCTACCATGGGTGGACAGCTGCTTTTCCTGACTGGTATGGTCGACAAGCGAACTCTGGAGAAGTTCGAGAAGGAGGCCAAGGAGGCTGGTCGAGAGAGTTGGTACCTCAGGTTCGTCGAGTCGCGTCTTCTTTCTTCTCGTGTTCCTTCGACCGACGCTGATGCGTTCTCCTGTCTCCTCTCTTCCTCGGTCTGCTTAGTTGGGCTCTCGATTCCACTCCTCAGGAGCGAGCCAAGGTTCGTCCGAACCTCCCTCTCGTTTCCTGGAATCGCTTCGACGCTCGCTCACGCTCACTGTCTCTCTCTTCCTTTTCCTCGTCACTCTAGGGAAAGACCGTCGAGGTCGGACGAGCCTACTTCGAGACCGACGCACGACGATACACCATCTTGGATGCTCCCGGTCACAAGGCTTACGTTGCAAACATGATTGGAGGAGCCGCCCAGGCTGATGTCGCTCTTCTCGTGAGTTCTCTTCTCTCGCGTCTTCTTTCATCGTCTTCGCATCCTCGTCTCGGATATGCAAGTCACTGAACTTCCTTGTGCCGTATTCACACAGGTCATCTCCGCTCGAAAGGGAGAGTTCGAGGCTGGTTTCGACAAGGGAGGTCAAACTCGAGAGCACTCGACGCTCGTCAAGACTGCCGGTATCACCAAGTTGATCGTCGTCGTCAACAAGATGGACGATCCTACTGTCGAGTGGTCTGAAGAGAGGTGAGCCATCATGAGCTTCTACCTCGAGCGTGCCGAAACTGACCGAGCATCGACCTTCTTTCTTTCAGGTTCGAGTTTATCAAGGCTCAGCTTTCCGCTTACCTCAAGAAGGGTCTCTTCAACTTGAAGGACGTTACTTTCATCCCCGTCTCCGCTTACACCGGTGCCAACATCAAGGAGCAGGTTTCGAAGGAGGTTTGCCCTTGGAACAAGTCAGTCCTTCGTTCGCTTCGTTCGTTCAGACACGTCGCTCATTCGCGACTTCTCTCTCTCTCTCGACAGGTCTCCTCCTCTTCTCGACTTCCTGGACAGCATGACCGCTCCCGACAGGAAGGTTAACGCTCCCTTCATGCTCCCCATCTCGGAGAAGTACAACGATCTGGGAACCATCGTCGTTGGTAAGATCGAGTCTGGACGAGTTTACCGAGGAGATACCCTGCTTCTTATGCCCAACCGAGTTCGTTCGCTCTCTTTCGTTCCGTTCCTCGTCTCCATCACAAGCTCACTCTTCATCTCTTTCCTTGCCCTTCCAGGTGCCCGTCGAAGTCGTCGCTCTCTACGACGAGGTCTTGGAGGAACTCGAGGCTGCCTACTCCGGAGACAACATTCGAATTCGACTCAAGGGAGTCAACGACGAGGATGTCTCCCCTGGATACGTCCTTTCGAGTGCTCAGGCTCCCGTCAAGACCACCACTCAGTTCCAGGCTCAGCTCGCTATTCTCGATTCCAAGGTTCGTTCGTCTCGATCCCTTCTCCTCCCAATCCTCTCACTAACTCTCTTCTTCCCCTTTCCCTCCCTTTTCAGAACATCATCACTGCTGGATACTCGGCGGTCATGCACATTCATACCGACGCGTTCGTTCCATCTCTACTCCTACTTCAGATCCAACGCTGACGGCCTCTCGATGTTTTTATCTTTAACAGCGAGGAAGTCAGGATTGTCGTGAGTTTTTCTTCCTTTCCGCTTCTCTCGTACCCATCCCACTCGAGCTGACATCGAGTTCTCCTGTGAAAATCAGTCTCTCCTTCACTACCTCGAGGCCAAGACTGGACGGAAATCGAAGAAGCCTCCTCAGTTCGCGAAGACTGGTGAGTCTTTCCCTCGCGTCGTTCTAAACCCCCATTTGCCTGCCGAATGATATGATCTGACCCTCAAACCCTATCCTCCCTCTCTTTTAGGTCAGCAAATCATCGCTCTGCTCGAGACCGACCAGATGGTCTGCGTTGAGAAGTTCAGCGATTACCCTCAGCTCGGACGGTGAGTTCTCCTTCGACTTCTTTCCTCTCTTCTCGTTTGCACGACCGGCATCTGATCCATCACCTCCCTCTATATTCGACAGGTTCACTCTGCGAGACGAAGGAAAGACCATTGCCATCGGAAAGGTGCGTTGATCGCTCTCCCAGAGAGGAAGAGGAGCGACGAGCTCGTTTCGATCCAGCTCTTCTCTTCCACTTCGACCTATGTGCTCCCCTATTGACTCAACTTCTTGTCCTTCTCATCCAGATCACCAAGCTCGTGACCGCCAAGCAGGCTGCTGCCACCGTTGCTGGCGAGGACACTCCCGATATCGCTTCTCTCTCTGTCGCCGAAGTCGCTGCCGACGACGCTTAAATCGATCTCTAGGTGCTTTATCTCGGTAGTTTTTCTTCTGGTTTGATTTCTTGGCATGGGTTGGGATGACGATGAGCATGTATAGAACATCAAAAGAGACAGAACCAGAAAGAGAGAAGCAGGAAGGATTATTTTTTTTGTCGAGCATTCCTCTTTCCTCCGGCGAGGCCATCGACTCGCCTCTCCCCCAACAACGACCCTGGAATCCTTTCCACCCTCTCCTCCACCAGCGCACATCTCATCCTCTACCACCTTTTTCGCATGGATCTCTCCTCTTTGGCCTCGTCGCTATCTACTAGCACCAAGCTGACGAGAGCAGAGAAGGAGCTGATGGAGAAGTTTCGAGGTGAGTCGGACGACAGCTTCTGTCGTTTCTGCTTCGAGCTCGCCCCCTCCTCCTCCTCCTTCCTTCCTCCCCTTCGTTCGTTCCTGGTCTCGCATCGGGCTGACTCGCACCTCTCTTTCGCTATTATCTTCCTATAGCTGCTGCTCTGAGCATCACTACGCTCTACAAGAGCAGTCTGCATACCTCGAAGGTGAGTTTGTGAAGGGGAGTCAGAGAGAGGAAGGAGAGGTGAAGCTGACCTCTCAGTCCTCCCCAACAACGCTCACTCACCTCTTCCTCCTCCTCTTTCGTTCCTGTTCTTCTCTTCAGCGAGCCTACTCTGCCGGATACTCTGCTTGTCTCGCGGATGTTCTTCAAATGATCCAGAACGGACTCTCTGCTCAACACTCGGCGGATGGGATGGAGAATGTCATGACGATCGGAAGGGTCATGGATTGGGTCGAAGCTAGGCAGGAGACGATCCGTCTGGAGGACGAAGACGATGGAGACGATAGTGGAGGAGATGGAGCAGAGTCGGCTGGCTCGAACGGAGGCGGAAGGAGGAGGGATCCTAGTAGGGAGAGTCACTCGGGCGGACGGGAGAGGATGGCTCCTCCTCCTCCTCCTTCCTCGTCCTCTACTCCTCAGCCTGCTGCATCGAGAAGGACAGGAGCACCAGCACCCACGGGAACAAGATCTGTCCGATTCGAACCTCCTACTTCGACTTCAACAGTGGAAGGAACTGTCGACCTCTCACAGCAGCAGCAATCCCAATCCCAATCCTCCGCTCCTCCCTCCACCGAACGTCAAAGCTTCCCTCAGAACCATCTTCCTCGCCTCGTCCCATCCTCTATCATCCCTTCTTCCCCAGCTTCCTCACCCTCGACACCCTCCCATCACCCAGCCACCACTTCAAACTCCCTCGTCTCCTCCCCACTCGTCCCTCGGAGGAAACCTCCTCCTCAACCAACAGCGTCGTCCTCAACCTCCTCCTCTTCTTCTTTCCCAACTCCCTCGAATCCTAAAGCTCCTTCCTTCCTCCTCCCCGAAGCCTCGACCTCAAAAATCCCACCCCTGGATTCTCTCCCATCTTCGACCATCTACCCTTCTCCTCCATCTCGATCAACCTTCACCTTCGGAGTCTCTCCTGAACTCCAAACCTCCTTCGTCTCAACTTCAACCTCGCCCATCTCGCCCTCGGGTCTCTTCTCCAGACCGAATCCGATCTACCACCACGCTCCTGGGTCGATCATCACAGAGCGGGAACCAACAGGATCGAAACGACGCTTTGCTCATCTGCTCGCGTCGTCGACTTCCGCGTCGCCTGGAGGAGAAGGATCGACGAGTGTCGGAGGTGATGAGCTTGGAGAGGGAACGTCGGTGGCTACTGTTGGAGGAGGCGCTGGTGGTGGTAGTGGTGGCAGGAAGAAGGGAAGGAAGGCTGGACGAGGGATGAGCTCGGGTGGTGGAGGAGGAGGAGGGAGAAACGACGGAGCGGGAGGAGGAGGTGGTGGTGGTGGATCGCAGGGAGGTGAGGAGGACGGTGGGGAGAGGGATAAGAAGAGAGTTAGTAGGCGTTAGGAGACGAGGTGAGTTTTTCGTCCACTTCACCACACTTTCTTACCTCTGAGAACTGACGAGCCGGCTTTAATTCCCACAGACGATCCTCCCTCAGACGCGAAACACTTTGCTTTCCTTCCCTTGTTTGCTTCATGCTTCTTCCCCTCGCTCGCTCTTTTCTCTTTCACTATCACGTAGAGAAACCTCTCCATGTTCGAATCAAACCCTGCTTGTCCCTCTCTCCCTTGTTTTAGTTTTACCTAGTAGCGTCCTCGTCGCGCTTTCCCTCCCTTTCCCTCCCTCTCTCCCTCTCCCTCTCCCGCTCACGCTCTTCTCTTGTTCTCTCGTTTCGTCGCATTATTAGTTTTAGCTAGCTTTCTCTGTCGTTCTCTACCAAGCCCAACTCATGAACTTACATCTATCCATTGAATCGTTTCCCTTCTTGGTGAGAGGGAAGGCGGCCTTACTTAACGGAAACGGATCGAGGACGTCGACGCGTTATCCGCGTACGAATAGACGTAGAAGCAACGGAGGGAGTGGAGGAAGGAAGAGTTGAGAAGAAGGAGAAAGGCGGATCAAACAAAAGTTCAGGAGCGGGGCGAAGGCAGCCGCGTCGCGAAAGAAAGAGGGAGTCGGCCCTTGTGCCGGTGAAACGCGTTGTCATTTTCCCTCCTTTTTCCTCCAAGTTTTCATGTTCATTGATTACCAGACCTTCTCTCTATCTACAGAAGCAGCGAAGCTTCCTTCTCTTCGCTGCTCGGCCTCCTCCTTGCATGGATCGCGACTTCCCTCTACCCCTGACCGAGCTTGCTGCCTGTTCTCCAAGAACGGGGAAAGAAACGCAAGCACCAAACGCAGCTCTAATAAAGTCTAAGGTCTTGAGGCTCTTCGACCTCCTTTCCTTTTTCCCACCTCCAACCGCCATCATCGATTTCTCCTCTTGCCCGTTGAAGATGGACTCCTCGAGACCTCCTCCTCCTCCTCCTGCAGCAGGATTCGTAGAATACTACCCCATCGACGCTTCACCTTCTTCCTTCTTTCCCCAAAGCGGAGTCGCTGCACCACCAAACATCCACTTCCCAACGCAACAACGGAGTCCCCCAACCTCAGGCTTCCCTCCTCGAGCTTCCGCCGGCCTCCCAAACCACCATCTTCCTCCTCCTCCTCCTCCTCCTCGTTCACAGCTTCCTTCTTCCTACGGATACCCTGCTCCTCAACGAGTTCCTCCTTTGCCCCCAAAGACCAGGAAGACTAGGTTCGTTTCGCCTTTCGTATCTCTCCCGCTTCCCCTTCAAGGACGGGGAGGAGTTGATGAAGTCCCATCGAGCGCCCGTGCGCTATAGAGAACGTTACAGCTGACGATGACTCTGTCTAATCGGTCCTATATTCATCTTTGGTTGCTGTAGAGCACGGCCGGATGGCAGAAAACCTACCTGTTCGCGTCGTTTCGTCGTTTCATTTCTCTTTCCGTTTCACGCTTGTTCTTTCAGCTGACCTCTCCTTCGGCTTTCCACGCCTTTCTTCGCTGCAGTCATCGAAAAGCTTTACAAGGTGCTAGAGGAGCCTGCTACCAGACCTGTTGAGTGTTTTGGTTTCCTCTTAGGCGAGAAAGGGACGAGAGGAGGCAAAGTTGCGACCTTTGAAGCTGACCATCTCCTCGCTTTCTCTGGTCCTCTAAAGTTGATGAGATGGGATCCTTCTGGACATCAGTGCGTCTCTTCGATTCCTGCTCGTGTCTCAGGAGTAGCTGATTCTCTATGTGCTCGCTTCGTTCTCCTCAGCATCCTCATCGAGCGGCCCGGAGAGATGATGACTTGTTCGTCTCTTCCCTCTTCTCCCTTCCTCCTCAACACTGCTGACCTTTCTATTCTCTCGCTTTCACACGGCTTTCAAAGACTTCAAGCGTCGAAAACGTGAGTTTTTCTTGTTGGGGAAGGAGGGAAGAAAGGAGCAAAAGAGAGGAGCGAGCCTCGGGGAGAGCGAGTCTCGACATCGTGTGGATTTCAGAGTCCTGATTCTACGGACGGATCTTGTTTTTTGACGTCTTCCGTCTCTTCCAGTCTTCCAGCAGCAGCTGTTCTCTAGCTTCACAAGGTCAGTCGAACGAGAACATCGTTCTTCACGCCTTAAAACCTCCAACACGTTCTGTTTTCTAATCTCTCTCCTTGTTTGACCCCTCTTTCGCAGACAACTCAACGTTCGTCTCACTTCCCCCTCTGATCTCGGATGCACTCACATATAGCTCTGAAAATAATTTGAGGTGAATTTTTTGTACTCATCTCCCGCTTTGTTCTCTTGTGGCGTCGAAAGATCTACGGATTGTGAGTGCAGCTTTCTCGACGCGTCTCAGTTTCGCCTTTCTCGCCCTTCTCGAACCACCGCTAATTTCTTCGGAATCTCTTTCTCTCTTGCCATCAGCATGAAGAGATACACGTACGAGCAAGCCTTCCCGGACGTTCCTCCTCTTCCCCAAGGAGTCAGCCTGCAAATCTGGTGTACGTTCCATTTTGCCTTTCTCTTCCTTTCGAGCTGTTCCTTCCTCCAAGCTTCGCTAGTTTCTGACAATTATTCTCTCTCTTCCGATACCTCCTCCCTCTAGCTCACCAGTATCTCACGAGAGACTCAACCGACGAGGAGATCACCAACTTCAAACGACGCGTTCCTGATTCTCCAGCCGTCGACGGCTCCGAACTCGACTGCTCGCTCGACCTTCAGAAAGATCCCTACGCGTACGATCCCATCAACCGACCCTACCACAACCCTCTTCCCAACGCCGAGTCGTCGTCGAACGAGGTTGGTCGTCTCTACAACCCAGCACTTGGAACGGAAACGAGTCGAGTGGTCGCTCTGCCTGATCGAGAGAGGTGGGACGAGGATCCTAGAGAAGGAAGGCTCATAGCGGAAGAGACTATTACAAAGGAGGATCACAGATGGAGGCAGGTAGAGCGAGGCTCATACGGAACAAGACGAAATTCCAACTTCTCGGCGCGTCCTTCGACTCAGGAGGACTACCACCTCGAACAGCCTCCCCCCCCTCCTCCTCCTCCTCCTCCTGCCACAATCACTCGACTTCGATACCAACCCTCCGCTCCTCAACTTCGACAGACGTTCCAATCTCAAGGTCGAAGGCTCTCGTACGAGCCTCATTCGAACGTCAGCGAGGATCCTCTCTCCCCTCCACGCTCCGCTCACCATCGACACCCCCTCCAAACCACCTTCCAGCAGCACTCTCCTCCCTACCAGCACCAGCAGCTGCGACATCAACAAAGCTTCAGCTCTACCTCTACGACTCAATCGATGCACTCCTCGTCGACGAACGAAGGCTATCCGACTCCTCTCCTGGGTTCGTCCTTCTTCTGTTTTTGACTTCGTCGAAGTCTCTCGCTGACATTACTTGTTCTGTCTCTCAACAGCTCCGAGACCTCTGCGACCGCTCGACTACAAGGTCGAAGCCCAAGGGTTATGGCAGTGAGCATCATCTTTCCTCAAACTCGAATCTTGTACTGTAACGTCCGCGTTTCGACGCGACCGACCTTCGCTTCTCCTTTCTTCTTTCCCAGAACGTCCGACTACATCCCTCTCCAGCTCGAGTCTTCCAATCCTCCTACTTTCCTCCTTCCACCTCACGCACAACCGACTCCCGCCCCGTTTTCCGTCCTCTCTCGAACCTCCGGACACGATCACCCCGCTCATTTCGCCTACCAAGCTCCTCCCCCTCCAGAGGACCTCGAGCAGAATATGCACTACGTCGAGAAAAGTCGGGAGCATGTGGGATTGGTGTACGCGAACGAGGAGGACATGTACGTCGGGGAGAGTCCGAACGAGCTCGGCTTCGTAGCAGCTCGTTCGCCGCCGCTTCTGCCATCTCTCAACGAGCAGAGATATCCGAGGTATGAAGAGGTACCGCAACCGTCGTCGTCGACGCTTTACTACCAGGCGGGTGGGCAGGAGTGAGGTGAGTTTTCGCATCTTTCTCTCGCTGTTCAACGACTTCGGACCGTCTCGCTGACTCCTCTACCTTTCCCTTCGAAATCTCAGAACTTCGCTCCGTAAAACAAATGTTGCTTGTAGGGTTTTAGGCTCGGCTTTGGTGTTCTTCTCTTGTTTCCTTTCGCTCGCGTCGCCTCCTTCACTCCTCCCTTTTGCTCTGCACATCCTCCGTTTACCATATGTACAACCAGGACAGTTTCTCTTCTCCTGTTCTTATTTTCTTCATCCTCACGATTCACGTCTCCCTCGATCGTTCTCCATCTCTACTTCCTTTTGGCTTCGACTCGCTGCTTCCCATCTCGTCTCTTTTTCTCTGCTCCTTTACGTCTCTTCTTCCTTATCCTCCTGTCCGACCCGTAGCATAATACCCCGCTCATACATCATGATTCCTGACTCTCATAGATGATTTACCCTCACGTGCATCACCCACCCTTGCCCTTTGTTTTGCTTTCTCTCCTACTTGCTTTGTGTGCGGCTTGATTCGATGTTGATGTCCCTCATGAAACTCCGATACCAGTGAGAGGGCCAGATAAGAACGACCGAAAGGAAACGAGAGAAGCAAGGTTGAAGATCGGACGCGTCGAGGTCGCCGTTCCCTCTCCCTCGAGACCGTTTTCGAACGTCGAAACTGAGAAACATAGATATAAAAGAAAGATACGAAGAACGTTCACATCCTCGACAAAGCAACCATCTAACCCTTTCCAACGTACCTCCCTCCCTCCCACTCCGCCCAAATCATCTTCAAAATCCCCTTCCCTCCACCATCCAACCCCCCTCCCACCATGATCGAATCCCTATCCTTCTCTCCAACCATTCCACAAAGAGCTCCCACCCCAGGCTCCAGCTCCCTCCTCATCAAACTAGGAACCACCGAGTTCAAATCCGTCAACAACCTCACGTACGCCAAAAGCAAGAACGGAGCATGTTTGCTCAACGGCGTCGCCAGGGATTCCGCTTTCGTCGAGGAGGAAGGGTTCTGTTGATGGGTTCGGGGGATGGTTTTGGCTGTGAGGGAAGTGAGGAGTCGAGCTAGGGAGCGAGCTTCTTCGGTTCCGAGGGGGGAAGAGGAGAGGAGGTTGATCCATCCTGGGAGGAGTTCGACGACGGAACGGGTTTGACGACCACCTAAGTTTGGACGAAGAGAGCGAAGGCAGTTGATGAGTTGGGTGATGATGGCGCTGAGATGAGGGGCGGTGGAGGCGACGAGGTCTCGTCGGTGGCGGATGAGGGAGGTGGCGGAGGAGGTGATGGAGAGGAAGAGGTGAGGGAGGGTGATTGGCGAGGGCGTCGGGGAGTTGGTGCGAGGAGCGAGGGATCGAGAGAGGATGGACCAGATGAGGCAGACGTCGGAGAGTTGAAGATGAGCGGCCTGATGAATAGAAGAAGAAAGATCGTCAGTCGAAGTTCGCGAGAGCAGGAGGAACGCGAAGACGAGTTCGAGCGACTCACCTTGTCCGAGCAGATCGTCTCAACGACAGTCACGATGGTCGAGAGAAGTTCCCAACTAGGAAGGTCTTCAACGATGGCACCGAACGAGCCGAGGAGTCCAGAGATGACGGATCGGTTGGCGACTGAAAGGAAGATCGAAAGAGGAAACGTCAGGACCCTGAGAACTCGACTCATCGTTCTTCGTTGCAAGACTCACCTTCAGATCCATCCTTCAGAATGATATCCACGGCCTGGGCCGAAGCCTCCAAGATCCTCCTCGAAGTTCCCTCCGATCCAAGCGTCTGACTGAGCGAGAGAAGGATGCTCGTTCGTTCCGACGCGACGAGAGCCTTGCTGTACGCGATGAGGGGAGTTCGGAGGGACTCGAGGTCGAGACCTGCGTGGAAAACAAGAATAGACTACTCAGCTTTAATGCAGTACTGGACGAAAGATGGAGGAACAGCTCACCATTGGCCAAAAGCTTCGCAGACAGAGCCAACCAAGTCGCCATGAACAGCTCGACGGCTCGTTGTCGATCCTCTCCTCCAGCAGGAAGAGACTGCAACTCGGCAGCGTTGTAGTGAAGAACGGCGGAGATGAGTTCGGTGGAGGAAGACTGAGCGGTGATGGGGAGGTCGAGACAGATTCGAACGAGTTTTCGAGGGAGGGTGGTCGTTCCGGCGAGATCTGGAAAGGTGAGAAGCGAATCAGTCTCGCGCCCGTAGAGAGAAAGGGATAGAATGAAAGAGAAAAATGGCTCACCATTCGACTCAACACCAAGCCAAGCGAGGAAAGCTTTCGTGATAGTCAAAGCTCGAACGACATCGACGTGATTGAAGAGCTCAAGTCCGTCTTGGAGAGTTTTGTGGAAAGTCGTCACTCGTTCGACGAGCTTGAGATCCTCGGGAAGCCTACAACAAGCGTGACGATCAGCGAGAGTTCAGATGATGAGACAGTCCAAGGATAGGAAGTAAAAGAGGGAAGGGAAGAGACGAGACGCGACTCACGACTTGGGACCCTTGCACTCCTCCTTCAGAGCCTGAAGCAACAGCAAGCAGCTCTTGATAGGGAAGTCCAACTCATTCGAGCTGGTATCGTCCTCGTCGTCCTCCATATCAACCTCTCGATCGAGAACAGCATCCTGGAAAGGTCCGTGAACGTCTTCGTGGAAGGCTTTGCCGACGACTCGAGCGAGAGATTCAGGAGAGGAGTACTTGACGATGGATCTGCGTGGGCGACGAGGATGGGAGAGGAACAAGTCAGCGGAGGTGTCGAGGAAGGGACGAAGGTGAAATAGAGGAGGTTAAGGCTCACCGGAAAGCGTTGCTGAGAAGGGAACAGGTTGCCTCCTCGAGAACGGGACGAAGCGACATCGAAGGGTTGAGTTCGTCGAAGGGAGACTGCATCATCAGGTAGTCGATGATGGGTTCTTCGATGATCTGATAGAATACAAGGAAAGAACGAGCTCAAAGTCAGCGAGAGGTTCGTGAAAGCGTAATAACGAAGAACGGCAAGAAGGAAAAGACTCACCAAACCCCCACTCCCACTCATCTCCTCCCCAACATGCGCCGCAAACCTCCTCAAAACCGCTCTAGCCCTCTCCCCACCCTCCCGCTCACTCTTTTCCTTCCCAGGCGTAATCTTCAAAGCCTTCTCCAACCTCAACGCCCTCCCAACCAACTCGAGTCGCTGAGCTCGAGGAATGTACTCGACGGGGAGAACAAGAAGCAGCTCGTAAGGTTGAGTGGATAGAAGAGTTGGTGCTGCTGTTGTAGCAGAGGTGGTGGTGAAGAGTTCGATGGAGGAGAGGAGGGAGACTCGGAGAGCTGGAAGCTCGTAGAAGGAGGGGAGACGGAGGAGGGAGGTTGTGAGGGAGTGAAGGGTTACAACGGGTTGGGCGGTTGAGGGAGAGAGAGAGGAAGGGCTGTGGAAGGAGGAGATGATGAGGGAGGCGAGGAGGTCGAGTTGGGATTTGGTGGCGAGTCGACTGTGAATGAAGAAGCGAAAGCGAGGAGTCAGAAACTCGTTCCTTCGAAGGGAGGACGCGACCGGAGACGATGGAAGTCGAACTCACTCAACAACTCCCATCCAAGCAGCTCCACCACTAGTCAACAACGCCCACGCCGCCACTGCCAAAGCAGATCTAGCCACCTTCTTCGATCCACCTCCCTCCAAGTCGCAGATCCATCCACTCCAAGACGCGTCGTCTCCGGTTCCAGCCTTCGCGAGCATGCTGAGAATTTGGTCGAGCAGGTCTGAGTGGGTGAAGTCGGATATCGACGAGTTGGGGAGGAGAAGAGTGTTGAGGAGGAGGCGAGTCTGACGGGACGAAGACGAGGACGGAAGTCAGCGTCGAACAAGAGAACGAATCGAAACGAGGAAGGATCGAGACTCACAATCTCCAACTTCACCTCCCCTCCAACCTTACTCTCTCCCAGCATCCCACCCAGCTTCTTCAACCTCCCTTCCGTCCCAGCAACAACCTGATCCATCTCCTCCTCCCCAAGCACATCCCTCAAACCTCCCACCAACCTCAGCCCAGCTCCAAGAACCATCTCCCTCTCCCTCTCCCCACCTTCCAACCCAAACTCAACCAGAGGAATCGCAACCTCGCCGAGAAGCGAGCGGTTCTCCTCCTTGAGCGACTCGAGGAGTTGGGTCGGGAGGGTGTTGGTGAGAAGTTTGGAAGACGAGGAAACGTAAAGTTTGACGTATCTCGAGAGGAGGGAAAGTTGCTCGCCACCGGTGATGGTGATGACTCCAGTTGAAGCGGTCTCGTTCTCGGGAGAGGGCGACGTTTTACGTTTCTTCTTCTTCCTCTCTCCATCTCCTCCTCCTCCCACTGCTGCTGCTGATACTCCGACGTTCTTCTTCACAGACTCAAGCACGCTCTCCATGACACTCTTGATCTCTTCCAACCCCTCTCCAATCTGCCCTTGCACACCCAACGCTCCTTCGAACGCTTTTCCGAGCTTGTCGAGCCATTCGAGGCCTAGCAGGGGACCGTGGGCGAGGGAGACGTAGGAAGAAGAGGAGGAAGGGGAGATGAGGGTTGAGAGGAGGAGGTTGAGGAGGGTAGGAAGAGTTTTGGTTTGACGGTGGTAAGAAAGGAGGGAAAGGAGGAAGTTGAGAGTTGGTGGGTGGGGGGTTGGGATCTGTGCGAAAGAGGAAACGAAGAGGGATGTTGAGTGGGAGGGCGGGGAGAGCGGAAAGGGCAGATCAAGAGCGAGGAGCAGGGAAGTGGGTGTGAGTGAACGAACCGATGAGATGGAAACAAGGAATCGGGGAAGGAAAGGTATCGCGAGATCGTGGTCGAGCTTGACGAGGATGGTAAGAGTCTGGATGATCGCGTCGCGTTCGGACGAGGTCGCGGAGGAGGTGGCTACAAAATCGATCCAAGATTGACGGCGAAAAGAAAAAAACAGAGTCAGTGTCGAAACTTCCGGAATGGCGTAATCTCGAAGTATCCTCATCCCTCTTCGACTCTCAACGCGTGCCCGGTCTGGACGAAACGAAACGAAAAGACTCACCCTCCTCCAACCTCGCACATCCTCTCTCCCACTCTGCCCTCCCTCCCTCCCTCCACTCCCCATCCCCTTCCTCGTACCCCCTTCCAACCCTCCCCCTCTCCTCCACCCCCTCCCACAACCCCTTCACACACTTCCATCTCTCTTCACCTCCCTCGCCCAACTCCCCTCCCTCATCCACCAAAGCTCTCAGCTCTTTAAGGAACCTCAACGTCGCCTTCCCAACCATCTCACTCGCAAACACCTCAGCCGGAGCACTTGTCTCCCGAGGGAAAAGCGTATGCCTGTTGATGGAGAGCAGACTCGTGTAGGACGCGAAGAGGGAGGGGATGTGTTCGAGGACGGCGGCACCACTGGAGGGTGTTGCCTTGTTGACGATGAGGAGGTTGGAGAGGATGGTGAAGAGGAGGGGTCTGGTTGGTTGTTGGACTGTCGTGGATGATGCGTCTGGAGTGCTGATGATGGGTTGACGTTCGGTTGAGATGATGGTGGAGGAAGGACGGTTGGAAGAGGGAGAGGGAGGGGAGGTGGCGAGGAGTTTGAGGACTTCGAGGGGGAAGAGGAGGGAGGATTGGAGGGTTTGGAGGGTTTGGTAGATAGGAGGAGGCGGGGAGGTTGAAGAGAGGGTTTGAAGGTAGGTGAGGAGTTGGAGGAAGGCTGGGGATTTGAGGTGGGTGGAAGAGAGCTGGGAGCGAGACGACGCGGAGGAGACAAGTCAGTTGGACGAGTTTTTCGAACGGAAAATCGATCTTGACGCGATCAAAGATACACGAGGTGAGTTACTAACCTTCTTCCTGTTCAAATTGTTAGGCAACGACCTCTCGAGAGCTTTCGCGAGCACGCTCAACAAGGCTTGCCATCCCTCGAGCTCTCCAGGTCCAGCCGAGGCCTGCCTTGGGCTCCAAGCTCCGAGAGCATCTCCGAAGAGATCCAGAAGACCTTCCGAGGGGACGCGGAGGAGAGGAAGGACCTTGTCGGCTGTCGAGGCGACCTCGGCGAAGAGGAGGGCGGTTGAGGACGAGCTCGAGGGGAGGGAGGTGAGTTGTCGAAGGAAGGAAGTGAGAAGGAGGAGAGTCGAAGGCGGGAGAGGAGCAGAGTGGGAGGAGGAGGAGGTCGGGAGGAGGAGGTTGAGAAGAGACCAGTGGGAAGAGGAGAGGAGAGGTCCAGGAGTTCTGTAGAGGAGCGGAAGGAATCGAAGAGAAAGGTCAGCTTCAGGTTTCCTTCCTTCCTTTCTCTCTTGTCTCTGGAGATATCATCTGAAACTCACCCATCACTTTTCTCCTTCCCTTTCCCCTTTCCAACTCCGCTCATATCCGCTACGACCCATTCGAGCAAAACTTCCCTCTTCCCGGGCACGTAGAGATCGTCCTTCGTCCAAGCAGACAGAGCGAGCTCGACTTTTCGCTCAGAGCTCAGCCCGGCCGTCTTGAGAGCTCGGATCAACGTCGCGGAGGACGACAGAGGATCCACCGCAGCGGGCGTGGGTGGTTGGGTGACCATATCTCAGATCAAGGAGGGGAGGAGGAGGAGGAGGTTGGAGAGAGGAGGAGAGCAGGGGAAGGAACGTCGAGCTCGTCCTTCTCCAAATTGTTGGAGGCTGCGTAAGAATTTTGTTTACTCCGAGAAGGGAGATCGAAAAAAAAATCGAAGGGACGTAAGGAAGGCATTCGTGATCTCTCTGAATATCAAGTCTCAAAGCAAGAAAAAGCGTTGGGAGCGGCTGCTAGGCAAAGGGAGAGAGGACGGTGAGCTTTTGAGCTTTGTTGTAAACTGGAGGAGCTCGCGCTTTCGACTCGCTTCCTCTCCTCCATCAACCCACCCTCGCCCTTCTTCATAGATATTTTCTACTCTCTATACAGCAGCTCTCCGCCATGCCCGATCCCTCCCCTTCCTCCTCCCTCTCCCTCTCCTCGATCTCTTTCCTCTCCCCGACGAACCACCCTCTCTACCTCCGCTCCTTCCCTCAGACGCCTCAAGCCGACCTCACCCACTGGCACGTCTCCTTCGCTGCGCTCGACTACGTAGAGGAAGCTATCGCCAACGGATCAGGAGGAGGAGCAGGCAAAGAGGGATATCTGGGTCTGCTCGTCGTAGTGGAGGATCTTGCGGTGTAAGTTGAGCTCGGTTTCCTTCCCTCGCCCGCCCTCCTTCCTTCCTCTCGTTCGAGCTCGTTTTACTTACCTCTTGGGCCTTGTTGCGGGATGAAAAAAGGTACGGCTACAAACCTTCCTCGAACATCACCATCCTCGTAACTCTGCGCTTGCAATCCCAAAGCGTGAGAGATCACGACATGCTCGTCGTGAGTTCGCTCTCCTCTCTCCTTCTTCCCTCCCTTCCCTTCATCCTCCTATATCTCTACTTTCGGGCCTTCCAAATACTCTTCTAACACTTCCCTACGCCCCTTCCTATCTCTTGCGCTCGCTAGATCTTCCACGCCCTCCATCAAGCCTACCTCCTCGCCATCTCCAACCCCTTCACTCCTTCCTCCTCCTCCTCCCATCACCTCGCCGCCGCCAACCCGACCGCAGCCGGACAGCAGCCCGCTCGGGACCCGAAAGCTTTCGAAGGGAGTAAGAGGCTGGAGAAGAGGGTGAAGGAGATTGTGGGGAGCTTGGGGGTCAAGGTCTGAGGTTGCTGATCAGTCGAGGAGCGAGGCGGGCAACGAAGGGAGAGACGCGTGTGAGCTCGAACTCTTCCTCTCCTCCTCTTTCTTTCTCTCTCGTCCTCTTCCTCTCTTCTTGGTCCTCGCAGTCTCGGCGGTCGAGGCCGAGCTGGAAGACCATCGACCCAGTTTGAGCCCTATACCCTCGTAGCTTTCGCGCGCTCGTCTCGACCCGTCGTTTCTTTAGATCCCTCCACCGTCCGTCGTCTTCCATCGATACCCTCCCTCATCTATACCCTCCCTCGCTCTTTAGTATACCCTATCGTATGTCTCTTCTATCAGCCTACTTCCCTCTCTCTGCATCTCTCCTCTTTCTCTCTCTCTCTCTCCCTCCTCCTTCTCCCTCTCCCTCTCTACCCATCCCTCCCCCGGTCCACAACCCCTCCCAAAGACCCTCCGAGCCCGAAAAATCCTTGCCTCCCCGCAAGGATTTTTTCTAACCCTCGCAGCTCGAAGGTGTTCCAGCGGCTTCTCAACAGACCTAAATCCAGTCCATTTTTCATCTCTTCCTTCCTCCCTCTCTCTCTCTCTTTCTCTCTCTCTACTCTCAACGGAACCCGCTTTCCTTTCCTTTCCTTTCCTGGCCCTCGGGTCGAGAACCCTCTGATAGGGTTTTTTGCGCTCGAGGGTTAGTGTTGGTGTTGGAGATGCTGGGTGTGGTGAGGTGAGGTGAGAGAGAGGAGGGGTGAAAGGAGAGAGAGGAGAAGAGGAAGAGGAAGAGAAAGAGAAGATGGCACCCCCTTCGAAATAACTTTCCCGCCTGAGTTTTGATGGTTACGAAGACAGATACGAAGGGGACATTTAATTTCCTTGCCTGCTTGCTTTCGCCTTTCTTTCTTTCTTTCTTTCTTTCGCTTCGTTTCCTCTCGTTCGGTCTGGGTTCGCGCGCATCTATCTCCTGACTCTCTTTCACGTTGATTGCTGCTAGATCGTATGAGAATGCATCCCGAATAAACTATGTACTCTTCAGGACTCAACTCCGAGCGAGGAACAGAGCCGGTTGCTCAGATCTCAGAGCAGAGGAAAGGAAAGAAAGAGGTCGAAGCGAGCAATGAGACGCGTGATCGTGCCTCTCTTTTCGAACATCGAGGTTCAGAAAGCCCAGACGAAAGGGGAAAGTCGTATCGTAAAACGCAAGAAAGAAGGATGTTACTGCAGATAACAAGTGTGGAAGGGGTACGTGCTCATAAGGTAGAAGGGAAGGCAGTGGGGGATTGAGTTTTGGGTTGAGTTACGGAAGGGGACGAGTTGAGTTTGAAAGTGAAGATGATGCAGAACCCAAGGAAAAGAAGAAAAAAAAAAAAACGAGAAGCCCAAGCGAACCCTCCGAACCATATCCTCACCTTCCTAGTAGCTCTCCCCGTAATCCTTGGTGACGCTCGTGAATTCTCCGAAAGGGTTGTGTTCTGCTTCAGCTGGCGATCCAAGCTCCTTCGGTGTTGAGAAACCTGGTGTTCCTGGGGAGGAGGGTTGACCTGCTACGCCTCGGATGAGTTGGGACTGTTGGAAGCAGTGAGGAAGAAGGGAGAAAGTGTCAACGTCCGAAAAGGAGGAGAGGAGAGAAGGCAGAAAGAAGGAAAGGACGACGAACCGAAGAAACAGGTCCATCCTCGAAGTCGAGAGATTTGGAGTCACGGAGATGACGGAAGTTGACGGCGTCGACTCCATTGGAAGTGGCGGGAACGATCTGTGGAAGGAAGGAAGATTGAGTCAGAAGAGAAAGAGAGAGGCAAGGAAAAGGGAAGGAGAAGAGAAGGCTCACGGGTGGACGTTCGTTCCTCAGCAGTCCCCAGTTGATGGGAAGGAACCACTTGTGTTGCTTGACTTCCGAAGCTCCAGACTGAGATCCCAACCGACGGATCTCCTCCTTGCAGAGCAGTTTCCGAATCGCAGACTTGCAGTTACTGGAGAAGAGAAGAAGAGAAGAGACGGGATCAGGAATGAGCTTCGAAAAGGACGCGACTTCGAGCCAGAAAGAAGACGTACTTCGAGACAGCAGGGGAATCAGGGAAGGTAACGTCGTGCTTGAGTACGTTGGCAAAGGTCCCGTTTCGATTGGGTCCCTTGAAGGGTGTCGTAGCGAACTGGAGCGTCGAAGAAAGAAGCAAAGTCAGCCTCGAGTCTTCGCGAAGAGGAAGAACGAAACAAGTTAGACTCACGATCATCTCGTAGACCAGAATACCGAGCGTCCACCAATCCACAGCCGAAGTGTGACCGGTTCCTTTGATGACTTCAGGAGCGATGTACTCTGGAGAAGGAGAAGGAAAGCGCCGACGCGTCAGATTAGGGAACGGAGGAAAGGAGGAAAAGACGCACCTTCAGTTCCGACGAAGGAGTTTGTCCGGAAGTCGGCGATGCACGAACGAGTATCGACGATAGGCATCTGAAAGAAAGAGAGAGAGGGAAACGGTCAGAGGGGAAGGGAAGGGACGTAGGAGGAGGAAGAAACGAGAACGAACTCCTGTCGACGCGCTCGTCCGTATCAGAGCTGGAGCTCCTCCAGGCTCTCCTGACTGCTTGGAAAGATCGAAGTCCGAAAGCATGATGTGACCAGACTGATGAAGTAAGATGTCTGCGAGAGGTTGATGAGAAAGAAGTCAGCTCCCTTCGACGGGCGAAATTCGAAGCAGAGAGAAACGAAAAGACTCACTCTCAGGCTTGAGATCCCTGTAGATGAACCCCATCAGATGCAGGTACTCGAGAGCAGCGATGACCTCAGCAGCGTAGAATCTGGCGTCCTCCTCTGGCAGACATTTTCCTGGACGAGTTTGGAGAGCTCGGAAGAACTCGCCTCCCATGCAGTACTGGAAAAGAGGGAACGAGCTTCGTTAGCGGTCCGGTCGTTGGAGAGGAGACGGAGAGCCAAGAGGACGGGACGAACCTCCATGCAAAAAAAAAGATGGTCTTCCGACTGGAAGGAATGGAAGAGCGTGACGATGAAGGGATGATTCGAGGTCGCGAGGATTTCCTGATCGAGACCAAAGGGAGAGGTCAGAACGAGCTCGTTGGAAAGAAGAGAGGAAGGAAGGGAAGCTCACCTGCTCAGCCAATGCTCTCTTGATCTTGTTCCGTTTGATCATCTCCTTCTTCGACAGGACTGGAAACAGAAGAGTAGAGGAGGAGTCAGCTCTAGATGAAAGGAGGCCGAGCTCGAGGAGAAGTGCCGACGCGGTACCGACCTTTCATGGCGAAGAGCTTGTCCGTCTTCTTCTCCCGTACGAGATAGACCTTCCCGACATCTCCCTTCCCGAGCAGCTTGACCTTCTGGAACGAACTCGGTCCGACTTCGACCTGAGAACAGCAAAGAGAGAAGGAAGCGACGAAGTCAGCGCGCCGTCCTTCGTTCTCCTCCCTCTGATCGATTTAGTTTTGATCCAACTCACAGATCTCAGCTTGATTGAATTCGAGCTATACGTCCTCCTGAAAGTCGCCTTCCCGGGACCATCCATCCCTCCTCCATTCGTCGTCGCCGAAGACGAGAGCCCCAAGTTCTTCTGACCAGCCGCCGTCTTCGCTTTGCTACTACTCCCTCCTCCGAAGAAGCTACCCTTCCCACTGAATCCGTTGGAGGAAGGAAGTCCGGACGACGATCCATCACTCGAGAGCGACATCGAACCTCCTGCTGGGATGAGACCTGGAACGGGAAGAGGAGGAGCGCCGTTTGATTTTGGAGATGAAGGGAAGTCGGACGAGGTGAGAGCCGGGGAGAGGAAGCCGTTTTTGGTAACGGAACCTGATGGAAGACGAGGTGTGGTAGATGAGGTTGGGGATGGAGGGATGTTGGAAGAGGAGGAGAGACCGAAGAGCTTGGTGTTAGGAGCTGAAGCGACTCGACGGAGCCATCTCGACGCTGCTCCTCCGGCGCCGCCGTGAGGATGAGGAGGGTTTTGAGGAGTTATCGAGTTGGATCCGGCGAGTTCGGATTGTTGAGATTGTGATAAGGAGGATGTGAGATGGGAGGGTGGTGGTGTAGAGACGAGTCTGATCTGCGAGCTTCCAGGTTGAGCTCCTCCTCCAACCCCTAAAGACCTGAGTCCTCCCACTGCTGCTGCCGTCGTCGAGCCCGTTCTTCCTCCCAACCCCTTGTACTTGTCACTCCTGAAGGACGACTTGCTCGTAGTCTGCCTCGACGAAGGTGACGAGCTTCCCGGCGATCCGTGCACGACGTGCTGGCTTGTGGTCTCTTCTCCAGCGTCTTCCGTCGAAGTCTGAGGCGTGCCTCCTCCTCCTGAGCGTAGAGGCGACGAGAACCTGCCACCGTCTGAAGCTGTACTGGGCCCTCTTGCTCCTTCGAACGAGAATCCTTCCGGTTCCTCGGTGTAGAGCATCGACGACGACGATCCCAAGAGCCCTCCTCCTCCTCCTCCTCCTGCTCCTCCTCCCACTGCGCCAGTCCCTAGACCTGAGCCTCCGCTGGCTGCTCTCAACCGAGGAAGAACGGGAGCGCTTCCGTTGGACGATGGAGCGATGGTCTGAAGATTGTCGTCCCAGTCTGAGCTTCCGTTTTGAGGATGGGAGTCGTTTTTGGAGGAGGAATCCGAGGGAGAGAAGGGAGGAGGAGGAAGGACGGAATTCGTTGAGGTCGATGATGCCGACCTCGTTCCCTTCAGGCTGGACGTAGAAGAACTAGGGAACTTGGAAAAGATCTTGCTCCATTTCGTAGATGACGAGGATCCAGTCTTGGGAGAGGCAGCAGTCGACATCGGCGAGGGCGAGGAGGGAGGCGAGGGAGGGAAGGAAGGAGGCCGATTACCAACGGAGAGAGGTGAGGGAGGAGGGAAGGGAAGGGAAGGTCGGGATCACAGCAACGAAAAGGGACGATGGAAGGGAGTAAGAGGGGCGATATCGAAGAGGAGGGGTAGGGAGGGAGAGGGAGGGGCAGTCGGAAACGATCCTGAGAAAAGAGAAGGAAGGAAGGAGTATATCGGACGGTCGGAGGTGAGAGGTTGGGGAAAGGAAGGAGGAGGAGAGCGAGGGTCCTCCCAAAGTGCTCCCTTTTTTCATCTCCTTTTCAAACTTTTACTCATGAACGCCACACTGCTTATATTGGAGTTCACCCTCGTGGACCCCAAAATATTTCCAGCAGCTCTCATTTGGAGCTGGAAGGATGCGAAAACGAGGGTCCGACTGATCGAGAGAAGCTATAACTCCTCCTTGAGTCGCCTTCATGAGATCCTACAGATCGGAGGTCTGCTTTTGACTTCTTTTAAGATGTATGTAAGCTCTCTTCTCATTGTCGCGGACTTCCGAGTTGCATTTCTGCCACTGGAAGCTGCTGAACAAGGCGGCGCCTTCCTTGCCTCTTCATCTTTTTCTCTTTCATTCAGTAGAGTTTAGGAACCGTACGAGTGCCGTAAAAACCTTAATACTACAGCTCCTCTTCAGTAGCCTTGCTGAACTTGAGCTAGACGTCAAAGCGATTCTTGACCTCTTTCGTCGCGTCGTCCTCCCTCGCGTCGCTGGCTCTTTGCTCCTTCCTTCCCCAACTCTTTCCTGTGTACCATGCGTCCCGAAGTCGATCAGTCCAAATCGCGTGACGCTCAGCACTTTTCATCATGAAACAAATGAAGGGAGAGTTCACTAGTATCTTCCTCGCGCGTCTGCTCCTCTCTTCTGACGCGTTTTTCGCCTTTTTTTCTCCGACAGTACATCCCTCCGTCATCGATGAGGGAGTTTCCTTTCTCCTATTTCTATGCTATAAGGGCGTCCTCTCAGACCTCCCTTCTTTCCTCTCAACCACATCCCATCTCCCTCCCAAACCTCAACCCAACTCAATCGGCCCATCTCTTCCCTCTCACCAATTTCTCAATATCTCCTTCATCCATGTTTGGATCCTCAAGACGCTCCCACCCTACTACGGCTACCTCTCACTCTCATCACCATAGAGGATTTTTTTTCTCGAGGACCTTCTCGTGCTGCACGAGCGGGAGGATTGAAAGGTTCGTCTTCTCTCTCTCCTGTTGCTTCAATTCCTCCACTCTGTCACCCTCGGGTCTAACCTCTTACCTCACCTTTGACCTCTTCCAGCTGCCATCAACAATCCTAACGTTTCTTCTGCCGGAAGAAAGGACGCCAAGCATCAGCTTCACGCGATGGTGAGTCGTCCGCGACGCGTCTTTTCTCTTCGTCTCCTTTCTTTCCACTTCCTCTCCTTGCTGACCTTTCTCTCCTTCCGATCTCGCTTCTCAGGGCTTGAAAGCACCCAAGGAGAGGTTTTCTCCCGACTTCGCCGTTTCTTTGGCCTTCGAGGTCGAACGAAGAAGAACAGATATTGAGCGACTCTTCTCCTTTTCTTGCCCTCTTCTCTCATGACTCTATGATATCCTCCTCTTCTAGTCTCCCATACCATCTCTCTACATGAACTCTCTTCACCTCCTCTACCGTGAATTTAAAAAGAGTGACTCGGCGAAGCGCGACGACTCTTCGAGGATTCCAAATCGCTTCGTTCTCCCAAACCTCGATCCTCTCCTCCTCCCTCCTCCCTTCCCTTCAGGTTCAGATGTCTGTTCCTCCTCTCTCAGTCAACGGCCAAGGCTCTTCTTTTAGCGTGGAGACTGGACCCATCGAGCCTCGGCGTGTGCTGTCGATTCAGTCCCATGTTTGCTCAGGCTACGTCGGTGAGCTTTCTCTCTTCCTCCTCCTCTCCCTCCTTCCCGCCCTCCCTCTGTTCTCTTCTCGAGCTCATCCCAACCTCTCTTTCGCTTCTTCCACTTAGGTAACAAGGCTGCTACCTTCCCTCTCCAGCTGTTAGGCTGGGACGTTGACGCTGTCAACACCGTCCAGTTCAGCAACCATACAGGTTCGCTCTCTCGCTCGTTTATCTCTTTTTGGGTTCGACCTGACTCGACGATGTTCCTCTGTTTCCTTGGGCGCTCTTTCTTCAGGATATGGACACACCTCTGGAACCAAAACTAGTGCAGCAGATCTGATATCTATCTTCTCTGGTCTTCGCTCGAACGGCCTGCTAAAAGGAGCTCGACTTTTGACGGGTTCGTTCCTCCTTCCCTCCCTCCCTCTCAGCCCTTCCATTCAGCAGCGTCGCAACTTCGAGCTCACCCACGCTGCGCCTCTCGCCCTTTTGATATTCAGGATACATCCCAGGAGCAGAGGCTGTGACTGTGGTTGGAGATCTGGCGAAGGAGCTCAAGACTGAGAGGGAAGCTCACGGCCAGCAGCTCGTCTACGTTTTGGATCGTGAGCTCGCTCTTCTCTCTTCGTTTCGTCTCGTCGAGCTCGAGACTTCAAGCTGACCTTGATCCCTTTCATTCTCTAGCTGTGCTTGGAGACCATGGTACTCTCTACGTCGCCGAATCGGTCATCCCTATCTATCGGTCGCTGCTGCCTCTCGCGACCATCATCACTCCCAATCAGTTCGAAGCTGAGTGAGTCCCGTCGTCGCCTTCACCTGCTTGCGTCTGCTCTGATCTTGCGTCTGTCCTATAGAGCACTCAGCTGATTATTCTCTCATCTTCTCTCTCTTCGCCCCCTAGGACCCTCGCCAACATAAAAATCACCTCCCTCCAAACCCTTCGAGCGCTCCTCCTCTTCCTTCACGAAACCTACTCCATCCCACACATCATCATCACCTCCTTCTCTATCCCACCCTCACCCACCAACCCCTCCCTACCCTCCCCTCCCTTCCCTTACCTCGACCGACTCGCCACCTCCCCCTCCTCCCTCCCCATCGAATCCTACTCAACCCTCACCTCCGTCGCCTCCTCCTACACCCCCTCCTCCTCCTCTTCCCCACTCAACACCACCCTCTTCTCCTTCCCCCTCATTCCAGGCTACTTCTCCGGCGTCGGAGATCTCTTCTCTGCCCTCACGCTCGCTCACTTCGAGCCCAAAGCAGGGGAGAACGCTCTTGCGAAAGCGGCCGGGAAGGCGTTGTTCAGCACGCAGATGGTTCTGCTTAGTACGCATTTGAGGGCTGAGGCGTACGGGGAGGATGCTGGGAGTGATGGGGAGAAGGATTTGGAGGATCGGGGGAGGCGAGTGAGGAGGATGACGGGGAGGGAGTTGAGGGTTGTTGGGAAGGAGGCGAGAGGGGATTTGGAGAATGGGCTGAGTTGGGAGGGGAAGAAGGTTGAGCTGCCTTCGGAATAGGAAGAAGAAGCGTTAGATTCCTTTGGTTGTATAATTATCTACGGCTCCTTCATTTTCAGGAATTTCGGTCGAGGGAGGACGAAAAAAAAGCAGGAGACGCGTCGATTCGATTTGACTCCCCGCTTTCGCTTCTTTTCACTTTTGCTCTCGAGACTTTGATAGGAGGACTGGAGTACATGAGGATAATTTGGTTGAATTGAGCGACTGGATGAGTAGACTGATAGTGGGCAGTGGGCAGCGAGGAGCTGAAGAGCAAAGGCTACCGAGAATTAGAGAGAGAGACAGCAGGCTCGACATGTTCACGACTCGGGAAGATAGGATCGATGGATAGGAAATATATAGAAGGAGCACGTGAATTAGGAAGAGTACAACGAAACGGAACGCAACGAGGCCCCAAACAAAGGAAGTCGAGAACGCGTCCATCTCCACCGTCCCTTCCCTTCTAGAATGTCCCCGAGGAAGCCGTTTTCCTATGCGTCGCAAAAAACCTACTCAATACTTTCCTCGGTCCTCCGAGTCTCGACGACGACGTCGACTCCGGAAGGGGAACCGACCTCGACGGAATCTTGGGGAGGACCTCCAGATCCGCGAGAGGAGCTGGCATAGATAACCTGATGGTGTTCTTGTCGTAGGAGTGATCCTCATCGATGATGTTGATTGGTGCGGTTCCCAATCGAAGGTGAGGAGGAGGGAGATGGGGAGCGAGGATCCGGGTCGAAGGCTTGGACATTCGTTGAGAGGAGAGGTAGGCGGTTCCACAGTAGCAGAGACCGCTGTCGGGATGAATGGCGGAGCCAGTACACTGCTGCTGCTGGGATGAGGATTGATTGGAGGAAGAGGAGGAGGAAGCGAAAGAACCTCCGTCAGATCGCGTTCGTTCCTCCTTTGCTCGCTGGACGAAGGCTCGTTCGAAGGGCAGGGAGGCGGTGCTTCGTTTGGTGGAGAGGATAGGTATAGGCGGCATCGGTGGATTGGTCGAAGCTCGACGAGATTTGGAGGCAAAGAAGTGGGCGGTGGGGGAGAGGGAGGAGGAGACGGCGTCGCGTCGCTGCTGTTGACCTGATCGGCCGACGACCTGCATCGGAGGAGTCTTGTCGTAGACGAGAGGGATCGGACCATTGTGAACCGACGCGGACCAAGGAGCCTCCCATCTCGGAGCCGATGAGGTCGAAGCAACGTTGTGCGTCGCGGCTCGAGGGCAGTTCGGACGACGTCGAGGCCCTCGAGGAGTGATGTCCTTCGTATCCTCCTCCACCCCTCCCAGCGAAGACGACGACGACGGAGGGGATGAGGGTCCAATGTAGGATGTCTTGTTCACCGACGGATTGGGGACGGGTTGAGCGGCGAAAGGAGACGACGACCATCCTGAGGAGGGCTCCTTCGTCTTGTTGAAAGCGGCCATGCGATCGTACGTCCTCCTGTTGGGGAGAGCCGACATGCTGTGACTGTTACGAAGAGTTGGTCGAATGAAGAGGGACGGGAGGAGGAAAGGTGGAGAAGGAAGAGCGGAGTCGGCGAGGGAGTCGAGATTGTCCTCTCCGGAGTCGGAGAAGATTCGAATCGACTGAGCGAGGTAGTCGAGGTCGGAGGATCCGTTGGAAGGGGTGGAGACGGGACCATTGGGTCGTTGAGGAAGGAGGAGAGGAGCCGTCGAGGACATCGGGAACTCCTTGCCGTTGTGAAGGACGACCGGGGAGAGAGCTCCTCGACGAGCGACGGCGAACTCGACGTCTCTCGTTGGATCCTCGTCGAACTCTGATCCCGACTCCGACGTTCCCTCTCCCCCCTGATCGGCAAGCATCGCTGCGAGCAACCTCCCCGGCGAAGTCGAGACCCTCCTGGAAGCCTTGGGATCCAGCGTGAGGGGAGACAACAACTCTGGACTGAGATCGGAGAGGTCTCGTGCGTCGAAGGAGGGAGGAGGGGATCTCTTGGCCGAGTCTTCGAAGGAGAAGGTGAGGGAGATTTGAGGTCGGTGGCCCATTCGACGCGGAGTGAGAGGATCTGACGGGAGAGGAGGGAGCGCTGAGAGAGCTTCGGGAGGAGACGCGTCGCTTGAGGCCCGTTCCTCGTAGGTTCCTGCTGGTTCTAGGTGGCGAGACCGATGATTCTGGAGGTATATAGGAGAGGTGGGCGACGAGGATGAGGAGGAAGAGTCGGCGATTTCCGGCGAAGACGCGTCGTCGTGTTGACCTGGAACGACCGACGAAGGAGACGGTGCTGTTGAGGGAGACCAGTGAGACTACAGCAGAGGATGAGAACAGGGAGGAGATTACATCAGCGATCCGAGATCTTGCTGCGAGCGAAAGAAGAGGAAGTAGAGCAAGAGAGAAGAGAGAGAGAGAGAGACTCACGATTCCAGGCTCCAGCGACGCTCCCCACGGATTCTCGTCGTCCTCGGACTCATATCTTCTATCCAACATCGTCCACCCCATCTCCAGAACCTCACTCTCCCTCCTAGTCAATTCCCTCATCCCGCGCAACCTCCTGATCCTCTCGATCTCTCCCCCAGAATCCACACTCAAGTTCCTCTCCATCCTTCCTCCACTTATCATCAACCCCGTCTGACTTCGCCATGACTCTCTCCTCTCGATGCCCAACCCCCCAGCTCCACCCGAAATCGATGAGCCACCCGACCTGAATCCGAGCGACGTAGGAAGATGAGCCAAATCCCGAAGCGAGCCGTAAGGCGAGTTGCGACGGAATCCGTTCGCTCGAGAACCTGCGAGGGAACCGAAGGATTCCTGGGAGGTTCTGCGTTTCGTTCCGAGGAAGGAGTTGTTGGTAGGGGAGTAGGAGAAGGAGGCTGCTCGACCGCGATCGAAGGCGAAGGTGGAATCGTAGGAGGAGCGTCGAGAAAGATCTGCTGAATCTGGGTTTTGAAGATCGTCCCAAGCGTCTCCGTTTTCCGAGTACCGAATGGAGACGCTGCTGTCTCGACGAGGGATGCTTGACGATCCTCCTCCTCCGAATCCGTTCCTGGAATCGAATGAAGAAGCCTTGCCTTCATGTCGACCTCCTCCGGGGAAGGGGAAGAGGAAATTGGGGTGTGCGTTGGACGCGTTCGAGGTTCGTCGAGCGGGACCTCGAGGCCCTCGTCCTAGGTACTGGATAGAGGTATCGTGCCGGAGAGAAGATGCCGATGGCCTCCTGCTCATGGGGTCGATGCTCGAGTCTCTGCTCCTCGACGGTCCAGCCTCTTGTCCAAAGTCGAAGGAGTCTCGACGCCTCCCCGCCGAGAAAGTCGAGAACGAGGGACGACGGTTCAACGGTTCGGTTCCTGCTCCAGTTCCTCGACTTCCAGCGGTACCGGTCCCACTTGATTCGCTTCCTCTCCTCGACCATCGACTAGCCCAGACAGGACTTTGGTAGTTGTCCGATTCCCGCCATGGCTCCGTGACTGCTGGAGTAGGGGCGACCGAGTCTGGACGATCCGATTCCGTAGGAGGGCACCCGTCCGAGTCCGAGGAGGAGGATTCTGCTGAGTGGGAGTAGTTGGAGGACGGAGAAGAGATTTCGAAGCTGTTGTTGACGCCTCCGGAGAGGGGGGAGAGGGGGTTGGATGTCGCCTTCGCGGCTCTTCGTTGAGCGAGATGAAATCCTAGTCCTGGGATGAGAGGAACGACTCTGGTTCGAGTTGGAAGGGTCGTAGGGAGTGGAGGAGGGTTGGAAACGACTCGTCGGTGGGGAGCGGAAGGGGATCGAGCGGGACGAGGAGGACGGTAAGTCGAGGAGGAGGTGTTGCGAGAGTGTTGTGAGGAAGAGGAGGAGTAGTGGAATTCCGAGGCGTGGGGAGTAGATCTGTGGAAGGAAGAAAACATCGTCCAAAGGTGGGAAGAGGAAAAAAAATGGATGAGCAAACAACGTCAGTCTCCAAACATCAGTTCCGGAAGCGAGGAGAGACGGAAACGAGGAACTTGCAATCCGTGAAGGAGGCCTTCCGCTGCCGAACGAGAGAGAATAGAGTCCGACCTCGAATGGTTCAAAGCTCGATGGGACTGCTCCTGACGATGAAGCATGACTGGCGAACCTGCGCTGAAGGGAGGTGAAGGTGGTGGGTGTTGGGAAGAGTTTGGTTGAGATTGGAGGCGTCGCGGAGGGGAGGCGAGGGAAGAAGGCTAATAAGCCAGGTGCGTTAGGTTCGCTCGAGGAGGAAAGGAGTGAAACGAAGGATGTCTGAGATGTCGATAAACGTGGAGAGTGTATGTTTCGGAAGGCCTGCTTCGAATATCTGGTGGCTGGGATTAAAGGGAGATAGCGGAGGGAGGGGGAGGAGCAGGGAAAGCTCGGGAGGAGGATGGTGGTTTAGAGGGAGAAGTAGAGAAGAGAACGTACCTGGATTGAAGAAGAGATCGATGGCGTCCCAAAGTAGTGAGCGTGAAAGGGTCGCAGCCCAGGCCCAGGTACCGAAGAAGACTCTTGCAGCGTGGGGGCTTCGCTGAAAAGGGAGATGGCGGGTTGAACTTTCGAACTCCGACCTGTTCCTTTGGGTGCCGAGTAATGCGACAAACACAAGAGATATGAAGATAAATGTGCGAAGTCAGCTTCCTCCGACACGAAGGCTGAGCACATTAGGGAGGGAGGAGTTGAGACGCACCCGAAGAAGAGAAAGAAGGGGAAGCTCGATCGCGTCGCTCTGCCTCCTCATTGGAGCTCAGCTGCCCAAACAGAGCCCCCAAATATCGAGCCTGGTAAGCTCGTAGAAAAGGTTGTAGCTATCCCTTCCTGCCCAAGAGGAGATGGAGGAAGATGCAGAGTTCGTTGTTTTTCGAAAGTTAAATGTCGCGCTCTCCGAATTTCATCACAGCGTCGGTCGCGTTCCGTCCTTGGACGTTTTCGTCGACCTCGTGCCCGACAATTCCTTCATTCCTCGGAAATCTCTTAGAATCCGAGGAAACAAGCTCTACGCGATGAAGTGGGATCAGATCGAAGCCTGCTACGAAGGGCTCACCATCGGCCGTCCATCTTGACTTCGACTCTCCCTCTCACTCCTCTGAACACCTTCGGTTGAGCATCTCCATGTCCTCCTCCGCCCAGGCCTCCGACTTTGAGCTGAGAGATCTTGAGATTCGAAAGGGAGTGCTGATGAATCTTGGCCGTGAGAAGGAGGGAAGGAGCAGGAAGGGGAGAGGACGAGGTGGCGAAGGTTCCGGTGAAGGTTCGCGTCGACGAGCGAGGGAGGAGTGTTGGGAGTCGCCAGATGAGCGTCTGGCGTAAGGGAGGAGTCAGCTTTGAGTCATCGCAGGGAAGAAAGCTCGAGAAGAAAATCGAACGAACGTCTGTTCCTCCGTCAAACTCCCATCTCCCTCCCTCTCCCTCGGATCCTCCAGGAGTGACGGTTCCCGTCAGTCGCTCGCCTACCACTCCCTCACCGAGATCCCATCTGACGACTGCGTTCTCTACTGGCCGAGAGGGATGAGTCGGCGATACGGTGATTGAGAAGGTGCCTGTTGAAACGACAACGAGGATCAGCGAAGGAGAATCACAGAGACTTGGGACGCGTTCGAGCTCACCTCCAGTCTCCGAAAGCTTCGCTCGGACCTTCATCTTGATCCCGAACTCGGCGTTGGCCGCCCATCCTTTCGAGGGAGCCTTGATCGCGTACTCCATCAGGCGGAAATTGCCGTCAGGAGGAACGAAGGAGAGGGAAGACGACTGCTCGAATTTGGAAAGTCTGAGCGAGAAGGACGCAAAGTCAGCGAGCATGGCTCAGATACGAGAGGAAGGAGAAGGGAACGAACCGAATGCAAGGGTGAAAGGCTGGGGTTGATATAGGTGTCGGGTTGGTGAACGTCAAGAGAAGATCGGGAGTTCCTGGAGAGACATGGAGAACGAAGATGCGTCAGTTTGGACGGGCAGAGTTCCTTCCAGAGGGAGACTAGACACACCTGAGAGTTTGGTGTTGCATTCTATGCGTCCTGTACGCTCGGTTCGAACGGATTGCCCGTGCCTGATGAGACCACGAGAAGTGAGAAAAAGCGTCAATGATCGCTCAGACTTTTCGAAGGAAGGAAGAGCTCACCGATCAAGGACAACGTCCAAGCTCTCGACGAAATCGAAGAAGATCTCGTTGCTGATATGCTTGACACCTGGTCGTCTCCAAGGTATCGGACTCGAGAACGGTTGATGAACAGGAGGAGGTCCAAGACTGAGATCGAAGAAAGGAGTCGAAGGAGGGAGATCAGCTTCAACGAGGCTAGCTCAACGAACGACGGACAAAACGAGATCATTCGACGAACCCTGAGACTCCGGCGACCGAGAGAACCTTGTTGAGGAGTGATGGGGGTAGCACGATGTCCCTAAGAATGTTAGACTGAGTCGTAAGAGGCGAGCCTTCGTCGAGCATTTCCTCGAGGAGCTGAAGAAAGGAGAGGAAGGGAGGGAGGGAAGCGTGAGCTTGATTCGAGGAGGTCGCAAGCCTTTGCCGTTCGAGGGAAGAGAGACCAACCTGATAGACGATGTCGAAATTATCCTTGAGAGTCGACTCGGATACCTGCGAGACAAGAATGGAGGAGGTGTCAACTGAGCTGAGCGAAGCGAGGGAGAGTTAGGAAGGGAAGACGACGGCGAACGCACTTCGCCGAGATATTCCTCAAGCACTTCCAGGAACACCTCCATGAACCTGAAGCCGAGTAAAGGGTTGGCTGAGAACATGTGAGGCAGCGGGTCAGCTTTTCTACTTCTGCTGAGCCTCGATAAACGAAGAGAGCGAAGAGAGAGGAACTCGACGAAGCTCACCTTCCTTCACCAACGGGCACAAGACTGTCAGACCCCCTCGTTCCACCCAGCAACACACTCCTTCCTCCTCTCCAACCCAGAACACAGGCTCCAGCTCCTTGGGCTCTCTCGACGAGGAGGGGGAGAGTTTCGAATCAGCTTGAGCTTGGAGGAAGGACTGGATGTAGATGTGCTGGAGCGATGGAGGTCGAAAGGGGGTCGAGATGATGGATTTCCTGCAGCGAGGAGGAAGGGAGGATGATGTTAATTTTGAGCGAGTAGAGACATGGGGAGGTAGGGAGGAGCTCACCCAGCTGAAGAGAGGAAAATCAAGCCTGCGATGGACATGGGGAGGCAGAGGGAGGAAGGGGAGGAGGAAGGAGATGGGCGAGGGAAGGAAGCTGAAAGGCGAGGGGAGAAGCCGCTCAAAGAAGTCCACGGAGGTGATAGATGGGATGGGAGTAGTATAGAGCTCAGCGGAGAAGGTTGAAGATGCTCTGTAGAGGGAGGTCTGGGGTGGAGAGAGGAGAGGATGACTGTGAGAAGGAAGGGAGAGAGCTCGCGAGCTCGAAATCGAAGTCTCCGTCGTCGCCCTGCCCTTTCTTCTCCCTCTCTACGCAGAACGTTTCACTGATGGGTTTCGAAGAGGAGCAGAATTTATATAGAAACCAGGGAAACAGAACAAAAAAAATTGTGATGCAAAAAGTGCAAATCGAACAAAGGAACTCCCTCCTCCGTCGAGCCGCCGGTCCTTCGCGAAGGGGACGTATGGAGCGTTCCCTCCTCGCCGAACAAGGCGGTTACTTGGCTGAAGAAGGAGAAGAGAGATAAAATGAAGTATGAGTCGATCGTTTGGGCTGAAGAGGGAAAAGGACAGGGGAGACTGACCGAAATGAAGCGTCCACGAGTCCAACAACCGACGTCGGTTGACCTCGTCTCCGTCCAGTCTGAGAAAGCAAAGGCAAGGAAGGGATCAGCTCAAGCGAGCGTGAATGACCCTAACGAAAGAGACTCCGACGTACCCAGGTCGTCCATAAGTCAACGGACTCAAGAAAACGAACATCCCCACAACGACGAACATCAACGCTCCAAACACGATCAAGCTCTTCCTTCCGACCTTGGCCTTCAGCTTTGGTCTCAGCCTCGTCGTCCGTCCAGCGACCGAGACAGGGTAGTTGATGGATTCCGTGAGGATGAAGTTGAGGACGGATCCTGCGACGCAAGCGGAGGCGAGGTGGGCGGGGAGGTAGTGATGGATGAAGAGTTGACGCGACATGAGGAAGAAGGGGAAGTAGTGGAAGGCCCAGGCGACGGCGAAGAAGCCGGAGTTGTTGTAGAGTCGGTTTCGGAGATCTGAAGAGGGAAGAAAGGAAAGGAAAGGAAAGGAAAGGAAGGGGAGGGAGAAGAAGACGAAAGTTAGTTCTTCCTCGCGTCGAAATCTCGTTCTTGAACGAGCCCAGGGTACAACGAACTAGATACGAGGAAGGAACGAGTACTCACGATCCTCGATCGGCTCAATCCCTCTCCTCCTAGCCAACTGATCCGCTCCAATCACTCCCACAAACACGCTCAACCCAAGCACGCAGATCCACCAGCCAGCAACGTTCCCGATCGCGTAGACCTGCATCTTGAGATCGTTGTCCGTCCAGAACGAGATCCCCGTCAGATCGAAAGGCCAGTTGATAGGGTCCGACGCGTAAGGATGGGAAGCGGTGAGTCCAGCGTTGTGCTGAAGCATGAGGACTTGAAGCTCGAAGAATTTTTTGAAAAAATTCATTGGGATGACTTTTTTAACTTCGATTTTGGTCGTCCGGTTCTTGAAGTCGATGATGTCTTGAAAAAGAAGAGGGAGAAAAAGGTCAGACGCTGGGAAAGAAGGAAGGAAGGGGAGAGGAAGGGAAACGCGTCGAACTCACTCTCGTCCTCGATAATTTCCTCGACATACCAGGTCGCACTCCTCTCCTGAGGCGCCTTGTTCCCGTTGACCTCCTGCTGCTTGTATCCCCACTCAGGCAACGGAGTCGTCCCCGTCCACAGCAAGACCCTCGTCGGAACGTGCATCAACTTGAACCATCCACTCTTCGTCTTCCAAGGCTCTCCCTCGTGTCCGTCGATGACGAGGATCTGGAACTCGGTGTCCTTGTACCGAGCGTCGATGTCGGACTTGGGCCAGGTGGTGAACTCTTGGTTGGTGGAGGTCAGAGGAGAAGCGACGTCGTGGGTGAGGAGGAAGGAATCGGTGTTGACGTGGTAGAGTTGAACGATGTCCTTGTTTCGAACGACGCGACCTCGACCGGAATCCGGGAGTTCCTTGGTCGGGAGGACCTGCCAGTTGTTGTTGGTGTCGTTGAAAGGGTAGCCGGTGACTTGTTGACCTGCGAAGAACGAAGAGAAGAGAAAGAAGAGAAAGGTCAGCTCGGGTCGAGAGAAGGGATATCGAAAAGAGACGACGAACCTTGAGACGACACTCGACCGTCGTCGTATCGAAGAGGGTATTTCTCGGCGTGAGAGTGAAGGAAGGCGTTGGTATCCTTGTGTCGGAAGGAGATGGTGTCGTAGTATCGAATCTCTGGAAGGAAGAACCGCGAAGAGGTGAGCTCGAGTCGACGCGAAGAGGAAAGACGAGATCGAACGAACGAACCCTGAGAGTTGAGCAGCAGCTCGTTCCCCATCAGAGTCTCCTGGAAGGCAGCACTCATGAAGGTGTCTCCAGTTCCCGAATAGCAGAGAATCTTGAAGTGGACCCAGAAGAAGGAGAGGTAGATGATGAAGGGGAGAAGGATGAGACCGACGACGCGTGCGAGGAAGTGTTGAGAGAATCGTTCCTGTAAAGCGAGCAAGCAACGAAAGCATTAGTTTCGAAGCGGTAGGATATATGACCGAATAAGCGAGCAGCTCACCATTGTCATAGGGTTGGGTCGCTTGATATCCATCAACTGCCAGAGATCCCAAACGACGGCGGTTCCGATCGTGCAGAAGGTCAAGAGTCCGACCATCTTGCATCCGAGCGTGCAGGCGAGGAAGAATCCGGTGAGAAGAAGCCATTTCCACCACTTGGCTGAGAAGGCTCGGTATCGGAGTTGGTGGAACTTGATGTAGGAGAGGAGGGACATGGAGAGGAAGAGGATGAGAGCACCGTCGAGGAGGATGAGTCGAGTTTCGGTGATGTGGAGGTTGTCTGTGGATGAGGAGGGAAACATCAGTACAGAGAAGCCTCTAGGATCTTTCAGGCTCGAGCAAGAAACAGCTCTGCGCGATGGCTGAGCTCGAACCAAGACGCGGCGGGAGGAAAGGGAGGAAAGGAAAACGCGAGCTCACCAAAGAGAATCAACCCAGCCGAGAACGCAGCCACCAACATCGGGTATCCACTCTCCCTCATGATCCAGTACACCACTCCAACCGTCAGACTCCCAAACACAGCTGGCATGCTCCTCATTCCAACGTAGGGAACGTTGACTCCCTGATCAGGATCGAAGTACTTGTCGCCGATGTTTTCGAAGTCGAACTGTCCGTCGAAGCCTGCGAGGTATCCTCCGAGACCGTGAAGCATCTTGGAGAGGGGAGGGTGGACGTCGAAGTAGTATTCTCGGAGGATGTAGTAGGAGGCGAACTGGGAGGTCGGAGAAAGAAGAAGGGAGGTGAGCTTGGGGTTGAAGCGAGGAGGGACAGGGAGGGAAGGAAAGAGCTGAAGGGATCGAGGTTGGAGAGCTTACTTTTCCGAAGTGGACCTCATCGAAGCTTTAGAATACGAAAGAGAATGAAAGGTCAGCTTCTGCGTCGCTGATATATACCCTCCGTCGACATGAACGAGCTCATAAAGTGCCAGCTCGCGCTCCCTCCTTCGGTTCCCCATCTCCCTTCCTTCCTTCCTCCTCAAGCTCACCACGAGCCTTCCTCCCCATCCCACAACCCAGAGAAACAGATGATGAAGAGTATTCACACTACACTACCAGGCCAGCTGATCCCCCTGAACCTCAAAACCGCTGCCAGAGTCATCAACAACGTCGCGACTCCCCAGCTGATGAGCTTCTCGTTCTTCTTCCAGTTCGGCTTTCCGACATCCTCGTAGTCCTCCTTGGAATGCCTCGGTTGAGATTGAGACGGCAGACCACGGTAGGGAAGAGGCATAGCCTTCTATTTGAGTTCAAGACCGTTCAGAGTAGAGAAAGGGATGAGCTCGCGAGCTTGACAGCGAGAGGGAGGGAGGGAAGGAGAGGAGGAGACGAGACGAACCTCGTTGTGATCGAGATCTATAGATTGGAGAGAAGTTTCAGGACCGGGAGATTCCCTGGGTACTTGACGACGTCGAGGAGGGTTCACCATCCTGGGCAAAAGAGGCAAGAGGAGAGGAAACCGAGAAGAAGGAGAGTGGGGTCGTCGTTGGCAGGGAAGGCGCAGAGTGGGGGACTTGTTCACTTTCAGGACGGAAACAGCACTCTGGGAATAATCTATGGGACTCTAGCTTCGAGTCGGCCATCTCAGAGCCAGTGGAAGCAGTTCGAGCTTTTTTTGAGCTACACTTTTCACGCTGAAGAGTAGGAAGGGTCGAGGCGACGCGAGAGGGAAGGACGGCCAGGTCGCGCGTCGCAAAAGAGCCCATACGTTCTCTCCTTCGGGTCCAAGGGTACTCAGATTTGTGAAGAGTGTAGCCGAGGCCTGGAAGAGGTTTCCTCAGCCGTAGAAACGCGGTGAAGCAGGATAACCCGAGCGGAACGAGACCTCTCGAGCTCACCTCCTCCCTCCTCCCTTCGCTCGAAGCTCACTACCTTCCTTCTCCCTTCCTCCCTCCCTTGCTGAAACCCCCCGAGCAGATCTCCTCCAAAAAAAAAGAGGGTCATAATCCTACGTCAACAACGCCTCTGCCTTCAACCTCAACGCCCTCGCATGCTTCTCTACCCTCTGTCCAATCGCGATGCCGTTAGGAAGCTCATCCAAGGCCAGCTTCAAGACCTCCCCGTCCGAGTAAGTCACCTCCATGCTGTCCTCGTTCTTGACCTCCTGACCCTCGACAGGCTTCCCGGGCTGGATGAGCGAGACCCAGAGGTTTATCGACTTCGTGGGAGCAGCACCGGCTTTGGGGGGAGGGAAGTTGTGGGCATAGGTGATGGGTCCGGCTTTTTGGTTGGCGAAGTAGGGGAGGATGAGACGCAGTTTCTGAGCAGAGGAGGAGAGGGGGGAGATGGAGAATTTGGCGGCTGGGAAAAAGGTGACGAGGAGGAGGGGAGAGGGAAAGGTGAGCTTGAGAGAAGGGGCGAAGAGGAGGGCTGAGGAAGGAGAAGAGAGGAAGGAGGGCACGAACAGTGGATGTAGAGAAGGGAAAGTCCTGCGAATCGGCCTCGTCCCATATTGGCTGGAGAAAGGTAGGGTGGGAGGAAGTAGAGGAGTGTAGAGAGGAGGGTTGAGTTGGTGTTGAGAGCGTCGATGCGGTTGGGAGGGAGGGAGGAAGGAGCGGACGGAGAAAGGAAGGAGATTTCGAGCTGATCGAAGTCATCCTCCTCCTTCTTTCTTTCTCCGTCTTCCACAAGCTCAATTCAAGTTTTTTCAGGCTTCTAAGGAGCGAGGGACGGAATACGTGGACTTCCCGGACGAGGAGGACGAAGATGAAGACGAGCCTCCTGAGAGACCCAGCTGTTTGGATTGGGTTGGCGAGTTCGGGAGTGGGAGGAGTCGGAATCGTTTGGGCTCTGTTTGGGAGTGAGACGATCCAAACTTGGGCTACGACGGTGGGATTTGCCTTGGTTGAGTCTGCCTGGGTGAGTCCGGAGCTTTAACTTATTTCGAGAGAAATGGAGCGAGAGCTGACTTCCGACGCGTCTGCTTCTTCTTTCCTCCTTCGGTCAGCGTTCGAGCCCTCGGAGAAACCGACCTACGACCCCGTCTCTGGAACTGGAAAGATCTCTCAACTCCTCTTCGCCGTTCTTCAGCCCAACAACGTCGTCGCCAACATCATCGCAGGAGGAGTCGCCGAGGCTGGAGCTCAGCAGGCGGGAGATCTGATGCAAGATCTCAAGACTGGAACTCTTCTCAAGGCATCTCCTCGATCTCAAATATATGGACGGGTGAGCTCCGAGCTTTCTCCTCTTTCTAGACTCGACCGCTCTCCTGTCCTGACGCGCCCTTCCTCCCTCCCTTCCTTCCCTGCCCAGATGATCGGTTCTTTCGCGAGTGTCTTAGTCTCTTCGGTTTACATTACTAATCCCTGTAAAGAAGACGGGTCGTAAGGAAGAGAGAGCATGGCCGACGAAGCGAATCAGCGCGAAGGCCGCTGTGAACGACGCGTCGAGTCCGAAACGAGGAGCGAAGAAGCAGGGATAAAGAAGCGGTATAGTTCTGGAGTAGAATAAACACCTTTCTTATGGCTCGGAGCTGAAGAAGAATATCCGAACCGAGATTCGAAGCTCTGATGAGGGGATTTTGACCGAACGCGTCGTGCTTGGGATGAAGAATTCCCTCCTTGTGCCGTCTGAGCACCGATGAAGTGAAGGATCACCAAAGGGATCCTTTGAAAGTCGAAGGGTCAGTCTTGGGGTCGTCGAATGCTCGAAAAAGTGTCCTTTGAATGGTTTTCGCGACCCAAGGATCGAACCCGCGCGTTTTGTTCCGTTTTAGTTCGACTTCCTTCTCTTCCGCCTTCCCCCCCATCATTCTCTCTCCCTCCCTCTATGCCCTAGCCCATACATACTTCTCTCTGCGCGAAGTAAAAGATCAAGACCGTACGGCTCGCCCAGTAGACAGGTTCTTTAGCTACCAGAGCTTTGGTGCCGTCAGTCCCGTCCTTGCCCAATCTCCTCAGACCGCAAGCAGTCTGAATCGTCAACGGACACGCTGAAGCCCACTACACCACTGAAATCTAAATCAATACGGCGTGGACCCGCTTGCAACAGTTTGCAGGTCGGTGGGTTTGACCTCGACCGGAAACTCTGAACCAACGAAGGTTCACAGCTTCGTTCGAAGATGTATACTCTCTGAGAAGGCTTTTTGTGAAAGTATCATGGCAGATCTACTACTGATCTCTTTCTGAACACCGTAAAACGTAGATTTTCTGGTACTTTGGCGGGATCTTTCTCTCTCCCTCCTCCTTTTCACGAACTGGTGAAAAGACGTGCAGCGATGACGACGAAAACGGGTGATCTATTAAAAGGCGAGCAGCAAGATCTAGGAATGTCGATCTATTGGGACGCGAGGGAGTCTGGGGAGGAGAAGAAGAGACCCAACGAGTCAGTTGAGCTGGACGACTTGGAATGTCGGCCGCGTCGTCCCTCCAAGGGAAGGAAAAGGAGAGGACGCTCACCTTTGTTACAGGTATCTGAAAAATGCAGCTAGTGAGGTTGCAATACTGTGTACCTGTAGAAAGAAACGACAAAGTCAGCGAGTTTGAGACGTCAAGAAAGGAAGCAGCTAGCAGAGAGCCGACAACGCACGACGAGCGGACGTTGGGGATCCGACCCAGTGTCGATTTGATGGAAAGAAGTGAAGGAAAAGAGCTGGGGGATGAGCGTGTAGTTTAGGCCTGCAGAGACGAAATAAGCAGTGATTAGAGATGAAATGAGTTGGGGAAAGAGGAGGGAGAGGAGGGAAAGGAGTGGACGAACTGACCAGGAGCTGTGAAGCAGATAGATCGCGTCGGCAACACGTCTGTGAGAAGAAAGCACGAACAGCGGAGAGACAGCTTTTTACTTGAAGAGTCCATTGGATCGAGGATGTTGCTACTCCTTCGTTGACGTGACCTGGAGTACGAGGAAGAGTCAGTGACGAGTCTGACGAGCGAGGTAACGAAGAAACTGAGTTACCTATCACTCGGTCGAGCTCATGTACCTACTGTTGCCCGAATCCACCTCCTCAAACTCAATCAACCTCGCCCATCTCGTCTTCCTCTCCACGTCGACCTCCCGTTCCTCCCAAGTCCCTCGAATCAACCCCCAGATCTGCTCCGACTACTCCCCGTTTGCGACTCGAAAGACAAACTTTGCGAGGGATCGAGAGTTGAGAATCGACGCCTCGTCCACGATGTCGCGATCCCCTGCCCACGCTCCATACACGCCGTCCAACGCGTTCGAGATCGAGTCGTCCTCGTGGTCGAATGCGACGTACGGCCACCGATTGACGACGTCGTGAACGACGACGAAAGAGGGAGCTGTCTCTCGGAAGATGGTTGCTCGGAGATGCTCCCAGACTCCGCTGTTGAGGAAGGTGACCGACTGGAGACGAGGGAAGTCCAAGCCTCCGAGGTCGAGGTAGACGTGTAAGATTCCTCGGGTGTGTTGGAGGAGGAGGTTCCGTGGAAGGTGATGTCGATTGGGTCGAAGAGGGAGAGGAGGTTGAAGAAGTTCAAGGGTTGTTCGATACGTCCTTCGCGGGAGATCTGGAGGGTTACGGCCTTGACGGAGGAGAGGGGACCAGAGCAGGGAAGTCGATGGCGAAGTCGGGAGGGAAGCGGAGGGTCGTCGTCGTCGTCTTCGTCGTCCTCATCTGTGAGAGCGATGGACATGGTCCTGATTTGAGCCAGATTGAGATAAGGCTCGAGTTGAGGCTGACGGGTCGAGGGGTCCTGTAGACGACGAGACGAGAGAAGGGGAGAGAGAGGGGAGGAGGAGGGGGGAGGGAAGCGGGAAGACGTCTCAAATCAGCGCTGGATGGTGAAAATTGTGGAGAAGAGGACCACTCACCACTTCACAGAGTAGCCTATCCAACCCGCCGTATCCTAGAATCGTGACGTGTTGGTAGAGGGGAGTCGAGTTGGAAGAAGGCGAGGGAGGAGCGAGAGGCTGCGTTGAGCGTGGGCTGGTCACAGAAGCGTAGGATTTCGTGCTTGAGCTCCAGAGGGAGGTAAGGGTACGGTCGAAGCGATGAGGTTTCTTCAGGGGAGGTGGTAGTGGAGGTTCCATGGCCGAGAGGAGAAGAAGGAAGGGAGGAGATGGAAGGAGGAGGGAGGAGGGAGGTCGAGGGAGGAAGGGGAGGCTGAGGGTTCGTCTCTTCTCCCAACGACGAAGGGTCTGACATGTTTGAGTAAGCGAAGACCAGAGGGGTCAAGCGAGAGGTGTGAGAAGAGAGAGGAAGGGCCTCAATAAATGGCGAGGAGAAGGAAGGAAGGAGGAAGGAGGAGCTTGTGGACGTTGGGGATCCAAAACAGCGAAGCTCAACTTTCCTTCTCCTTCTCCTCCGACGGTCACTTCTCCCCTTCTTTCCAAGAATGCCCTCCATCTCAGTCTCTACTATTCCCTCCCTCGAACCAGGACCTCTTCCCTACCTCCCTCTCGAAGTCAAGGGTCACATCCTCAGATTCTGCGATCCTCCCACCCTCTTCTCCTCCTCCCTCGTCTCCCTCGCCTTCCTCGAACTCTCGTCCCCCATTATCTACGAGGACGTCATCATCAAAGGCACCAAGCAGCTCTGCCTCCTTCTATGCGACCCAGAGGTTCGTTTCATCGCTCTCTCATCTTGGTCAAGGTCGAAGAACGAACGAGGCGAGGAGTCGATCAAAGCTCACCTGGCTCTCCCCTTCCCTTTTTCTCCCCTTCTCTGCTTCTCCAGGTCGAGCACCCCCAACCTCAACTCGAACGTCATCTCTCCCTCAAACTACTCCGGAAACTCACCTACCATCAGATCCCAGGAGAATTCCCAAACTCCGAGGACAGATTTCGCCTGCTCGACCCTTCGAGGATAACACGAACGCCTGGTTCCGTCCTCCTCCTCCGTAGGCTTCACCTCGTCGTCCAGTCCGCTTCGGGATGGAATCAAGGATCCATCAGAGGGACCATCGGAGCCCTCCTCCGGTACTTCTCTCCCTCCTCCTTCACCTTCGAAGGCGTTCTCAGCGCTGCATCCCTCCATGCCCCTGCGTCGGACCTCGACCTTCCTTACATCTCCCTCGACGCCACCGGCCGCTGGACCAGACCGGAGAGCCTTTCCTTCATCAACGCCCTCACTGTTATCCATTTATATGTATACCCTGTCCTCTCCTGGGGACGCAGCCCGTCCGTGCGACTCCTCTTCGACGTTTCGCAGCTCGAGGAGATCGCCTCGAGCGACGGATGGATCGGGAGTATCTCGGACGACCTGAGAGGGGAACACGAGGACTCCGACGCAGATGATGTTGACGAGCAGCACTTGAGTAGGATAAAGGAGGTGGAGGTTGTGGTGGGGAGCGAGGAGAGAAAGTTGTTCGAGTTGAGAGGGCTGAAGGGATCGAGTCTGCTGGAGAGAACGAAGGTCGTCGTTCGAGCTCGAGCTTGAGGTGAGTTCCTCTCCTTCGCCTGTATTCAATTCTTCCTCTCGCCTCAAATTGACCTCTCCTTCTCTTCTTCTCTTCCTCCAGATTGTGTTGTGCCAAGCGTACCTTCGTCCTTGGAGGAGGAGAGGTTGTCGGATTAGTCGGACGCGTCGGTGATGAAGATGCAGCTTCCTTCTCGCAACTGTCAGGGAGGGCGGAAGTCGAAAACGAACCTTCTTGGCTGGGTAAGATCAAGCTTCTTCTGCTCAGTACGGCCTCGGATCCGAGGAGGTTGGAACGAATCTCCATTGGCAGACTCGCTGGCTCGACGCGACTTCTCTTCTCGAGCCGTAACCGACGCTGAAGCTTTCGCGAATCCTCCCTCCACGCTTCTTTCTATCTCAATTATTCCTAATTCAAGCATCAGGTCCTTTCGTAAGAGCTCAAGTCTCTTTCTCTCCATCTCTTCCTCGTGCGAAGATCCAAACCACGTCCATCCCATTCTGCCTTTCCTCAACCTGCCTTCCGATCTAATCCTCCTTCCCAATAACCCCCGGCACACCTTTATGAGCCCGACTCTTCCTATTCTTCTTTTTCTTCTTCGATACTCCTCCGCCCTCTCCCTGCTGTCCTCCTCCCGTCCGTTCTCCCTCTTCTCTCTCCTCTCGAGAACCCAACGGCGTGAGGTTCAACAGCGGCACCGCCGAGCCACCTGCACTTGTAGACGAGGCCGAAGCCGAAGGTGTGAGAGAAGACGGTGTTGTTGAGCTCGGTTTAGGTTTCGAAGATCCAAAGAGACGAAGAGATCCAAGGTCGTTGTTGGGAGCGGGAGGAGTTGGGGAAGTGAAAGGGAGAGAGGAGGGTGGGAGGGAGGAGGTGATGGTTGTTGGGTCAATTGAGGAGGAGGATGAAGAGGTTGAGGTGTAAAGAGGGACGGGGAGGGATAAAGAGAGAGAGAAAGGGTTGTGAGGAGCGGGAGGAGGTGGGGGTTTGAACGTGGGTTGACCGTTAGACGTCGAAGGGTCCTTAGGGTGCGAGGACGACGACGAGGCTGTCGAAGAGGATGATTCGAGCGAAGCTACAGCTGCTAAAAGACCCAGTTGTTTCTTGTTCTTCTTCTTTTGGGCGTTCTTCCCCTCGAAGGAGTTGACGTGAATCGAGGAGGATGAAGAGGAAGCGCCGTTGGAGGAGGAGTTGAGTTTGAGTTTCTTCTTGGATCCTACGGACCGGGAGCGGGATTCATCGTCGTCGTCGTCGTCGGAAGCGTTTTGATGAGCGTCCGTCGGGCGCTTGAGGGAGGAGGAGTGGGGATGTTTGGAGGAGGAGGAGGTCGAAGGGAGGAGGTTTCCGTCCTTGTCCTTCTTGCGAGCAGTGAGCGTGCGGTAGAGGGCTTGGGTTGGGTTGGCTTTGGCTGTTACGAGGAGAGCACTGCAGACAGGAAGGTGAGATATTAGCGAAGAGAGAAGGGAAAGAACAGAAGAAACGAAGGTCAGCTCGGAGGATGGTTGAGCTCTCTCTCTCCTTCCCTCGTTTGGACTCACTCTTCCTTCGCAAAGTCCTCGGCCGTTTGAGGTTTCCACCCAGGCACGAACTTGCCGACCATGTTCCGGAGGATCGATAGAGAGAGGTTCGCTTGAGCTTGGAAGGCATCGAGCTCGGCGGGAGTGGGAGGAGGGAGGAGAGCAGCGGGAGCTGGAGCTGGAGCAGGAGGAGTAGGAGGAGCGGCTGAGGTCTCGACAGCTGGTGCTGCTGAAGGAGCCGGAGTTGGTTCTACCGAAGACGGCGAAGGGATGGAGGAATCGTCCGAGAAGGTCTTGTGTCGAGAAGGTGCCATATCGAGCTCGCCGTTAGTGGGAGAGAGGGAAGCACTCAGACGAGAGGTTTGAATCTGAGGAGATTCGAGCGAAGAAGAGAGTCAGCTCGAGTCCCTCGCAACCACGACCCACCAACGAAATAAAGAGAGTCGGTCTTGGATATCCTACAGAGAGGAAAACGATCAAGGTGAGTGCTCTCTTGATGGACATGTTCTCTACACTTTGCAGAGCCAGAACGTTGAGCTGATGACCTCCCTCTCGTCGAACTCTCCTTCCCTCCTTCCCTCGCAGACCTCCCTCCCTCCTCCCTTCGACGTTCCCACCCCACTCCCAAAGCTTTTACCCTTCAGCATCAACTATACCCCAGTTCAGGTACCCCTCCCTCTGAAAGTCACAGCTCTTCGTTCTTGAACGCGTACGTCCGCATCCGTCCGACCGAGGAAGGGAAGGAAGACGAGATCCTTTCTTCCTCTCCTCGTTCCATCTTCTTCACCTTCTCCGTCGCTCATCTTCTCCATCTTTTCTCTGGTGCATCCACACAGTTCCATCGTCTTCTTACCTCTGGTTTCAACCCACCATCCCCAGCGCTTTCTCCCTCTACGATGCTCTCCCTCCAGCATCCTCCAAGTTCCTCCCACACGCCTCCTCCTTCCTCCGACCAGCATCATCAAACTCCTTGGTCCCATCTCGCAGGAGGAAATCAAAACCACCAGCAACAGCAGCAACAGCAACAACAACAACAGCTCGCCTCGCAACAAGCTCTCCTCCCTACTTCTATCCTCAACAATGCTCCCGCTCCCACCTCGGGATCCAACGCCAACCCAAATCAGCACAAGCTCTACCTTCTTCAGGGAGGAGCCGTCGGAGAAGAACTCGAGATCATGGAGCTGATCGTCGAGCTGCTCAACTTTGATACTAGGGAGGGAGCCTTGTTGGAGCTCAGCAAGAAGAGGGAGATGTACGACGATCTGGCCTTGGTCCTTTGGCACTCGTTCGGTGAGCTCGCTCGTTTCCTTCCTTCCTTCTTTCCCTCCTCGTCCTTTCGCCCTCTCTTGCCCTCCTTGGGCTTCCCTTCTCGAGGCGAAAAGCTAGCCGAGAGCCGAGTATACGCAACTACTAACTCTTTTCTTTCTCGTGTATCCCTCTTCGTCGCGCTGTAGGAATCATGTCCTCCCTCCTTCAAGAGATCACCCACGTCTACCCTTTCCTCTCCCCAGCAACCCTCACCGCCCACGCTTCCAACAGAGTCTGCAACGCTCTCGCTCTCCTCCAGTGTGTCGCCTCGCATGCTGAGACTAGGTCGCTGTTCTTGAACGGTCAGTCTTCTCGCTTTTTTGCCTTTTCTCTCGTTTCTTCGACGCGAAGCTCACTTCGCCCTTCTTTCCCTTCTTCTCCACAGCCCACATCCCCCTCTTCCTCTACCCCTTCCTCAACACAACCAGCAAAACCCGTCCGTTCGAGTACCTCCGTTTGACCTCTCTCGGAGTCATCGGTGCTCTCGTCAAGGTTCGTTCTCTCTCCTTTTCTCTTTCTCCCTTCTCTTCCCTCCCTCCCTCCCACCTGTTCCTCAAACCCCGTCTGACTCCCGCTTCCTACCACCTTCCTCCTCATCATCTACAGCAAAACGACAACTCGGACGTCATTAACTTCCTCCTCTCCACCGAAATCATCCCTCTCTGCCTTCGAATCATGGAAACAGGATCCGAACTCTCCAAAACCGTAGCCATCTTCATCGTCCAAAAGATCCTCCTCGACGACCTCGGACTCGCGTACATCTGTCAGACGTACGAGAGATTCTACGCGGTCGGGACGGTCCTGAGCAACATGGTGAATCAGTTGGTGGAGAGTCAGGCGGTGAGGTTGCTGAAGCATGTGGTGAGGTGTTATTTGAGGCTGAGTGATAATCCTAGGTGAGTGGAGCGTTTCCTTTCTTGTTGCTCGTTGAGGTGAGAAGGAAGGGCGAGCAGAGGAGCGAAGGGAGAAGAGAACGACGCGCTGACTCGACTTTTCATCTTTCTCGTTTTCTGCGGCTTCTCCAGAGCGAGGGAAGCTCTTCGAGCGTGTCTTCCTGAACCTCTCAGGGACGCTACTTTCTCGGCTTTGCTCAAGGTTCGTTTCCTTCCCGCTCTCAACGCGTCGAACTCCTTCTCCCTCGATGAACTGATCTCGTTTCTTCTTCTTCGTCCGTTCATCTAGGGCGATATGGTCACCAAGCGATGTCTTTCGAACCTCCTCATCCACCTTGCCGACCGAGCTGAGTAGTTCTGGAATGCTAACCTGTTTGCTCGTATGGAGGAGGAACAGACGCGTGAGCGAACGACGGATCTGACGAGTCAGTCTTTCCCTCTTTTTCCTCCCTTTCCAGTCCATGTTGCCTTTTTCTCTCTCGCTGACTCTTTCTTCTCTTCTTCTGTCTCTCTATAACAGCACTCAAGCCCCAAACCACAAAATCACGCGAATCGCTCGCTAGACCCTCCTCGCCCTCCCAGTCGACCTCACAACCCTTCACTTTTCTTCATCCACCGCCACACTACTTTATCATGTACTCATGCCTCACTCCATATGCCATACGCCTCGAACGAATCTTCTTCCTCATCATCCGCTTCGCAATCTCCCACCATCTCCCTCCCTCCGTATTTCTTTCTCTTTCTCTTTGACGCGAACGACTCTCTACGTAGCATGACTTGAAGGGAGCTCTCTCTCCTTTCTTTCGTCAGTTTTAGGTTTTCTCCACTGCTCTTGTTTGTGTCATGATCAACTTTTGAACTTCTGAGGGAGGAGCGGAAAGAAAAGAAAGAGGGAGAGCAGAGCGCGCTCGGCTGGATCGAGATCCGAGCTCCTCGACTACTTTCGTGAGCTCATCTCTGCGTTGTTTCTCGACGCGTTTTTTATCGTAGACTCCCTCGCAGATCGGATCCCATCAAAGATCAAGCCTTCCGAGTCCGGTCAGGACGGAAAGCTTCTTCGTTCGGCAGGCCTCCCAATTTCCGATATCGTACCTCTCTCTCGGGCGTCTCCGACTGACAGGCCTTCCCTCCTTCCCTCCCTCCGGGCTGGTCTTCCCGTCTCCCATCAACGTCCAACCCCCAACCCAACCCATACCCCTTCCCGGATGTCGATACTCACTTTTCCCTCCCCTCGGACACGGACAAGTTCCAACGTGACTCTCACGGACGCGGCTGAAACGAAGAGGGAGGAGGAAGGAGAGCTGAAGGTCAACCGTGAGAAGGAGGAGAAGGATTCTGACTCGCCTCGGAACACCTCTGATTTGGAGGAAGGGCTGGAGGTGGTCGAGGAAGATCCGTATACTCGCTGGTCTCGTGAGTATACCTTTTCCATCCCTCCCAGCAGAGGAAGGAAGGGAGGGGAGGAAAAGCTCAGAGCTCGCTCGATCCTCCGCGTCCTTCCCTCTGGTGGACGGTCTATTTCCCTCCCTCAGCCGGCTGAACCCGTTTCGCTTTTGCAAACTTGCACTCGCCCTTTTCAGCTCGGAGGAAAACTTTCATTACCTACACCGTCTCCTTCGCTGCTCTCATGGCTCGTGAGTTTTATCCTCTCCTTTCTCCATTTCAGCCCAGTCCCGACGGTCCTTCGGCGCTGTTGCCTTGGACTGACCGTCGCTTTGGGTTTTGTTTTTGAAGCCCTTGCATCTTCTGCTTTCTTTCCTTCGATTCCGAATATCGCTACCGATGTGGGTTCTACGCAGGAGGTCATCAGTGAGTTCTTGGTCCGGCTCAAAAGGGTCGAGCTCGAAAGCTCGAGAGTTCGCGACGGACTGATGCTCAAACCTCCTCATCTTTCCTTGTTGCTGAACAGACTACACCGTCGCCATCTACCTTGTCGCTCTAGGAGCAGCTCCTCTTATCTGGGCTCCGTTGTCTGGCTTCTACGGCCGTAAACCGATCTATCGTTCGTCTTTCTTTCCCTTCAATCCCTTCGCGCGTTTCGAGTTTCAGTCGGGCGTTTGATCTGATCTCTCCTCTCCCTTTTGTTTCTTTCCGACTTCTTGCAGTCGTTTCTTTACCCATTTTCGTGGCTGCTTCGATCGGGGTGTCGTTCAGCAAAACCTTGGGAGCCTTGATCGCAGCTCGGATCTTCCAAGCCGTTGGTGAGTTGCAAAGGAGGTCGACTTGATTTGAAGGAGAGGAGAGAGCGCTGACTGCTCGGAAATCTGTTTTCATTGCTCTACAGGCTCCAGTGCGGTGCTTTCAGTTGGAGCTGGAACGATAGGGGACATCTACAGTCCGACGGAGAGAGCTACCGGTGGGTATTCCGCTTGAATCTCTCTCCTTCGACTCGACGCGTCTCTCTCCTCTTCTTGGCTTGAAAAACTCGTTAAACTAATAGCTTTTTTTTTTATCTCTCAACGAACTCAGCGATGGGCCAGTTCTATTTGGGAGCCGTCAGTGAGTCCCGCAACGCACTCACCTTGTTTATCTCAACGCGTTTCGACTCCGAAGTTGACCGAGCCCTTTCCTTCATCCCTCTTCGCGCTATCTTCCTCCCAGTGGGTCCTGCTTTCGCTCCCGTCATAGCCGGAGTCTTTCAAGAGTACACTACTCCAGGATGGAAGGCGATGCAGTGGTTCTTGGCTGGAATGGGAGCTTTGGGTTGTTTCCTGGTCGCTTTCTCCCTGTTCGTCATTCTTCTCTTTCCGCCCAGCCCGCCTCTCCCTCAGGCTCTTCCAAGAACTGACTTGCAGAAAATTTTCGTTTCGCTTCCTTGCAGTCCCGAGACCTGGCATGGACCTACACCTCACGAGATTGCGAAGCAGGCGACGGGGAAGCGTTTCGTGATCTACTGGTTTCATCCTTTCCGAGCCGTTGCTCTTCTCAAGATGCCCAACATCCTTCTCATCGTGAGTTCCCTTCTCCCTGGAATCTTTTTTCTCGATGATGATGGGTGAGACGAAGACCGAAGAGAGCTGATTCGATTTTCCTCTTCTCTCCGTCGCGACGCAGTCTCTCAACAGTTCTTTCACTCTCCTAACGACTTACGTCTTGCTTGTTCCTCTGACCTACACAATGGTTCGTTCCTTCGGCTCTTCTCTGAATCCGCCCGTTCCATGCTGAACCTCCTGCTCTCGACTTGCAGGCTCCTCGCTACGGGATCAGCAACATCGCGATCGTCGGCTGCCTCTACCTTCCTCAAGGCTTCGGAAACATCGTTGGATCTCGACTCGGCGGAGTTTACGCAGATCGAACCGTTGCTAAGTGGATCAAGAAGAGAGGATATCGTGAGCCCTCTATCGCAGGTTCATGCTTCTCTGGTTCGAGTTCGAGCTCGTCGACTGACGCGTCTTTCCCTCTCATCTTCCTTCCTCAGGTCGTCCCGAAGATCGTCTCTACTCCACCCTCTTCGGAGGAGCTATCGTCCTTCCTGTAGCTATCCTAGGGGCTGGTTGGTCCATGGATAGTGGAGCAGGAGGAGTCGCCGTTCCTTGCATTTTCCTCTGTTCGTTCTTCCCTTCTCTTCATTTCGGCTCTCCTCAAACTGGTCGCTGACCTTTTCCCTCGATCTCCAGTCCTCTCTGGAGTCGGTCTCATGTTCGTGCTCGCGTCGGCCAACACCTACTGCGTCGACTGCCTCCAGAAACGGTCCTCTGAGGCGATCGCGATCAACAATATGGTTAGATACTCATTCGCTGCAGGAGCTTCCGCCGGTATTCTTCCTCTCGTCAAGGCCATCGGAGTCGGACCAGCAAACACCATCACCGCCGGACTCGGTCTCATCGGAGTCGTCCTCGTCCTAGCGATAATAAAGTGGGGAGAAGGATGGGCGGGACGTGGACCTCCTGAGACTCCTCCAGCGACTCCTCCACCAGCAGCCATCGGAGAGGAACCTTCGAAACTCGAGGAGAAGGTTATGGAAGAGGCGGGTGGGATCGAGCCTATCGACGAGGAGGCGAGGGAGGCGATTGAGGCGGATTTCCGAGCCAGAGGAGATCATCCTCCGTCGGCCTCTCGAACGAAGAGTTCCAGGAGAATTAGCCAACCACCATTGCCTTTGTTGAAGACTTTTTCGATAGAGCATCCTCATCCCGTGTAACTCTAGATTAGCATGTGTGTTCCTGTTTCTCGGACTTTTTCGTCGTCCTTTCATCTTCTTCTTTCGTCTTGAATATTGTCAAGTCGCGCTGCTCTCTCACTTTGTATTCCACGCTTATCAATCGTTCAAACCCGCTTTCTGTCGGTTCGGGGAAACCTGTGTGGATATCTCGAACGTCAACGTCTTTTTTGATGCCCTACTATCGACCACAGCAAGGCGAAAGCGACTCCTCCTCCTCGACGCAGGTGATCCCTCCTTCTTGGACGACGACGACGAGCTTCGAGCAACGAAACCTGGAGCACGAGCCAAGAGGATTGAAGTCAGCTTAATGCGAGAACGGGGGTCGAGAGGCTGACGAAGGGCTCACCATCAAGCTTGAGCTCGAACGACGACCTTCGTTCTCTCCAGCAGACTAGATCCTTCAGCCCTCTCAACACGGACAACTTTCTCTCCTCGCTCCCCACCACAACTTCCACCTCCTTTATCCTACTCAAGCTCTCCTCAACAACATCATCTGGGTTGGCACCCCACTCGTCTCGTCCTCCAAGGTCGTGAAACAGCATAGCCCTGATCCATCCTTCTCCGATCCCCTCGAGCTGCGAAACGTCGTAGTGGAGTCGCACGGGCGGGCTGCATCCGTCAAGGAGGAAATCGGATATATACAATGGATCAGAAGTAAAGGCGTTGACGAAGGAAAGGCTCTCCAGTTTGGTCCAGCGGCCGGTGGCGGCGAGGGAGAGGAAGGGAAGGTCGAGGCTCCTTTGGGGGGACGTGGAGGGATGCAGCGCTGAGAACGCCCTCGAGGGTAAAGGAGGAGGGAGAGAAGTACCGGAGGAGGGCTCCGATAGTCTCTCTGATGAATCCTTGAGTCCATCCCGAAGCGGACTGGACGACGAGATGAAGCCTTCGGAGGAGGAGGACGGAATCAGGCGTTCGTGTTATCCTCGACGGGTCGAGCAGGCGACCTCTGTCCTCGTCGTTGAGCGATTCGTCTGGGATGTGCTGGTAGATGAGGTTCCGGAGGAGTGCGAAGGAGAGATGACGTTCGAGTTGAGGTTGGGGGCGCTGGACCTAGGGAAGAAGAGAAGAAGAGAAGGGGAGAAGGGGAGAGCGAGGTGAGCTTGGTTGATTAACTCTTCGCCTCGTTCGTTCCTTCACAGTGACAAGGACAAAAGAGCAATGAAACGAACCTCTGGGTCGCATAGAAGGAGGCAGAGCTGCTTGATGCCTCTGATGGTGACGTCCTCGCAGAGAATGGGCGACGAGAGTTCGAGGAAGGCGAGGGAGACGAGGGAGAAGGAAAAGAGGGTGGAAGTGTCGCAGAATCGGAGGATGTGACCCTTGACTTCGAGAGGGAGGTAGGGAAGAGGTCTTGGTTCGAGGCAGGGAATAGTAGAGGCTGAGGTGGAGGGCATTCTTGGAAAAAGGGGAGAAGTGACCGTCGGAGGAGAAGGAGAAGGAAAGTTGAGCTTCGCTGTTTTGGTTCCCCAACGTCCACCATCTGCTCCCTTTTTCCCTCCCCCCCTCTGTTATCGAGCTTTGGCTTCGCACCAACTGGCTACCGACGTATCTTCAACTCCCAGTCGAAATCTCAACTAATTCTTCCTGAAGACTGGAACGCAAACGCTCGACAATTTCCCTCTCCTGCCTCCCTTCCTTCGCCATGTCCCAGCAACCTCTGCTCTCCCTCAATTCGTTCACGCCTCTTTCGACGATCTCCCTACCGAACCTGTAAGATCCGAAGCAAGTTCAGGGTCGCGCCGCTTTTCTCTGCAGAATCTGACGATCTCTCCTCTGTGCCCTCCCCAGATCTCACCTTCACGCTCAAGCATGCTCCCCGACGATGGACATCCTCGCTCTCGTCAGTCAAGAAGGGAAGGAGTCCTCCGCAGAGAAGATCAACCTCTCTCTGTGGAGGCTGGCAGGAGGTCCCAAAGTCTGGGGCGTCGAGATGCCAGACAAAGTCGTTGCGATGGGCTGGAGCTTCGATGGTGAGCTCAAGCTTTCCTTCCTCCCTCCTTCCCCTTGTCGCCTCGAAGCTCTCCCTCTTTCACGTAGAGTGAGCTCACCTTCTCGTCTCCTCTACTCATTCATCAGGCCTCTATCTCGCCGTCCATGTCCCTGGAAAGCTCTTGATCCTCTCTGTGCACGACGGATCGATAGTGAGGGAAGTCGTCGTTCCGACGTCCTCTCTCAAGGGAAAGGAGCGAGCCTTAGAGGGAGAGTTCTTTGACGAAGCGGCTACTGTGGTCTGGGAGAAGCTCGAAGACCGTTCCCCAGCATCCGTGAAGAGTGTAGATAACGGAGTCGGGATGAGAAAGAAGAGTCAAGACGAGGAGCCTGTGAGTCTGATTGTTGAGCTTTCGCCGAGACGCGTCGAGTGCTGACTTTCCGTCTTCTTCGTTATCCACAGACGGGATCAGCCTTCGGGATCATTAACTCACTACCTCTTGTATCACCACTTGAGCCCTCTCCAGCTGCTTCAGCTTCCAGGTTCGTTCGTCACCCCGACTGTCTTGTCTGAACCCTCGACTCACCTTTCATTCTCTCTGTTCCTCCAGCTCCACTCCCTTCCTCGCAACCTCGTTACCATCTTCATCCTCCTCTCTGCCACCGCCACTACACCCCCTTCTCACTCCACCACTTCCATCGCTTCTCCACTCGCCTCTGCCGCCCAACCCTCCAACTCCTCCTCCTTTTACCCTCCTCACGCTCAACTCGCATCTTCCATTCCTCTCCGGATCTTACCCACTCCCACCTCTCCCAGTCGCTCCACTTCTTTCTCCTCCGCCCTCAAACACCATCAAGGACGAGATCTTGCAGTTCGCTCGAGGATCAAGTGCGGTCGAAGAGCTTCTGCGAGGCGCGGTCGTCGGGTTGGGAAGGCTGGAGGAGGAGTGGCTTGGCAAGGACGGAGCTTCGAATGCTGGAAAGGACTGGATGAAGGTTTTCAAGGATGTGGGAGCCAGATTTGGAGGTGAGTCGTCACAGCTCGAGACCTCGTTCACTTCGCGACTGAACGCTCTTTTCTCCAACTTCCTGATCCTTTCCAGTCGTCGCCGATCCTTCCGCGGACTTTACCAAGCTTCTCATCACTGGAGCTCGTCGAGGAGAAGGAACTGATACCATTTCGCAGTTCCTCGGGGGTCGATTGACGGAGAGGGTTCGTCCCACCTTGTTTCCCCGTCAGATCGACAACGCGTCGCTGATTGACTTCCCTTTCGATCTCGTAGAGTCTCGCGAAATGGGAAACGACGGTCACTACTGCTCTCACCACGATTCGACAAGCTTGCTATCAAAACCTCCTGCCTGCCTTCGAGCGGATCATCTTGCTTCTGAACGAGATGCGAGGATGGTCGCTTTGGTTCGTTCGCTTTCCTCCTCCCTCTCGTTTCATCGACCGCAAGCTCACTCCGGCTTCCTCTTCACTTTCAGGAGAGCGAAGTACGGATTCCTCGCTATTCAGTCGGCCGAGCTCCAACGAGCCATCGACCTCACTCGATACGCTGCTTTCCGAGTTCGAGAGCTTGAGCGAGAAGCTGCCGAAGAAGGGAGGAGGTTCACCGAATTCGCCAAGTGGCTTCGCTACGGTTCGTCTCTTTTCTCATCTCCACAGAAACTCGAACAACTGACCTCACTTTCTTCACACTCGCTTTCTCCTCCTGCAGAGGTCTCCGTCGCGACCACAGAAGACTCTTCCTCCGAACCCTCTCACCCTCCAACTCACGACGTCCTCCTCGTCGCCGACTACCTCCAAACCTCCTTCGTTCAATCTCGAATCGACACCTTCTTCCAGTCACCACCTATCTCCCCACCACCACCTCCCATCATCATCCCCTCAGCAACTCCCATCCTCCCAAACGCCTCCCTCTTCGCCACCATCGCGTCAACAATCCGTCCTCTCGCTCAGCCGTCCTCCTTCGCGTCGAACGGCGGAAGACACGGTAGCAGCGAGCCTGGTGCTAGCGGAAAAGAGAAGACGAAGATGCTTTCTCCTGTTCTGGCGAGAAGAGGGTTGCCTCGTCTGTCAGCTGATGGGATGGAAGTGGATGGAGAGGATGGAGCGGGAGGAGAGAAGCGAGATCATGGGATCTTGGAGGTTGCTGGAGAGCTAGTAGGCCTCTTGAGAAAGGTCTTTGGGGCTGCTTTGGGACCTGGAGCTGGTCTGGGACACGGTGATGGAGTAGGAAGGACTGTGGAAGGTGGAGAGATGGTGAGAGAATGGGTGTCCAAAGTCGAGGTGATTACCTCGCCATTCGTTGTTTTGTCTGTGCATCGACGAGAGACGCTGACTTTCGTTTTCGGTCTTGCAGGGAGGAGCATCAACAAACCAATTCGTCGCCTTCATCACCAACAATCTCGAGAACCAGCTTTCGACGCCTTGCTGTGAGTTTGACGCCTCGAAACGGATCTTCCTCAAAGTCGCGTCTGACTTTTCGTTCCCTTCTGTTTTCCAGTCTGGCTCATGAGCACCTCCTCGACGGATCCTCTCTCGTTCAAGATGGCGTACTTCTACCTTCAACTCGAAATCACAGAAGACTCGCCTCCGTCGCCAGTCCAAGTTCTCGACATGAACTTCTTCAACGACGACGAGCTCGTTCTCGTTCTGAGCGTTGGCGAGGAGGAAGGTTCGTCGCGTTGGCCGCTTTCCTCTTTCTCGTCTTGATCATTCGTAAATCTGATCGCATCTTCTCTGTTTACAGATTCCAAGATCCTCCTCTCAAGCATCGCCTACACCTCCCTCGAGTGCTTCTCCATTCCCATCCCTCCCAACTCTCCCTCTCCCGTAGACCTCGTCGTTCGAACGCTCATCGAGCTCTCGGTTCGTCCCGGTCCAAACCCCTCTTCTCCATCATCTCGCTCCCCCCCCCCCCCCGGCCCTTTCTTCCTCCCAAAGGCGATACTGATGCTTTCTTTCCCTTTTTCCATCTCAACCCAGAACACCATGCCGCCCTCCTCTGTTCTTCCTCTTTCTCGATGTCGACATCTCTCCTCGCTCGACCGGATGCCTCGACCAACGCTGGGTTCGAACGTCCCTCCTGTGACTCTTGCTCTGAACGGACGGCCGGGGAGGATGACGGGGAGTTTGATGGTTTGGGGAGGGAGGGAGGTGGAGGTTTTTGATTTGGAGGAGGATGAAGGGAAGGAGGAGGAGGAAGAGGGAGAGGGAGAGGGAGAGGAGGGATCAGGAGAGGGGGAGATGGAGGAGTGATGAGATGAGACTCGAGTAAGCAATCCTCTCTCGAACAGACGAAGGAAAAATTGGGAGGAGGAATCACTACATAGTGGATCCCCAGAAAGAAAAGGAAACGATACAGCACTCTCAGCGTTGGAGCGGACTCGAGCCAGACACCTGAGAAACGGGTATCAATCCTTGCGAGAGTATAGAAAAAATAAAAAAGCCGCTCTGCTCTACAGTACCCCCAGACCATCTACAAAACTTACTTAGCAACCTTCCTCACAATCGTCATCATCTTCAAACCCTTCCTCCTACAAAGCCACAAGCAGCAGAACAAAGCAAAGCAAACAACCCTCTTGTTAGTTTTCGTTTCGTTTCGTTTCGTTCCTTCTTCCCCCCTCTCTCCCTGCCTCTCTTCAACTCTCGTCTCGAAGGCGACTGGGTACTCACTCATACTCGCTCTTCCTAGGATCATCCTCGATCTCATGGGTATCGAAATGTTTATGCAGTTGGGTGAAGAATCTCTTGTCGGCCTTGAGGAGATGAGATTCGAGGAGAGCAAAACAAAAAGAAGAAGTGGTGGTCAGCGAAGGAAGGAGAGAGAAGGAGAAGACGCGTTTTGAACGAAACGAAAAGGGAGGAGAGAGAGAGAGAGAGAGAGAGAGAGAGTTGAGAGATGAGCTGACTTTGCGGCGTTTCATGTAGGAGAGGTAGATTTTGGGTTGATTTTCTGGGTTGTCGGTTAGGAGATGAAGGGTGTGGACTGTGGAAAAAAAAGGAAAAGGAAAAGAGGATTCACAGGTCAGTTGTGAGGAGAGAGAGAGAGAGAGAGAAAGAACGAGGAGGGACGCGTTCGTCGTCGTCGTTGTCGTCGCGCTTTTTTTTTGGAGAAGGAAGGTGAAAGAAAGAAAGAAAAGACTTTATTCACCGAGGAGAGGGAACGAAGGTTCGAAGTAGACGCAGTCGGCCATGAGGACGTAGTCGGGAGGGTTGGGGATTCCTTCTGGTATCGTTGCTTCTCCCCAGTCGAGAACGGATCCGATCACGTTGGATTCGAGTGAGTTGAGGAGGATGTTTTCTTGGATGAGGGGGATGAGGACTCTACGAGGGGGGGAAGTGGATGGTAGTGGAGAGAGAGAGAGAGAGAGAGAGAGAGAGAGAGATGAAGTTGACACAAGAAAGGAGCAGGTGTCAGCTTGAGCGACGAGACGCGTCGTCGGCGCGGTCGCGAAGTATAGGTCTTCGAGAAGCTTCAACTCCCACATATCACCTTCCATCGTCGCACTGGACTCGAATCTCTCCATCTCTCCCTCAGAGACCCAACCTCTCCCAACTCTCCCTCCCCCTTCCAACCCTGTGTGAGCTCGACCTTCCACTCCCTTCTCCTTCAGCCGCTCCCTCTCTCTCCCTCCCTCCCTTCCTTCTTCCTCCTCTCCCAACTCTTCTACCCCCCACCCCCTCCCAACCTCCAACCCCCCCCCCAAAAAAAGGAGAGAAACTACTCACTGCTGATCCGTACAATAAATCTTTGCCCTACTCTCCTTCAAGCCCAGCACCAAAGCCACCAAGCCCGTCCCAGCTCCAAGCTCGAGAACCGTCTTCGCAGCGAACAGATCCGGCTCGAGCGAGATGAGGTGAAGGAAATATCGACACATGATCTGTTAATTTGGTTCATTCCCTTCCCTCCAAATGAAAAAAAAGAGAACAAACAACAAGGACGAGAGGGGAGGGGGGAGGATGGAGGGAGGAGAAGAAGGCCAGTCAGCATGCGAACGAAAAAGCCAAAGGAGGTGAGCTCACCTCCCTCCTCTCCCTTTTTTTCCTTGAAAGAACTTACCTCCCCCGCCGGCCAAACAACTCCTCCACAGCCAGGACTAGCATCTATACTCAATTTCAAATCTCGATCCAATCCAGGGAACGGGATGCTTGTCGTTTGATGCAACACGGTTTTGATCTGTTTTGGAAGGATGTCCAGGGCGGAAGGAGGGAGGAGGATGGTGGAGGAGGAGAGATCTTCTTTGGAAGAGGAGGCGGAGGAGTGGGAGAAGAACATTCGGAGAGGGTCGAGGATGGGGGAACTCATGCTGGTTGCTGGGCGAGGAGGAGGAGGAAGAGGAAGGCCGTTGGGAGGGAAGGAAGGAGGAAAGGGGGACGGACGGACGAGATTCGCGAGGTGGGCTGAAAGGAAAGGAAGCTCGCGGAGTGGCAGGGAGAGGAGGAGGAAGGCCCAGGCCTTTTGCTGGGAGATTTGGGAGATAAAGCTAACTCCACTGTGTGCCTCAGAGAAATAGGGAGGCGTAGGTCTGGACGATTTCGGCGAGGTGTAGTTATCAGAGCAGCATCGAGATCTAGCGAAACCTCTTCTCGTTTCGTTTCCTCGCCTCCCTCCCACTCCACCCGGCCAGAGATTACAAAAGAGAAGGAGAACGAGAGCCCAGAGAGAAGAACGGAGTAGAGACTAAGCGAGAGAGAGAGAGAGAGAGAGAGAGAGAGAGAGATGCAAGAAGGGAGAAAAGGAGATGAGGTCGTGGGTACGTAAAGGGTAATTCGAGAAGAGAGAAGGAGCCGTGGGGACGTGAGGGAGAAAGAAGAAGAGCAGGTGGAAGGGAAGGAGAGAAGAAGCCGGAACCAAAAATAAAAAGAAAGTGTCTACATGGCCATCTCTGCCTGCAGCCGACGAAGCTGAGCGTCCTCGTCGTCCTCCTCCTCCTGTTGGCGAACGGCTGAAGGGAAGAAACCCAATCGAGACGCGAGGAATCAGCTACGTTCTTCGCTGGGTCGCAATGACGAAAGAGCTGAGACCTGAAGGTAGACGCAAAACTCACCTTCGCGTGAGCTCTCTCCAACTCTTCCAGGCGTGTGAACAGGTGCTCGCTCGGCTCCAAGCAGACGGTCGTTGAGCTGCTCCTGCTCCAAAGCTTCGAGCTCGGCTCTGAGCTCCTCCTGTTTTAACGAACGACGACAGAAGGGTGGAAACGATTCAGTCAAAGAGGAGCCACACTCGCCAGAGATCTAGTAGACAGAAGGATGAAAACTCACCTCGTCAGCGTCGTTCGTGAGCCCAGCAGGGTGAGAGATGGCTTCCGAGATCTCGTTGGTGAGCTCCATCTGTTCTCGAACCGAGTCCATCGTAGCGTCGACCTTGTCGATGTTCCTGAGAGTGAGGTAGAAGCCGAAGAGAGTACGAGTCAGCTTCCTTCCGAGAGTCGGTTGAAAGCGAAGGAGGTCGAGCTCAGAGACGTACATCTTTCCGTGAATACCCTTGAGAGCCTCGCTTCCTCGCTTCATAGCCTCCATCGTCTGCAAGTTCATGTTTGCCGACTCTAAAGCGTTCATCTAGCATGCAAAAAAACGAGGAAGAAGAGTGAGTCAGTCGGGGTACAGGGAAGAAAAGTCAGCTGAAGAGAGGGAAGGAGGGGGAGCTGAACTCACCTGCGTCTCGAGCGTCATTCGAGTTCCAGTCAAACGATCCAGCTGTCCCTCGTAGGTCTTCTTGTTCCGAAGAGCAGCAAGAGCAGCTGTACGAGAGCGAAACACAAGAAAAGACTATGAGCTTCTCTTGTTTAGGAGGCTAAGCGAAGCGAGCGAGCTTCCACCTCTCCCTCCCTTCCTCCCCTCCTCCGCTCGGACGTTCCTCCGAGCTGTAGGGAAAGCAACCGACTTACCTCTCTTGTTGGTAGTCGCGTTGAGTTTCGCCTTCTGGTTCTCGTCGTCAATCTTCTTCATCATGTGTTCCTCCTGCTTGTCGATCATGAGAAGTTGCTGTCTGAGCTCGATGATGGCGTTTCGAGCCTTCCCTGCTGAAGCGGAGGTGTCCTTGGAGCCACTGCCGGTGATGTACGAGAGCCAGCTGGACATGGTGGAGGAGATGCGGAGGTGGTAGTGAAAGGAAGGAGGGCTGTAAGAGAGGGGAAGGGAAAGAAGAGAAGGAGAGGTCAGAAGGGAGGGAGCTCAAGAAGGAGAGGAGGTCGAGGGAGGACTTGGTTAGAGGTCTCTGGACGCACAAGGAGAGCTTGGTAGGAGATGAGATGAAGTAGAGAGGATGAGTACGATCCTCTGGGTGGTTCTGGTCGAAAGAAGAGAGGGAGAGAGCTCGTATGGATTCAGAGGGAGGTCGTGGTTGGCGGAGAGATAGCAAGACCTCGAGTGCTGACGCTCTTTCCTCCTCCGGTCGGCCTCCCTCAGTCTTCGCAGCGATGAGCCGTTTGGACTTCGGGAATGATTTCTGCCAAAAACATACAACATCTCTCAGGAGCCAGCGCTCTGGAAATTCTGACAGAAAATGACAGAAAATTCAGCAGGAAACGGAGAAAGCTCGCTTTGGCTCTTCACACTCAACTTCCACGAGCTCCACTCCCCTTCCCTCCCCTCCCCTCCCCTCCCCTCGCGTTCTTCTCTGGTATGTCGATCCACATCAGCACTCTCATGGATCTCGGTATCTCGGCAGAAAAGTCTGTAGAGGCCCTCCATCGATGCGAAGACAACATGGAGCGGGCTATAGAATGGCTCTTTTCAGAAGAGGTTCGTCGTCGGCCGTGCTCCTTCTCTCTCTCCTTCCTCCTCCTCGAGCTGAATCAGATGTCTCTACAGGGAATAGCGTGGAACGAGGGATCAATCCCGACAGCTCCCTACTACCCCACTTTTCCCGCCGTCGGTCCTCTTCCTGCAGGAAAGGATGTTCGCTTCGACTCCTCTGTCGACAAAGGTGAGCTCAACTCCTCCCATCATCCCTTCCTCGCCGCGTCGCCGTTCCTCTCCTCCCCTTTCTGACGTCGAACCCATCTCTTGTTTCACGAATGTTTTAGCTGTCGGTGACTCTCCGCAGGACGAAGACGAAGACCTCAAGAGAGCTATGGCCTTGTCGATGGACGATGCTCCCTCGACCTCAACCGATCCTTCCTCCTCCTCCATCTCCACCTCGATCCCATCTCAGTACAACCCTCCAAGACCGCCAACTCCTAATCCCAACTTCACACCTTCGAATCGAATCGATCCAGACAACAAGTTTGGGATGGTTCAATTCAACAAAGTCAGTTCAGAAGCGTTCCTACTCTCAATGAAGGAGCAGGTCGAGCAGACTCGAGCTCACCATCGCGCTTCCCTTCTTTCTCTTCGCTCGCATCTTACCAGCCCGATCAATCACTCACCGAAGAGCAGAACATCCAGAGAGCCATGGACGAGTCTCTCATCTCTTCGAGTAATCACTTCACCGCAGAACCTCCTTCGGATACCGTCAGATCGCCTGGAGCGTGAGTTCACTTCATCTTTCTCTCGCGAGTCTCACAGCGTCGAACGTAGCGTCACCATTCTTTTCTCGACTGACTTCGCTTCATCACTCTTGCTCTCATCTCTGCTGTGCACATACAGACCCGTCTGCCTTTGGTCAGGAGACCCCACGATGGATCATATCGTCGCGGTCTTCCAGGGTCTCTACGCCGTTCCTCAACTCCGAGCTCTCATGTTCCCTGCGATCCTGAGACCTCGATCAGGGTACAGTGGTGGAAGTGACGTGGATCGTGAGTTATCCTTTCTGCGCCAACACTCTCCAGGAGGAAAAAGAACCTACGATTTCGAGTTCATCCCGCTGACTGACGCGCGTTCGCTTCTCCCTTTCTCGCTTTCTCAAACGACAAGACATCTGCGAGATCGCTGGAGTCTTCGAGGAGATAGATACAGCGGACGGTTCCTATCTCGACTTCTTCAAGCAGAGCGTAAACATCCCTATGCATCCCTCGCACGGCCGTCCTGTTCTTGAGACGACACGCTTTTTGGAGTTCATCTTCCACACCTGGGCTAGAGCCGCACCTCACCTGGGCCTCGACTACTCTCAGCTACCTCCTCGCCTTATCGACCTCTTCTCCCAACCAACTGGAACTCAAGAGTTCGTAGCTTCGACTCACTCGTTTCCCTTTTGGTTCTTCGTTTTCCTCGACGCTCACCTCTCACACTTCTTCTCTCTTCCTCTCTTCTCCCCGTGTTTCGTCTCTCACAGCCTCTTCGCCTCATCTGGATGCGCCGGTCGCTCTCTTCCCAACCCTTCCCCCGACGACATCCAGTCCAAGGTCTTCATCGAACTTCATCCCTCGGAGTCGATCCACTCGATCCCCCTCGCTTTCGCCCGTGAGCTTTGGGCGTCAGATGGTCAAGGAGCGTTCACTTCACCGGCTGAGGTAATGGCCTTGACTTTGGATCAGCCTGCCTACGGGCCGAGAAGGCTGTTCGATATCCAGGAGGAGTTCTACATCGGCGAGTCCTTTCTTTCGTCGTCGCGTCGGAGAGGAGAGCTCGAGACCGAAACTGAACCCCTTCCCACTTCGCTACCTTCGCTCGCAGATCGATTCCTCGCTGGAAACTCGTCGAAGGTTGCTCAGCTGAGAGCGAACGAGGGAATCCTGAAGGGAGAGGAGGCTGCGTTGAGACTGAGAAGGGAGAAGTTGGCGACAGTCAAGGTTCGTTTCCTTTCCTTCGGCGCGTTCGCGTTCGCGTTCGTCTTGTGCCGAGAACTGATTCGAGATCCGTCTTTCTTCTCGTCTGCAGGGAAAGGACGTTCGATCAACTCTCGTGACGGTTCTCAAGTACTACAAGGAAGTCGCTCGACCTTCGGAGGATCCTGCAGACCGAGCTTCGTTGTTCGCGACGACCGCTAAAGTGCGTGCCTTTTCTCTTTTTTCTTTTCACATCTCGAGCACTGAGAAGCTGATCGTCTCTTTTTCCTTTCGACAGCTCGAGAAGCTCCTCGCCGAATTGGACAACGAGCAAGATTGTTCGTGACAGTCTCTCTCTCTTCTTCTCACCTTTTGCTTCGAACCGCTGACTTTTCAACGCCTCTTTGTCTTTCTTTCAGCCATCACCTCAAGTCTCAAGGCCCTCTCGGAATCCAGAGAAGAGCTCTTCGATCAGCCAGAATTGAAGAAGTTCAAGGCACGTCCTGAGTCTCCTTCCTCCTCTTATCATTCCTCGGCTTACGCGTTTCGTCTCTCTCTCGCATTCTCGTAGTACGAGCTTCGGTCCATCCTCTACCATGATGGAATCTACGGAAACGGTCACATCTACACCTACGTGCGAACGAGCGATGGGAAGTGGTGGAAGATGTGCGACGGAATCGCGAAGGAGGTGAGAGCTTCTCCTCCTCTCCCTCTTCCTTTTTCATTCTGAATCTCATCTTCATTCTCACCTCTAACCACCTCTCTTCCTTCCTTCCTTATTTCCTTCCTTCCCTCCCAGGTCGAATCGAAACAAGCTCTCACGGACGCGAGCGGTCTCCATCTGGGAGCAGGTCCCTTCGCTCTCATCTACTCGCGGGCAGAAGACTGGCCTCAGAACCCTGTCTTCCCTTACACCATTGGATCTTCATCGGCGGCGACTGGAGCTGGAGAAGGACTCGTTGATCTGGAGGCTGGGTTCGGAGGAGGAGGAGCAGGAGGAGAGGAAGGATTTGGGTTCGCTGCCGTTGGAGGAAAGGATACCTGGGTTCCAAGTCGATCGAGTGATGTAAGCTCCTTATCTCTCCCTCCTCGCTTCTTTTTCTTCTTTTTCGTCAAGGGAAGGCTAAACCTGACTCTCCTCGCTTGGTTCTTGGTTCGTGTTCGCAGACCACCACCGACGCGTCGTCTTTCATGCAGATCGATCCTGAAAGGAAGAGGGAGGTCAACGTCGACGATCACAAGTGGGAGGACAACGAGTTCGAGACTGATTCCGGGGAGGAGGAGCAGGATGGGCATGGGGATTTGGAGGTGGATACGGACGCGGTCTAAACAACCAACCATCAAAGTGAGTTCACGCGTCGTGCTTTTCTCCTCCTCTCTCTTCCGTCGCTCGAGTTGACCTGACTTTCCCTTCTCCTAACTTTCTCTGTTCGCAGGTCTGAACCAACCTCCTTTCGCTCGCTCACACCTCTCTATCAGTCCAAGTCTCAGACTAGCACACACACAAACGAGCGAGGGAGAAGCGGGGGTCGGAGAAGCACGCCGTTTTGGGGTCGAGGGAGGGGAGAGGAAGAGGATGTTTTTTTTTCTTGTTACTTTGACGATCTTGACGAACGATGCGCTACTACACAAGCTATATACACTGTCTACGCTTTCCTCTTATCGAACACGAGCCAAAGATAAGCAGGAAAAAAAAACCCCTTTTCAAACAAGGCTCGAGCGAAATGGCCCTTAGTTCTTTTGGACGGCGCTGAGCTTGTTCCCTCCAGCTTCAACCTTCTCCTTCCCTCTTTCTTCCCTCCCCCCCCCACCCCCTCCCTCCTCCCGCTTCTCGTCTACTCTGCCCTTTGTTGGTGGTTGTGACTACATGCTCAGACCCGGGTACAACTCTACTCCTACAGATTTCCATCCGGACGCTACGACTTCCCTTTCGACCGCTACCGACGCTCAGCTCTCGACTTCCCCTTCTTCTCGGTCCTCCCCTTTGCCCTCGCGTCTTCTCAAACCCAACACCTCCTCTTCGCAATCTTCTTCCCGCTTCGTTCGATCCATCGGACACATCTTCAAAGGCATGATGAGAGAGTCAAAGCACAGCGGAGGAACAAGGGGAGCGAACGGGAACGACGACGATGATTTGAGCAACAATGGGAAGGCAAAGGGGGGAATGTTTGGAAGGGAGGGAACCTTGTTCGGTTAGTAACCTCTTTCTATATACTGCTATCGAGGTGCTTGGGGACGAAGGAGGGAGTTGAGGGGAGGGAGGAGGTGGGAGAGGAAGGAAGGGGAGGGAGGTTCCATCGCACCGAAGGGCGAACCTTCTCTTCCTTCCTTTCTTTCGAGAGCTCACGAGAGAGACAAGGACGAGAAGGACGCGTAATTTTTCGTCGAGGAGATAGAGAGAGAGAGAACGACTCTTCCCCCCTCATACATATCTCGCGCTTATCTTGATTTCTCTACCTCCCTTCTCCTTGTTCTCCTCTCCTCTCCAAAACCGCGTCCTCTAACTCTCCTTCCCTTCCCTCCCTTCCTTCCTCCTTCTCTCTCTCTCTCTCTCTCTCCTCAGGTTTCCCCCCACGCATCCTCCTCTTTTTCTCCCTCCTCCTCACGATCCTCTACCTCACCGGAGCTCTCTCCCTCCCCGGTCACACCTACACCAACCACTCTTCCACTCCTCACGGCGTCACCCACTCTCACCTCCTCACCCCTCACGACTACCTCAACGCTTCCCTCTCGGAACCAGCTCCGTTCCCTTTCTGTCCGCTCTACGGACCGGGGGACGAGGTCGCCAATCGACGAGGACAGGTCAATCTACTTAGGACGAGGTTGCATACAGGCACGGGAGCGAGGGTTCAGAAGGTCGTCAGGAAGGCGTTGAGTGGTGCGCCGTTGACGATTAGTGTGTTGGGAGCTTCGGGTGAGTGTAGAGAGTTTGGGTTGGGTTGCTTTTGGGAAGGAGAGAGAGGGAGTGGGAAGTGGGTTCGGAGACGCTGGGTGTGGAGGAAGAAGGAAAGGAGAGTCGGGGAAGTCGGAAGGAAGCAACGGAGAGCTCGCCTCGACGTTGCTTCTCTCCTTCCTTTTCCTGTCCTCATCTCCTCTACCACCGCTCAAAGCCCTTCTCCTTACCAAAAGCTAGCAGCTGACCCTCTTCTCTCCATATCCTCGCTTTCCTCTCTGCTCTCTCTACAGTCTCGGCCTGCCACGGAGCAGGAGACGATCCCATCTCCGTCAAGTGCTACCCTTCCAAGTTCTTTCAGTGGTGGAACGACGTCTTCCCTCACCCTGCTTCCGAGCTCACCAACGGAGCCACCAGGAAGATGGACTCGTCGTACTTTGCTTTCTGCTCGGAGCACCATTTGCCCGATAAGACGGATCTCGTTATCCTCGAGTTCGACGCTGCCGATCCAAAGTGAGCTTTCCTCTCCTTCCTCTTCCGTTCCCTTTTCGTCCTCCTCCTTACGTTCTCTCTTCTTGTCCCCTGCCCTCGAAACACCTACTGATGCTTCGCTTTGTGTTATCGTTCTCCAGCGACCCCGAATGGATGGCCCACTACGAACTCCTCGTCCGATCCATCCTCGTTCGACCCGATCAGCCCGCCGTCATCGCTCTCGGTCACTTCTCCCCTCAGGTCCAGTCTCAGCACGGATACGTCGGTCCCGAGCTCCTTCACAATATCGTCGCTCAGTTCTACGATGTTCCTCACATCAGGTTCGTTCGCCTGTCCTTCTGCTGTTTTCTTCGTCCTAAGTCGCGCGAGCTGACCTTTTCCGTTCTTCGTCTTTCGCTTTTCGCTCGCTCAGTGTCAAGGGATTGATCTACCAGGAGTACATGAACAACCCCGAAGAGGCTCGAAAGGCTTACTACGCCGATCCTATTCTCGCGAACGCTGCTGGACACGATCGTGAGTCTTCTCGAACTCGAACAGCGAGCGAAACGAGAAACGCGAACCGTCGAAGCTCACCTCTCCCTCCTTCCCTCCTTCCTTCTCCCCTAGTCATCGCCGACGTCCTCATCTCCTACATGGAGTCTCAAATCTGCCTCGGCTGGGCCGCCGCCATGGGTCACGGATTCGACGTTCCCGCCGCCTCTCCCGACTCCATCGATTCAGGATCAGGAGGAGCTCACCTCCTTGGAGGAGTCGGTCTTCGTAAAGGAATGACCGGTCCAGGTCAATCCAAAGCCGATGGAGATTCATCCGATCCTCACGCTGCCTACTACGCTGCCCTCAAGGTCCCTTCGGCGAGGTTGGGAGATCGACCGTCGGACGTCAAGGACTTCAGGGAGGTGGAACCGTTCTGCGTGTCGGCGAACGATCTCATCAATCCTCTGCCGCCGAGTTTGTTCTACGGGAGTGGGTGGAATGCGCATCATCCTGAGAAGGGAGACAACGATGATAAGCACTACTGGTTCGCTGAGCAGCCTACGAGTAGGTTGAGGGTGCCTGTGAAGATCGGAGCTGGAGAGGTGAATCTTTGTCCTTCCCTTCTTTCTCTCTCTCTCGTTTCGCGCGCTGACTTGTTTTGTTTTGTTTTGTTTTGTTTTGGGTTTCGTGTGGTCGAACAGGTCGGGATCTACTACCTCCAATCTCCCGAGGATCGACCTCTGGGGAACGCTCTCTGCTGGGTTGACGACAACGTAGGGGGAGGAGTCGAGTTGAGTGGAACGGCGGATGTTTACGATGTCGTGCCGACGTGAGTCTCTCTTCTTTCTTCCTTCCTTCTTTCCCTCTCTCGTTCGCTGACTCCAACTTTTTTTCTTGAATTTTCGCAGGCTGGTCATGATCGATAAAGGAGTAGGAAAGGGATCTCACTTCATCGAGTGTCAGCTGATGGGAGAGGAGGGAAAGCCTGTGAGTGGTCTTCTTCTCTCGTCGCGTTCTTCTCTTCCTTCCCTCCTTCCCTTCCCTTCCTTATCTCATCACTCACTCCTCTTTCTTTCAAATCTTTAATCATCAGTCGCCCCCCTTCAAAATCCTTGGAATCTTCACCACCTAAAAGCCCCCTCCTCTCTCTCTCTCTCTCTTCTAAAATCGAGTCGTCTTGGTTCGTAGCTTTGTTTCGCACGTTACGTTATTTTCAGTTCTGTTCTTTCGCGTTAGAGGCGATATCCTTTTCACGTTTGCTTTCCTTTTTTTGCTTTTGCTTTGGGCTGGAGGAGAGAGAGAGAGAGAGGGAGAGAGAGGAGAGGAGAGGAGAAGGTATGTCTGTTTTTTGAATCGAGTTGTTCGTTTGCATTTTTCCTTCTTTTTTTTTTTTTTTTTTTCTTTTCTCCTGTCTGTGTTTCTTCTTTTCTTTTCTTCGCTCTGCTAGACTATACCTTTCTTCTTCACTCTTCACTTTCTTCGTTTGCTTTTTTGGCGTCTGAACCGAACGATCATCAATCTGGGTATTTGAACGATGAGAGGAGGAGGAAGGAGAAAGACAACTTGATCCTTTCTTGTAGGTCCGCTGTCAGCTGTTGAGTCGAAGAGAACCAACCTAGCGGAAAAGAACGAGTAAGCAGAGTGAATCGAACTCAAACGCTCGTCGCGTCGAATCCTTTTCGAACGAGAAGAGATGATGATATTGAAAGACAAACAGATACGAGAGACAAACAGACCACGTGCGTGAGGGTAGCCGAGAAAAATGCAAGAAACGAAATCGAACCGAACGCGAACCAAAACACAAATGCAAGATGAAACAAAGCAAAACCGAACCCCTCCCTCCTCACTCGTCATCCTCCTCGTCCTCGACTCCTCGACCGATCACCTCCACCATAGCTCGAGCGATAGCGTAGGAAAGCTCGTAAGGGATAGCGTTTCCGATCTGTCGGAGGATCTGCTTCCAGTCGCCTTCGAGGTAGTACCAGTCGGGGAAGCCTTGAGCTCGACTGCATTGGGTCGAAAACCGGGAACGGGAGGAAGAGTATTGATCAGCGAGAGTGGTGGGTGAAGAGGGAAGGGTGAAGGGAGGAAAACTTACGCGATTTCTCGAAGGGTGAAGATTCGAGCGAGCTGTGAAAGAAGGAGGAAGAGAGACGTCGCGTCAGATGCCACGAAAGGAATAAGTAAGGGACGAGAAACCGACGAACCAGGGGATGAAGGATCGAACCCGACCAGGATTGCTGTGGAGAAATAAAATTCGAAATTCAGCGAAGGCTAGATCTCGACGGAGGGGCGAGGGAGGAAGAACTAGGAAAGACCTCATCACAGGAGTGAGAGTGCAAGTAACAGTGCGGAATTGATCGTCCGGCGAGAGTCTTCTGAACCAGTCTGCAGGTGAGAGTCGATGGAGTCAGCGGTGAGGAAAACGATGGTTAGAAAGATGAGACTTACTCTTTTGGTTCTTGGTGGTGTTGGCTTGGATGTCTGAAAAAGAAGAAGAGGGAAACAAAATCAGCAAACGCGAAACAAGTCCTCGAACTAGTCCTCGAACTCACCTCGGTAGGACGCACCCGCTTCCATGGGGACTTCGAGAGCACTGAGAAAGGAGAAAAGAGTGTAAGGGTCAGCTCGAGTCGATTGAAGCGGAAGGAAACGATGGAAATAAAGACTCGCGTCGTCTTCGTCGATTCCTGATAAGGAATCGTGATGTGCAGAGACACCTTCTGCTCCTTCCCTCGGAGAAGTCGCTGCTTCTCGTTAAGCGGAGGGCAGGCGTATGACTCGACGTAGTTGATCGGTCGGTCCTCGGATCGCGTCTCCCAGTCGAAAGGTCGAAGATCGCTGGTGACGTCTTCTATCGTCCAGGCGGGAGGAAGGAGTTTGTTGGGGTGATGTTGGGTCGAATAAGAGGGTTTGGGATGAGAGAGGATGGGTTCTCCTCGTCTAGAGCAGATGAGAATCACTCTCCGTCGAACTTGAGCTGAGCCATGCTGGAAAGAAGAGAAGCGGAAACGAGCATCAGCTTCTCGGCGTGCCTTCGCAAACCTTGCGTTCCAGAGAAAGGAAGGATAGCAGAACGTACTTCGGAGGAGTTCAAGACGAGACGCTCCACGTGGTATCTGTTCGACAAGACGACCGAAAGTCTATCAGCGGTCGGAAACAAGGAGGGAAGATGAAAGAGACGCGACGCGACTGACCCCAGACCGACGACAGAGCTCTCGTACAGATCCAACGGGTGTCCTCCAACGTCGTCGTCGATGGATCGACTATCCAACTTCCCATCGAGGATACCGAGGACATTTTCGAAGATGAGATACCTCGGTTTTGTGATTTGGATCACGGAGAGGGAAGCTGGGAACAGCGATCTCCTGGGATCGTCGTCGCTCTTGTTGGAGTTGTTTTTCGACCACGGTGGGCTGATGAGAATAAGGGTATTAGAAGATCAATCAGTCTCTGCGGAGGAGAAGGAAGGGAAGTGAGGTAACGGTCGTCGTCTCACCAGGGGGACCCATCGAGGCTGGGGAGAGAAGAGTTGAGGACGTCAGATCTCGAAGTTTCGAGAGTGAGTGCGAAGATCACTCACAAAATATCGACCATCCCTTCCTCAGGTAGATCCTGAAAGGTGTAATAACCCTTCTGCTTCGACGGATCCTTCAGGCGAGCTCCGAGTCCTGCGTCTGCTGTTCTCTGATCAATCGATCCGGATCCGTTGGCTCGAGCGGCGAGCATCTCCACGAATTTGTAGATGTCGAGGTTGAGGACGTTGGTAGAGGGAGAGTTGATCCTGCGAGGAAGGAGCAAAGCGGATGCGATCAGCTCAAGACGCGAGAGCAGACGCGAGCGAGAAAGAAAGAGCTGGACTTACTGATGAGTCGCGGCGGCGACCGGTTCCATTTCGACCGCCCACGTCGCTCTTCCCAAGCCAGCATCCTCGAAGGCGGCACCAGGTAATCCAGTACCAGAGTAGAGTTCGAGGATCCTTCGAGGTCCAGATCGACGACGAGGAGGAGCGACGTTGTTGTGGTTGAGAAGCGAGATCGTCCTGCGATGGGCCGACGTCTTCCCATTCGTGATGGCGATTCTGGAGAGAAAGGAAGGAAGACGAAAGTTGATGTCATGAGAAACAGATCTAAACGAGAAGGCGAGGAAAGAAGCCACTCACCGACAGTAGAGATCAAACCCCTCCATCGGCCCATCCGAGAAGGAAACGGAGACCTTCGCTCGAAGAACGGAGACGCAGTTCCAATCCTCCGAATCACCCCTGGCGACCTCTCTTTGAGACCCGAAGGTCCCGAAGACGGGTTCTGTTTTGGCGTGGTCGAACCATGCTATGAGAGCAGATCCTGGGTAGTCTTTTCCGGTGTCGCGTCGGATCGCCTTGATCTCGCCAAACCTGCGTCAGGTCGTCAGCTCTCGTTCTCTAGGGAAAGCACGTTCCCTTCCAAAAGAAAACTCACCACCCGAGCCCCCCCAGCAAGCCTCCTCCGAGACCTTTTCTATCTCCAAGAGGAATGTTGACGAAGACGAAGTCTCCAACCTGAAAGAACGAAGACGCGTCGATCAGTCGACCATTTCTCGACGACGGCAGAAGGAGTAAAGAACGAACCCTGAACGTCTCCTCCTCGATTGAAACGGATCTGAATCGATTTCGTTCTCCGAGAGGATTGTTGAACTTCGCTTCTTCGCGGTCCCAGGGGAGACTCGCTAGGTGCAGCCGTTTGGCGATGTCGCGAGCCTTGAGGAACTCCTTCTCCTCCTCCTCCTCCATCTCCTCCAGCGAGGGCTCTCCAGGAATCCTGACGATCTTTCGATCGTGACCGCAGGAAGATCCGGTGTTGTGAGCGATGGTGGTGGTCCTGACAGGGGTGGTCGGGTGCTGGAAAGAGTTGACAAGGAGAGGAGACGAAGAGGAGGGATCAGAAGATGCTCGAGGCGGCTCAGATCGACTCTTCGGGTAACGAGACTCACCTGTCCTGAGAGAGGACCCTGTAGAACAGTAGAGATCGAGAAGTCAGAAAGACGGAACAAGATCGAAGGAAGAAAGAGGTAGAAGAGAAGCTCACATCTTCCCAAACGATGTGGGCGTCCATTTCGTCCATCTCCTCCTCGCCCTCCGAGAGCGACCTCTGGGAAGGTCGTGTCTAGAACATCGGGAAGAGCGAGACTGAATCAGAGGTGTTCTTCGTTTCTTCCCAAGTCATCGAAGCCTGAGCGGAAAGAGAACGAACCCGAGCGACTCGCTTCGTCCTTGACTTCGTCTCCGTCGTCGAGATCGAAGGTCCGTGGTGAATGGGAGCAGCTCCGGTAGAGGTTCGTGTCCTTCGAGGCTCTGATAGGAGGAATTAAAACGCTTGTAAGGTATCTTGATTCATCTGCAGCGGAAGAGCACTCACCCGTCGGAACCACCTTCAACTCATCATCAACCTCTTCCTCCGACTGCTTCTCGTCCTCCGACCACCCATCTCCGAGAGCGATGAAGCAATCACCAGACTCGTCGGCTGAGTCATCGGAAGAGATTATGTGAGTTTGGGTCTGGTGAGAGGGTGGGAGTTGAGAAGAAGAAGCGACCTGAGAATGAAGAACGAGGCGTGAGAACGCGTCGAGAAGAGATCGCGACGGAATCGACTGCCGCGATGCTCACGTTTGCAGCAGGTAGGTGACTCCCTCCACTTGATCCTCGCATCATCTGTGTACGCACAACGTAAGGAGGCGATCAGCAACGTGATTTATCGAGCGACTAAGAGCGGAGGAGGGAGGCGTTCACGACCTCAACAATCCATCTTCGCTCGCGACACGTCTCGCGGGAACGGACTCGAAACACTCACCTTGACAGTTCCTGAGTGTTTTATCTTCTTCCTTAATCCCTTCCTGAGCTGAACGAAGATCTCCTCGTCCGCCTCTTGGTCATCCTCATCCGAGTCTTCAACGCGTTGTTTGGTGGAGTCCGTCGTCTGTGGGCGAGGGAGAGGAAGGATGGGATGTAGCGGTGATCCAGGTGGTGAAGGAGTAGCGGGGAGTATCTGGCGCGGAGCAAGGAGGTGATGAGGAGAAATAATTCTGTTGAGATGGGCTCTCACTCGAGAAGAAGATCCAAGACGGGAGGGAGGAGAGGGCGGAGATGGAAGGCGTCTCACCTCGTCGTCGTCGTCGTCCTCGCCTTCTTCCTCCTCTACGACAATCAAGACATCCTCATCCTCCGATGCCTCGAGCACGATCGTATTGGAAGTGGTGGATCTCGAGAAGTTCTCACGTCGAGCGGTCTGAAGCAGAGCCCAAGCGGACGAGGGAAGAAGAAGATCGAGGATCAGTTCGGTTTCCCTCCCTCGTTTTCTTCCGTCCTTTCTTCCCCAGAGCTTCCAGAACTTCCTCCGAGGAAGGAAGGAGGATTTCTCTACGTACGAGATGGTTAACTGTCGGTCTCGAAGAATCCTACGAGTCCAATCCCAAACCAAACCGTCGCGATTCAGCTTCCCTCCTCTCCTCCTCCCGTTCCTGCTCCTGCTCCATCAATCTCTTCGAGCTCCTCTGAGCGCTCAGTTTCAAGACCCAAGCTTACAGGTCTCCCCCTGACTGAGTCCTGCTCGTCCTCGTCCGTTCCTGTGAAGCAGAACAAACGCAGAAAGAGGAAAGGAAAGTAAGGAAAAGAACAGAGGGAAGGCAAGGCGCTCAGGTCGAGCTCACCGAGAACGATCTCGTCCTCCTCGTCGTCGTAGTTGGTTGCTTCCGAAGGAGTTGCTGCTGCGGAGGGAGACAAGAGTTTCCGATTTCCAGGCATCTGGAGTGATGTGGTTCTCGACCTTCGAGATGGTTGAAGGGAAAGGGAGGGAGGAGTCGAGCTCCAGCTCTCCCTTCTTGAAACAAGCTCCGATTGGCTCCATGTCTCAGCCCGACTTTTTTTCAACATGCTTCACTTCTGCCTTGATGTGCTCTGAACTAAGAAGAGATGAAGAGTGGGATCCCGTTTTTTTTTTCTGGGCCGCTGATCTCTCGGTCACCTCTCTCGAGAAGGAGGAGCCAGCTCACGTCGCCTTCAACCGCGACTCTCTCCTCCCCTCCCTCCTCTCCCTTCTCGTTCTCCTTCCTCGGTTGTCTCGATGTCCTCCCCTCAAAAGGAAGACGTTCCTCCTCCTCTCTCGGACGATCAACCTCCTCCTCCGCCATCCAAGGACGTGCCGACTTCAACAACGGCGGACGCACCTCCTCCTCCCTCCTCGTCGAAAAACGAATCTCAACCTCCATCTCCTCCTTCTTCTTCAGCAGCAGCACCCGAGGTAGACGAAGAGGACGACACGCCTTTGGAGGAGGTCTCTCTAGGAGCACCAGCGACGTCAGCTACGCCCGAGACACCTGAAGGAGGAGGGATCAAGGTGCCCGAGATGGCGGTCTTGCCTCCCTCACCTTCGGCAGGTACGAGCTTCAAGGAGGTCAACTTGGATCACGATCACGATGGACAAGATACCCAAGAAGCAGTTCTCCCTTCTCCTCCTACGAAGGAGGCAGCTCCAGCTCCATCGCCCGCTCCCTTAGCTCGTGCTTCGACGGTCCCTCCTCCTTCCTCCTCCTCCCCTTCGACCCAACCCTCCTCCATTGCTCCCTCCCAATCCACAACCTCCCTCCATCGACCAGCTTCCTCGTCAGCTTCCTCGGTAGCCTACCCAGCAGCTCCCAACCACGTCGGAGGAGCCAGCAACGGAGGTGGCTCTCAGCGATCATCCCTCTCCATCCTCCCGTCCACCACGCTCTCCTCCATCCATCTCCTTACAGCCCTCACGACCATGTCTCAGTCCAAGGACGCTCGTCGCTCTCAACCTTTACAAAAAGCTCTCGCAACAGCTCTCGAAGCTCTCAAAGCTCCAGAGTCCCACGACGTCCCCATCGCCCAGGAGATCATCCTCGAGCCTCTCCGACTCGCTTGCGAAACAAAGTCAGCTCTCCTCCAAACGACAGCTCTGGACTGCATCTCCAAACTCGTCTCCCACTCCTTCTTCCACACCTCCTCCACCAACGCGCCCGAGCTCGCAGACAACCTCACCCAGATCATCACCGCGACTTACACGGAAACCACCCCGGACTCGGTCGCTCTCCAGATCGTCAAGTCCCTCCTCGCCTTGGTCCTCTCGGCGACCGTCCCCGTCCATCACTCGAGCTTGCTCAAGGCCGTCAGGACGGTCTACAACATCTTCCTCCTCTCCACGGATCCCATCAACCAGATGGTCGCTCAAGGAGGTCTCACTCAGATGGTTCATCACGTCTTCGGACGAGTCAACGTCGCAGCCGCCGTAGCGGCAGCGTTCGAGAAGTCCGCCTCGTCGACGAATGGAGCTAGCTCACCAGCTGGAGGAGATCCTACCACTCCGTTGACGGCGGAGGGAGCTCTGGCAGGATTGGGATTGGCGAGCACACCTTCGACCACGACGCTGGAGAACGGAGGGACGGTGGAGAACGGAGAAGGAGACGGGATCGAGAGGTCGACAACTCCTCTCGTCTTCGGAGATACGAACAGTGAGGCTGGTGCTCCTCCGGTCACCTCGCCTACTACGAGCGTTCCCGACACTCCGATCTCTCGAGCCACCTCGACTCTCGCCCCGGGAACTCCTGCTCAGATCACTCTGTTCGTCCATCCTCCTTCTCTTCGGCCGAGCTTTCTGAGCTCGAGAGCTCGAAGCTGACTTTCTCCTCCTTCCCTTCATATCTTCTCCAATCGTAGCTCCACCTTCTCACTTCCCAATCCGCACGACGCTCAACCAGAAGAAGTCGATCCCGACAACATGTCGTCCGTCGGAGGAGTCCCTCTCACCGAGCAGGAGATGTTCATCAAGGACGCCTTCCTCGTCTTCCGAGCTCTCTGCAAGCTCACGATGAAGCCTCTCATGTCGGAAGCGTGAGTCTTGCCCCAGTCATATATTCCTCTTTGCTTCAATTGCAGATCTCACTCGAGCTGAACCTCTCTTCCCTCCTCCTTGTTTCTCTTTTCCTTCAGCGAACGCGACGTCAAATCCCACGCCATGCGATCCAAACTCCTCTCTCTCCACCTCATCCTCACTATCCTCCAATCCCACGTCGGACTCTTCGCCTCCCCCCAAATCCTCATCCCGTCTTCGAGCTCGTCGAGAGCTACCTTCGTCCAGGCGACCAAGCAGTACCTCTGCCTCAGTCTCAGTCGGAACGCGGTCTCCCCCGTCGGACAGGTCTTCGAGCTCAGCGTGGAGATCTTCTGGAACGTCCTCAAGGGACTGAGAGGGAAGATGAAGGCGAGTACACTCTGTACCTGCTTTGCATCTCTCATCTCGAGATCCTCGTTCCGAAATCGCGTCGCTGACGCGTGTCCTCCTCTCCTTCGCTTTCAACCTCGTCCTTTCTCTTCTACAGAAAGAGATCGAAGTGCTCCTCAACGAGATCTTCCTCCCTATCCTCGAGATGCGAACCTCCACCATCAAGCAGAAGGCCACCGTCCTCACCATTTTCCTTCGACTCTCCCAGGATCCTCAAGCCCTCGTCGAGATCTACCTCAATTACGACTGCGACCGAACCGCCGTCGAGAACATTTACGAACGCCTCGTCGAGATCGTCGCCAAGATCGGAGCCACTCACTTCGCTCCCGTCAAAGGAGACAACCCGGATGGAACTGTCGCAGCAGGAGGAGTCGGTCGAGGCGAAGGATCTCGTTCAGCAGGACACGACAAGGGAGGTCCCGTCATTCCTCCGTCGTTGACGACCTCGGCTCTCGGTCACAGCAGGGACGAGTCCTTCTCCTCGTCGAATCGAGAGGCTTGGGCCCATCTTCCAGCGGAGGTCAAGCTCAGGAGGCAGTCGCTCGAGTGCTTGGTCACGGTGTTGAGATCGTTGGTGACTTGGGGAACGGCCGCTCCTCGAGCTGCTGCGACGACGACGTCGACGGCGAACGATGGAGGGGATGCTGGAGCTAGGCATTCAGAGGAGATGTCGAGGGAGGATGGATCGTCGGTGGATCCTAGGAGTGGAGGAGGAGGAGCCGTCACGCCGGTGTTGGGAGAGGAGGAGTTGGACGATCCGGAGAGGTTCGAGAGTGCGAAGCAGCGGAAGACGACGTTGATGGAGGGGATCAAGAAGTTTAATTTCAAGCCGAAGAAGGTGAGCTCCTTCGACTTAGTATTTTCACACTCAGCGAACTCGCAGAGGGGTGGGGTTCGTTAGAGTCGAGCTGACCTTCCTTCACCTCTTTCCTTTCGTTTCCCAGGGAATCCAATTCCTCGTCGAGCAGGGGTTCATTCGAAGCAAAGAGCCCGCCGATATCGCTAGATTCCTACTCCAGGGAGATGGACTCAACAAGGCTATGATTGGAGAGTACCTCGGAGAAGGGTTCGTTCCTTCAACGCGCCTTGTTTTTTCTTCTCGAACGCGTCGCTGATTCTCCTTTCTTTTCACCTTTCTCTTTTCACCTTTCTCTTTCCACCTTTCTCCCACCCGTAGAGATGAAGCCAACGTCGCCATCATGCACGCCTTCGTGGACATGCTCGACTTCCGCAACATGAAGTTCACCGACGCCGTTCGAACCTACCTTCAATCCTTCCGTCTCCCCGGAGAAGCTCAAAAGATCGATCGATTCGTCCTCAAGTTCGCGGAGCGATACATCGCCGGAAACCCTCGAACCGAGTTCGCCAACGCCGATACCGCCTACATCCTCGCCTTCTCGGTCATCATGCTCAACACGGACGCTCACAACAAGAACCTCGGAGGGAAGAACAAGAGGATGACCAAGGCCGAGTTCGTCAAGAACAACCGAGGAATCAACGACGGGAAGGATCTGCCAGAGGACTTCTTGGGGGAGATCTACGATGAGATCCACGCGAACGAGATCAAGATGAAGGACGAGGTCGAGGCTCCTCAGCTTACCGTCGCTCCTGGACTCGCCAACACCATCGCCAACGTCGGACGAGACCTTCAGAGGGAAGCCTACGTTCTTCAGTCCGAGGGAATGACCAACAGGTCGGAGGTGAGTTCCCATTTCCGACTTTCTCTGATCGATGCTGGGCTCACGAGATCGAGAACTGATGTCGTTCCTTCCTCCTCCCCGCTATCTCTCCCCAGGCTCTCTTCAAAACCATGCTTCGCCAACAACGACGAGGAGGAGTTCGACAAGCCGAGCAGTACTACTCCGCTTCCCATCTCGAGCACGTCCGTCCCATGTTCGAAGTCGCCTGGATGCCCTTCCTCGCGGCTCTCTCAGGTCCTCTCCAGGAAACCGACGACCCCGACGTCGTCGAGCTCTGCCTCGAAGGATTCAAGCACGCCATCAAGATCGTCTGCCTCTTCGATCTGGAACTCGAACGAAACGCCTTCGTCACGACTCTCGCCAAGTTCACCTTCCTCAACAACCTCAGCGAGATGAAGCCCAAGAACGTCGCCGCGATCAAGACGCTCCTCGATATCGCCGTCAGCGAAGGGAACTACCTCAAGAGCTCGTGGAAGGACGTGTTGACGTGTGTTAGTCAGTTGGAGAGGATGCAACTCATCTCGAATGGGATTGAGACTCCTGATATCGGTCGAAGATCGTGAGTACTTCTCTTCGTTCTCTCGTTCTACCTTTTCTCATATTTTCGTCCCCTATTCGGAGTTTGAGCTGACTTTTGAATATTTCTATCTCGCAGGTCGGTCGTGAGCCGGAAGTCAAGCACCAAGTCTCGTCCAGGAGAGGATGTTGCTTTCGAGAGTCGGTCAGCTCAGGTCACCGTCGCCGCGGACATGGTCTTCTCTCTCTCGAAGCATCTTTCAGGAGTGAGTATATCTACCCTCTACGTACTAGCCACCTCCATATACCGATAGCTGACCTGATGTATTCTCGGCCTCCAGTCCGCCATCGTCGAGTTCGTTCAAGCCCTCAGCGACATCTCGTGGGAGGAGATCCAGTCTTCGAGCGGATCGGATCGTCCTCGTCTCTTCTCCCTCCAAAAACTGGTCGAGATCTCGTACTACAACATGGGACGGATCCGTCTCGAGTGGTCCAACATCTGGCAGATTCTCGGAGAGCACTTCAACCAGGTTCGTTCTTCTTCTCGTCGCGTCTTCCTCTTCCTCTTCCCTTCGCCATCGTCCTTGGATTTTGATCCTTTTCCCCTCTCACGAATCAGGTTTGCTGCCACAACAACGCCAACGTCTCCTTCTTCGCTCTCGACGCTCTTCGTCAACTCGCCATGCGTTTCCTCGAGAAGGACGAGCTGTCGCATTTCCAGTTCCAAAAGGATTTCCTCAAACCTTTCGAGTACACCATGATCCACAACACGAACTCGGACGCTCGAGATATGGTGAGTTGAGCGTCTCTCATTTTCTCTCGACTCGAACTGACTCGATCTCTTCGTCCTCGCAGGTTCTCCAATGTCTTCAGCAGATGATCCAAGCTCGAGTCGGAAACATGCGATCAGGATGGAGGACGATGTTTGGAGTTTTCTCAGCAGCAGCCAAGGTCCTCACGGGTGAGTCTCGTTTTCTTCCTCCTGGTTTTCTCGACAAAGGAAACATCCTCTAATCGTCGTTCTCTTCCTTCTCGCAGAACGAGTCGCGACCTACGCCTTCGAACTGGTCACGCTCATAAACCGAGAGCACTTCGCCAAAGTCGTTCGTTACGGAGCTTTCGCCGACCTCACCGTCTGCATGACCGACTTCTGCAAGGTCAGCAAGTTCCAGAAGATCAGTCTCCAGGCCATCGAGATGCTTCAAGGAGTCGTTCCCGCCATGCTCTCGTGCCCCGATTGCGCTCTCTCGACTCCGAACCATTCGCCGAACCTCACCAACGGAGAGGCACCTCCAACGGACGATCCGATGGTCAAATTCTGGTTCCCAGTTCTCTTCAGTTACTACGACGTGATCATGAACGGCGACGATCTCGAGGTTCGACGAGTGTGAGTCCGACGCGTCTCCTCCCTTTCTTCTTCGACGCGCGACTGATGTCTCCCTCCTGCCTTCGCAATCTTTGCTGTCTCTAGAGCGCTGGATTCGCTGTTCGACACCCTCAAGAAGCACGGAGCTACCTTCCGAACCGACTTCTGGGACAGCGTCTGCCAGCAGGTCCTCTTCCCCATCTTCGCTCCTCTTCGCTCTGGACCGATGCAGGAGGAGATGAGCTTCTGGGTCTCGACAACGATGGTCAGCGCTCTCAGGAACCTCGTCGACCTTTACACGTTCTACTTCGAGATCTTGGAACGGTTCCTTGATCCCTTGCTGGATCTTTTGTGCTTCTGCATCGACCAAGGTTCGTTCTCGACGCGATTCTCCTTCTCTCTTTTCCCCTTCATCAACGCTAACCTCCCCTCGTTCTTCGCTTCTCTCAGAGAATGACACTCTCGCTCGGATAGGTTCGAACCCGCTCTCCTGTTGCTCTCCGAAGTCCCTCGTTGAAGATAGCTGATCTCTCCTCTCTTTCTTCTCACAGGAACGACATGCTTCCAACAGCTCTTGGAGAACAACGTTCGGAAACTCAGTCCCGCAAAATGGGAGAGAATCGTCTCGGCCTTCGTCCAACTCTTCCAAACCACCCTCGCTCACATGCTCTTCGACGAAAACCTTCGCTCGGAGAACGAGGTTCCAGAATCGCCAGCTTACCTCTCGGATCCTGGTTCGCATTGTCTTTCTTCTATGGTTTCCCCGTCGCCTTAAGCTGACCAGCTTTCTTCTTCCTCTTCCTCTTCCTCTTCCAACTCTTCCCCTCCAGCGCCAGCAAACGGCGCCCCTCCTCCTCCCGGAGCTACCCTCGGAATCTCCCCCGTCGACCGTCGTCGAATCTTCCGTCAGATCATCCGGAAATGCGTCCTCCAACTCCTCCTCATCGAAACCACCCACGAACTCCTCCAGAACGACGACGTCTACCAAACCATCCCTGCCGAGCATCTCCTTCGGTTCCTCGGAGTTCTCGACGACAGTTATCAGTTCGCCAGGAGATTCAACGCCGATAAGGATCTCAGGATGGCTCTCTGGAAAGTCGGTGAGTACTTGCTCGAGGGTCTTCGAACCTATGATTCGAAGGAGAAACTGACGGGGTTCGTTCTTCGTTATCGCTCGCTCAGGCTTCATGAAGCAGCTTCCCAATCTCCTGAAGCAGGAGTCGAGCAGTGCTGCGACTCTGGTCAACAACCTTCTTCGGATGTACAACGATCCTCGGGAGGACCACCGAGCTACGAGGGATGGAGTTCTCGTCAAATTCGTGCCGTGAGTATCTCGCTCTCGGATCCAGCTCGACGCGTCCTCCGATCTCTCGACTGACCTTCGTTTCTCTTTCCTCTTCTTCTCAGGCTGAGTTTGGACATCGTGAAGGACTTCAACTCTCTCGATGCCGAGACTCAGGTTCGACATATCACTGCTTGGAGTCCCGTCGTGGTAGAGATCCTTCAGGGATACTGCTTCTTCGACGACCAGAACGTGAGTCGATCCCTTCCCTCCTCTTTGCTTCTCCCCTTCGCTGACCTCGTCCTTTATCTTTTTCTCCAGTTCGAACGACATCTCCCCGCTCTCTATCCCATCGCGACCGACATCCTTTTGAGGGAGAACGCTCCGGAGGTGAGGGAGGCTCTGAGACTCACCCTCAAGAGGGCGGGACGAGTTCAGTTCGGCGTTCCCTCTCCTTAGACTTTTGTTTTGCTTTCTCTCTCTCCTGTTACTCTCTATCCTCGCGTACCTTTATTCTTGCTTTTCTCTCTTGCTCTCTCTCTCTCTCTCTGGAACGAATTGATGAACCAATCCACTGCATTACTTCCCAGAAAGGTCCAGGCCTCGGCGGGGCGCAGAGAGATCGAAGGGCGAAGGTTGGGACGATCGCTGCTCGGTTCTCTCCCTTCGAAAAAACACGAAAAAACACAGGTTGAACCTCAACCACATCTCTCTCCCTTCTTCAACCTTCTCTACACCCTATCAATATGTTCAACCAGCTCAAAGCCGCCGCCTCTTCGTTCAGCCAGTCCAACGGAAACAACGAACAGCAGCAGCAGCAGACTCAGCAGTCGAACCCAGCTCAGGTTGGAACCTCCAACACCCAAGCCTCTTCGGGAGGAGATGCTCTGGATAAGGGAAGTGAGTAATCAGCCGTAGTCTACCTGATCTTCGAGGAGAGCCGATAACTGATCTCTTTGAGGGTTGGTGTTACAGTCGACTTCCTCAGCAAAAAGATGGGAGTGAATTCGGTGAGCTTTGATCCCCTGCCTTTCCCTTCGACCCTTCCGCGATCCTCCTCGTCCTTCGCTGATCTCGACCTCTCCTTTTGCCTGATAATAGACTCACGCCCAGACTGAGCAATACTCTGATATGGCTCGAGATCAGTACAAGAAGGTGCGTTTGCTTCTCTTCTTCAACTCTTGGCGCAGGGCTGAGCTTCGATCGATCTCTCCTTCTTTTTTTGTTCGCTTTTCTCCCTTCAGATGACTGGAAAGGACGTTCCCATCGCCGACAAGGATTACAACTAAACATCTCTAAATCGCAGAGCTGGACGAGGAGGGAGAAGGATGGAGGATGAACGAAGAAGGGATTACGTAGGCCGGACGAGGTCTGCTTGATCTGGGAGAGGCGACTGCTCGCCGTGAGATCAAGAGTAGATGATACGTAAACGTGTGTATTGGAATGCTGTGCTCTCAGGGAAGTATGTAATAGAAAGATGAGAGAACAGACCTGGCCTCAAAGAGGCTCCTTTCGATTCGGCGCGTCGCCGTCTCACCTTCCTGCCCATCTTCACCACCTCAATGAGCGGGTCGAATTCGCGCCGAGGAACTATACTAAATCTAGCTCGATAAACAAGTACTCTTCTCCTTGACCTCCTCCTCGTCGACGAGCAACACCGGCGCGACCCACCTCCCAACTCCCAAACAAGCTCTCAACACCACCAGATCTCTCGCCATCCCTATCGAGTCCCAAGCGAGACTGATCTTGGATCCAGCAACCTCGTGCCACTGAATAGGGGTTTCGGCGACGGGGATTTTGAAGGGAATGGTTTTCTGCGACGAGGGAAGAGAAGGAGCGAAGAAGAGTTAGCGAGAAGGCTCTTGAACGAGTGGAAGGTGGCCGTGGGAGAGACGTACAGAGGGAACCTGAGGAGAAGCGCTAGGGTCCGAAGTGGGGGAAAGATGAGGTTTGGCGCCGAGTCTACACATGTCGGCAAGGACGAGGAGTTCGACGTCAAAGGACCAGCGGGAGAGTTGCATGGGAGGGAAGAGAAGAGCGGCGGTGGGTCGGGTGAAGAGCTGCAGTGATGGGTACATAGCACGACAAAGATACATCAGAGACTGAGAGTCGAGATGAATGGAGCAAAGGAGTGAGAAGGGAGGTGGAAAGCTAACCTTGAAACCGCACTGAGTGTCTCGAACGTCTCGAACTCCGAGGGTCTTGACAAAGACGTGGAATCCGTGCATGAGGAGGTTGCGAAGGAAAGATCGCTACGAAAGGAAGAGTTCGTCAGTCCTATGCTCGGTGAAAGGAGAGATTAGGGAACGAACTGACCTTCACGACAAGATCGGTCGAAACCAAATGAGCTCGACTCCCAATCGAAAGTCCGAGGGTAGGCTTGGGAGAAAAGCTTCCGCCTTTAGCAGATCCATTGGTCTTACCAGCCGCACGTTTACGAAGTCCCTCCTTGGTCTCCTCAGGCTTGGATTGGACGGACGACGACGGAGAGGGAGTGTCGGTGGACGAAGTTGGGAAGTCGACCTCCACTTCGTCAAGATCCTTCTGGAGCTGTTCCAGAGAGGAGAAGGTCGAGGCTCCATCTGCGTCGGCGAAGAGCACTCGAGCTCCTCGGGAGTGAAGGACTCCCTGCGGATAGAGAAGAGAGAAGTTGAGAGACGCGTCAGAAAGAAAGAAGCAGCGACCTCGACCTCGTCCGTCCCCGTTCCTTGATTGAACTCACATGTCTGACAGCTCCGCCCTTCCCCTGATTCCTCCCAAGCTTCACAACTCTCAGCTCCCCTTTCCCGATCCTCCCCTTTCCCCAAGGACCCTTCTCCCACTCCCGTCCGACCTTCAGAGCAGCCTCCTCCGTTGCGTCCGAGCTCCCGTCATCGACGACGATAACCTCCCAGCCTGAGATGTCTTCCCCAACAGCTCCGAAAGCCTGTTCTCTCGTCCTCTCCGAGGCAGTGAGCCAAGCGTGGAGCTCTCCGAGCATGGCGGGGAGTCGGAGGGCCTCGTTGTAGGCTGGGACGATGATGGAGAGAGCTCGTTGAGGCGGAGGTGATGGCGAGGAGAGGGGAGGAGGGAGAGGTTGAGGTGTTGAGGACGTCGGGGAAGTGTAAGAAAGGGAAGAGCGGAGGGGAGGCTCGTGTTCTGGTGTGAGGTAGACGAGAACACCGTAGAGCTGGAGGAAGGAGATGGAGTCGAGGAGAGAGAAAGGAAGGAAGTCAGCTCGATGTGAGCTCGAGCGAGGGAGGAGAGCGATGAACGAGACCTACAGCGAAGATGAAGGGAACGATAAGCGAAATCAGAAGCATGACGAGCTCCTGTCTTGTAGGCAGGTCCGCAGACGAGATGGAGGGAAACGCAGACGTGGACATCCTCGGCAAGAGAGGAGGAGGAGACGGGAGGGAGGGAGGGTCGGCCGACGATGTGAGCTCGCCCTGGAAAGAGCAGAAGAAGGAGAGCTCTATAAGCTCCAGAGATTCGTCGTGGGTCGAGATTGGGCGGATAGCAGAGCAGAGAGGACTCACGAGCTGTTTTAGAGGCGATCTGGGAGAAGGGGGAAGGAGAGGGCTGAGGGAGTTGGAGAGAGCTCGCCGAGACGCCAGCACTTCATCCCTCCTCCTCGCCTTGGTCGACCGTCCTCCCCGCAGCGGGCTCTCAGCTCGCACAAAACGTTTCAGTTGCTCTGTTGTGTTGTCGAACGATTTGTCGAGGATTCGGAGTCGAGCTCAAGAAGATTTTTTTTATCTCTCCAGCTCGTAGTTTGAGCGAGTCGAAACTTGGTTTCTTGCTCGTCGCGGGCTCGAAGAAATCGTGAAACGCAAGATCTAGGCATACCCAAAAACGAACCAAATCTAGGCCAGATTTCTAGAGAACCTTCTTCTTCAGATCCTCCGGCTTTCCCCAAACCCAGCGCGAAATGTCCGAGACAAGACGAGCGACCAGATTCGAGGCTTTCCTTTCTCGGACGCGTCGTCGCTCCTCTCCGAGGTTCTTGATCAGGGAGCTCTCGATGAGGTTCTGGAAGAGGAAGAGGGAGGATACAGATCAGCGCAGGTCCGGGTGAAAAGGAAGAGAAGAGGCGATTGAGGAACGAACGGTGTAGTAACCCAGGCCAAACCAGCCTCGCTCTTGCCTAAACGCTTCAAGCTGAAGATCCTCGAGGAGACCG